>CM060988.1:175676397-176334175 GCA_030765065.1 Deroplatys truncata
TGCTAATTTTCTTGTAGGTGCAGGGGAATATGGTAAGCTTTAAGGAATAGTCAAATGTTTTAAGAGCTGGTTGCTATGTTGAGCATTCCATTCTCTTTGCATGTCCAGGACATAAAAAAATGAATAACGAATTTCCATTTGAGAAAAAGTATAAGTATTGGAAAATTCAAACAAATAACAAGGAATAGCTCGGTAATGGTTCACTCGACAAAAAAAAAAAGACAAAGTGTGTATTTCAGAAAATCAAAATGATCGAAAAATTTTCCATGTAAAGGGTAGTCTGTGGTGGGGGAATTTCCTTTAAAACCTTTGTGTCGCATCCTTGAAAGATACGATAGTAAACTCAAGTATCAAGTTCTGTATGTATCCAACTTTTCATTTTTGAGTTATGCTGTTCGCAGCCTGACAGACACGTTTCAAAAATGCTTTATTTGGATTCAGGGCACCTCAAAACGTGCATTTCCGGAGGAATCTCGATATCAAAATTTTGGGTGGAATGCAATACTTCCTCTGCTTCTATACGTAGTAGAGAAAGTAAGAAGCTTTAGTTAGAATAGGAAAGGTAGAATCAGATGACTGCAAAATCCAATGCAATCAGTGGGATTTGAACCACGAACCTTCCAGTTTTTGTCCAGTTGTTCTAACCATTGAGCTACATGGCAACATACAAGTATGGCATTAAATTTGTCAG
This sequence comes from Deroplatys truncata, assembly GCA_030765065.1. Classification (NCBI taxonomy): domain Eukaryota; kingdom Metazoa; phylum Arthropoda; class Insecta; order Mantodea; family Mantidae; genus Deroplatys; species Deroplatys truncata. The sequence goes on from CM060988.1 coordinate 175,677,089, forward strand.
TGGCGTATAATTTTTCCGATAAACCTAATTTAAGAATTAGTGCTACTACGCTGAAATTTCGTGAATATTTTGTCCTTCAGTCTCTCTTTTCAGATTTTGTGCGCAATTTTCTACTGTTATCTACTGTTTTTGGTACTATTATTAAGATATAGTATTAAAAACGTACCCATGTCAAGTAACTGACACACCGTTTCTTAAGTATTAAGTGGAGAGATAAACAGGCTACAAAAACGTACGTCATGACACTGACTCTTACACTGTGTTTTAAACACGTTATAAATACGTACGTTGTGTGACTGGTCACGCTGCGTTTTATTTGGTGTACAAATAAACACGTGTTTAAAGCGTACATCGTGTGACTGTTACACGGTCTCCTATAGTGCTTTTAATGTTTATTTCACGCGTATGGTCACGCTGCTTCTCCCTGTCGCGCATCTTACCAGACGATGTCATTTAGATGTTTTACCCTGTGCGCATGCACCAGGACTTAGAATAACAGCTTGACCCAATAGACCAACACCTACTTATGACATCCATTGGTTATCCAGGTTCCTCTCTTATTCGAAATGCGCATTTCAAAATATGGACGTTTCAACATAACGTGTGTGTATTCCACGTTTGTTTAAAGTCTAGAGATATCAAATATTACGTTGGTAGCGGCTGGCATGACGCGAATATAAAGTTCTGATTTAGACGCTTCAATAAGGCCCTGCGCGCGGTCGCCATAGTAAATAGAGTCGTCGCACAGAATTAACAAACATGCTACCAGATTAAAAAACCACCGCTGGTATTCATCACAGCCTTTTATATTCATCCATTTTCATTTTCAGGGTTAACGTATGAGTACCTGCTTAAAAACGATATAAACCCGAATAGTAAAATTCTTCTGAATTAACACAATCATTACATAAAGAAATTAAGTTTGCCTCAAACTGGCATTACCCGTGTTATCAGTATAGCTCCGTATCCTTAGATGAAGGTCTACCAGCTTTTTATCTGAGCAATCTAACAACGAGGACCCATAAACATATCGCTCGTACAAAATTTCTAGGTAATTTGTTGCAGAATATTGGGATTGAAAATTAGAACATCACACACGAGATAACTAACATACACCATTTTACATCAGGACTCTTGTTTTCGGATTTAATCTTAGTGACCGTGAGTAATCACAATCTACTAGATACCCAACGCTGTGTTTCGTATGGTTATTACCTTTGCTAGAGAACTGGCATATTCTCGAACCTGATCGGGCCAGGACGTATTTGTGCTTACTACCGTTTGGATCTCTCGATCACACCCGAAAAGCCTGAAAGTTACAATATTGGGGAATAGTCAAACTGAGTGATTAACCAATTAATGGGCACCGTATGTGCTTACGAGAGAAGAGAAAATAATGAGCGCCGCAAGACCTTTATTTATTTGTAAGTGGGCTGAAATATCGTACAACTTATTTCAAGGACTTGATGGAATTATGTTATAGCAGGGCCGTATTTAGAGGGGGGTTTCTAGGGTTCAAACTGCCCCCCGCCCGCAGCTTCTGACGCTTTTATTTATTTAAATTCATAGCAAACCAATATGGGAAAATGTCGTTAAATAACAATAGGTCTATTGCTATTAGTACATTTACAAGAAAAAGGGAAACTTAATATCGTCGCCTTACATAGGTAAAGTGACCATACATTCCGGTTTTCGAAGCAGTCTCCATATTTTGTGCTGTAAGGTGGAATATCCTCATTCTGGTGAGCTTTTCTTGTCTATAAAATGTCTCCAAGCAATTTTATTAATTACGTAACATCATATACTACAGAGTAGGTACGTGGTAACTGTGTGGGGTACTGTTAAGTTTAGATCTACTTGTGGAGAACCGTCCCCAAGATTTTGTTCTAGGTACGGGCATGTGTTATAGTCCACGTAAAAGATTTACATGCGTTTGTCTACATGCTTGAACGTTTTTGCATGTGACATTTCATACGCTGAGAACAGCTGACATTTTTTTCAGGTACCTATGATGTTAAAAGGAATGCAGAGATGTTTCGAAATGCCTGAAATTGATGATATTACATATTTCAAGCAGAAGAACTTGAAGTAGTGTTAACAGGTACAGTAGATGGTAATGATAGTTATCACAATGAGCATCTAATGATAAGGATGATCTCACAACTGCATGGGATATAGGAAAGGCTGTATTAGAAGCGAAAGAAATTAAGCTAATGGATATTTTATGATAGATTCCTCGAAATAATTTGCAGAGAAACTGTTACTTATGTATGCATAAGGGCTATTCTATCGAGTACTCGCCTAATGATATAATGAAATACATAGCAATTCTGCTCTTGTCTGGCTAGGAACCTTAGTGTTAAGCACAGGCATGTGTTTTCGGAATTGCATGCAGATTCTCACAATGCTTTTATTTCATTTATCATGACAAGAAACAGATTTGAACAAATACACAGATTTTTTTCACTTAAGTGATAATTCCAAGCACAATCCTGCTGTTAGGATCTACAAGATATGCTCTCTTATTGAATGCCTGAATACAACATTTCAAAAATTTGGTTCCTGTATAGGTAAAACATTCTCGCTTGATGAGGCCATAGAACCATATTATGGTCACCACTATGCTAAGCAGTTTTATCAAGAAAAATATGTGAGAAAGGTTCTTACTAAAGTTTGAACCATGTACAGGAGATAAGCAAGATCGTGACATGACCTTGGCTTCATACATCACTCAAGTTTAGTGTTGGATAACTGCCAGACAGTAGTATTGTGCTTATTGATAGTTATTTCAATGCATTGCGATTGCTAGAAGCTTTTTCAGAGAAAGGATTGAAGTGTAGGTGGCGCCGTGGCCGAGTGGTTAGACCGCTCGCCTCCCACCGAGGCGGACCGGGTTCAATCCCAGGGACCTGCATGTGGGATTTGTGGTGGACGAAGCGGCGTCTGGGCGGGTTTTCTCCGGGTTCTCCGGTTTCCCCCGCCATTCATTCCACCAACTGCTCCATCATCACCTTTCCTTTCATCCATTTCACGAGCATTTCGCTTCATCCACTTCCTTCATCCCATACCAGGCATCGGGCTGATCACCCATCCTGGATATTCTGTCTGATCCATGAGTGTCTGCTCCTCGACGGGCCTCTGACCCCAGGCACCCGCCTGTAAGTCCTGGGGGGTGTCAGTCCTATATAAGAGGAGGGTAAACAGATAATGAATGAATGAATGATTGAAGTGTGTTGGTACAATTAGAAATGATAGAGTAAAGAATGCCTGCTGAGAAAGGCAATATAACAATGACCCAAAGCAACTGTGGTTCAAGAATACAACTGCTATATGAGTGGTGTTGATCAGTTTGAGAAGGTTGGGGAACGCACAGACTGAAAACCAAAAGTAAGAAATGGTATAATCTTCACATCAGGTTTCATGTCAATGGTGTGGTTGTCAGCACTTGGCTGTTAGCAACAGATTGACAAGGACATCCCTGTACTGGCTGTACTCATGGGACCACAGGCCATCACTCCAGGAAGAGTGCATCGTAGCAGGATATCAAAAACATAGAATTCATTCGATGACAAAATTTATATTTTTATGTATTACCAGTTTTATTTACTACTTGATTTGATGGGAACAGTCATATAATTGATTCTACTAATGTTACTCAAAGTCACTGTGCTATATTTGTAAAATGTGCCAAATTTCAGTGCATTAAGTGCAACATTAATCTTTATCCTACGCAGTGTTGTTCAATACCACTTGAAAAAGTTAAGCCAGTTGACTAAAATGTGTAAGTGATTCTTTTTCTTACATCATTTTATACACTTTGGCAATTATTCTAATTTAAAATGTCCAATTATTAATGCTAATTTAAAATAGTGCTACATGAATTAGGGCAGCAAATAAAAATCAAATCCACATTTCATACCTTTTATGTGTTACTGTCCAACATATGATATACATCATGCATTGCAATTTTTACTTGTTAATGCCAAGTGTATGAAATATCATATATTAAACTTTTGACACTTAAAAATTGGAGAAATTCTAACATTTGTCCTTAGGTTGTCCTAATCATTTATTGTTAATAAAGGCTAAATTCCTGAAAAGATTTCTTTTTAAAATCATTCATGGGCATTAATGGATCAATTACAAATTGTTACTACATTGCAGAACAAATAAATCGAGTGTGTCTATTGTGTTTTTCTAGGATTACTAATAGTTTAAAGACAAAATGCATTCATAAGTTCTGTGTGCAGTGATGTATAATGTACCCAACATTAACATTGCTAATGAATTGTATGCAGAACATTAAAATTATAAAAAAATCAGGTTCTATTGGTTTTATTTTAATGTTATTAACCTTATTTGATAGCTCTTGAGTTAATTATTGTTAATTTATAATTATTCAGATTGAATTTAAATATTATAAATGAATATCAATTTCAACTAGTGTCTCCATGATATTTGAAAAACTGGTACATTCCCATTTAATAGCCTACCTTGATAATCATAATATATTAAATAAATGTCAACATGGTTTTAAAAAAAATAATTCAACAACCTCTGCCGTATCCAACCTTGGAAATGAAGTATCAAAAAGTTTAGATGACAATTTTACTGCCACTATAATTTAATATATCCAAAGCTTTTAATTGTATCAACTAACAAAATTTACTCAAAGAGTTGGAATATTATGGGGTAAGGGGTAATACTTTGAAATGGATCAAACCTTATGTTAGTTTTTGAAAACAAGTGATTATCGTTTAAGGCAAATCAGGTTAAATTCATTCTCATTACAGACAGATTTTATCAGGGTCCCTCAAGGATCAGTGATAGGACCATTATTATATATACTTCACACAAATGATCTAGCTTTAAATACAAATGGCAATCCAAACCTATATGATGATGACTCAGCCATAACTATAGAACATATGGATATTCAAAAACCAAAATAAAAGTGCATTAAAATCTCTGAAAAAATGATTTACTTAATGGTCTGAAATTAAACAACACCAACATTATTCAATTTATGACCTCAGCTATTAAAAAACATGTCAAGAATTTACTTATCATTAAAGCTTATTTGCCGGTAAACAAATATATGCAAGATTACACTTTCAATTAATTATTGAATTTGGAAAACTGTCGAGTTTTATACTGTCTGTACATACACGTATATAATTTCTCTATATGCTTCTGTTAACTATTAATTTTATATGTAGTTTACATTCTTACTTGTATCTTGACAAGACTCCAGCTTACCAACTTTGCTCCTTCATGTAAATGTTATTGTATCAATAAAGGTTGAATTTGAATAATCATCCCATATAGCTGTTATTTAAATGTTCAAGCTTATAAATTTTGCTTGCAACTCTTAATTTAACACCATATACAGCAATAAAATATGCATACATGTTGTTGTTGATCACCATGGCCACTGGGGATTAATTGTTCTGCATCATTTTCCTTCTGGCTTCCCAATATAAAGTCTGTAAGTTATCACATTTAAGACCTTTGCCTTTGGCGAGATGTTGTTTGTTTAGGATGACATCATCTTCACAGAGAGTGCATTTGGGTGTAGGTCAGCATCGTATCTTGTAGAGAATTTCTGTGAGGCAATCGTGGCCAGTTCCCATCCTAAATAAGGCCACTACAGTCTTCCTTGGTATTTTTTATATATCAACTCTATCTTTAATATTCTTATAATCTTTATCTTTTATCTTCTTCATCAAATCTCTGCTGTCTTTTGAAATGTTGTTTAATGTTATTTAATTGTTTATTTATTTCTACTTCTCCTTCAGGTTTTTTGCACCTTTCCTTACTATTTGATCTGCATGTTCATTGCCCAAAAGTCCGACATGAGCTAGGATACATTGTAGAATGACATGATTTCTGGTTTCAACTGCTTTAATTAGGCTTCTTATTTCTTTAATATTTCTTTTTGTTTTATTATTGTAATTTACTAACCCATCTATGGGTGATTTCGAGTTTGATAAGAAGAATACTTTTTGTTTTATGTATGGTTGATGTAAAATGTTCTGCAATGCTGCCTTTATAGCTGTTAATTCTCCATCATAGTGGTTTTTAATGTTTCATCTTATGATAGATACTGTGCAAAATGTTTATAATATACTCCTGCACCAGTATTTTTTTATTGATGAGGGATCCATCTGTATATATTCGGAGCCATTCTTTTTCTGGGTATCTTTCATCTTCCGTAGCTATTGCTATGGCTCTCATTTCATCTGGTATATTGTTTTGTTTGTTTATTGTATATGTCAGGTATTCCTGATATTGTATATCAATGTATTATATTGAACTCATTACCTCTGTTGAAATTATATTTGTTGTAATTATATTCTTGTATTTTAATGGATTAATATATGTTCTAAAACTTATTTGAGTTTTTAAATTACTTATAGTATCGGCTGTGTGGTACCTCTTATATATGTTTCTATTGACTTGCAGTTTTTGTGCTAGAGTAATTGCTTTCAACTTGTGTTCCAATTCTATAGCCATGTTTTTTATGAAGCTTTGTAGTACTGTAATTGGTGTTGTTTTCACAGCTCTGTTATTATTCTTAGTGAATTATTTTTTGAAATTTCTAGTTTACTTTTAAGTCTCTTGTTTACCGTTCCTAGTAGTTCACCTCCATACAATAGGTTACGTTTTATGTATGTTTTATATGTATTACTACAGAGGTCCATGTTTCCATCCTATTTTATTCCTGCTAAATGTTTTAAAATGTTTTTTTTGTTGATTTTATTCATTACATTGTTTACATGTCCCTTCATTGAAAGTTTTTGATCTAATTCTATCTCTAGATAGGTTGTTGTAGTTGCTTCTTGTAGTTTTTTTCGTTGTTCTTTTGCAGGCCTATATTTTCTGTTTTATGCTACATAGTGAATAGTTGATATTGAGTTTTTCCTGTATCTTTTCCATATTGTTATTATTAGTCCACTGTTCTAGGGTTATGATTGTATTCTCCAGTGTTGTTGGTAGTTTTTTGTAATGTTTCCAGATCTTATGTTCTTTACTTAAGTCCATATATCCATGTCGTCAGCAAAGATTCCTACTTGTATATTACCTATTTTCTTTAGTACATCTTCTAGGTTGTTTATATATATATATACATATTGAACAGAATAGCACTTGTAACAGACCCTTGAGGTAGTCCAACTCTGATTTGTTTCCATTTAGATGTGGCTATTTTGTACTGTACTGCAAACCATCTTTGGGATAGGAAGGTTTGAAACCAGTTTAGCATGTGGCTTGATATGCCATATGTCCTCATCTTCTACATTAGCATTTCTCGGCATACTGTGTTAAATGCATCTTTGAAGTCGACAAACAGTGCTAGAGTAGTCTCCTCCTTCTCCTCCTTCTCCTCCTTCTCCTCCTTCTCCTCCTTCTCCTCGTCCTCCTCGTCCTCCTCGTCCTCCTCCTCCTCCTCCTCTTCCTCTTCCTCTTCCTCCTCTTCCTCTTCCTCTTCTTCCTCTTCTTCCTCCTCCTCCTCTTATTATTATTATTATTATTATTATTATTATTATTATTATTATTATTATTATTATTATTATTATTATTATTATTATTATTATTATTATTATTGAAATTTTCTTTAATGTCCTGTGCGAGTCTTACAACCTGTTGTATTGCTGAGCTGTCCTTCCTAAATTCAGCTTGTTCAGGAACTAATAGATTTGTGTTTCTAGATAGTATGCCAGTCTAGTATCTACCATTCTTTCTAAGAGCTTTGCTATGTTTGATGTTAAGGATATTGGTCTATAACTATCTATCATTTGAGTTGGTTTTCCTTTCTTCTTAATGGTTATAATTTTTTTTTCCCCAAGGTGTGGGTATATTATTTCTGGTTGTCCAGATTTTATTGAAAATTTTCAATAAAGTATGGCGTGCTTCATGTCCTAAATTCTTGAGCAGCTCTGGATGTATGTTATCAGGACGTGGGTTCCTTTTATTTTTTAGTGTCCTTATTGCTTGATTTATTTCTGGGAGTGTGAATGGCTCATTGAAGATATTCTGAAAGTTAGATGTATGTAAGAGGGTGCTATTTCTTAAGTATTTATTCGGCTTTTTGTTTTTATTTTTTAACGTAGTACTAGTTTTATAGTATGTTGCTAATTTTTCTGCTATAAGGTTATCCTTGTATATTTCTTTATTATCAACATTTAGTGGATGATTTTGTTGGTTTCCTCTATTTATTTGTTTAATGTAATTATTACCTTAGTACTATTGTCTAGTCTGTTTATAAATTCTTCAAAGCTCTGTTTTTTGACAGTTTTATAGCCTGTTTTAACTGTGCGTTTGCTTTTTGCCATTCTATAACATCTGCTTTGTCTTGTGTCCTTTCTGTTTTTTCTCTAGTTTTATCTCATTTTGATTTGAGTTGTGCTAACTGTTTATTCCAGAAGGGTTTGTATTTATGAATTTTCCCTCCTGGGATACATTGTTTAGTAGCTTTTAGAATTGTGGCATTTAGTTCTTTCACTACTTTGTTTATGTTCTGTTCCAATTTAATTTCTTTGAAAAGTTTGTGTGTTATTGTTTTATAATCTTAACAGTGTGCCTTTTAAAAATTCCATTTACACCTTATTTTTCCCTTTGTTCTAGGTGGTTGATAATTTAGATCTGTTTTTGTTATTATGTCTCTATGTCCATTACCACTATCTTCAATTACTTTTTTTATGGTTTTATCATCTAAAACAGTTGATATGATAGCAATGTCTGGATTGTTTGACGGTCCTGAGTAGAGTAATTAGGTTTCTGGGTCTTCATCCCTATGTAATATTTTCATTAAGTTGAAGTCTACATATTCTTCAATAATTTCACCAGCTTTATGGTTTTCACTATAGCCCCATCTTGGAGAAAGTCCATTCAGATGTCCCAAGCCAAAATATCATACATTGAAAATTGTGTTATGTACTCAGTGAGGAATTAACATGCCTATAATATCTAGTAAGCAATGGTACTTGTCATACCCCTAGCCCATGCCATTAAACATAAATTTAACATGATGGAGGACAATTTTGCAAAGGATGGTTTGGAGGAGAAAGGAAATGCAAATGCATATTCCATTTCAACTTATTCTTATCTTTTGTTTCCGCATCTGAGATTGAAAATTTCTTTTATGTGTTGGTAAACCTTTAAATATTGATGGCACAAGTTTATGATGTAGGCACTTTGTAGATGTGCTGATGCTGTAATCTGTTTGAAGTGACTACTAGACACCACAGATCAGCCCTGGTGTCCAAAGAGAGCCCAGCATATCTCCTACGCGAGAAATTACTATGCACTTTTTTCTTTTTCCTTTTTTCAAACATAAGAAGTTTTGGATCAGAGTAGAAGTGAACAAGCATAGTAACTAAATGGTAGCTGAGCTGTCATTAATGCTAATGGAAACATTCCGAAGCCTAGTAGAACCCAAACAGGACTGCTGCAGAGAAGATGGCCTCTGAAAGAAAGAGATACTAGCCTTATGGAATGTACAAACACTTTAGAATCACTAACTAAAATAGAGAAATTGTTACCAAGGAATTAGATAAAATACCCCTAGTCCTAATAAATGGTAGAGATCACTTTAAAGCTAGACCTATTAAAAATCTAAAATATATAATGAACCCAAGAATTTGGTGCCAGAATAGCATTAAGCTGTCCCAAAAGAAACAACATCCCAGTGCAAATTTTAATAAATAAAATACTAAACTAAGCCACATAAAAGTTCTGTATGTATATGCAAATGTCATCCAGCGTGAACAAAATACTGAGACTAATACTAAGATTTTTAAATTAACCACCACAAGACACTATCTTGGGATTTCTTCTGTCAATTGTGAAGTAGAATTGTACTTTTTTTTGCAATTCCTTTTATATACATTCCAAACAAAAATCCACCTTTGGTAAGACAGTTGGGTTTTATTAGAGATGATTATTTTGTAAGCCAGATATCAACTACATATATTTGATCTTTTTATTACAAAACTAAACTAATTGAAATCTCGTTAGCAACTCTGAAAACAACTTCAAATTTATAGCAAATACAGATCAGTATAAGAAGAGCTATATAATATAGTAGATATACCTAAACTGGAGGCATTAAAAGTACAGCGAAGTACTTCAAAACGCCCTCAAACCACCTGCAAATATAAAATATATATCCACAACCACATATAAGCAAGCAATTACAACATTATAGCAGCATTTCATCACAATTGTTTTCTTCCTTTTTTTTTATAAGTATTCTTAAATTTTTAATATCCCTTTAATACTAAAAACATGTCAAAATTTTATCTGCAGTGAATATTTCAGCATATTTTCTCCTACAATAATATAATATTACAACAATATTAAAAGAAAACTACTAGTTTATAACCCTTTGGGCAGGACACATCAAGGCATGAGTACTCTGTGAGCAGGACATATCTCAACCTGAGTACTATGTGAGTTAGAAACATAAAAACATGAGTACTCTGTAGGCTGGGGATATCAAAGTATGAGTATTCTGTAAACTAGAGAGATCAAAACATATGTACTCTATGAGCTGGACAGATCCAAACAGGTGTACTCTATGAGCTGGACAGATCCAAACAGGTGTACTCTATGAGCTGGACAGATCCAAACAGGTGTACTCTATGAGCTGGACAGATCCAAACAGGTGTACTCTATGAGCTGGAGAGATCCAAACAGGTGTACTCTGTGAGCTGGACAGATCCAAACAGGTGTACTCTATGAGCTGGACAGATCCAAACAGGTGTACTCTATGAGCTGGACAGATCCAAACAGGTGTACTCTATGAGCTGGACAGATCCAAACAGGTGTACTTTATGAGCTGGACAGATCCAAACAGCTGTACTCTACAAGCTGGACAGATCCAAACAGGTGTACTCTATGAGCTGGACAGATCCAAGCAGGTGTACTCTACCAGCTGGACAGATCCAAACAGGTGTACTCTATGAGCTGGACAGATCCAAACATATGTACTCTATGAGCTGGACAGATCCAAACAGGTGAACTCTATGAGCTGGACGGATCACAACATATGTACTCTATGAGCTGGACAGATCCAAACAGGTGTACTCTATGAGCTGGACGGATCACAACATATGTACTCTATGAGCTGGACGGATCCAAACATATGTACTCTATGAGCTGGACAGATCCAAACAGGTGTACTCTATGAGCTGGGCGGATCACAACATATGTACTCTATGAGCTGGACGGATCACAACATATGTACTCTATGAGCTGGACAGATCCAAGCAGGTGTACTCTATGAGCTGGACAGATCCAAACAGGTGTACTCTATGAGCTGGACAGATCAAAACATGTGTACTCTATGAGCTGGACAGATCCAAACAGGTGTACTCTATGAGCTGGACAGATCCAAACAGGTGTACTCTATGAGCTGTATAGATCCAAACAGGTGTTTTCTATGAGCTGTACAGATCCAAACAGGTGTTTTCTATGAGCTGTACAGATCCAAACAGGTGTACTCTATGAGCTGGACAGATCCAAACAGGTGTACTCTATGAGCTGGACAGATCCAAACAGGTGCACTCTATGAGCTGGACAGATCAAAACATTTGTAACCTGTAAGCTGGGCAAATCCTAACATATGTACCCTGTGAGCTTGACATAACCAACAAGGGTACTCTGTGAACTGCTCGGTTCAAAACATGTGTACTCTATGAGCTGGACAGATCAAAACATTTGTAACCTTTAAGCTGGGAAAATCCTAACATACGTACCCTGTGAGCTTGACATAAACAAGGTTACTCTGTGAACTGCTCGGTTCAAAACAGGTGTACTCTACGAGTTGGACGGTTCATTAAGATTAAGTACTCTATGAGCTGGACAGATCAAAACAGGTGTACTCTATGAGCTGGACAGATCAAATCATTTGTAACCTGTGAGCTGGGCAAATCCTAACATACGTACCCTGTTAGCTTGACATAACAAACAAGGGTACTCTGTGAACTGCTCGGTTCAAAACAGGTGTACTCTACGAGTTGGACGGTTCATTAAGATTAAGTACTCTATGAGGTGATGATCCAAAACGTTTTTGGTGGGATAATGGAAAACAAGTTTCTGGTATACTATATACCAATGAAGGATATAGGAAAGGGAGACATACATTGATAAGGTAAATAACAAGTAAAGGGAGGGAATAGCATGGTTAAGAACTGGTGTTTGAAGATTAAGAGAGATAAGAAAGGACATCTCACAGTGTCTTTGCCCCATTTGTGGAGGGAAGACAATTCTGGAGCATATACTATTTGAATTTCAAGGTATAGATCTATGGAGGAAAGAATGTCTGGATCACAAATGGGCTAAGGTGGATAGGAAAACAGCATTTAAGGTTTTTTTAGAGGATGACAAACGCTTAGATCAGCATTTAAATAAAGGTAAGAAGAAATGGAACTGATCTATGCAAAAAGAACAAAACTATTTGTTAGCTACTAATCCCTTATTTTTTTATAGTTACAGAGAATTGTAAAATGTGTATAGATGGAATTATGTTGCGTAGGTATGACACACAAAGAACCTGGGCTAAATACTCCATGCTCCAGAAGGTATTAGCTTAACACAAATAAATAAACAATGAGTGAACTGGTATTTATTCGAAACATAAGTACTATGTGAGTTTGCCAGTTCATAAATGAGTACTCTCTGAACTGGACAGCTCAAAGGAAAAGTACACTGTGAGCTGGTCAGTTCAAACCAGGGTACTCTGTGAGCTGGGAATGTCAAAACAGAAGTTCTGTATGAGCTGGACAGAAAGAACATGGGTACTCTGTGAGCTGACCAACTCAAAACAAGAGTACTCCATGTGCTGGACATTTCAAAACAGGAGCTTTCTGTAAGTTGGGCACTTCATAACCGAAGTACTCTGTGAGCAGGCCAGTTCAAAACAAGAGTTCTTTTTGATTTGGATCAGTTCAAAAAAAGGGTGGTCTCCGAGCTGATTAGTTCAAAACAAGAGCACTCTGTGAGATGGATCATTTTGGGACAGGAGTTTTCTATGAGCTGGACAGTTCATAACATAAGTGCTCTGTGAGCTGGCCAGTTAGAAACAATAGCACTCTATGTGCCATGCAAATCCAAACATGAGTACTCAGTACTTGACATTTCAAAGCAGGAATACTCTGTGAAATGGGCAGTACAAAACACGAACACACTGTGAACCAGTGAGATAATACAATTAGTACTCTATGAAACTGGCAAGTAAAAATATGAGTACACCATAATCTGGTTGGTTCAAAAAACGAGTATTTGATGAATTGGAAAGTTATAACACGAGTATTTTGTGAACTGTGCAGATAAAAATGTCATCATCCTATGACTGGGTAGTTAAAAATATGAGTACTCTGTGAACTGGTTATTTCAAAAGATGAGTACTCTGTGAGCTGGGTAGATAAAAATTTGAGTGCTCTGTGAACTGATTATTTCAAAACATTAGTACTCTATGAAGCTGTGAAGATAAATACATGAGTACTTTATTAACTAGTCAGTTCAAAACATTAGTACTCTATGAACTGGCAGTTCAAAACAATTAGTACTCTATGAAGCTGTGAAGATAAATACATGAGTACTTTATTAACTAGTCAGTTCAAAACATAAGTACTCTATGAAGCTGTTAAGATAAATACATTAGTACTCTATGAAGCTGTGAAGATAAATACATGAGTAAATTTATTAACTAGTCAGTTCAAAACATTAGTAATCTATGAAGCTGTGAAGATAAATACACGAGTACTCTATGAACTGGTCAGTTCAAAACATTAGTACTCTATGAAGCTGTGAAGATAAATACATGAATACTTTATTGACTAGTTAGTTCAAAACATAAGTACTCTATGAAGCTGTTAAGATAAATACATGAGTACTCTATGAACTGGCAGTTCAAAACATTAGTACTCTATTAAGCTGTGAAGATAAATACCTGAGTACTTTATTAACTAGTCAGTTCAAAACATTAGTACTCTATTAAACTGCAAAGATAAATGCATGAGTACTCAGTAACCTGGACAGATCATAACATCGGTACTCTGGTGGATTGAGGCAGATCAAAATGTGAATCACAGAGATCAGAACATGACTACTGCAGACGTAATGTCAATGTCAATACTTAATTTGATCTTTTTGACTTCTTTGGTGTGAAAAAAGTTGTAGTCAATGAGTCAGACAAATTATAGATGTGCATTATTTGCTAATGAGGCTTAGGAGTTGAATACAAGCAGAAGCAATCAAATACAGAGGAAGAAGCATACTGAAACTGAAAATTGACTTGTTGTCTATACTACTATTATACTATTATTATTAATTATTATTATCATTATTGAGTTATCTTTATTGCCAGGTCTTTATTTTAAACATATCTTTAATGAAATTCCATTAGCCAGTATAAAATTTATGACAAGTCTAATTCAAAGTCAATAATTCATTCTCTTTGTTTCCCCATTTAACTTTCTTCAAATAAATATTTAACAATATTTACCTTTGTAAGTTTCCTAATAATTATGTCTTGTATATACAAATACTGAATTCATATAATAACATGCATAACTCACTACAATGCGAAGTATCCTTTAACTTTTAGATTTTCACTAAAATGTGAATACATTTCTGTAAACCCTAGATTTACAATAAAAAAAATATGAATATGCTAGACTGAAACACTTAGCTATTTCTGGTGTAGAAATTTTCAAGTCCCCTTTTCGAAAGCAAAAAACATTACCAATAAAAGTCAACGTCTTCCCCAGCAGGCAGCAAGTAAATTGCACACATGTTACTTCAGTTTCATGTAGTATAATTTCTTACAAGTAGTAAGTTACCAAAGACAATCTCTCACCAACTCCTGCCAGCTTTCCATAGCAGACAACCTGCTTCGTATTTTCAGGCTAAATACAGCCTTATTTTAGATCACATATAGTGGTCAAGTCTTACCACTAAACTTATGTAATAACTTAAACACCTGCGGACCATCTGATGATTTCTGTTATACTTGTAACTGAGGTAAGCCCATTTCGTTCATGTTTGCCAACAATGTCCACTCAACAGGTGCATATTACTCGTTTTGACAACAGCAGATCGGCCAAAGGCAAAATTATGTGTGCTGATCAGCAACATGCAGCAATCTCTTTTCCCTATCCCTGTTTATCTTCTAGGTAGACTTGCTCTTCCACTACCTGCGCCTACTCCCCGCTGTTTATAAAGATGGACATATGCTTCTTAAGGTGAATATCTCTGATTTTATTATAAAAATGATACTAAGAAAAGGGTATTAACATAATACCATTACAGGTCTATAGCTTGTGCCACTGCAGAGGTTTAGCATTAGTCTGATTGCCCTCTTTTGTATTATAAAATTCTATTACTATGTCTTGACTTTCCCAAAAATTTTATACCATACGATGTGAATGGAAGTAAACAAAGTGGGCTATTTTCAGCACCTCAAGATTTACAAACAGGTTAGGGTATATAATGCAAAACATATCTGGCATAATTTCTCAGCTAAAACATCAAAGTGAATTCCCCAGTGAAAATAACTAACCCAAATTCCAAGAAATTTAATTTTATCTGATAAAGTTACTAATTCATTTTCTAAAAGAACACGAGGAAAACATGCATTTATGTTACCTGTGTGACCAAATCTCACAGCAATATTCATGCTTATATTAATTTTAAGTTTATTGGCTTTAAATTATGTAATCTGTTGCCACATCAATGTTAGATTTAAGTACTTGTTTCTCTTTAGCAGAAACTAAAACTTTTTTATCATCAGCAAAAAGAGTAAACTTAGCATTAATGAGATCAGTCAGGTTTTAAGTCAGGTCATTAATATAAATTAGAAATAATAAAGGACCCATAATCAGTCCCTCAGCACTTAATATTTAACATTTTCAACAGTAGAGCAAGAAGTTTTAATTTCATTTGAGTCACTGTCCACAAATTCAACTTCAGTTACATGCTCTCTATTTGTAAGATATGATCCAAATTACTTCAAAGGAGTTCTTCTTATTCCATAGTATTCAACTTGTAAATTAATACATTACAGTCAACCAGGTCAAAACCTTTGGATTGATCAAGAAATATTCTCATGCACTGATTTGAGCTTTATCTAGCTTTTTATGCACTTCTTCTCTGATGTTCTGCAATGCCAAATTGGAAGATTTCCCTTCCTGAAACCTATACTGTAATTTTGATATAATATTATATTTACTTAAAAATGATAACACACTATAGTATACCACCTTCTCGATTACTGTAGTAAAAATTGATGAGACAGAAATAGGCCTGTAGTTTTCCAGCTGAAATTTAAAACCTCTTTTATGCAAAAGCTTAATGTTTGAGACTTTTAAGCTCTGAGGGAAGTATGCTTTTAGTGATAAATAAATTATATGGCATAAGGTTTTAGCCAGATGCAAGAGGTTTGTTGCAATAACATATTACAAAACCACCAAGACTTACAGATTTTTTGTTTCATGCTTTTATCATAGAGCGTAAATCCTCTTCAGTTGTTCATGGAAAAAACAATTACTTACAGTTTCTGTAAGGCTATTTATCCAAAGCAGTGGTGGCCTCTACACATGCATCAAAAGGAACTGACATCTAAGTGATACAATGCTTGGACTGTTACTCAGGATGTTAATTAGTAAAATTAAATGTCAAGAAAATTATGAAGTGACATTCTTGGCTAAGAATCTATGATTATTGAAGATCTTGCATTATGTACTCTTTCTATAAATTGACTTAGCATTATTGTCTATACCTATATGTTAAGAAATCTAAAGTAATGGTATTTAAAACAGAGAGTATATTTAAGAAAACTGAAAAATGGTATTTGAACAGAGGAATTACAAGTAGTGAAAGCATGTAGTTACTTAAGAGTAAGATTGAGAAGTAATTAGTGGATGGATGGGAACCACATGGTACGAAGGTGATTGCTAAAGGAAATTAGTAATGAATGGAGTGAGAGTGTGTTTACACAAGATACAAGGAATGCCTGTAAACTGGTTGGAGAGGATGTATGAAGCAGTGGTAGAATCAAATATGTTACATATATGATGTGGTTGGAAATTATCATAGATAGTGAACAAATTTTATGTAATAATAAGATGTTTTATAAGGTCATTAGATATTTTACCAAAAACCTCACCAAGAGGAGTAGCATTGGTAGAACTAGGTAGTACAAGAAAGGTGTTACAAAGAGTTTTGAAATATGGGTATACAGGAATCACAATGTATGGCAGAGAGGAGGAAATAATTCAATCACATTCTGGAAAAAAGTAAGGAAGGTATTGAGAGACACGAGTAATGCTGAAACTATTAAAATAATTTATGGACATGCAGGCCCTTCAAGCTGTGATACGGGTTTTTATAAGTAGAAATTATTAACAAAAGAGGACATAATCGCAGCAAGTGAGGAGGAATTAACTTACGAAGCTAACAGTTCTGACATAAAGTGGCTAGTTGACTCCGTGCAAAAGTGACTTAAAACATGCTGGCAAGAGGCTTGATAGCACAGCCAGGAGCGATATTGTAGGTCTGCAAAAACAGAAAAGCTGACAACACAACGGAATTACCCCTCAAAAGGCCATATCAGCTTTCTTTTGGACATATTCAACCATATATGTTTCCCCATCCAGGAGTCTGCCATGTTCTAGAAGTGGGAAATCCGAACATGAATATTTTAGTTTTTTCGCGGATAACGAATTTTGTGATTTTCTTGCGACCAAGACTAGTAAATATGCAAGGTTGTGTCAGTTGAAAAAACAAATTCTCGATTGAAGGAAACCAATATGAGGAAAATTAAAGCATATTTAAAAGTTCTTATTTATATGGAAATGGCAGATCTTCCCAAAACCAGGAATGCTTTCAAAGGAGACTTGCATTTAACCTCTCATAGAAAAATCTATGACACTCAGAAGTTTTGAAAAAAAATGAAGCATCAAGGCCAAAATAAAGAGAAGAACGTTTTTTTGATTATTTGTAGGTATAAGTTTCCACCTGCATTGAACTGTAAAGAAAGTTTCAAATGCATTATAAATTAGGATGGGATCTCGCAATGGATGAGGCCATGATAGGATTCAAAGGCCAGTTTCATTTGAAATGCTACATGCCAGACATTCATTCATTCATTATCTGTTTACCCTCCTCTTATGTAGGACTTACACCCCCCAGGACCTACAAGCGGGTGCCTGCGGTCAGAGGCCCGTCGAGGAGCAGACACTCATGGATCAGACAGAGCATCCAGGATGGGTGATCAGCCCGATGCCTGGTATGGGATGAAGGAAGTAGATGAAACGAAATGTTGATGAAATGGATGAAAGGAAAGGTGATGATGGAGCAGTTGGTGGAATGAATGGCAGGGGAAACCGGAGAACCCGGAGAAAACCCGCCCAGATGCCGCTTCGTCAACCATAAATCCCACATGCAGGTCGCTGGGATTGAACCCGGTCTGCCTCGGTGGGAGGCGAGCGGTCTAACCACTCGGCCACAGCACCGCCTACATGCCAGACAAACCAACAAAATGGGGAATAGCAAATAGCAGAGGTGGGTATCTGCTAAATTGTTAAATATATCTTGAGAGAAAAGATCTTGATCGTTATTTCAATCTACTGAGAAGAGAAAGGGTCATGTGAAAATGTGTAGAATCTTCAGCGAAAAAAAAAATCAAAAAACTATAAGACTAAATCGGAAAGTAAACTAGTATAGATGTTAACAATATTCCCTAATTTAAAACTGGATGCTAAAGAAAATGAAACCAGTTTTGATTTACGCCCTTTCAACTACTATGGTTCCTAACACCCGATTCTATATTGGGCGACAAAAAAGATCAAATTTTGCTCAGACGCCTCTTCATCAAGTTTAATGTTCTTTTACGTCATGGCACCACGGTAATGATTTTTATTCCCGAAGAAATTCTTTGCCCACCATTGGGGTTGAACTTACCACTGCAAACTAACGTGTGGTATGATCATGGATAACGATAAAAAAAAAGAAACTGGATGCTTCCTTGAATATCAAGAGAAGGGGTGGATAATGAACACATAAGGCAAATTTATAACAGGCCTGTAAATAACAGTTGACCAACCAGGTGAATAATTTTTCACCTAATTTTCCCTGCTTACACCATTTATTAATTTGTTTTAAATGCCGCATCCAACAATCAAACTTGTCAATACTTGTTAAATGTTTAGTCCGTAGACTTGAAAATTTGTATCCTGACTACAAAGGCAAGCCCGATATCTTTCTTCCAAGGAGAGGGGGGAGGTGGCCACAAGAACTCAAACCTCCTGCAAGTGGAATATTTTGGTACATACGGTCGAGTATTTCCCTTGTTTGGGCAGGTTGACATGGTAACTTGACATCATTATTGCTAACCTTGCTGTGGAAATGAAGAACTTCTGCCTGGACACAGAAGTATTCCTTTTGCACCCTCAGGTAGCATCTTGTATGTTGCAATGTAATAGGTTTAGATGAAGTCAGTCAGAGTGTAGGTTTGACCATGTGAACACTTAATTCTTTTTTCCTTCTTTGTTTGTTCATCTATTTAGGTTTTCAACAAAATAAAATATGTTATGTATACTTGTAAGTAATTAGTAGTAGATGTGAATACTGAATACAAGTAAATTTGTGCTGTTTTGTTTTGTTTCCAATTAAGTTAAGTGTAGTTTGTATTAAATTCCATTTAATAGGTGAAATGTAAGGACAAGAAAGATGTTTAATTACTGCACGACCAATTAATTAATTGCAATTTCCATTATGGTGCAAATTAAAAGCTCTGGGGTATTTTATGATACAAAATTTAAAGATATTTTTGTTTCCTGAATTTTGTATAGCTTTAAATAAAATATAAGTTTGCCTTCTGGACAGGAGTATTGCCTGTCTACAAAAGTAAGGTGAGTAATATTACTAGTTAATGCCATTTTTAGCATGCACCTTTTTTTTGGCACATATTATTTTTCACCTGTTGCATATACCGTAAGCCATCATTGATAAATAATAAGCTAATGGTAATGACAGTGTAAATATATAAAAACTGGAGCTACAATACAAACATCAAACAAATCTTCACTGCTGCAGGTATGGATAAATATATACCACCATAGATCTAAGGGTAGCTACCTAGTTTTCATAAAGCTGTAAGTAAATATTTTTGTGGCTGTTAAGTAAAAAGGTCTACATATTATGTCCAGTTATTCATGCATTAACCTGCGGAAACAAATGAAGGCACATTTAAATTTAAAGGTTCACAAATGAAGTGGCTTGACTGGAGCAAAAACAACAAATACTGAAAGAGGGGCAGAGAGTTAACCTACTTCTGGGCATTGCACTTGAAAGCATGTTTTTTTCAATTGTATAAATTTAAAATGGACATTAAAACACATTTTCAAATTGTGACAAACTTATATAAAGTGATTTTATGCAATTGCATTTTTGAAATACCATTGACGAGAGTAATACTGCCAGTACAGTTTTTGCTATTTGTGAATCACCCTTATGAATTAACAAGATTTTCAACCTCCTGAAACAAAGATTGAGCACAGAAAATTCATGATGAAACGATGTTGCTTATAAAGTGTCATCAGATTAAGTACACTACTAGCAGCACCTAGGTTGCAAGCGTAAGCCACTCGCCTACAATATTTCATTTGTGTGTGAACAGTAATATGCATCAAAACAAATAGGATGAACAGATAAGGCAACTAATACCAGTACTATTTAGCAAATTCCAATGTTTAATGTCCTTAAATTGTTAAACTTTTCAATCATAATGTTTGAAACATTATCCGTCCAGCACCTTAACAGATAATGCTTCACATAATGTAGTTCTTCTTGGGAAATATTGGTTATTTGTTCCTGTATAGTATTCTGAGTTCTTGTTTGGGGACTCCGTTACACACTTTGTTTTTAAATTGCCCCAAAAGTAAAACATGACAGGGCTTGAGGTCTAGAGACTAAGTGGGCCACACCCTACATAAGTCCTCCGTAGTGTAGTGGTTACCATGGTAGCATCCAGTTCCTGAGGTTGCAGGTTCAAACCTGGCGGAGAACGATGGATATTTTCAGGCATATAAATCTTAACCATGGCTTCCTTCAGAAGGGAAGTAAAGCTGGTGGTCCCATGTCGTAGAGTCATGGCACGTAAAGGAACCTCAAGTGTGATAAAGAGGCCTCTGAGCAAAATTACCGGTCTTTCATGCCCAATATAGAATGGTATGCTAAGGACATAAAACTCAATTCAACACCCCTATATTGATCACTCTGTCAGCAAAGACATCAGAATTTGAGTCCAATCCAACCTGTATCCCTGTCTTGATGAAATATACTGTAGATTCAGTCATCTTTCAATGTAGCAAAAAAACCTGCTCCAAAATTAAAGCTTGGTATTGTGGAGCATTAATTTTTTCCTTAAGAGAATGGAGCCAATTATTCTAGCCACATTCACAGCATACCAACCTTAGGCTCCAGTAGTGCCCTTTGAATGTATGAGTATGAGGGAAGCAGTGCAGTACTAATGAAGGGAGTCTCAACATGGAAGTGGTGTATGACCCAGTGCCACTAACAGTGTTAACACTGTATCTGTAATACAAATTTATATTAACTTTGATACTCAGTAAATTTCTTTTGCAAAGATTACATTTGTTTGGGCTTTTATCCTCATGAATCAAACTGTGTGCTTTTAAATCTGATAAATGAGTAAAGTTCTTAATGCAAACTTTGCATATATGTGGTCTTTTGCCCTCATGAATCGAACTGTGTGCTTTCAAATCTGATAGTTCAGAAATGCTGTAGTGAAAAATAACATTGTGGGACTTATTCCCTCATGAATTAAACTATGTGCTTTCAAACTTAACAGCTGTGTAAACCTTTTACTCTCAAGATTCTAACAGCATTCTTTCAAATCTGACACAGGAGTAAAGTTCCAATTGCAATCATTACATTTTTGTGGCTTTTTAATTTCTTTAGTCAAAGTATTATGTATAAAATTGATACCTGAGTGAAACGCTTATTGCAAACATTACATTTCTTTACTTTTAAAATATGAATCAAACCATACCTTTACAAGCTCATAAAACAAAGCTCTTATTATAAACAAGACATTTGTGTGACTATTTGCTCTCATAAATCAAACTGTGTTCTTTTGAATTGTATACCCCATTAAAGATCTTATTGAAAACATTACATTTGTGTTGCATTTTTATACTCATGAATAAAAGGTGTGTATTCACTTCAGATAGCCAAGTATAGCTATTATTGCAAACAATTTATTGATGTGGCTATTTACCATCATGAATCGAACTATGCCTTTTCAAACTCCCTAGGTGTGTAAAGTCTATACTGCAAACACTGCATTTATATGACTTTTTACCCTCATGAATCAAACTGTATTTTTTTAAATTTGATAGCTCAATAAAGCTCTTATTGCAATCATAGCAATTGTATGGCTTTTTACCCTCATGAATCAAAATGTGTCTTTTCAAATTTCATAGCACAATAAAGCTCTTATTGCACACTGCATTGGTGTGGCTTTTAACCCTCATGAATCAATGTGTCTTTTCAAATCCTTTAGCTCAGTTGCAGAATTAAATTTGATAGCTCAATAAAGCTCTTATTGCAAACATAGCATTTATGTGGCTTTTTACCCTCATGAATCAAACTGTCTTTTCACACTCCCTAGCTGAGTAAAGCTCCTATTGCAAACATTGCATTTCTAAGGCTTTTTAAACTAATGAATCCAACTGTGCCATTTTAAATTTGATAGCTCAATAAAGCTCTTATTGCAAACACTGCATTTGTATGGCTTTTTATCCTCATGAATCAAACCATGTCTTTTCATATGTCCTAGCTGAGTAAAGCTCTTATTGCAAACATTGCATTTATATGGCTTTTTACCCTCATGAATCAAACTGTGTCTCTTCAAATAAGATAGCGTAGTAAAGTTCTTACTGCAAATATTACATTTGTGTGACTTTCTACCCTCATGAATCAAACTGTGTTTCTTCAAATAAGATAGCCGAGTAAAGTTCTTACTGCAAATGTTACATTTGTGTGGCTGCTTATCCTCTTGATTCAAATTAACTGTTTTTAAGTTTGATAACTGACTAAAACTCTTAGTGGAAGCACTACACTTGTGAGGCATTTTACCTTCATGAATCAAACTGTGTTTCTTCAGTGTTACTTGAACAGCGAAGCTCTTTTGGCAAATGTCACAATTGTGTACCATCTTTTCTTCATTAATCAAATCAGGCAATTTCAATGCTGATTTGCCAGCTAATATTTTTACACAAAGCTTGGATTGCAATCCTTTTTGACTAATTGGAGCTTGTGTTTCTGAGTATAATATTGAATTACAAGGTTTACCATTCTCCACTTTCTTCTTATATCTGTAAGAATATACATTTTTAGCTATTTGAGATGTTTCCATAGCTTCCACTCCAGGAGTTTCAGGGCAAGTTGAATCTACAATCAACCTGAAAAATAGCAAGTAGTATTACTAATTTGAGAAATTATTGTAGACAGAATATATTAATAACTTAGAGGACATTCATTTTCAGTTATTAAGAAAAAAAATAGTTTCATTTGTATTTATCCTGGGTTATACTTTTGATTGCTGTTAAAATTAGTTGCTTATTCTCAAGGAGTTGCATAAAATGCTAGTATATGTTATTTATTAAGTGTAAAGTTATCAGAGTAAGGCATTAGTTTCAGGTGTGCCAGAGTTTTAATTTCAGAAATTTTAGGACTTTAAATAAAGAAGAAACCCTACCCTATACAGCCTTAGGGAATATCCTCATTAACATTTCCTCACAATCAGCTTTAAATACTAGATCCAATTCAATTATATGTTGCACTGAAATTGTCAAACTCAAGAAATAAAAATTTCTATTCAAAAAGAATTTCATTAAAGAAAACATTTTCTAAGTGAACTTATTTATAACAAGACACAGTGTTTTTAAAGACAGTTTGTGCTTGAAAAATGAACTGAAACAAAACAAAACAAAACTTTCTCAGCATTACTTTGCCTTTTCACTGTAGTGGAATATGTGCCATTGCTACTCACTAGATAAAAGAATATTATCACTTAACTAGGTGTAATACTATATAACTGATCACTCCTTCAGATGTTGATAGTCATAGAACACTGGTTGAAAAGGTCTCCTTTCTGATATGTTAGTACTTTCAGGTTAGGCCCATATTTTGTGCACAATGGGACCAAAATGTCCAAATACATTTTTGGGAAATAAAAAAAATTAAAAATTGTACTTCTATATGTTCCTTAAGAACAATTGAGTTGCAAACGTAAGTTTCACTGTATAAACAAGGATGTGTGTAGATCTTGATGGCACACTACAATACTATAGTTCAATGTAGCTAGTAGACAAAGGTAGCAAGAGGACCAGCATCCTGCTTTGTCTATTAGAAAGCAGTTATCTCTCTACTGTTGAAGTGTTCTTAGTTTAATGTTATTTATTTACAATAGGGATTGTTATGGAATAAAATTATATGTTCTTTCTCTGTAACTCATGCAGGAGGATTTCCAAACTCCTAGACATGCTGCTAATTCTTCTCATTTTAATCAGGGCCAATTGTGATTTGGTGTTAACCTTGCTATTGGAATAATGATTCAATCCTTCTTGACATGCTAGAATAGCATGTTGGTATGTAGGTAAACAGAAGATATAGCAGTGTAAAAGCTACACAATTATGCCAAATTAACTTTGTTGCGTTCTGTGATTTGCAAAGTCATATTGCCAAAAACATTTTACAACTGTGATGTATATGTCCATACTTGCAATTATTGTTCTACACTGCTGATATTAGCCCTAGTTTCAGTAGATTATAAACAAATATATTATAACTGTGGAATACAGTATGCTCTATTGTTAAATAGGTTACTGTTGTTAGTCTTAATTTAGATATTTGCCAAGAGATACTTTACAACAGTCGCATATCTGTCCATGGAGCACAGTTATTGTTCTAAGCTGTTATATATTGTTACTGTCAGTCCATAGTTCAGAATATTGCCAACAGACATTTTGCATCAAAGATACAAACACCTCTCAAATTGTTAAAAACAATTCAGAAGAAGACAACAATTAAATTTGAAAATAATAGTATCATATAAAACTAAACTAAGGTGATGTATTTTCAGAACCTATTGATGCAACAATAACCACAACATACAATATTAGTTAAAGGTATTTGTGGCTATGCTTCTCAGGAATTAAAGTTCCTTATGATTATATGACAAAATCCTTGAATGTGATATCCAAAAAGGGCATTTCTTTGTTCCTATGATGATTTATTCTGAGCATCAGTGCCAAAATCTTCTTAACATTTTTTTATGGAATTCCAACTTATTGCAGAAACAAGGACTATCAAATCTGGCTATGCCAGATGGTGAACAAAGTTATTGCATATCTAGTAAATGAAGAGAAATATTAGTCTTGTGAAGGAGAGACTCATTTAAAAGTCAACTGGAATATAGGTATACACTGAAGCAAATGAGGATTTTAGCACTGTAGCCATTAGTTTGTTAAGAGCACATACAAGACTTCTATTAGCAAGGGAGTACAGAGAGTGACCAGATTAGTAACAGCAAATACAATGTATGTGGGATTCTTAAAATTTTCAGATGTAGCAATCTAACACTGGTATATTTCAATAATGTTCCCCTACTTGCAAAGACAGTTAAGTCAAAGGATCTCCTTCAATGCCAGCACCATCCACATCAACACATTTGAATTAAGGCTTCTACATTACACACCAGAGTAGATAGTACTTATCAAAGGATATCCTCCAATACGAAAACTGATATTAAAGAAATTAAATACATAACAGCCATTTGTATAATATTATTCTGTTTCTACAGGCTGTAAGCAGTCGCAGCAGCAGAAGTAATTTTAACATTAAAAGTACTATCCGCTACATTCAATAAAAACACATATTTTTTCACTGGTACTGAGACATTAACCTTATGAACACCTGAATATATCTCATTTGGTGTGCCTTGATCTTCCCTCTTTGTGAGTTTTACAGGCATATCTTATACCGTTGTAAGACAATCAGTAAATATTGTGAACAAAATCAAGACCTAGAATAAATCCCATAATAAGAACTCAGATGACATTGACGTCCAATTAGATAATAAGGTTTTATCATGAGTTTTAATCTAATAATCACTAAGAGATATAAGATGAAGATACAAATTTAAACCGAAATATTCATTATTATGAAGTCTTACCTAGATGAATCTGCTAATTCCAACTCCTCTGCCTTTCCATCCTGTAAGAAGGTAACTCATGCTTTATCTTTGAAAGAATTATTTGGATAATCATGCAGTATTATTGTAATTCTTCTCCAGTATGCATAATTAAATATTCCTTTGTTACAAGAAATATTAGGCATATTAAAAGCTCACTTTAAAAATGGAACAGATGAATCAAACAAATTATTTAAAAACTGATGTAGTGCAATTTAGTTGACTGGGGCATTTTATTAAATGAAGTACATAACAAGATGTGTAAATTTCTTGAACTACCAAACTTGGTCTTAACTTTAACTGAACCAATATAACAAGTTTCTTCACACAGTTCCAGAAGTTCAAATAAAAACTCAGAAAATAATGAAAGAGCTATTGAAAAGACTAAAGTAGGTAGATCGCTCATAGATAACCACTTAAATTGGATATCACACATTACATTAAGTTACTCGTCCACGATGCAACTTAAATGGCTTGCAACTTTGACTTGTGGAAGAAAAGTGGCATTTCACTGTGTAAACTGTCAAGCAAGTAAGAAAGTTGCATGCTCAACTCAAATTCAGTACAACTTCTGAGTGGCATTCAACTTCAGAAGTTGCTTCGAGTACGCAACAGAAAAAAAAGTTGTACCATCTAGAAAGTGGTTTGAACAGTTTTTTAAATTTTTTGTGGCATATTCCATGCAACTTTGTTGTCATCTGCTATGATAGTAAATAGCTATTTGTGAGGTATGTATAAGGATCACAATGTGTGTTACACTAAGTACAGAATTAAGACAGATACGTGCACTTTATTTCTTTAACAATACAAACAATGTATTGTAGTGCTGTGACAATTTATTTCTTCATAGGTAATAATGTCCACAACAATAAATGGATGAGGGAAATGAAGTTGATTGAACTGACTGAGACCAAAGATTGCTTGTGGAGAGTAGACACTGCGGATTACAGAAATAAACAAAAATGACAAAATGCATTACATGATATAGCAATAGAGTTCAACATGTCAGCAGAGAAAATTAAAGTAAAACTCTACAGGTAACCACGAAAGGAATACAATGAAGTCAGGGTAGTCTGAAAGTGGTGCAAAACACAAGGATAAAACAAAATCGCAATTTTATGACGTGCTACAGTTTGTTTTCCACACCAGCACCAATAATGATGCAGTAGATTCTTTGGTAAGTACCAACACACTCACATTAGATGTAGCAATACCAAGGAACCTCTCCTTCACGAGAAAAATACTCTTTGAATTCCTAACATTTTCTGCCGCGGTATGAGGATTTATACTTAGTTTTCTTTGCAATGGTACTAAGTCATAGGTCTCGTTGTGCCAAGTATTCAAAATAAATACATCAATGACTATTAGCTGTCACCTAAAAAATTCACATTGATTATATAGTTATAAATAATGACAGCCAAATGTGTTATATATTAAGCTCTGTAATGTTGCATCTCCTTTATTTTAAGGCAGATTACCTCTGGCTAGAAATCTCAGTGTCAACACAAGATATTGTGATATTAACATTATTGTCTTGCTTTTGTATTATAGGTGCTACTCTTCTAAGCAAATAATTAAAATCAACTGCTGATATACGAAGGAAATTCTTATACAAATTTTTATCTCCCTCATAGAGGTCTTGCAACAAGTTGCTTAAAACCCCACATCATTTGCAACTAAGAATCAACTCCCTTAACCAACATTTTCTTGCCACCCTTTATGTTTTTCTCTATGTTGACAAAGTAAAATAAGAGACCAACATGCTGCGGACAAAACTTCATTATCAGACGACATATTCACCTCACTAAAACACAGCTGACTAGAAGGTGGCATGCACAAAAATTTCCGCCACAAATATAGCATCGCGTAAACACTCATCCAACATTTATGTGGAATATGCCACTTTTTTAGTGGCATAACATGAAATCGTGCAACTTTGCGTGCTGTGTGTAAACACAAAGTACCACAATTGTGGCCCACAAGAAAAGTGGCATGCCATAAAACTGACATCGTGGACAAGTACCTTTAGTTAGCAAAATTTAACAATACAAAGAAAACAGTAACAACATAACGAATGCTAAACAAATGTGACAAAGGAAGAACTAATAAAGCAAATATGGCATATACATAATAAATTATTACAAGGATAAGATATAGACAATAAGTAGAATACTTAGCTTTCAAATTTTGGAGTACAGTTGTATCTTACATTTAGCCAGACTTTTAGTGCAAGATTAAATACTGTTAAGATAATTTTGGATGGTATACCTGAAATTTAAAGCCAAAAACTGAGCACAGTTCCTAATATCAGACAAATTACTTATATCTCTTTCAGATATTTATTTCTTAGCAGTTGATGGTTGGCTTTAAATATGTTTCTTATCAGACAAATAACTTCTATCTCTTTCAGATATTTATTTCTTAGCAGCTGATGGTTAGCTTTAAATATGTTTCTTATCAGACAAATAACTTCTATCTCTTTCAGATATTTATTTCTTAGTAGTTGATGGCTGGCTTTAAATATGTTTCTTCTCCCTGTACACTTCCAATTTATCACCTAAACTAAACTCAGGAAGCTATGTACTTAGGTCTCTTGAGTTGTTTCAACAAAGTACCAGACTAAAAGGATACCTAAACGGACTGACAACATGCATAACTTTCTATCAAAAAGGAACTGGCCTATCGGTGTATCAAAATTATCAGTATCTTACCAGACTCATCTAGACTGCTGTCAGACACCAAGAAGAAATTATTACCTATTCTCTTATGTACTTGCATGATCTATTCTCTATAAACCTATTATCATAGCTTTGCACTAGTTATTTATATTTATTTATGGACGCTCCTTAATTACTATGGTTCTTAACATCCATTCTATACTAAGATGTGAAAACCAGAAATTTTGCTCAGAGACCTCTTTATCCGGATTGAGGTACTTTTATATGCTGTAAATCTATAACACGGGACCACCAGTAATACTTCTTTTCTGAGGAACGCATGCTAACAATTTTCATGCCTAAAAAAAATCCTTCGCACTCTTCTGGGTTTGAAACCGCAACTTTGGGAACTAGAGGCTAGCATTTTGTACATGTTGTATATCTATAGTGTTAGTTGAAATTTTGTCTAGCATCATATTGCTGCTTTAAATTGTGGTTGAGGTACCCATGAAAAGAAAAAAAGTATATTATTGTGATTTTGAAAATGTCTTAGTGTATGAGATATTAAATATTCTGGATATTTGCTCATTATGCGATTTTATCAAATTCTTCGTAGGCATACTCTATCTCTGTAACCTCTCTCTCTCTCTATCCTTCTCTATATGTATCCTTTCCTAACTCTCTCTATCCTTCTCATCTTTCTTGATCCCTCTATGTACCTCTCTCTAGCTGAAAGTACATTTCTGTATACTATGTTTTTATTAAAATCTTTGTGGTAAAAGTAAGTGTTTTGTTTATTTTTACAATTGGGTTCCTGTTGAAAATACTGAGGTTTGTTCTTTATTAAAAGAAAATGAAGATTAAACAAAATATATTTTTCTAACAAACAAATCTAAAATTAATATATTCATTCATTATCTGTTTACCTTCCTCTCATGTAGGACTTACACCCCCCAGGACTTACAAGTGGGTGCCTGGGGTCAGAGGCCCGTCGAGGAACACACACTCATGGATCAGACAGAGGATCCAGGATGGGTGATCAGCCCGATGCCTGGTATGGGATGAAGGAAGTAGATGAAACAAAATGTTGATCAAATGCATGAAAGGAAAGGTGATGATGGAGCAGTTGGTGGAATGAATGGCGGTTTAAACCAGAGAACCCGGAGAAAACCTGCCCAGACGCCGCTTCGTTCACCACAAATCCCACATGCAGGTCCCTGGGATTGAACCCAGGCCGCCTCGGTGGGAGGCGAGCGGTCTAACCACTCGGCCACGACGCTGCCTAAAATTAATATAACTGGCATTAAAAGTCAAATCAGCAAGACATAATTTAGTTGTATATTATTATTATTATTATTATTATTATTATTATTATTATTATTATTATTATTACCTAATATGTATCCAAATATTGAGTTACATCATTATCAATTCTATCATACATTAATCCTTTGAGAAAGGAATTAACTATCACTGTGTATAATGAACAGTTTAAATTTCAGCTATAACTTATTCTGGTCAACTTACCTTGTTTTCACTCTGCAGTAAAGTGTTTGAAATCAATGCTTCTGATTGGAATTGGGCTTCTGTTGGCATTCTTTGAACACTCACTTCACCATTCTCACTGTACATAATAAATTCTTCCTTTATCTTCATTACAAGATTGGAAGAAAAATACTTCTCTTTCTGAAAATCAATATCAGAAAAATAAGCTGAAAGTTTTGAATCTGTTTTAGTGTCTAATTCAAAATCACTACTACATGTAACAGCATCATTCTTAAATCCAGTTCCAAAATCTGTGGAAAAACATGCTCTTTCAGTTGGTAATACTGTGTCTGAAGTATCAATTTCTTTTTTAATATTTATTTTGTGGGCCATTTCAAAATCATTTCTCCTTGTTATAGTATCACTTCCATAATTTCTTTCACAATCCATGGAGCAATGTTCTCTATCGTTTGGTAAGCCTGTGTCTGAAATATCGACTTCTTCCTTGACATTTATTTTGGAATCCATTTCAAAGCAATTTCTCTCATGATCCATGGAGCAAAGTTCTCTATTGTTTCGTAAGCCTGAGTCTAAAATATCAAGCCCTATGATGTTTATTTTGCTATCTATTTTACGGTCATACTGAACTGTGGTAGCACCATTTTCAAATATTCTTTCAGGATTTGAGGATGAAAAGTATTTTTCAGTTGATATCTCTTCTTTTAAATTTTTGACTTCTTCTTTAACTTTTGTTTGGCTGTCCATTTCATTGGCTGCATAAAAACAAAAGACAATTAATGTTACCAAGATTTACTTTATAATAAAAACACATAAGGAATCACTCCTTTTTGCACACAAAAGCAATTGAGTTTACAATGAGAAAGAAGCATGAATTAATAACCAAGGATGATAATACTTCAAATGTTTTAAGTGTCAACATTTACAATACTAGAATTTCTGCCCTGAAATGTGATTGAAACAGCACTTCTCTCAAATGCATTACATTGTTAAAAATGGAGTTTACATTAATCTCCAATACAAGTCAGTAGCATTAATTATATGAGAAAGCATAAATTTGAGGAACCCAGGTTATTATGGTTCAGCCTCATGAAGAGGGCTCTGGAGTTCAAATTCTGGTTTTTTCCTGCTCTGCAGTCGGGGTGGGGGGATGTTTAAAAAAAGAATTTTCACGTTTTGCTCAGGCATCAAAGCTGGCAAATGTCAGGGAGATAACCCAAATTTACTCACTCTACACAAATTTCCTGGCTTTATTACGAATGTATTTCATATACCCTCGGTATGAACTGCCAAGTATTAATATTTGCAATCAGCAATTCCAACCATATAAATGAGAACAGGTGATAAATCCACTAAGCATTTTCTATGAAGACCTCACAGATATGAACATTCTGAGGTACCACAACATCTCCACTACAAAAGCATGTTTTGTGTGTGAACAGCATTGCTCAAAAATGAAAAGCAAGATAAATACAAAATTTTGTGCTTAAATCAGACACTGTTAAGTATGCCACACAGAAATTTTAGATAAAATTCTCCCACTCCAAACAATATGTTACATTCATACATTTTTGTTTCCTTTAATATTGAGAAAATTAGCTCTCAATTTTTATTCAAACTGATTTCGGTTAATTTTCTAACAAAACATGTTGATTAAATAAGTACTGAATTACCATATTTAAAAAAAAAAAATTGGGTTAAAATTTTCTGTAAAATGCATATAAAATATCCTTTTACATGGTAAATTTTAATCAGCTTTTATTTTTCTAAAAGCAGCATAGCAATTTGTGTTTATGGTTTATTGATGCATTTTCATGCACATTATGTGAATAGCCTGCCAAGTCAAGTTCATTTCCACTGAAATTTGTATCAATTAAGATTTAGTTTCACATATACACCAGCAAAGTTATAATATTAAAAAATGAAACTGAATCTAAGAGTACCTTTGAAAACATGCAAGTCAAGTCATTTTATGCCTTATTGTGTTTCCCTTTTTGAAAATGGAAACAAAGCCACTAAATTGTACAAAGGTAGCTTATTTTCCTTTTTTATGCATATATTTATAACATACAAAAATCCAAAAGTGTCATTCATTTATCATTAAGTTACTTATGTTATTCTGGAATATACAAACCGGTTTTGTAAAATTATTAGTAGTTTTATAACTTTTTAGTTAATCTGAAAAAAGTAAATCCCACCAGCTGAGCAGGAAAATATGATGCAGTACAAGCTATTAAACAAAAATTTACTGAAATTCTAAAGGCCTTATCTCTTACAATACTGAGCAGAAAAATTGAACGGAAGGTATGAATCTATTGGTCTGAAGAAAGCACTAGAGTTCTCCAGATGTGTTTCACTCTTGGTAGTTCAATGTAAGATAAATATTGGCTCCAAATCAGTACGACCAGAATCACTAGACATAAATGCAACATATAACCTTTGGATAAAAGATCTTTGAGGACCTTTCCATTTATTAATTGAAGATATAGACAAAATCGGCCCAAAATGATTTGAGTTTTTGAACAAGAGGCTCACAACCTGACATTCGGTTTAAGGGCATTAAATTGGTAGTACATGAAAGATTCAATCCCTCTTTGGGTTTCCTCTAATGATTTAAAAAAAAAGTATTTTGTTTGTTAACAACACTTCAGTTGCCAGGAAAATATAAAGATCGCTGGTGTGACGGAATTTGGTACTGCAGTTTTTTTACATGCTAGTAAATTACTGATAGGCAGTGTTGTTCTTAGCACATTTAAAAAACATCAGTCTGGGACGAGTTTGAACCCACGACCTTGATTGCAGAATGCCAATGCCTAACCAACTGAGCCACTGATGCTGATTTCTTTTAACGATAGATGATCAACTGAGAAAAGAAGCTATACATTTTTGTGGGAACATTTTCTCAGGACATAATACCCTTCATTATACCACAAATGTTATTAGGTTCCTTGACATCTAACATTAAAAATACCACTGAAGTAGAACATCCTGCTAATCTAATTTTGGCTGAACATAAGTTCTTTGACTTCTGCCTATCCTGATTTATGCACTGCCTGTTGAATGTACTTAACTGTTTCTGTCATAGTGGACAAAGCTTAAATCATTTTCTAAATTAAAACTGATCAAAATTTTCCATAGAAGTCCAGACTCAAGTATGCCTAAGTGGTTTGTTCTCTATTGCCAACAGCAAGTAAAAGGGCTCAAAAGATCAGCATTAACAAAGTCATTGATTTCTTTATCAAACTGCAATTCGGAAAGAAAGTGTTAATACCTCAGGTTTTATCATGTTTTTGGTGAAGAATAAATATATTATTTTACAAATAAGAAGAAAACTTTGGACTTAGCCTTACTTTATTGTAGGCTTTGTACTTTATTACTTGCAGTTCTACTTTTAAAGCTACAATAATGCTTACTAGTCTTGTAGTTAAATAATATTAAGCTATTTCAATTGTATAGAAAGTTCAATGAATTTAACTATGAAAGACCGAGTTTATAGTTATTTTTAGCAGTATATTGGGTAATACTTCCACATGCACTTAATTTAAGAGATTAAACGTTATTCATTTAAGGAACAAAATGCATATGACAATGACTTCAAGAGGTGAAGTGAAGGCTTACACACACTGTAACCCACCAACCATTCCTTTATAACAGTTTCTTAAACACTAAATTCACTGTGACAGCTCAACAAAGTACTCCATTTTGTTAACACTGCACATTGAAGAGGAAACTGCCAAGCTAATTATATCAGCCTAATGCATAAAATTACGAATAGGATTACTTAACTTTTTAATACACTCATGATGGATTCAACTATACACATCATCAGTAAGCTGAAGATTAAGGCAAGTGGCTAAATGTTGCTCTTGCCTGATTTATAATGCAATTAGTCAGATGCCATACCTGTTATTTGAAACCAATTCACACATACACACCATAACATAAACCTAACCTTATGTAAATCTCAAAACCAGAAGACCCTGATGGATTCACTCCGCTTGCTACAACCTGGCAGCCTAACCTTGTCTATACCCTCTCTTCCTTTTTGTTTTTGTTTTCTTTGTTTGTTTAAGAGACATACCAATTAAACTACTCATTTTGATGTTACTGTGTTTTCTCTCAAATGTTGGCAGCTCTTGGGGATCAACAGCACAGGCACAAAGCACCTATTAAAGGCCAAAGTTTGAATTAATTAGTTAAGAGCACATGGAATAACTCTTTGTTTTACTATTTTACTTATGTAAGATCCAAATCCAAAATAACACCTATTGTGATCCTACTGATGTTATTGCAATGATAAGAAGGTGCCTACATTTTCAATAAACACATAACTAAATCATGTAACCCACATCTCATTATTAAAAACCATTATTATTCAAATTTGTAAAACCAATATTAACCTATGCATAATATGGCTAACTGTAATTTATAATTTATGCCTTCTATATAAATAAAATTTAAAACTCCTGAACTCACATTTACAATCTTTTGCACTGAGCCGCCGACATCTTTGCCATGCCACTGTATAGCAAGTGTTAAATTAAAGAATGCATTAAATTGCTGTGCTCAACTGAAAATTTCTCCTCCTAACAAATTAAAACCTTATTTTTTATACACATTAAAACACTCAGAATAATTTTTTTAATATTATTGTTGAAATGATATAAAAATCATTATAGTCCTAAATTTTGAAACTCTTGAAGGTATTCACAGGGATTGCTGGCGACTATGAACTTATGGTTCACACTTATAGATAGCTGCAATTTCAATTTGTTTGAATTTGCTTTAAAAATGTTGGTTATTAGCAATTATACACTTTCAAATGAGATCAACATGTTCCTAATAAATGTATCTGTAACTGTGCTATTATTATAAGCCATGTTTTTGGGGAACTCATGAAAGTGCTACACAACATGTTTTATCCATGGCTGTTCAGCACCAAATAAAACTGAAAGAAAGCAAAGTAAGGCAATTTTAACATCACAACCACATATTCACTCATATATATCGCCGTTAAAGTTCCCGTTAAACCAACTTGTTTTTGTTTTAATGGATGTTTTAAATTTCGTGTATGTCTACCAAAATACATTCCCTTTTCATTTCAAGTTTAATGTTGAATAATGCAGTGCTAAAAGAGACTGAATTCAGTGTTTCTCCATATTTTCCTGTATTTCACTTGATTCATCAATTGAAACACGGCACAACCATGTGCTACATAACATTGGGCATATGCACAACTGGAAATGAAGCAAACATTTACTATGAATCCAATAAATGCAAACAAAGTCACATCGATCATCTTATTCCATGCTCTCTGATTATCAGGTTAACTAACAATATATATTCCTGTACCCCACACTTCCCTCTTCTGCTCCAGTGGTTTGTCATGCTCTATTTATAGCTGTAGATTGCAGCCGGGAGTGCAATAATTGGTATCGACAAACAATTTAGCACTTGCTGATGTCCAGTAATCAAGACCTGTTCGGAATGTAACGTAAATGCAAATTTAAACAGTATAGTTACTTACATTAAAAGGAAAGCACAAACATGCGGTAAGTCTGTGCGACGACTCTATTCACTATGGTGGCCACGTGCAGCGCTTATTGAAGTGACAATATCACTACTGTGTTTACGCTAGATATCAGCCCCTACCAAGTAATATGTAACATCGCTAGACCTTAAAACAGCAGGGACAACAGGTAATGTTAAAATATCCGTATTATATATTTGATGCTTTGCATATGCGTAAAATAAATAATGCACATTTTCTATAATGATAAATAAGTGAAATATGAATAAACTTGGGTATAACGCACAGAAATATGCGTGTAAAAACACTAAAATGAAAAGCAATAACCCTTAAAAAAACACATACATGGAGTCAAACATATAATATTTAAAGCAAAGCATACATAAATTCTGTCAATAAAACTAAAAAATTTCAATTTTTTTTTAAATTATTACTTATTCTACTACATATGCTTAGGTAGCAGTATTGCATTTTACACAAAGATTTAATCAGGAATACATGTTTTGATGTCCCTAAATAGAAAAGCACATTCACTTATTCTACCGCATACCTAGAAAGGTAAAGGAGGTTTTGCATCCCATGCAAAATTTGATACCGAGATTTCACCAGAAATACATGTTTTTCAAGCAATCTGAATGAAAAGAAAAATACCTTTTACTTATTCTACCATGAACCTAGTATATAGAGGAGATATTGCATTCCACACAGAAATGCGATACCGAGATTTCAATGCAAATACATGTTTTGAGCTGCCTGAATAAGAAATGCACTTTTATTTATTCTACCATATACCTAAAAAGGTAGAGGAAGTATTGTATATCACACAAAAATTTGATACATAGGTTTCACCGGAAATGCTTGTTTTAAGGCAACCTGAACAAAAGAAATTTTTTACCTTTCTATCACATACCTATAGGCAGAGATGATATTCATCAGTTTTACTTTTTAAAAATGCTTTCATGGATTCATAGAGCCTCAAAACAAGTATTTCCAGTGACATTTCAATATAGAATTTTTTGTGGAGTGAAATACTCTTCTGCCTACTATGTACATGGTAGAATAAGTAAAAGTTCTTTTTCTTTTCATTAAAGGGGCCTCAAAACCTGTATTTTCAGAGAAATCTTGGTATCGAATGTTTTGTCTGGAATAAAATACCTCCTCCACATACTAGGTAGGTAGTAGAATATGTAAAAGCTCTTTTTCTTTTCATTTAAGGGACCTCAAAACATATATATCCTGTGAAATGATGGTACCGAATTTTTGAGAGGAATGAGATACCTCCTCTACCTACTAAGGTACATGGTACAATAATAAATGAGATAAAGAGTAAGGAAAAATGAATTTTAAAATACCGACAATTCTAAACTTCATATATTGCAGACTTTCCCAAAATTCCACACATGTTTGTGTAGTTTACATGTGCTTTGCTTTAATCTTTATTTATGTTTGGCTTCATCTACGTGTTCTGTTTTACAGCGAAATTGCTTCTCATTTTTGTTTTTTCGCACATAATCCGAGCATATTTATATGAGTTATATCCATGTTTATGTAGACTTCAGATTTTATTTCCCCTTATACAGAGAGCACTCCTTAGTAATTTTAGACATGTCTTCATTATGCATGACATCCATTGGTTATCCAGGATCTTCTCTTATTCGAAATGCGCATTTCAAAATATCCCGGACGTTTCAACATAACGTGTGTGTATTCCACGTTTGTTTAAAGTCTAGCGATGTCAAATATTACGTTGGTAGCGGCTGGCATGACGCGAATATAAAGTTCTGATGTTGACGCTTCAATAAGGCACTGCGCGCGGTCGCCATAGTAAATAGTTGTCGCACAGAATTAACAAACATGCTACCATATTACTGTGTTTTTCAAATGGGATGTTTGTCCTTGAGTGCGGCCAGAGCGGCAACCAATCGGAGTTCCGCTGTGTTGTCATATTGCATTCACCGTAAGCTAAGCGTGACGCGTGCTAAGCGAATGTGTTTCTAATAAATATAATTTGCGCTAAGACAAAAATTCAAATTTTGCAAAAAGTAACCCACTAAAAGGTAGGGAGTAATTTTCGTAACACAACCGTAAAAACCACATATTTTTAGCTCAAATAGTTTTCATAATACAAACAAATAACCATTCCCACATGTTATAATATAACCACGTAAGCACTGTAAAGGCTGGTTCACAACCAACGAGAACGGTAACCAGAACGAGAACGGGAAAGTTGAAATACATGTATTCAAATGGGAGTGTCCACAACCGACGGGAAGCCTTCCCGGGTCCCGGGAACGGGAAGAAGAGTTGCCCAACTTTTAACTTTCTTGTTCTCGTTCCCGGGCACGGCATATTAGATCCCTATTGTGCATATTAGACTCTTCACTCTAGAGGTTATTCTAAGCGGCCGTGACATGAAACAGCCACTAGTGCTCTCTATAGTCGCATGCTGGAAACATGAAACTGGAAGGAATTAGTAGTAAATGTGCTTCCTAAGCTCATCCCGACACCTGCAAATCTAATCAATGTTGGTTCCTCTGGTGAAGGGATGATTTGTAGTTTGTTTATATGCAACTCAAAACTGGCTATTACCTAAAAAACAATAGCAAAAGCTACAAAGAACAGCTAAATACAGTGGAAATGAAAAAAGAATAAACAATTTTAATGTATGCCATTAAATAAAGGAATGAAAGTTTGGAATAAGTAGAGGGATCGGAAATGTAATGAATATGCATTTAGATGTTTACTCTATCGAATTTTGACGTTGGCTTGGCTAAATTGGAAGTAGGTGAAAAAATGTCATTGGTCAGTTAAAAACAAATGAAATCCCAATGCGCAAAATCGATTTTCACTTTGTGATCGATATGCATTCCCGTTCTCGTTACCGGGCTGTTGTGAATCAAAATTTCTTGCTTCCCGTTCTCGTTTCCGTTCTGGTTACCGTTACCGGGTGGTTGTGAACCAGCCTTTATGGTCACATTATTTGTATGTATGCATTATTGTATACATTATGTATGTATATATATATATATATTATTGTAATTATACAGAACTACTGACTTGATGGTGATAAAGAATTATGTTGTAAAACCAAGGCGTTTGTTAAAAGCTGAGAGAAAGCAAACAGCCCACCCAGCTCACTTGTGTTACTTGTAGAACCTGCAGAACGTGAGCCGTCACATGTTTATGATTGTGTGTTGTTTTTAAATCTGGGTTGGAGTTTATTTACCCTACACAGTTAATATCAGTATTCAGTTGTTGTTCAGAGAGCAAGCAGCAAGAGTAAAATAGTGCAATGACTTATTGTGGAGAATTTAGTGGCAAGTCAAAGAGGCAGGTATTGCGAAGTCAGGCTCGAAGTATTATATTTAGGGTCTACTCGTTTTTTAAAAAATGTAACAATGAGGAACACAGAAATCAACTTGATTTCAAATATCCTCAACAGCTTACTGCTAAAGCGTGTGGTGTCGGTAAAGCAAGTGTGTCTCGCATTTGCGGAGAGGCAAGAAAATCTGTTCCCAGTGATGCTCCAGTGTTTGTATCGCCCAGAAAGCACATTGGACCTTCGAAGAGGATTACAAATTTAACTGACTTTGACAAGGACGTTGTACGCAGAACTGTGTTCGAGTTTTATGACCAAGGTGAATTCCCAACAATACAGAAAATAACTTGTGGCCTTAGAACTAAAATATCATACACTGGTTCAAATTCATCTACTTATAGAATTTTGAGAGGATTAGGGTTCAGGTACAGAAAGACAAATGATGGGCGACAATTTTTAATGGAGAGGAGTGACATTGTTGCAGCAAGAATAAAATTCTTACGCAAAATGCACGAAATTCGAAATTCTTGCGATACGAGACCTATATTTTACTTAGATGAGACATGGGTAAACAAAAACCACACTCAAAATTCAATCTGGCAAGATTCCTCAAAAAAGGGTGGCCTGAAGGTACCTGTTGGAAAAGGCAGTTGACTTATCATTTGTCATGTAGGGTCCGCTAAGACAGGATTTGTACCTGAAAGCAAATGGATTTTTCTGTCCAAAACCACCTCAGATTATCACGAAGAGATGACAGCTGATACGTTTAAAGAATGGTTTTTGAACAGATTCCTAAATTATTTAGAAGAGGGAAGCATAATTATAATGGATAATGCACCATATCATTCGGTTATTGAAAACAAAGTACCGAATACTGCCAGTAGAAAGAACCAAATTGTTGAATGGTTGCAAAAAAAGGGGGTTGAATTTTCGGCAACAGAAACTAAAAATGAGTTACTGCAACGAGTACTTCCATTTAAAAACCAGGGAAAAGTGTATCAGCTGGATCAACTTGCAATGGAAATGGGACACGAGGTAATCCGCCTCCCCCCTTATCACTGCCAGTATAATCCAATTGAGTTAGTATGGGCTCAAATAAAACGAGGGGTTGCAAACAGAAATAACACTTTTAAACTGACTGACGTTAAACGTCTTATTCACGAAGAAATTGACAAGGTAACTCAACAAGACTGGGAAGCCTGCGTGAGACATGCAGAAAAACTACAAGACGACGACTTTTGGAAAGAAATAGGCCATGACGATATTTTGGAACCTATCATCATAAATTTGCAAGACTCAGGCGATGAAGACAGTGTCAGTGACGAATTGCCTCTTCACGTAACTGATGACAGTGATACGGATGAGCCACTGGCAGTTCCATCGGATTAAAAGCACAGGTAATTCATAACCTATAATTATATAACACTTAAAAAATACGTACATAGCATGCGAGTATATTCCCAATTATGAATTTAAACACCAGGAGAATTATAAAAGTTTAGATAATTCAGTTTGGGTTGCTTTACGTCGACCATTCTAGCGACAGGCAGATGTGAGAGTGAGAGGGAAATCTGAACAGAGTGGGGGTAACGAGGTGGCAACGCTGTGCACGCAAATGACCTCATTTGCTGTAGCTCAGAACTCTTACCATTTGAAACTAATAGTAAGAAACCACCGCTGGTATTCATCACAGCCTTTTATATTCATCCATTTTAATTTTCAGGGTTAACGTATGGGTACCTACTTAAAAACGATATAAGCCCGAATAGTAAAATTCTTCTGAATTAACACTCTCATTCATAAAGAAATTAAGTTTGCTTCATACTGCCGTGGTCGTCACCTGTGTAACCAGTATAACTCCGTATCCTTAGATGAAGGTCTACCAGCTTTTTATCTGAGCAATCTAACGAGGACCCATTAACAGATCGCTCGTACAAAATTTCTAGATAATTTGTTGCAGAATATTGGGATTGAAAATTAGAACATCACACACGAGATAACTAATATCCACCATTTTACATCAGGACTCTTGTTTTCGGATTTAATCTTAGTGACCGTGAGTAATCACAAGATATCCAGCGCTGTGTTTCGTATGTTTATTTCGTTTGCTAAAGAGCTGGCATATTCTCGTACCTGATCGGACCGGGACGTATTTGTGCTTACTACCGCTTGGATCGCTCGATCACAGTGAAAGTCCGGAAAATTACAATAATATTATATTAGGTTTGTTCCCACACGATTCAGAATCGATTCCGAATTATCTGAGTGTGCGCAGTAGCTAAGTGGCGTTCCAACACGACAGAGAATCAGTTCAGAACCAATTCTGAATTTCCAGTTTGCTGTTCCAACGTATTTGGGAACTAGTTCGGAACGAGTGAAATCGGTTCGTGATTAAGAATAGGAACTGAAAATTCCAGACATGCGCATGGTCTACATGATGATGCGCATGATTGTATGGTCTACAGCGCATACTCAGTTAATTTAGAATCGATTCTAATCGCTTGGAACAAACCCGACAGAGAGTATTGAAAAAGCGACATACTCTCTGTGTTCAGTAGAAAATAAATTTGAATATGTAATTTATTCCTCCATTCGTGTTTATTTCTCAATACGGAATAGCAAAGGTGTTTGGTAAGCAGTTGCTCGCTGTTGAGTTGTATGGCGACATACTTGAGGAAAAGAACAAACGTCTAACAAAGCCAGGGAGCAAAACAGCGTTCTAAGATAACAATAATGAGTGATTTAGAAGGTGACAGTGATCTTTTTAATGATGCATCGACTTCCGAAGAAGAGGATTATTTCCATTTAAACATTATTCCGTTATTTTGGGATCTTTACCCCTTTTTGGCACCTTTATACCATTTCCCCCCAACCATGCCCATAATCCCCTTTTTTTCTTTTAAGTTTCATTCCAATTTATTCTTTAACTTTCAATTAACGTCTCCTCAGCTTGCTGTGTACGTGCTAATAGTAAGTCTACCTCTTTCAGTAAACGCCGCGCGGGAATTGAAAGCACACCCGCAACAATGGAAAATAATTGTGTGTTCGACGATAACCTCTTTCTTTCACTTTACTGCTATAAAGTAGCCCGCAATAATGCAATTGACAATGAGTGATTCTATCCCACCAGAATCAGTAGCCTGCTGTTCGTGAATGTGAGTTTGTTGCTGTGAGAGACGTCATCTGTTTACGTGGAGACGAAGCCTGGGCAGGCAGAGACGACAATAACTCAACCGCGCAGTTCCGAGAATTATTAAGACTGGGCTATAATTCACAAAACAATTATATATAAAGAAATAAAAATTTCAGCCCAATTGAATGGATAGTTTAGAAAATAGCAATTTCAGTTGTGCATCCCCTTAAATAAACCAGCACCTTATTGTGCCTTTTTCACCTTATTTGAGCACCTTTTCCCTTCCTTTTTTCATCTGAAATTTGCAACTAAAAATCCTAACCCTGATCATAAGCATACATTGGTACCATGTAGTTTTGTATTATTTGCATTACGTTCGGAATAGAATTTATGTGGGGTGTCATTGTCTCAAGAGTATTGGACTTTTAAATTAAACATTGTGTTTAGAAGCTTCTGTAGCAGGAAACCTAATGTTAAATTGGATTGTGTTAAATTACTTTTTCCGGGTTCTGGTTTAAATATAATATCTATATATATTACAATTGTTATTCGCAATAACTCAGTATCAATGGCTTTAAGCCGATAAACGAACGCGATTTATTTTTGCTCGAATATTAGGACTGGAATCAGTATAAAAGAAACGCTTACGATGAACGTGTATGTGTGTGTGTGTGTGTGTGTGTGTGTGTGTATACACACATACGTACATCTGCGGAGTTTGATTTCATTCATCAACGCTGTAAACGTAGATATTTGATCGTCTTCTGATTGACCGTGCAACGAAGAAGGCCGTGACAGAACGCGAACGGTTCAAGTAGTGTTCCAACCACACAAAATTCAGAATTAGTTCTGTGAGCGTACCGGACTGGCGCATGTGCATTAGCATGTGTTGGAATTAGTTCGGAACCCGTTCAGAACCGTATGTTGGAACAAACCTATTGTGGAACAGTCAAACTGAGTGATTAACCAATTAATGCACATAAGCATTAAGCTATGAGAGAAGAGAAAATAATGAGCGCCGGCAAGTCCTTTATTTATTTTTAATTGGGCTGAAATATCGTACTACTTAATTTGAAGGACTTGATGGAATTATGTTATAGTCCACGTAAAAGATTTACATTTCTTTTGTCTACATGTTTGAACGTTTTTGCATATGACATTTCAGGGAACTAACAGCTGAAATTTTTTTCAGGTACCTATGATGTTAAAAGGAATGCAGAGACGTTTAGAAATGCTTGAAGTTGATATTACGTATTTCAAGCATATGAACTTGAAGTAGTGTTAACAGGTACAGTAGATGGTAATGATAGTTATCAAAATGATGCTTCTAACGATAAGGATAATCTCACAACTGCATGGGATATAAGAAAGGCTGTATTAGAAGTGAAAGAAATTAAGCTCCTGTGAATATTTTCTGACATTTCTTTTATGATAGATTCCTCGAAATAATTTGCAGAGAAACTGTTACTTATGTATGCATATGGGCTATTCTATCGAGTCCTCACCTAATGATATAATGAAATACATAGCAATTCTGCTCTTGTCTGGCTAGGAACCTTTGTGTCAAGAACAGGCATGTGTTTTCGGAAATGCATGCAGATTCTCACAATGCTTTTATTTCATTTATCATGACAAGAAACAGATTTGAACAAATACACAAATCTTTTTCACTTAAGTGAAAGCACAATCCTGCTGTTAGGATCTACAAGATATGCCCTGTTATTGAATGCCTGAGTAAACATTCCAAACATTTGGTTCCTGTATAGGTAAAACATTCTCGCTTGATGAGGCCATAGAACCATATTATGGTCACCACTATGCTAAGCAGTTTTATCAAGAAAAATCTGTGAGAAAGGTTCTTACTAAAGTTTGAACCATGTACAGGAGACAAGCAAGATCGTGACATGACCTTGGCTTCATGCATCACTCAAGTTTTGTGTTGCCAGACGGTAGTATTGTGCTTATTGATAGTTATTTCAATGCATTGCGATTGCTACAAGCTTTTTCAGAGAAAGGACTGAAGTGTGTTGGCACAATTAGAAATGATCGAGTAAAAAATGCCTGCTGAGAAAGGAAAAATAACAATGACCCAGAGCAACTGTGGTTCAAGAATACAACTGCTATATGAGTGGTGTTGATCAGTTTGATAAGGTTGGGGAATGCACAGACTGAAAATCAAAGGTAAGAAATGGTATAATATTCACATCAGGTTTCAGTCAATGGCGCTTAGCTGTTATAGCAACAGATTGACAAGGACATCCCTGTACTGGCTGTATTCGTGGGACCACAGGCCATCACTCCAGGAAGAGTGCATCATAGCAGGATATCAAAAACAAGAAATTCATTGGATGACAAAATT
Source organism: Deroplatys truncata (assembly GCA_030765065.1). Classification (NCBI taxonomy): domain Eukaryota; kingdom Metazoa; phylum Arthropoda; class Insecta; order Mantodea; family Mantidae; genus Deroplatys; species Deroplatys truncata. The sequence continues at coordinate 175,721,874 of CM060988.1, forward strand.
TATATTTTTATGTATTACCAGTTTTATTTACTACTTGATTTGATGGGAACAGTCAAGTAATTGATTCTACTAATGGTTCTCAAAAGTCGCTGTGCTATATTTGTGAAATGTGTCAAATTTCAGTGCATCAAGTGCAACATTAGTCTTTATCCCAAGCAGTGTTGTTCAATACCACTTGAGGAAATTAAGCTAGTTGACTAAAATGTAAAAGTGATTCGTTTTCTTACATAACATTATACACTTTTGCTACCATTTCATTTAAAATGTCCAGTTACTAATGCTAATTTAGGACAGTACTGCATAAATTAGGGCAGCACATAATTCTCATCAATACCACATTTCAAACCTTTTACATGTTACTGCCCAGCATATGATACAGCATGCATTGTAATTTTTACTTATTACTGCCCAGTGTATGAAATATCATATATCTTGACACCCAAGAATTGGAGAAAATCTAAAATTTGTCCTTACGTTGTCTTAATCACTTATTGTTAATAAAAGTTAAAATTATTTTAAATCATTCATGGGCAAGGGATTAATTACAAATTGTTACTACATTGAGGAACAAATAAATCAAGAGTGTATTTGTGTTGTTTTAGGATTACTAATCATTTAAAGACAAAATACCTTCGTAAGTTCTGTGTGCAGTGATGTATAATGGATGCAACATTAAACACTGCTAATGAATTGTATGCAGAACATTAAAATTATGAAGAAGTAAGGCTATATTGGTTTTATTTTAATGTTATTAACTTTATTTGAAAATTCTGGAGTTAATTATTGCTAATTTGTAACTATTCCAATGAATTTAAATACTATAGACCAATATCATTTTTGGCTAGTGTCTCCATGATATTTGAAAAACTGGTATTTTCCCATTTAAAAGCCTACCTAGATAATCACAATATATTAAATAAATGTCAGCATGGTTTTAGGAAAAATAATTCAACAACCTCTGCCCTAATCAAACCTTGGAAATGAAGTATCAAGAAGTTTAAATGACAACTTTACTGCCATTATAATATGATATATCCCAAGCTTTTTATTGTATCTACTATCAAAATTTACTCAAAAAGTTGTAATATTATGGGGTAAGGGGTAATACTCTAAAATGTATCAAATCTTATCTTAGTATATTTTTTTTTTTTTTTTTAAATAGAGAGTTGAGGGTTGTTACACTACATCACTATAATATTCTTACTTGAACACGTTTCGGGAGACGGCTTGTTCCCATCGTCAGCATTTTCTCTCAACTCCTTTCTCCTTCTAAATCTTCAAAATTAGTCAACTTATCTTAGTAATTGAAAACAAAAGATTATCATTTAAGGCAAATGAGGTTAAATTCGTTCTCATTGGAAGCAGATGCTATCGGGGTCCCTCAAGGATCAGTGCTAGGTCCACTATTATATGTATTTTACATAAATGATCTAGCTTTAAATACAAATGGCAATCCAAACCTATAAGATAACGACACAGCCATAACTATAGAACATATGGATATTCAAAAACTAACATAAATGTGCATTAGAATCTCTGGAAAAATGGTTTATTCCTAATGGTCTGAAATTAAACAAAACCAACATTATTCAATTTATGACATCATGTTACACACAAAACATTTCAAATGTAAGTGGAAATAATGTATATAAAGTTTTAGGGATGATCATAGATGAACAACTAAGGTGCCAACCACATAGATTACATAGTAAAAAAAATTAAATGCAGCCTTATTTAATACGTGTTGTCTTACACAGATAACTAGTTTACAAATAAAAAACCATATTATAGCTATTTTCAATCATCGCTTTCATATGACATAACTTTATGGGGAAATGGATTGGATTGAGAAAGAGTAGTTAAAATTCAGAATTAGATAATAAGGGTAATGATGCATGCTAGATATAGAGAATCATGAGGACCACTATTTAAAAATAATGAATATTTCCACTACCAGCATCATATTTATACAGCATAATTAGTTGTGCATACCAATCAGAATAGTTTTCAGATCAACCAAAACAAACATAACTGCAAATGATATAAGAATGGTATTAAACTTACAGCCCAGAGATTTGCCTTGCTTGAAGACAGTCCATACTGTATAGGAATCAAGTATTTATAAAATTACCATTGCTAATTATGGAAGAAAAAAGCTAATAAGCTATTCAAAAGCATATCAAGAATTTACTTATCAGTAAAGCTTATTAGTTGATAAACAAATACATGCAACATTACACTTTTAATTAATTATTAAATTCGGAAAACTGTTGAGTTTTATACTCTATAAATACATGTATATAATTTCTCTACATGCTTTTGTTAAGTTCTAATTTTATATGGAGTTGTACATTCTTACTTGTATCTTGACAAGACACCAGCTTAGCAACCTTGCTCCATCATGTAAATGTTATTGTATCAATAAAAGTTGAATTTGAAAATTTAAAGCTTGTAAAGTTTGCTTGCAACTCTTAATTTAATACCATATACAGCAATAATAATCATACATTGAAAATCGTGTTATGTACTCATTGAGGAATTAACGTACCTATAATATCTAGTAAGCAATGGTACTTGTCATACCCCTAGTCCATGCCATTAATCATAAATTTGACATGATGGAGGACAAATTTGCAAAGGATGGTTTGGAGGAGAAAGAAAATATAAATGCATATCCCATTTCAACATTTTCTTTTCCTTTGTTTCTGCATCTCAGATTGAACATTTCTTTTGTGTGTTGGTAAATCTTCAAATATTGATGGCACAAGTTTATGAAGTAGGCATTTTGTAGATGTGCTGATGCTGTAATCTGTTTGAAGTACCTACTATACACCACTGATTGGCCCTGGTGCCAAAGAGAACCCAACATGTCTCCTTGGCAAGAAATTGCTATGCACTTTTTTCTTTTTCTTGCCTTGAGTTAAAGCAAGGTACACAGCAATATACCATTTTTATTCAGTTATCGACTAAATGCAAATATTACACACTTCAGTTTAGAGAGCTTCACACGCACGTGCGCGCACACACACAGAGAGAGAGAGATATGCACACTGCAAAAAGTGTTACTTAACTGAAAGGTGTTTCATGTAATGAAATGTATGCCTCTTAAAAACCTCAAAACAATGCAGTTATTTCCCACCAGTTCAGTGATTTCTGATGTACTTGGATCAGTATAGCAGGAAGAAATGGAATGTTACTTCAGGGGTGGATCTCTGTATGTATATTTACTTTCATAACAATGGAAGCGTCGACCATTTATTATTGTATAATTTGAATCTACAATTAATAAAGGTCCATCTAAGCACTCTGTAGCATCATGGACATTAAATGTATAAACACTATTTTGACTAAGTCACCATAGCTGTCTGCTAGAAGTTTAGAGAGTAATTGACCGCTTTATCACCTACATTTCGCATTGAGCAAGAACCTGTTTTATTGACAATTCTCATGCTTATAAAATCTAGTAAGCATCTTCATTACAGTACAGTCTTGTTATTCATCAACCAATGTGGAAGGCAAGGAAAGTTATGCAAAAACCCGGATTCCCTTTGCCACATCAAAATACAACCTGACAGATGCTATTAATAGGCTGGTTAATGTTTATATTAAATCTAAGGAAATTAACCTGCTTTAAACCAGCTTAATGCAGAAGATATAAGACACTTGAAAAATATTTACTCGCATTCACCTTCGGTTCAGAAGCAATAAATTCATGCCACCAATAATAATGCTTAGAGAAACAGAAATTGACATCCAGAATAGCAGAATTTGCTTCTCCACTAGAAGCAATGCTCTCCCCATGGGAAACATCCAACCATTTCATACACAAACCAGAGGAACATTTTCTTTCAAGCTTTAGGTACAACTCTTTACATTGCCTAATAAAAATTATTAGTTGTTTCGGAAAATGTTAGTATCTTTCTGAAGGTTTCAAAACAGGTACCTACTGATTTCCATATCATACCATTGTAAGGTTTCAAAACCAGTACTTGCTGATTTCCATAAGTTTCAAAATGGGAACCAATATATTGATAATTTATAAACAATCTTCCTTTCTTTTAAAAATATTTAACCTCTTAATATCTGTCTGAACCCCATGTGCCACATATCATAGTAAAGTGTAGTTGAGCTCTTTAGTCATACTAAGGCCATGTAATGGCAGAAACTTAAGTTTTAAAGCTTTGTGAATGGTGTTTACAAATCCCGGCCCCCTGTATTGAGAAATGTCAGACAGCAGCTTGCAACATAATAACTAACAAAGATATGATTTATGGCTTTTATTTGACACTTTGTTCTGTTTTTCAGTTTATCTAGAGCTATGGAAGATTACGCAGGCTCAAGACGTGGTACAGATTTTTACAAATAGAAATTAGTAAACATTAGGATATAATTGCAGCGATTGAGGAGGAACTAGCTAATAAAAGTAACAGACGCATCATGGAAGTTGACTCCATTCAAAAGTGACATAGAACACGGTGGCGAGAGCAGTGAAATTGGAAGTGATACTGTAGTACCAGAAAAACACAGGAAAAATGGGAGCATAACAGAATTACCCCTCAAATGGTCAACTCGGCTTTCTTTTGAACACATTCATGTGTTTCCCCTCTAGGAGTCTACCATGATCTAGAAGTGGGAAGTGAGGAACTTAAATAATTTATTCTCTTCATGGATGACCAATTTTGAGATTTTCTTGTGATTGAGACTAATAAATGTGCAAGACTGTGTCAGCTGGAAAAACCAAATTCTTGATGGAAGGAAACCAATATGAGGGAAATTAGAGCATACTTAAGAGTTCTGATTTATTTGGGAATGGTGGATCTTCTTTAAACCAGGTATTACTTCAAAGGAGACTTTTGCGTCTGTCCTCTCATAGGATATAACATCTATAACACTCAAACATTTTGAAAAAATGATGAGTTGAGGCCAAAACACAGAGAACAACATTTTGATTATTTTTATAAGGTTCCACCTGCATTGAACATTGTAAAAAAGGTTCAAATGCATTACAAACCAGGTTGGTTCCTTTTTTTTTTAGGCTTTCAACAAAGAAAAACACAATGTTGTGTGTACTTACAAGTAGTCAGCAAGTAGTACAAGGTGTGAATACTGAATGCAAGTAAATCTGTGCTTCTTCTGCTTCGTTTCCAAATATGTCGAGTGTATTTTGTTTGAAATTCTGTTTGATAGATGAAATGATAAAGTGAAAGGCCTTTGATTACTAGGCAGCCAATTACTCAATTGCAAATTTCCATTAAGACACAAATTAAAAGCTCCGGGATGACATATGATATAAAGCTTAAAGATATTTTTGTTTTCTGAATTTTGTTTTTCATGCACTAGTATATACATTCATATAAGAGATAAGTTTGCTTTCTGGACAGGAGCATTTCCTCAGTCTACAAAAGTAGGGTGAGCAATATTAATAGTTATGCCATTTTTAGCATGCACCTTTTTCTTTCATTTTTGCATACAGCATTTTTACTTTCTCTACTACATATAGTAAGTAGGGGAAGTATTGTATTCCACCCAAAAATTTGATACCGAGATTTCACCGGAAATACATATTTTGAGACCCCCTGAATCCAAAAAAAGCATTTTTGGAAACATGTCCGTGTGTGTGTGTGTGTGTGTGTGTGTGTGTGTGTGTGTGTGTACAGCATAATTCAGAAACGAACAGTCGGATAAACACCAAACTTCGTATTTAGGTTCAGTATCTTCCAAGGATGCGACACGCAGGTTTTCAAGAAAATCCCCCCCGCCTAGATTACCTCTTACATGGAAGATTTTTCGAAAATTTTAATTTTCTCAAAAATGGCTGTAACGATTTTGATTAAAATATCATATGTTTAAGATATTTTCATGACAAATAAAATGTATATCTTGAATTTCCTGGGAATGTCTCCAAAAGTATTCTTCATTGTGAACGACTTTTGTACAACTGGTAAACCATAAGAGTTAGACAAAATTTTACTACACAAAAAATGTAGATCGCGTTAAAATACACAATTTATGTCATATACATTTTTTTTGTTGAGTGAACCATTTTCGAGATATTACTTGTTATTCCCTTAAATTTTTCAATACTTATTTTCTCAAATGGGAATTTGTTATTCATTTTTTTTTGTCTTGGATATGCAAAGAGTATTAATCTGTGGGAAAGGGAATGGTGCTGCACCTAGCAACCAGCTATTAAGAGATATGTATGTGCTTAAAGGCTACTGTATTTCCAAATTGCCCTTGTAAATATATATTCCCCTTACATCTACAAGAAAATTAGCAATAAGATAGACTCTGCAAATGTTTATCTCAATTAACATGAAGTAGATGGAGAATAAGCATTTGTAAAAATAGTTTGTACAAGAGTAGAGAAAGTCATGTGAGTGTAATACATCAGAGTTTTTTTGTCCTGGACATGCAAAGAGAATGGAATGCGCCACATAGCAACCAGCGCTTAAAATAATATTCCCCTTGCATCTACAAGAAAATTAGCACTAAGATTGACATGTTGATTAACATGAAGCATATGGAGAATAAGCGTTTGTAAAAAGTAGTTTGTACAAGAGTAGAGAAAGTCATGTGAATGTAACACATCAGATTTTTCAACTATTATCTACACCACAAGCTGCCACTGGTAAATAATAACTTAATGTAATGACAGTGTAAATATATAAAAACCGCAGCTGTAATACAAACATGAAATAAGTCTTTGCTGCTGCAGGATTGAATAAATATGTGTGACTACAGCTCTAAGGGTGGGCTACATAGTTTTCATAAACTTCTAAGTAGATATTTTTGTGCCTGCTTATGTAATAAAGCCCAAATATTTTGTACAGTATTTCATAAGCCACTTATGCATTAACATGCGGGAACATCACAACACTAGACATTTAAATTTAAAGGTCCACATATGAAGTGGCCTGGTTGGAGGAAAAACAGCAAATATTGAAGGAGGGACAGAGGGCTAACATATTCTGGGCACAGTGCTTCAAAGCATGCTTTTTCCAATTGAATGCATTTAAAATGGATATTCAAACACATTTTCAAATTGTGACAAATTTTATATAAATTGGACTTATGTAATTGTATTTTTGAAATACCATGGACGAGAATAACATTGCCAGTGCAATTTTTCTCATATGTGAATCACCCTTATAAATTAACAATAATTTCAACTTTCTGAAAGAAATACTGAGGCAAAGAAAATTCATGGTGAAACCATGCTGTTTATACAAGGTCATTAGGTTAAGCGGCAATGCTGCTAGCAACACCTAGGTTGTGAAGCACACCACTCGCCTGCCAACATTTCAACCTCATGCAAACTGTCATATACATCGAAAGAAATACAATGAATAGACAAGGCCAATTAAAACCATTACTATTTTGCCAATTACAATGTTGAACATCCCTTACAGTGCTTAACGTTTCAAATATGATGTTGGAAACATTCTTCTTCTGCTCAAAGACAGACACTGCAGCGTCTTAGCATTATGAATCATATTATGCAGCTCTTCTTGGGAAATGTTGGTTATTTCTTCCCATATATTACATTCTGTATTATGTATACTAAGTAAGGGAAGTATTGTATTCCACCCAAAAATTCAATACCAAGATTACACCGGAAATACATGTTTTGAGACCCCCTGAACCCAAATAAAGCATTTTTGGAAACATGTCTGTGTGTATGTGTGTGTGAACAGCATAACTCAGAAATGAACAATCAGATAAACACCAAACTTGGTATTTAGATTCAGTATATTCCAGAGATGCGATACGAAGGTTTACAAGTAAATCCCCCACCCCAGATTACCCTTTACATGGAACACTTTTCGAAAATTTTTATTTTCTCAAAAATGGCTCTAACGATTTTGATTAAAATATCATATGTTTAAGATACTTTCATGACAAATAAAATGTATATCTTGAATTTTCTTGGAATGTCTCCAAAAGTATTCTTCATTGTGAATGACTTTTGCATATCTGGTAGACCATAAGAGATAGACAAAATTTTACTACATAAAAAATGTAGATCGCATTAAAATACACAATTTATGTCATACATTTATTTTGTTGAATGAACTATTTTCGAGATATTGCTTGTTATTCGCTTAAATTTTCCAATACTTATACTTTTTCTCAAATTCATTATTCATTTTTTTTGTCTGGTAATGCAAAGAGAATTAAATACTCCACATAGCAACCAGCTCTTAAAATATTTGATTATCGTTTAAAGCCTACCATATTCTCCTTGCATCTACAAGAAAATTAGCAATAAGGTTAACATCTCAATATCTCAATTAACATGAAGTATATGGAGAATAAGCGTTTGTAAAATAGTTTGTATAAGAGTAGAGAAAGTCATGTGAGTGTAATACATCAGATTTTGTTTTGAAGTTTTGATTTGGGGATTTTGGTTATACATTCTGTCTTTTAAATTGCCCCACAAGTAAAAAATTGCAGGACACAAGGTCTAGAGATCAAGCATGCCACACCCCTATTCTGATCACTCTGTCAGCAATTGCATCCAAAGAAGTTCAAGCTGTATACCTGTCTTGTTGAAATACACCGTGCATTCATTCATCTGTCAATGAGAAAAAAAAACTGCTCCAAAATTAAGGCTTGGTACCATAAAGCATTAATTGTTTCCTGAAAGAAAATAGGGCCAATTATTCTAGCCACACTCACAGCACACCAAGCACCGATCTTGTCATTCATGTAGTGTACTTTGATGTTTACGAGTATGAGGGAAGCGGTGCAATAGTGTGGGCTGGAGTATCAGGAGGGAAGTGGTGTGCGACCATGACCCAGTGCCACTAACAGCTTTGCCACTTTATCTGATGGCAGCATATAACATACATAGTTCTGAATACAACTTTAATTTTATTCTAGGTTATACAGAATAATAAATATCATCAGAGGCTCCCACTTTTTATAAGGGTGCTAACATTAAACTGAAGTTCTTTAGTTTTCTTGCACAAAATGTTCTTTAAAGCACTTTAAGTGAAACACTGCCAATAAGGATTTCATTTCAGATATAAACCCAATACAGAGATGCTGTCCTCCATCTAATATGACATTACTATAAAAATATTATACAAATTCAAAGCATATATGTATTTATGCGCCATTCTTCCATCCTTAGGTTGTTTCAAAAATCAAAACTACTTGTGTTTTCTATGAAAAATCACAATTTAGTTATTATTTCTGACTTTAGGTTTTAAATTAACATTTTCACTTACTCCAAATAAGAAGATTATGAAAATACTACAAATTTGTATTTTCATATGCCATATTATGCACAGTCAAATTTAATGCCTGGCTAAAATATTCCTGAAAACATCAAATTCTAATATTTTCTATGCTCATTAATCAAATTGTCTATATAAGTTTTAAAGCAGTTCAATCATATGGTATTTTGCCCTTTAATCAAACATATCTTATTAAATTTGATAGATAATTTGAGCTCTTCTTGTGAACATTGCATTCCTACTGTTTGATGCACTGATCAATCAAATTTTATGTTTTTAAATTTGATACACGGACAAAGCTCTACTTGCAAACCCTAAGTTCACTGTATGTTTTAAATTTTAAGCTCCTTTTCCAAACATAGTTACCCTTACGTATCATAGTGTGTATTTGTATGTAACAGCAAAGAATGCTCTTATTGCACCCATTGCATTTGTGTGGCTCTTTACCCTCATGAATCAAACTGTTTTTTCAAATGTGATAAGTGAATAAAGCTCTTATTGCAAATATTACATTTGTGTGGCTTTCTACCCTCATGAATCAAAATGAGCATTTTCAAATGTGATAGCAGAACAAAGCTTTTATTGCAAGTATTTCATTTGTGTGGCTTTTTACTCTCATGAATCAAATAATATTTTTTCAGATGTGATAGCTGAGTAAAGTCCTTATTGGAAAAATACTTCTGTGGCTTTTTGCCCTCATGAATCAAATTGTGTGATTTTAAATGTGATACCTGAGTAAAGATCTTATCGGAAACATTTGTACGGCCTTTTGCGCTCAGGAATCTATTTTTTTCTTTTTTCAATTGATAGTTGACTAAAGTTCTTATTGCAAAAGCTACATTTCAGTGGTCTTTTGTCAACATAATTCAAACTGTGTGCTTCCAGACTTGATTGCCAAGTAAAGCTCTTATTGTAATCATTATATTCATAAGCATTTATCACCCTCATTACTCTTGTGTGTGGGGAGTCTAGGGGTACCATGAGAGCATTTTGCCCTCATGAATCAAACTGTGTGCTATCAAATCTGATTGCTGTGTAAAGTTCTTATCGCAGACATTACATTTGTGTGGCATTTTACCTAGCCGAATAAAGCTTTTATTGCAAACATTACATTGTTTTAAAATCTGATTGCCGAGTCAAGTTCCTATTGCAAATTACATTTGTGTGGCATTTTACCTCATGAATGAAACTTTGTGTTTTCAAATCTGATAGAGTAGAAAATAAAAAATAGGAGTTTTATTTATGGACCCTCATTAACTTCTGTGGTCCTTAGCGTCCCATTCTAAATTGGACATTAGGGACCAATAATTTTGCTCAGAGGTCTCTTTATCAGGCTTGAGGTTCTTTTACGTGCAATAAGTCTATGACATGGGACCACCGACTGTAATTCCTTTCTGAAGAGAGACATGCTAATGATTTTTTATGCCTGAAAAAATCCATTGCCCTCCAAAAGGATTGAACCTGTGACCTCGAGAACTAGAGGCTAGCATGGTAACCAGTATACCACAGAGGATGACTGAAAAGTTCTCATTGCAAGCATTATACTACTGTAGCATTTTACCCTCATGAATCCATGTATTTATAAATTTAATTCCAGAATAAAGCTCGTATTGCAAACATTACATTTGTGTGATGTCTTATCCTCTGAATCAAACTGTGTGTTTTCAAATCTGATAGCCAAATATACCTCATATTGCAAACATTTTAATTTGTGTAGCAATTTGCCATTATGAATCAAACTGTCTTTTCAAATTCCCTAGCTGGATAAAGCTTTTGCTGCAGACATTACATTTGTGTGGCTTTTTGCCAACTTGAATCAAACTCTGTGGATGAGTAAAGCTCTTACTGCAAACATTACATATTGTCGTGACCTCTTTACTATTTTAGCTCAATGGAGGGTAGAGCGATAAGATACCATGTTCAAATCTAAAGTTCCATTACATATTATGTGAGGTCCGACAGGGGATGTAGCTAAATGAAATTATGAAAAATATTAAAATGTTCCTAGCAATATTATAAAATTCATGAAGTGGATGAGGGAAGGGTCTATCTACTATTGAAATTCACAACAAAACTGCCTGGATGGCAACTACATTTATTGATAAAAGGAATTACAATACCTCCTTGCATGTCGGTGGGGACGCCATGCTTGCACACATGGACAGCTGTGCACAACGACCTTGCTCTTAGCAGTAACTCGACGCGACTGTCTGAACCCATGCTACATTAGAACTAGCGTCCTTATCCCCTCCACTCTTGCGCAATATCCGATCTGGGCCACCAGGTCACATACGCAATAATGCTGATATTATAAACGTCACATATTACAAACGTCACAATATGTACGCCTTTTTGCCCTCATGAATCAAACTGTTTTTTCAATTGCCCTGAGTAAAGTTCTTATTGCAAACATTGCATTCTTGTGGCTTTTTACCCTCATGAATCAAACTGTGTGTTTTCAAATATGATAGCCAAATATAGCTCTTATTGCAAACACTTTATTTTTGTGCCTATTTGCCATTGTGAATCAAACTGTGCCTTTTCAAATTCCCCAGCTGAGTAAAGCTCTTGTTACAAACATTACATTTGTGTGGTTTTTTGCCGTCGTGAATCAAACTGTGTGTTTTCAAACTCTGGAGATGCGTAAACCTCTTATTGCAAATATTACATTTGTATGGCTTTTTGCCCTCATGAATCAAAGTGTGCACTTTCAAATATGATGGACAAGTAAAGCTCTTATTGCAAACATTACATTTGTGTGTCTTTTTGCCCTCATGAATCAAACTGTGTCTTTTTAATTGCCCTAGCTGAGTAAAGCTCTTATTGCAAACGTTACATTTGTGTGGCTTTTTACCCTCATGAATCAAATTGTGTCTTTTCAAATCTGATAGCCCAGTAAATCTCTTATTGCAAGCATTACATTTATGTGGCTTTTCACCCTCATGAATCAAACTGTGTACTTTCAGATGCCCTAGCCGAGTAAAGCTCTTACTGCAAACATTACATTTGTGTGGCTTTTTACCCTCATGAATCAAACTGTGCATTTTCAAATAAGATGCCCAACTAAAGCTCTTATTGCAAACATTACATTTGTGTGGCTTTTTATCCTCATGACTCAAACTGTGTGCTTTCAAATAAGATAGCCAAGTAAAGGTCTTATTGCAAACATTACATTTGTGTGGCTTTCTACCCTCATGAATCAAACTATGTATTTTCATATACCCCAGCCGAGTAAAGCTCTTATTGCAAATATTACATATGTGTGGATGTTTACCCCCATGAATCAAACTGTGTGATTTCAATTGTCCTAGCTGAGTAAAGCTCTTACTGCAAATATTACATTTGTGTGAGTTTTTACCACCATGAATCAAACTATGTTTTTTCAAATGTGATAGCTGAGGAAAGTTCTTATTGCAAACATTACATTTGTGTGGCTTTTTAACCTCTTGAATCAAATCAACTGTTTTTAAATTTGATGGCTCAGTAATACTCTTATTGGAAGCATTACACATGTGAGATGTCTTACACTCATGAATCAACCTGTGTTTCTTCAGTGCTAGTTGTAGAGCAAACTTCTTCTGGCAAATGTCACAGTTGTGTATCCTCTTTTCTTCATGCATCAAATCAGGCAATTTCCCTGCTGATTTGCCAGGAAATATTTTTCCAGAAAGCTCACATGGTAATCTTGTATCGCTAATCAGAGCTTGCTTTTCCGAGTATAATACTGAAACATAAGGTTTACCATTCTCAACCTTCTTCTTAGATCTGTAAGAATAAACATTTTTAGCTAATTAAGATGTTCGATAGCTTCTACTCCAGGAGTTTCAGCGCAAGTTACATCTACAATTAACTGAAAAATTGCAATAAATATTACTAATTTGAGAAATGAGTGTAGACAGAATATATTAATAACTCAGAGCATATTGGTGTTCAGTTACTAAAACGAAAAAATAGTGTCCTTGGAATTTATCATGGGTTATACTTCTGAAGGCTGTATAAATTAGTTGTTTATTCTCAAGGTGTTCCATGAAATGCTAAGGTATGTTATTGATTATAAAGTTTAAATTTACCAGATTAAGGCAGTAGTTTCAGATGTACTAAATCTTTAATTTAAGAAATCTTATAACTTTATATAAACCTAAACCTTTAACCTATACAGCCTTAGGGAACATTCATAAAAACTATACTGATATTAACAATAGAAGTAATTTGTCAAAGCACCACAGCTAAGCAGTCAGTCACTCACTCAGTAGAATTGCTACCACTAACACGTGGCTCACCATATGTTTGACATGTGACTGGAAGACAGCTCAGTTTGTATAAATCCTTAAGTTGATAATCAAGTTGTAAACACTCCACCATGCAACAATTTAGGTTCCTCATTTCCCCAGAAAGACCTTTAAATAGTAAATTCAATTCAATGATTTGATGCACCAAAATTGTTAAACTTAAGAAAAAGCCATTTCTGATTGAAATGAATGTTATCAAAGGAATCATTTGCTCAATTAGCTCATTTGAATCAAGATGCAGTATTTATTCAATCATTGATGTTTTTAGTGACATTTTGTGCTTGAAAAATGAAGTGAAACCAAACTTTCTCAACAATACTTTACCTTTGCACTGTAGTGGATTTGGTGCATTGCCAAATGCTGGATAAAAGAATATAATCACTAAACTAGGTTCAATACAATATAACTGATCACTCCTTCAGATGTTGATACTCATAGATCACTGGTTGGAAATGTCTCCTTTTTGAAATGCTAGTACTTTCAGCTTAGGACCACATTTAGTGCACAATGGGACCAAAATGTCCACACACAGTTTTAGGGAAGTAAAAAAAAAATTAAAAATTATACTTTCTATATGACCCTTATGAACAATTGAGTTGCAAATTTAAGTTTCACTGGACGAGCAGAGATGTGTGTAGATCTTAATGGCACACAACAATACTGCTGTTTAATGAAGCTAGTAGAAACAGGTAGCAAGAGGACTAGCATCCTGCTTTGTCTATTAGAAGAACAGTTCTCTCTTTGCTGTTGAAGTATTTTTAGTTTTAATCACTTTAATGATGATAGGGATTGTTATGGAATAAAATTACATATTTTTCCTTTTTAACTCATGCAGGAAGATTTTGAAACTCCTAGACACACTGATAATTCTTCCCATCTTAAGGAGTTCCAACTGTCACATGGTGTTATCCTCGCAGTTATTGGAATAATGGTTCAAACCTTCTTGACATGCTAGAATATGGTGTTGGTAAATATGAAAAAATAGCAGTGTTAAAACTGCACAATGATGCCAATTTAAGTTAGTTGCTTTCTGTGATTTGCAAATTCATAATGCCAAAAAACATTTTACAACTGTGATGTATCTGCCCATACTGTGCAATGATTGTTTTAAACTGCTGATGATATTAACCCTAGTTCAGCAAATTGTAAACAGATATTTTACAACTATGGAGTACAGTTTGCTCTTTTGTAAAATTGTTACTGCTGTTAGTCCTAGTTTAGAAATTTGCCAACAGACACTTTACAATAGTGGCATAACTGTCAATGGAGTACAGTAATTGTTCTGAGTTGTTATACATTGTTACTGATATTAGTCCATGGTTCAGCATATTGCCAACAGACATTTTAGATCTAAGACATGAATACCTCTCAAATTGTTAAAAACAATTCAGAAGTACAGCTGCAGAAGAAGACAACCAGTAAATCTGAAAATAATAGTATCACATACAACTAAACTAAGGTGACTACTTTGAAAACCTATTGATGCAACAGTAACCACAATATAAAATAACACAAAATATTAGTTAAAACTATCAGATTAAAGATCCTTGAATATGATATTCACAATGCATTTCTTCGTTCGTGTAATGATTCATTCCCAGCATCGGTGCCAAAATCTTCTTACAGTTCTTTTGCGGAATCCCAACTTATTGAAGGAACAAGGATTGTTAGATTTGTCTATGCTAGAGAGTGAACAAAGTTACCAAATATCTGATACATGAGGAGAAATACTAATCTTGCAAAGGAACTCATCTAAAAAAGAGCTGGAATTATAGGCATAGACTGATATGAATAAGGATTTTAATACTGCAAGCAGTAATTTGTTTACAGCACATATGACTTCTATTAGCAAGGGAGTAGAGACAGTAGCCAGATTAGCAACAGAAAATACTTTGTATCTGGGGTCCCCAACATTTTCAGATGTAGCATTCTAATATTGGTACTATTCTCTCAACGCCCCCTACAAAGAGAGTTAAGGCAAGGGCTCTCCCTCAAAGGCTGCACTATCCACATCAGCAGGTTTGAATAGAGGTTTCTACATTAGAAACCAGAGTAGATAAAATTTCTGAAAGCATGTCCTCCAAAACTACAATTGAAGTTATAGAAATTAAATACATAACAGCTATTGTTATCACATTATAACTATTATTCAGGTTTCTGCAGGCTTTAAGCAGTCACAGCAGCAGAAGGAGTTTAATACTGGAATTATCTGCTACTCTCAATAAAAGCACATTGACTGTCACTGGTACCGAGATATTAACCACCTGAACACTTGAGTGTATCTCATTTGGTGGGCCTTGATCTTCCACTGTTTGTAAGCATTACAGGCATGTCTCACGCTTTTATAAGACAATCAGTAAATATTGTGAATGAAATTAAGACCTAGAATAAGCCCCACAATAAGAACTCAGGTGTCACTGAAGTCTCGTTAGATAATATGTTTTTATACTGAGCTTTAATGTAATCACTTAAAGGTAAGAGTTGCAAGATGAAGAAATAAAGTTATAAAGTCAAGCTGAGATATTCCTTATCATGAAGCCTTACCTAGATGAATCTGCTAATTCCAACTCCTCTGCCTTCCCATCCTGTAAGAAGGTAACTCATGCTTTATCTCTGAAAAAATTATTTGGATAATCATGCAATATTATTTTAATTCTTCTCCAGTATGAAGAATAACATATTCCTTTGTTACAAGAAATATTAGGCATATTGAAAGTTCACTTTAAAAATTTGTTACGATGTATCAAAAAAATTATTTTAAAAAAAATTATATTTATAGTATAATTTAGTTGAGTTGGGCAGTTTATTAAATGAGGTACATTACAAGATGTGTAAATGGTTTGAATTACACAAACTTGGTCTTAATTTTAAGAGAACTAATATAACAAGGTTCTTCACATACAGTTCACAAGGTTCAAATAAAAACTCAGAAAACACTGAAAGTGTTATTGAAAGGCTAATGTAGGTGGGTTGCTCATAGATAACCACTTAAACTGGAAATCACAAATTACATTGTTTACTTAACTTATTCACCTTGACAAAATTTAGAAAAACAAAGAAAAGAATAACATAATGAATGCAAAACAAATGCGACAAAGTAAGAACAATGAAACAAATACATTTAAATAATAAATTAATATAAGGATAAGATCCAGACAACATAGAATAATACTTAGTTTTCAAATTTTGGAGTAGAGGTGTGTCTTAAGTTTAGCCAGCCTTTTAGTGCAAGAAGATACTGTCAAAATGATTTTGAATGATATACTTGAAATTTAAAGCCGACAGATGAGGAATAGTCTCTACTATCAGACACACTGCTTCTATCTCTTTCAGATTCTATTTATTTCATAGCAGTTGATGCTTGGCTCTTAAATTAGTTTCTTCTTCCTGTCTATTTCCAGTTTATCACCTTAACTAAAACTCAGGAAGCTATGTACCCGGGTCTCTTGAGTGGTTTCAACAAAATATGGGACAAAAAGGATACTTACACAGATCAACAACATAACTTAATATCAAAAAAATGAATTGTCCATCAATGTATCAAAATATTCAATGCCTGTCAGACACTGCTGTCAGACACCAAAATTAAATTCTTACCCACTCTTATGCACTTGCATGATCTATGTTCTATAAACCAGTTATCATGGCTTTACATTACCTTTTTTACTTTCTCTACAACGTATAGTAAGTAGGGGAAGTATTGTATTCCACCCAAAAATTCAACACCGAGATTTCACCGGAAATATATGTTTTGAGACCCCCTGAATCCAAAAAAAGCATTTTTGGAAACATGTCTGTGTGTGTGTCTGTCTGTCTGTCTGTCTGTCTGTCTGTGAACAGCATAACTCAGAAACAAACAGTCGGATAAACACCAAACTTGGTATTTAGGTTCAGTATCTTCCAAGGGTGCGACACGAAGGTTTTCAAGAAAATCCCCCCACCCCAGATTACCCTTTACATGGAAGATTTTTCGAAAATTTTAATTTTCTCAAAAATGGCTCTAACGATATTGATTAAAATATCATATGTTTAAGATATTTTCATGATAAATAAAATGTATATCTTGAATTTTCTGGGAATGTCTCCAAAAGTATTCTTCATTGTGAACGACTTTTACATAACTGGTAAACCATAAGAGATAGACAAAATTTTAACTCACAAAAAATGTAGATCATCTTAAAATACACAATTTATGTCATATACATTTTTTTTGTTGAGCGAACCATTTTCGAGATATTGCTTGTTATTCCCTTAAATTTTTCAATACTTATTTTCTCAAATGCGAATTCGTTATTCATTTTTTTGTCTTGGATATGCAAAGAGTATTAATCCGTGGGAAAAGGAATGGTGCTGCACCTAGCAAGAGATATGTATGTGCATAAAGGCTACTGTATTTCCAAATTGCCCTTGTAAATATATATTCCCCTTGCATCTACAAGAAAATTAGTAATAAGATAGAGTCTGCAAATGTTTATCTTGAATAACATGAAGTAGATGGAGAATAAGCGTTTGTAAAAATAGTTTATACAAGAGTAGAGAAAGTCATGTGAGTGTAACACATCAGATTTTTTAATTTATGGATGCCCTTTAATTACTGTGATTCTAAGCATCCCATTCTATACTTGGGCATGAAAAGCTGGAAATTTTGTTGAGGCCTCTTTATAGGTTGAGGTTCTTTTATGTGCTGTAAGCCTATGACACAAGACCACCAGCTTTAATTCGCTCCTGAAGGAAGCCATGCTAAGGATTTTTACACCCGAAAAAAATCCATCGCAATCTGCTAGGTTTGATCCTGCAACCTAGGGAACTAGAAGCTAGCATTTTGCACTACATGCTCTGTATCTATAGTGTTAGTTGGAATTTTGTCTAGCATTGTATTGCTGCTTTGAATTGTGGTTGATATATCCAAAAAGAGAGAAAGAAAGAGGAAGGAAGGAGTTGAGGTCAAGAGGAATGGGGGAGGAGGGAGGAAAGTGTAATACTGTGATTTTGAATGTGTCTTGGTGTGTGAGATGTTAAACATTCCAGATATTTGTCCATTATAGGGTTTCATTAAATTCTTCTTACACCTACTCTCTCTCCCTCTCTCTCTCTCTCTCTCTCTCTCTACATGTATCCTTCTATATCTCTCTCTATCCTTCTATCTCCCTCTTCTCTTTCTGAAAGTGCATTTCTGTATACTATGCTTTTATTAAAATCTTGGTGGTAAAATGAATTATTTTATTTTAAGAACTGGGTTCCAATTACAAAAAACCTGAGGAATTGTTCTTTTTTTAAAAGACAATGAACGTTTAAGAGAATAGGAAATTTTCTACCAAATAAATCCAGCAATGATATAACTGGCATTAAAAGTCACATGCGCAAGAGTGCATTTAGATGCTGTTATAATTATTACTATTATTATTACCGATAATGATCCAAGTATTGAGTTACATCATTATAAATTCTATCATACACTCATCTTTGAAGACAGGAATTAACTATCACTGTGTATAATGAACAGTTTAAATTGCAATTATAACTTATTCTGGTCAACTTACCTTGTTTTCACTCTGCATTAAAATGTTTGAAATCGATGCTTCTGATTGGCATTGAGTTTCTACTGGCATTCTTTGAACACTCACTTCACCATTCTCATTGCACATGATAAACCCTTTCTTTATCTTCTTTACAAGATCTGAAGAAAAACACTTCTCTTTCTGAAAACCAACATCTGAAACAAAAGCCCACCTTTTTGAGTCTGTTTCAGTGACCAATTCAAAATCATTACTACATGTGACAACATCATTCTTAAATCCATTTCCAAAATCTATGGATAAACACACTCTTTCAGTTGATAACACTGTGTCTAAAGTATCAACTTCTTCTTTGATATTTATTTTATGGTCCATTTCAAAATCATTTCTACTTGTTACAGTATCATTTCCATAATTTCTCCCACGATCCATGGAGCAAAATTTTCTCTCATTTGGCAAGCCTGTGTCTAAAACATCAACTTCTTCCTTGATGTTTATTTTGTGATCCATTTCAAAATCATTTCTCCTTGTTACAGTATCACTTCCATAGTTTCTCTCACAATCCATGGAGCAAAGTTTTCTTTCATTTGATAAGCCTGTGTCTAAAATATCACCCTCTCTGATGTTTATTTTGTTATCTATTTTAAAGTCATACTGGACTGTGCCAACATCGTTCTCAAATATTCTTTCAGGATTTGAGGATGAAAAGTCTTCTTCAATTGATATCTCTTCTTCTAGAAGATTGACTTCTTCCTTAACCTTTGTTTTGCTATCCATCCCACTGCTGTATAAAAACAAAAGGTAATTAGTGTTATCAATGTTTACTTTATACTAAAAACACACAAGGAACCATTGCTGTATGCACACAAGAGCAATTAAGTTCACAATGATAAGGAAGGATGAATCAATAACTGAGATTATAATTTTTCAAATGTTCCAAGTGTCAACATTTACAAAACTAGAATTTCTGCTCTGAAATGTGATTGAAAGAGCACTTCTCATCTCAAATACATTTCATTCTTAAAAATGGAGTTTACATTAATTTATCATAGAGGACAGTAACATTAGCATATGAGAATGCATCGATTTGGGTAGCCAAGGTTATTTTGGCTTAGACTCATGAAGGGAGCTCTGGAGTTCAAATCCTGGTCTTTAGAAACCCTTTTTTCAGGTTTTCTTCAGGCTTCAAAACTGGCAAATCCCAGGGTGGTACCCTATACTTACTCTATACAAATTTCCTATCTCAATTATCATTGTATTTCATTACCCTCAGTGTAAACTGCCAAGTATTAATATCTGCAATCAGCGATTCCAACTATGTAAATGGGAACACTGGTGTTCATTCCACTAACCATTTTCTGTGAAGACTTCACAGATATGAACATTCTGAGGTGCCCAAACATCTGTACCATAAAAGCTTGTTTTGTGTGTGAACAGCAATACTCAAAAATGGAAAGTAAGTTGAATACAAAATTTTGTACTTAAAACAGACACTGTTACGTATGCCGCACAGTGATTTCAGAGAAAATTCCCCCACCCTAAACAACTCTTTAAATCCATACACTTTTGTTTCTCTTAATATTGAGAAAATTAGCTCATAATTTTTATTAAAGCTGATTTTGGTTAATTTTCTCATAAAATATGTTCATTAAACAACTACTGAGTTATTATATTTACAAACAATAAAATCTGGGTTTCAAATTTTCTGTAAAATGTATTTAAAATCCACATCAAGCCCCTACACTTTACATGGTAAATTTTAATCAGATTTTTTATTGGTTCTTTCATATGTATTTTCATGTTCTGTGAATAGCCTGCCAAGTCTAGTTCATTTCTACTGAAGATTTTATTACTTAAGATTCAGTTTCACATATATTCACCTTTATACCAGTAGAGTTTTACCACTGAAAAATGATGTTGCATCTAAGAGAACCTTTAAAAACATACAAGCTATGTCATTTTATGCCTTATTGTCCCTTTTTAAGATGGAAACAAAACCAGTACATGCTGAAACGGTGGCTGATTTTCCTTTTTCATGTATATATTTATAACATACATAATCCATTCTTTTATCATTAAGTTACTTATGTTATTCTGGAATATACAAACTGGTTTTGTAAAATTGTTAGTACTTTTATAACTTTTTAGTTATGAGTCTGAAAAAACTTAATCCCACATTGTGAGCAGGAAGATATGATGCAGTACAAGCTCTTAAGCAAACATTTACTGACGTTCTGAAAGCCTCATCTCTTACAATACTGAGCAGAAAAATTTGAAGGAAAGGTGTGAATCTATTGGTCTGAAGAAAGCACTCAAATTGTCCAGATGTGTTTTACACTTGGTAATTCAATGTAAGATAAATATTGGCTCCAAATCGCTACAAGCAAAATCACTAGAGATAAATACGAGGTGTGATCAAAAAGTTTCCGGAATGGCTTCACAACAATGCTGATGCTGAGATTTCTTACCCAGACTGTACATGCAGCATTTCCTTCCCGATAAAAATGAGAGGTCACGTGACTTCCTGTGACCATGCAGTGACAAGGTAGACGCTCTGAAGGGAACATGTGCTTTATATGTGCTGCAATTTTTCCATGTAGCAAAAATGTCAGATTATGAAGAACAAACATCAAATTTTGCTTTAAACTCGGTAAAACTGCAACAGAAGACAATGACATGTTAAGAACAGCTTATGGGGAGAAATTTATGGGCAAAACTCAAGCATTTGAGTGGCTTTCAAACTTTAAAAGTGACGTGACATCAGTTAAAGATGCAGATCCTTCGGGGCGACCCTGTTCCAGCAAAACTGATGAAAATATCAATCAGGTGAGGGAAATGGTCTTAAATGATAGATGCATTACAATAAGAGAACTTTCTGACCCATTAGGACTCTCCTTTGGAAGTGTTCAAAGCATTTTGAAACACAATTTAGACATGAGAAGAACTGCCGCCAAGTTTGTGCCCCGCCTGCTTTCAAATGACCAAAAGGAAAGCCGTGGGATTGCCTGCACAGATCTTAAAGAACAGCTACTAAATGACCCACAGTTTATGGAGAAAATTATTACTGGTGATGAAACATGGATTTATGGGTACGATCCAGAAACGAAGCAACAATCTTCACAATGGAAGAGTCCATCTCCACGCCTGAAAAGCCATGCTGCCCTTCACTTTCACCTCTCTCCTTTCCTTTCCTTTCTTAACTCTCCTCTCTCCCACAAAAAAATAATAAAAGTCTTGTTGCCCTCCACTTTTGCCTCTCTCCTTTTCCTTCCTGTCTCTCCTCTCTCCCACAAATAACAATAATAAAAGTCATGCTACCCTCCTCTTTAACCTTTCTCCTTTTCTTACTTCTCTCTCCTCTCTCCCACAAACAACAATAATAAAAGTCATGTTGCCCTTCACTTTCATCTCCTTTCCTTTACTGTCTCTCCTCTCTCCCAAAAAATACAATTGTAAATGTCTGGCTACCCTCCATTCCCATTCTAATCTGCCTTTTGCAGTCGCACACCAACAGATAATAATGGTCCTCATGCTATTCATATGATTACTGCCTCGTGTCATGTATTTAAAAAATGGAGAATAAATAAAAATACAACAAAAGTGTTGGTATTTGTTTGATTACAAAAAATGCTTGCAGTTTGTGTGTTGTAATTTCAGGCTTCTTTAGTGCGCTTATACAGGATAATACATTTAACTTAGGTACTCTAAAAATTTTCCTGCCTCTCAGGGGGTAATTTTGCATACTTTTATTACTGTAAAAGGGTGGGGACATGCTTTGTTGCTATTAATTTTTAAATAATTTATGTATGGTTATATATGTACATCATTACTTTTAGCATTATTCTAAGACAGCGAATGTGGGATAATTATGGAGTAAATCTAAGTTCTGTGCACTATTAAGAGTTATTTGTGCAGCCTTTTAATAGGTTTATTAACTGTTCTGAATGAAGACTTGCTGTGTTAAAGAACATTAAATTAATAATAATAATAATAATAATAATAATAATAATAATAATTATTATCTTATACAAAGATTATGCCTATTACAACAATATTTCATACAGAATAAAAACTCTAGCTTATAAGTTTAGAATTTTGCTACTTTAAGTTAATGCATATATGAAATTCTGAAAATCCACAGTACATAAGATATTTTGTTGAAATTTATGGCAGTTATTACACTATATTAATTTTAATTGTGAAAATTCATTGTTCTAATAATATTGCTCTACAGAATGCAGTTTTAAAATATTCACATTGAAAATTCCATTTTACAGTAAACGAGGTTACGAAAAGATCTATTATATGCGACTTTTTATATTAGCTGCCAGCTACTGCAGAAAAATTAAATACTTTTGATACTGTTCTATATTCTTGATTTTTCAGAAATTAATAATTGAAGAGCATTTTTGCAAAAGTCAATAGATGCAGAAATCAAAACTTTACAGGATTCATGTTTTATATTTTAAAAACACAAGAATATATTTTATAACAAAAGTTTCTGGCATGAAGCATTCTTTGTTCAGAGGCAGTGAAAGTGGATTAAACAGAAATATGTGCACTTTTTAAATATTGGTCTGTTTTGCTGCCAAAAACTGAGGCTTTTTTTTCAAAACTCAAGAGGTACAGTCTTTCTTCATATAAATCTTATTACAGCACTAATAAAACTGAAAAAAATTAATAATCTTAGCTCAAAACTATAAATGATCAGAAAAGTCTAAATGGGACACACTTCAGCTAGAACAGTTGTGTAGAAAGTCCTTCACTGCATCCGTTATTTCAAAATATTGCTTGAATTCCTTAATGTCATTCTTTTTTTCTTTAGACTCCATGTTAACTTCTGGAGTCTGGAATCTACTAGCTTTGCACCTGCATGGTTTTAGATATGAATATTATGTCAGCACAGTACAAGAAGTGGAAAACATTAGCTTACATTGAAAGCATTAAATATGACTACTTAAGCAGCCAATGTATGTCCAAGGATGTAAGAATTCATATTTTGCTCCCTACCTCTGGAACCTTCTCTTGGATTTTTTTACAGGCATAAAAATCCTTAGTACAGCTTCTTTGGAAGGGAAGTAAAGTCAGTGGTCCTGTGTCATACATTTATGGCACGTAAAAAGCACCCCAAGCTTGATAAAGAGGCCTCTGAGCAAAATTACCCATCTCTCACGCCCAATATAGAATGGAATGCTCACAACCACAGCAGTTAAAAGTGTGTCCATAAATAAAACTCAATTTTGACCTTGTGTAAGTATATTTCAAATAAGGAGTCCAGCATGTATCAAGTTTTGAAAAAAAACTTGGAATGTTTGGGTGTGTCTAATTATGGCATGAATCGAGTTTTGTTAAGTCAAATTTCATTGATGGATAATTTTCAGGACCTTTTTGTATCTATCGACTTTTGCAAAAATGCTCCTAAATTTAGGTGGGGCACTATTTTTAAAAAACGTAGTATAGTCTTTTCCTTTAATGTGCTTTTGAGTGGAAGTACAACTACTTTGAAATAAATTAGTAAAAAAAATTGCATTGTGCGGAGCATTTTGAGTATAGCAAAATGCTGAGAAAAATGTTGTGAGAAAAAAAGTTTTAAAGATGGATGTGACTATTAATAAGCATGCGCCTGTCCATTTCACCTTGCATTAATTGGTAGTTTATATACTCCAAATGGAAAAAAATCTGATGTGTTGCACTCACATGACTTTCTCTACTGTTGTACAAACTATTTTTACAAACTCTTATTCCCCATCTACTGCATGTTAATAAAAATAAATATTTCCACAAATTATTGTACTGCTGATTTTCTTGTAGATGCAAGGGAACTACAGCAGGCTTTAAGCGATAGTCAAATTTTTTAAGAGCTAAGTTCCCTTTGCACGTCAAGGGTATAAAAACAAAAAGGAACAATGAATACCCATTAAAAATGAATATGATTGAGAAATATCAAACGTGTTTAAGATTGATAACAGGGAACAGTGAAAACAAAGCCAGTTAGTGTACTTCTTGCTGGAACAAATAATAACCCAATGAAAGCCAATACTGAAATACAAGCTGCACAATTATATGTAAAATTAAAAACAAACCCAAGCAAACGCCAATGGTTTCAATAACTACCTACAGAATACAAGCTAAAAACACAGATTACAAACAAATCCTTTTTAGAAAAGAATTATAATTACTTAATTATCAGAAAAATGCACTCCTCATCCTCCTAGAACTAATCCAATGGATTTTATCAAGATAGCAACAAATAAAGAGCTGATAGAGCAACTAAATAAAAAAGAAGACTCACCAGAAGTATGCAGAATTGCTACACTTGAACATCTACATAATCAATTCTCGGAAGCAGAGTGGCTCAGAATTTATACAGATGGTTCTTCAGATAAATTGAGAAATAATGTGGGAGGTGGTATATACTGTAAATACTTTTCACATTATTTTACATTGCCTAGACAATCCACAAATTTTGATGGTGAAGTTGTTGCAATACAACGAGCATTAGAACAGATATACTGCAGGACTAATATAAAAGAAAATAAAGTAGTTGTTCTCATAGACTCAGTTTCTGCCATTCAAGCAATAGAATGGTATGATAGTCCAGATGAATCTCATAATATTAAGGATGTGAGATCTTATTATAGATTACTCCAAACAAATTTCAACAGATAATACTATTGTGGATACCAGCACATGTGGGAGTGAATGGTAACGAGACAGCAGACTTTCTGGCCAAAAAGGGTGCAGTGTTATATTCAAAACCTACAAAGTCTTGTGGACTAGATATGAAACTAAAAAATGTCAAAATTAATATAGAACAAAAATACCAATATAATATTCAAAAGGAAATTACTAACAAAAATTACTCCAACATAAAAGAAATAGTACAAAAAATAAAAAATGTCCCAAGGAAAGAAGCCGTTGCTCACTTCAGATTAGCCACTAGACATGACTGTCTGGCGGAACATCTATATAGATTTGGTTCTATGAATGACAAAGCATGTAAAATTTGCAATGCTGACAAGATTTTAAATGGAGAAGACCTACTAGAATGCCCAGAATTAAGGAAAGCTGTACCAGATGGGAAGATACACAATTTATATTGGCTAGCAAGGGAAAAATTGATGGATCAAAATCCTGCACATTATATCAACAACACAATGAATACTTATTTGAGAAAAAGTATAAGTATTGGAAAATTCAAACAAATAGCAAGGAGTATCTTGGAAATGGGTTATTCGACCCAAAAAAAAGGTATGACAAATAATGTGTTTTAACGAAATCTACATTTTTTGTGCAGTAAAACTTTGTCTCTCTCTTACAGTTTAGCAGTTATGCGAAAGTCATTCAGTGAAGAGGATTTTCTGGGTCATTCCCAGAAAATTCAAGAGATACATTTCCATTTGCCATGAAAATATCGTAAACTTATGATATTTTAATCAAAATCATTAGAGCCATTTTTGAGAAAATAAAAATTTTCAAAAAATGTTCCATGTAAACAGTAGTCTGGCGTGATGGAACTTTCTTCAAAATCTTCATGTCGCATGCTTGTAGGATACTAAACTCAAATACCAAGTTTGGTATTTATCCAACTTTTCATTTTTGAGTTAAACTGTTCACAGGCAGGTACACAGACATGTTTCCAAAAATGTTTTATTTTGATTTAGGGCACTCAAAACATGTATTTCCAGTGGAATCTCGGTATCAAATTTTTGGGTGGAATGCAATACCTCCCCTACTTCTTATATATACAGAAAGTAAAAAGGATGTTTGTTTTCTTAAGGTTTATAAATGATATTATATTATTATAAAAAAAATTAAATGTTTAATTTTTCACAAGCTTTGGTCAAATTTCACAGATGCATTACCTTAAGAAAATGCAATATCCATAGAGATTAGAAGGCACAAGAATCACTGAAATGTATATGCCTAAATACAAAATTTAAAACTCTGAAACCACAACAGTTGGTAAAATTTTTAAGTCCCAGCGCATGTGCAATGAGAATCTCCTGGGTACAAAAGTCAAACTCTGGCATCTTGAAAAAATGAAGTCCCAACACTTAACCAATATATACATTTAATATAGAAATACAAAACATGTTTAGTGAGATTGCCAAAAAGAGCTCATTGGTTTATATGCCAGTGAAAAATACATGGGGCAGGAAAAACTATATAGACATAGTAAATAAAGAAGAGAGAGAATCTATTGCATGGGTAAGAACTGGAGCATAGAGGCTAAGAGGGTTAAGAAAGGGTATTCCTCAAAACCAATGTCCAATATGTGGTGGTAATGAAGACATTGAACACACAATATTTAAGTGCCAAGGAACAGAAAATTGGAGAAGAGAATTTATTAAAAAGAAGTGGTTGAAGGGGAATAGAAATACAGTTATAATCGGAATGATGTACAAAGACGCTAGGAGCATTGGACAGTTTTTGTGCAAAGTCAAAAATAAATGGCTTTGGACAATGGATAGAGATAAGTAAGAAGTAGTGTAGCTTACAAAATAGACAATGGATAGAAGTAGTGAGAAATCATTAATTCAATGAAACTTTGATTGGAAAACTGTGATGAATGTTTGATACTAAAGTAATTAAAAAGTGATAAGTGGAAATTGGACATGAAAAACTGGAGCAAGATAATTGATTGGACAGAAATTGTAAAATGTAATAAACTGTAGTTGATGTCTACAGAATGAGTGGCCAGGGCCAAATTTCAGTAGAGAATCAAATTGTAAATCTCTTAGCACAATAATTATAAATAAATAAAATATATACATTTGCTTTTTATAAGGAAGTAATCCAACACTGTTTGACTTTTATAAACTGTATTCTAAGGGGATGTGCAGAGTCTGCAGACAATTTTTTTTACTGCCCTTTAATCCAGTAGGAAATGCATGTTCAAATAAATGGACGATCATAAAGTTGGCACTTTTGAAAACCCAATTACAAAGCAAAAGGAAAATAGTTTAACGTATCACCACATTTTAAATGTTGGTTTGGAATATTTTACCAGAAAATCAAGCTTCTCATAAAGATACACGCCAGTTTTGACATTTTCTGGCCAGAAAAAACAAAAAGAAAACTATTTTAATTATCAACTGGTGAAAAAATCATATCTTCCTTTTCTTCCCTTCCAAGGTTTATGCTTATGGCCTATTTCAAAGCTAATATATGTGATTAAGGATTTTGATCACTCCATTCTTCTGTGAGGTCTGCCCAGATCTCTTGTTCCCTTTGATTTATAAAATAAATCATTATCTTATAATATTTTTGAGAACAATATGATTGACAGCATTTTAGAATTCAAAATAATCTTCTGTGTGTGTACGCACGCACGTGTGTGTGTCAAAACTTATTAAAAGTAATATATGTCAATAGTTATTCATATAGTAAGCACTTGCCTGAAAAAGAATAGTTACAACAAAAAAAAAAGTGCATCCACACTAACCCTTATCAAAATACTTGCATACCTACAGTTATTCACAACGTAAGTATTTATCTGAAAATAAGTTTAAATAATCATATAAACTACTGTTTCTCCTTTTATTAGCCTATGGGAAAATATATATATATATATATATATATATATATATATATATATATATATATATATCTGATGTAATACATTCAAATGACTTCCTCTACCCTCTATCTTTATTAGTGGGTAAACAAACTATTCTTACTAAAGCTTATTTTTCTATCTACTACATTTTAATCCAAATAAATCTTTGCAGAAACAGCTACATTACACATTTCGTTATAGATACAAAGAGAACAGCATTAGTCAAATGTTTAAGAACTGCAACTATTTGCTGGCCTTAAAATTACATACTGTTTCCATGCAATCAGGAGAAACACCTGAAAGGCAATGGTACTTGAAATGGACAAGTATTGAACAATTCAAACCTACAAAAACGTATATCTCAAAAACGCTTATGCAGAGAGAGAGGGGCGAGGGGGAGAGAGGGAGAGAGGACTTATTTTAAACAAATTGTATGTTTTAAAGAGATCTACATCTTTTGTGTGGTATGTTTTCTTCTACCGCTTAACATTTACAAGTTATACAAAATTCCTTCCAAATGAAGAGGGCTTCTTAGGCCCAGAAAATTCAAGATATACATTTCATTTGTTAAATAAATACCTTTCACATACGGTGTATTAATTCAAATCATTGGGTCACTGTTTAGAAAATCAAAATTTTCAAAAAATGTTCCATGCAAAGGATGGTTGGGGTGGGGGGGATTTTCTTGAAAAGCTTCATGTTGTATCCTTGGAAGATACTCAACTCACATTCCAAGTTTGGTATATATCTAACTTTTCATTTTTGAGTTATTCTGTTCACAATCAAAGATGACACAGACACATACACAGACATGTTTCCAAAAGTTGGATACAGGGCACGTCAAAACATGCATTTCCTGAGAAATCTCGGTATTGAATTTTTCATTTTTAAGTTATGCTGTTCACAGACAGACGCACAGACATGTTTCCAAAAATGCTTTATTTGGATTCAGGGCACCTCAAAACATATATTTCCACTGAAATCTCAATATCGAAGTTTTGGGTGAAATGCAATACTTCCCCTACTTACTATACATAGCAGAGAAAGTAAAAATGTGTGGAACTCATGTACACCACAGGAACAACCATTTATCTTAACACCCATTTTCAGCATATTCTTGTTTAAAAAGCAATAAGGT
Organism: Deroplatys truncata; assembly: GCA_030765065.1. Taxonomy (NCBI): domain Eukaryota; kingdom Metazoa; phylum Arthropoda; class Insecta; order Mantodea; family Mantidae; genus Deroplatys; species Deroplatys truncata. Next base: position 175,751,624 of record CM060988.1, read on the forward strand.
AACCCAAAGTAATAACACACACATAACAACACATTTAGGATTGCGATTTCCTTTCTTAAGACATTGCTACATAATTAAAAGCATCTCTTATAACAGTTTTCATGCACTTGCCCGGCTGAAATGCACTTCGACTGGTTAGCTTTCTACTAAATTGGTGATGCTTACATTGCATGCAGTGCATTTCTTTAACACTGGTTGATAACACCCCCTTCAACCAGCTAAACCCTGCAGTACTACACATGCTCTGGCAAAGTTTAGAAAATGATGTAATACGAAGTCTTAACAATTTGGAAGAAAAAAACAGTTTGTATTAAATTTGTTGTTTCGAAATTTGCAAAATTAAGTATAACTCAAGAAAGAAGAATGATTCACAGTTTGTAAATCAATATTGAGGATGGAGTGATAAAACTAGGAAGAAGTTGTCTTAAATCAAAAAATACAAGATGGTTTAATTCAAGGAAGGTGCTAAAGCTGTTAGCATTCAAAAATAAATATTCAAGTTCTTATCAGTACAGCTAAGAATAAAAGTGAAAAAGTGTTAATAAAGACAGTATTATTATTATTATTATTATTATTATTATTATTATTATTATTATTATTATTATTATTATTATTATTATTATTATTGAACCTTAAAGTGAAGTTTTTAAAGTGGAAATGTGATATAAGATATATTAATTCATTTGAGGCAAAGCAAAAGATATCTTTAATAAAGTAAATAAAGTATGCATCCATAAGCATAAAACCAAGATTTATTAGCAAATGAAAAAGTGGTAAAACAAATGAGGAAAAAGAAAAACATATAGTCTTACTGAAATAAAATTAATTGAAGTAATTAATGTGAATATCAAATGGATTGATACTAAAAATAAAATGTAATAATAATTCAATTTAATGAATCATTTTAATATTGTTGGTATAAGACGTTAAAAAGATCAAAGCTATATCAGGACGTCGTTAAATAAGGAGAAGCATACTCCGGCACTTGAACTTCACAGCGAGGCCCGCAAGGTACAATGGCTGTACTATAGGGTGAGCCAAAAAATTACGAACCGCCTGCGCAGTGTTTTTCCTGTCCGCGTCCTCGGCACTCGTTGCCATCTGCCGCTATCATAGAAACACGCGGATGAAACCATACAAATTTTTAAAACTACTTTTAAAGGCTTTACTTAACAACTTTATGAAAGTGTGTTTGAGAACATAATTATTAGTAGAGATTTGTGGCCCTCTCGGTCCACCAACCTAAACCCCTGTGACTTCTATCTCTGGGGTAACTTAATACAAAGTGTAGAAGACAAACCCACACACCCTGGAAGAATTAAAACAAAATATACGCCAGGAAATTGCCAACATTTGTCAACGAGAACTACGGCAAGAGATGGATAGTTTCCTAATGAGGTGTAAAAATGGACAATGACGGTGGCCAGTTTCAGCATTTCCTTTCAAAGTTGGTACGTAACGCCTTTAGAAGTAGTTTTAAAAATGTATGGTTTCATCCGCGCCTTTCTATGATAGCGGCAGACGGCAACGAGCGCCGAGGACACGGACAGGAAAAACACCGCGTAGCCGGTTCGTAGTTTTTTGGTTCTCTCTCTCTGTATTACCCAAACATGCTACCATATTAGGAGGCCGCCCCCTTGTATTCATCATAGCTTTCATACTCATTCATTATAATTCTCCTGGGTTAATGTTTAGGTATTTACTTAAAAACCACATAAGCCCGAACAGCAATATTTTTCCGAATTAACGATTCATTACATGAAGAAATTAAATTTTGCCTCAAATTTCAATTACCTGTGTAGACACTATAATTCCGTATGTTACATTAAATCAACGTCTGAGCAATCTAAAAACGACGTCCAATAAAGAGATTACTCGTACCAGACTGTCTTCCTACGTAATTTGTTGCAAAATATTGGAATTGAAAATCAGAACATATAAAAGATAACTTCCACCATTTTATATCAGGACTCCACAGAACACCAACGCAGGACTCTATATCCAGAGATTAAAAATTTAAATCCAATCCTAGTGGTCGGGTATAGTCAGAATCTCCTAGATACCGAACGTGTTAACTATATTCTGTTTTGCATTATATTGTATTGTGAATTGTTCCTACGTTGTGAAACCGAAAAAGAAATTGAGATAGTATTTCTGTTTTTCTAGGATTACTAATCGTTTTAAGACAAAATATCTTTGTAAGTTGCAGTGATGTATTTGGAGGTTAAAGCAGCTTGTAAACAGTGCTAATGAATTCATTTTAGAACATTAAAGTTATGAAGAAATTGGGTTATATCGATTATATTTTAACGTTATTAGCTGTGTTTGAAAATACTGGAGTTAGTGATTTATAAAGACATGTAACATTTAAATGTTAAGGCCCGTAAACTTTGCTTGCAACTCTTAATCTACAGGAATAAAATATGCATACATTGAATATCGTCTTATGTACTCACTGAAAAATTAGCATACCTATATCTAGAAAGCAAATCAACTTGTGGCACACCTAACCCATGCCATTAATCGTAAATTTGACATGATGGAGGACAATTTTGCAACGGGTGATTTGGAAGAGAAAGAAAATGCAAATGAATTTCCCATTTCAATGTACTGTTTTCTTTTGTTTCCGCATCTTGAAGATTTACCTTTTTTTATATTTGTTGGGAAACCTTAAGAGTATTGATAGCACAACTTTAGGAAGTAGACACTTTCTAGATGTGGTGATGCTGCGATCAGTTTGTTTGAAATGCCTACTACACAGCACAGACTTTGGCCCTGGCATCTAAAAATAGCCCAGTTGGTCTCCGTAGTGAGAAATTACTATGCATCATTTTCTTTCTTTTAGTTCATTGGTTTTCGAAATGCATAGAATAAGCCACATTCCTTTTCTTGACTTACAGTATGGTACACAGCAATATACCATTTTTATTTAATTACTGACTAAATGCAACCATTACACATTTCAGTTTAGAGAGCTTAAACTACATGCAGAGACATGCCCACTGCAAAAACGTTACTTAACTGAAAAGTGTTGCATGTAATGAAATGTATGCCCATTAGAAAACTCAAAACAATGCATTTATTTCCTGTTGGTTTAGTGATTTGTGATATATTTAGATTGTTATAGCAGGGAGAAATGGAAAGTTACTTGTGGGGTGGATCTTTGTATGTACATTTACATCATATTTTATAATGGAAGTGTCAACCATTTATTATAATTAGAGTTTACAACCAATAAAGGTCCATCTAAGGGCTATATAGCATCATGAACATTAAATATATACACACTATTTAAAATAAGTTGCTATAGCTGTCTGCTAGAAGTTTAGGGAGTAGCTGACTGTCTCTATCAGCTATAATTGGCAAGAACCTGTTTTATTGTCAATTTTCACGCTGATGCACCAGCTTATGAAATCTAGTAAGGAATGGTCATTACTGTATAGTCTTGTTATTGATTAACCAATGTAGAGGCAGGGAAACTTAAGCAAAAATCCAGGTTCCCTTTGTCAAATCAAAATACAGCCTGACAGATGCTATTAATAGGCAAGTTAACGTTTGTATTAAAGCTAAGGAAATTAATTTGCTGGCATTCAACTTCATTTCAGAAGCAGTACATTTATACTGGTGATAATGTTTAGCAGAAAGAGAAATTGACATTTTCCAGATTATCAGGATTTGCTTCTCCACTAGTAGTGATGATGGCCCATGGGAAACATCCACCCAGTTCAAACACAAGCCACAGGAAAATGTTCTTTCCAACCTTTAGATACACCTCTTTACATTGCCTACTAGTAATTATTAGTTGTTTCGGAAAATGTTAATGTTTTCTGAAGTATGCACTTGGAAGTTTACAAAACAGATATCTGTGATTTCCACAACATACCACTGTAAAGTGTGAATTTATGTACCTTATAGTTGTAAGGTTTCAAAACAGGTACCTACTGATTTTCATTTCATTACTATTGTGAAGTATGAATTTCTGTACCTTACAGTTGTAGGTATATATTGAATCAATAAAATGGTGAGAAAAAAATTGGTCATATTTAATATTTTGCTTACTATATATTATATACACATAGGATACAACAGAGGCATTGCTAGACAGGGTTTTGCGGGTGTTGCATGTCTTAGCCAAAATCACCAAGGTGACAGCAATGGCAATGGTAATTCAGGTGGCATGCGTACAACCATGTTAACACATCGGGGGCATGTTTTTGTTCTGGTGCTAAATTTGAGTGGTTTCCAAAGTAGTGCAATATCTCCCAATTTGGAACATAGCTAGAAACCCTAGCTTTAAAATAAATTGGCCTATAAAATTCTTTCCAGTGATCATTAATTCTCATGTCACAACACATTTACCTCCTAGAATATGCAACGTATCCTATCATAATGTTAATTTTAATTGCTGCATCTTAATCTGTGCATTTAAGATTAATTTGTTTAAATAATTCTACTTAGAATTAATTCATTTTATCATTTGAATTGATAGAAATTGTTTAAAAACTGGATCTCCATACAAACCCCCCCCCTTAATATTTTTCTGGCTATGTTATTGCGCTGCAATGATTTAAACTCCAATTTTCACTATGAATTTAACACAAATAAACACTACCTAAATGATTTCATACAAATGAACTAGTAGTCAACGAAGCTAAAACTGATCAAAGATACTTGACCTTACAAAAGTATACCTGAATTGGGAAGGGAATAAGTTTGTAAAATTCTTAGGGATTATCTTTATGGAAAAATTTATTTGAAATCATCACACTCTGAAAGCATGTAAAAGAAGTGCCAAGAGCATTATATGTTCTGCAAAAGATAAACTAATGGATATTAAGCTCTTTTTCACACCAATACACATTATGATATTCTCTCTGGGATAAACCAAGTGGAGCAGAATAGGTGTTAAAATGCAGAATTACATGCATTAGACGTCTTGAAATGTCAGATCAATGTAAAAGACATTTTATTCAGTTGGGAATAATAGCAGTTCCCAGCCTATTCATTTTACATACTCTAAGAGGCAGAAACAATTCCAAAATTCCCTAAAGAGGCCTTTAAAAATAAATAAAAACATATGAATAGAACAAAATAAATATGTGTTATTTGTGATGAAATTTCTCATGTTTATTTTAGGGAAACTGCTATAGTACCGTAAATGCTAGTTAAACTAATCTATTTTTATTTATTTCAGTACTAGTAAACTTAGCACCTGTTTCATTAGACCTGTCTATTTTCCAGGGAGAATCTCAATATCATTTGAGATGTTCAGTATTTTCACTCACTGAGAACTAGGAGCACTTCTCTTTATTTCATTATCTGCAAATCCCCTGTCTTTTTCAGTAGTAACAATGTCAATCCCACCAGAAGAAGCCTTATCTGCAGAATTTTGTTGCTTTATTTTCTGCATCTTTCTTTTTTGGGGAGGGGGCTTTTTAAAAAACATTGAAACACTAGAACAATTATGTATAGAAAATAGTAAGCTTTGAGCTAATATTTCAAGTATTACTTGTGAAGTAAAGCAACTGTGAGGGCTAATGCACCGTAATCGACAAGAGTGTCATAACTTGTTGTGCAGCACTGGATTCATATGATGGCTGTGGTAAACAACATGCAAACTATTGTTATTAGTATGAGTCTAATAGTTCCTATTCAAGAGGGATAGGCTTACCCCTGTTGAACACTTTGATGATGTACAGATATAAAACTGCTAGATTCAATTTCATTAAACAAAAACACCTTTAAAAATAAAGAGAGTTGAGGGTTGTTACACTACATCACTAAAATATTCTTACTTGAACGCATCTCCCGAAACGCGTTCAAGTAAGAATATTTTAGTGATGTAGTGTAACAACCCTCAACTCTCTTTATTTTTAATTATGACACATCACTATTACTAGCTTCTAAATCTTCAAAATTAGTCAAAAACACCTTTGTAAATTTAATGGGGAAGGGATGCTAAACTGCTCCTTGGCCCCTCCCTGGATCTGCATCTACATGCTCTCTTATACATTAAAGGAAAATATTAGTACTTTCAACCTAACAGACATATGTATACATAATACTAGGAAACATAATTTATTAGCTATTCCTACAAGAATAGCCGTTAATCATCTTCTTTATTATGGGCATTAAAGTTTATAACAGGCTCTCAGTCAAGGTGGCTATTAAAGCACTTGCAAGCTGCCACATATTCAATTCCTACAGAAACCTTATAAAATTGATAAAAGGCACCATGTTAAAACAGGACGAGTTCCAGGACATAAAGGAATTGAGGGTAATAAAAAAGCAGATTCCATTGCACAGAAAATTCAAATGAAACTGAATCAGTTTTGGGGATTCCCTGATGCTGCATAAAGAGCTCCAAACATTTGAGTGGACTAAGCAAACCATTAGAAGTGGAAGTGAACAAGCACAGTAATTAAGTGAGTTCCAGGACATAAAGGAATTGCGGGTAATAAAAAAGCAGATTCCAATGCACAGAAAATTCAAATGAAACTGAATCAGTTTTGGGGATTCCCTGATGCTGCACAAAGAGCTCCAAACATTTGAGTGGACTAAGCTAACCATTAGAAGTGGAAGTGAACAAACACAGTAATTAGGTGATAGATGACCCATCAGACCTAGCAGAACCAAAAAAGACTGTAGAGAAGATCGCCTCACAAAGAAATAAATACTAGGCTTACAGAAGGTACAAAAACTTTGGAAACTTTAAACAAAATAGAGAAATTCTTACCAAAAATTAGATAAAATACTCCTGGCCTTAATGAATGGGAAGATCACTTTAAAACTAAACTAGTGAAAATTTAAAATATACAATGATACAAGATTTTAGTATTAGGATACAATTAAACTGCCCCAAAGGAAATAACATCCTATGGCAAATTTTGATAATAGCACTACATTAAACCGCATACAATTTCTGTGTATTTAAATTCATAATCAGCCAGCTTGTGAATAAATACACAATGACTATCACTACTACTGAGATATTAACCTTGTGAACACTTGAGTATCTCATATGGTGAGACTGTAATATTCGACTCTTGGTAAGCAATTACAGGCACAACTCATAAGTTTATAAAAGAGTCAGTAAATATTATGAACAAAAACAAAGATCTTCTATAAACCCCATCCTTGATAATAGAAACATGGATATCACTGATATCTCATGAGAAAATACATTTTTATAACCAGCTTTATTCTAATCACTTGGAAAGATTGCAAGCAGTAAGCGATATACAATGATGAAATAAAGTTACAAAATCAAGCTGCAATATTCCCTATCGTGAGGCTTTAGGTATATGTATCTGCTAAACAGATTGTAAGTCCTCTGTCTTCCCATCATAAAACAATTCACTCCTCTTTTATTTTGATAAAATTTATTTGGATAATCATGCAGTATTGTTTTAATTCTCCAGTATGCAGAATACAATATTCTTTTGTTACAAGAGATATTAGCTATATTGAAAGTTCTTGTAAAGATTTGTTAAAAATGCATTAAGAAAATTGTTTAAAATACTGACATTTATATTCAATTTAGTTGAGCGGCAGTTAATTAAATGATGTACATAACAAGATGTGTTAATGGTTTGAGTTAAACAAACTTGGTTTTAGCTTTAACAGAATATACCTACATTTTTCACATATAGTTTCCAGGTTTGAACATAAACTCAGAAAATAAAGAAAAGTTTTGAAAAACCTTAATGTAGGTAGATCATGCATAGATAACCACCAAATGCTAGAAATCCCACATTGCATTAACTGTTTAACATGCTCAGCTTGACAAAGTTTAATAAAACAAAGAAAAGAATAAAAACAAATGTGACAAGAGTAAGAACAATGGAACAAATAACATATAAATAATAAAAAATATAAGAAAAGAAATATATAGAATAATACTTAGTTTTAAAGTTTAGAAGTTTAGATCTGCGTTAATAGGTGCCAGCTATTATGGCAAATTTATATACTGCTTTTTTTTTTTTTTTTGCAGGGGTGACGATCATCCTTGGAGGCTACATCGTCCATGCACATGCTGTTAGGCTAATCATGCGAAACATGCAAGGGCAAGGGGTGCTTGTTAGTGAAGTGTTAGTATTCGGGTTTCGCTGAGGACCCCGGTTAGTAATGGACGGACATTGCTAGCCTGTGCGCACTGCGTGCAGGCATCTGCAAAGATGACTGGGTACTGAACATACCAAAGTCTGAACAGGACCCAGGGAGTGCAGTTAGTTGACTTTATGATTTTGGATGGTAAACTTTAAGTTTAAAGCCAAAAATGAGGAATGGTCGCTTCCACTACGCACACACCACTTTTATCTCTTCCAGATTATAATTAATATTTATTTCATAATAGTTGATGGCTCATAAATATGTCTCTTCTTCCTGTCTACTTCCAGTTTATCAACTAAACCAAACTCAGAAAACTACATGCTTAGGCCTCTTGAGTGGTTTCAACAAAATCCGAACAAAGAGGATATTTACACAATTAAATCATTTTCTAAAATTTCTCAATTAAATTTAACATTTTAATATATTCTTTCTTCCAGAAAAAATATATTTTCAACAGAAGCTTCACTTAAATATTTTCTTATTCAAACTATTTCTTAATCAACTCGAACATCAACAAACACAACTTCTATCATAAAGCAACTGGTTATCAGTGTATCAAAATATTCAATATCTTGCCAGACTATTTTAGACTGTTGTTAGAATCAAGAAGAAATTCTTATCCACTTTTAACAAAATATCTTATGTATAAAGTGGCATTACTAAGCAGAGGATCTCTTTGATAATATGATAAAAAAATTAAATTGAGTTTTATTTATGGAGGCTCTTTAACTGCTGTGGTCCTTAGCATCCCATTTTATATTGGGCATGAAAGATCAGAAATTTTGCTCAGAGGCCTCTGTCAGGCTTGAGGTTCTTTTATGTGCCGTAAATTTATGACACAGGACCACCGGCTTTACTTCCCTTCCGAAGGAAGCCATGCTAAGGATTTTTACGCCCGAAAAAAATTCATTGCCCTCCACTGGGTTTGAACCCGCGACCTTGGGAACTAGAGGCTAGCATGATAACCACTATACCACGGAGGACAACGATAATATGATAATGACCCTGCCTAAGTGTAGGTTCAGAATTGTTTATCTTCTTAGATATGTATACACTGAATTATATACATGAATAGTACATGCAAGATGTATATTCTATAAGCCAGTTAAAGTAGTTTTGCAATACATGTTGCATATCTATTGGGTTGGATGAAAGTTTGTCTTGCATCATATTGCTAATTTGAATTGTTGTTGATGGTATATCCATGAGGAAATAAATTAAAAAGGAAAGAAAAGAGGTGTAGTATGATTTTGAAGGTGGCTTGGTGTCTGACATACTCAATATTCTGGATAACTGCTCATTCTGATGATTCATCAAATTCTTCCCAGGTGTAATATATAACCTTCTCTCTCATATATTCTTTTTTGTCTGTCTTTATCTCTCTATACTTTTATCTCCATCTATCTAAAAGTGCATTTTTGAATACTGTGCTTTTATTAAAATATTTATGGCAGAAGTGAGTATTTAATTGATTTTTAGAGTGCATTCCACAGTTAAAAAAATCTGATGTGATACATTGAAGGGGTTTAATTGTTGTAGTGGTTACACCATGTATAGGTGTGAATTTGAAGCTGTTTTAGACCATGCATGTAATGGATGCCAATTTGCGGGAGATTGTTTCTTGGTCGCCCCACGTATGGTACAAGGTTTCCGGTGGCCTTCGCCCCACGTTTAGAAATTTAACTTTTGTTTTAATGATTCTTTATTTATATATTATATATGTATGTATACCTCGCTGCATCATTAGTAATTTGTAAAACACGTATCTCTTAGCAGGGCTGGTACGGCTAAAGAACAAGGTTTACACAAATTATAATTGTATTGTACTTTTTTTATTAATCCTTCACACAATTAAATAACACTTCATTGATGTATGCTATTATAGAGCTGTGAGATTATTCTTATTTGCATTTTTAACAGGTAAACTTTATATTATTCTCAACGCAATAAATTTTCATGTCACACACTGATCCCATAAGGAATGCTCGGGTACGCAGTCTTGTAGTGTCTCCCACCTGAATCTGTACATTTCCTCTATTTCAAGTCTCTGATTGGCTAAGCCTTCTCCAATAGAATACTTTTATTTAACTTAAGCTTTTTCTAGTTTTTGATTAGCTATTTATAAACTGTTTAAAAATTACATTATTATTGTTCCAAGAATTATTAGTAGCCTTATTAAACTTTCTAATTTACTGTTGCCTCAAGCCTCATTACTAGCAACTTTCGGCTTCTACTTTGTAATTCTGTTTGCTACAGAAAGCAGCTTGCTTCTATTCTCACAGCTCCTACATTGTTAAACTACATAATACTTCATATAACATTATTATGTATGTATATAATAATATAAACATAAAGCAATGACTGTTACATACACTTTATATATTATTACATACACATATTGCTTTTAAGGCGGGCTGTTATTTCATTTTATATTATATAATTAGACTGATATCATTTGAGTGATAGAAATACTGCCTCAACATTCACATGACATTCTGTACACTCTATCTTTATTAGCGAGTATAGAAACTACTGTTACTAAAGCTTATTACTTTCTCTACTACATATAGTAAATAGGGTAAGTATTGCATTCCACCCAAAAATTCAATATCGAATTGAAGGCCCCTGAATCCAAAAAAAGCATTTTTAAAAGAAGGTCCATGTGTGTGTCTGTGAACAGTATAACTCAAAAGCAAAAAGTCAGATAAGTACCAAACTTGGTATTTAGCTTCAGTATCTTTCAAAGACGCAACACAAAGGATTTCAAGGACATCCCCACCCTAGGCTACCTTTTACATGGAACATTTTTCAAAAAATTTTATTTTCTCAAAAATGGCTCGAATGATTTTGATTAAAATATCATATGTTTAAGATATTTTCTTGGCAAATATAATTGTATATCATAAATTTTCTGGGAATGTCCCCAAAAACCCTCTTCATTCTGAATGACGTTTTCATAGGTGGTAAACCATAAAAGATACGCAAGACTTTACTATACAAAAAATGTAGATCTCATTAAAACACACAATTTATATCATATACATTTTTGTTTTATCCTGTGAACCATTTCTGAGATATTTCTTATTATTTGTTTGAATTTTCCACTAATTATATTTTTTCTCAAATGGGAATTTTTTTTTTTTTTTTTAATATCCTGGACATGCAAAGAGAATGGAATGCCCCACATACCAACCAGCTCTTAAAATATATAACTATCGCTTAAAGCCTACTGTATTTCCATATTCCCCTTGCACCTACAAGAAGATCAGCAATAAGATTGTTTCAGTAAAGGTTTATCTCAATTAACACAAATTAAATGGAGTTTAAGTGTTTGTAAAAATAGTTTGTACAAGAATAGAGAAAGTCATGTTTTTTATATCTAATGCATTTTAATCCAAAAAAACCTTTGCAGAAATAGCTACATTACACATTCGTTATAGATACAAAGACAAAAGTCAAATGTTTAAGACCTGGATGATATATGCTCACCTTAGAATTTCAGCTCTTTCCAAGCAATGGTAAGAAACAACTGAATATCTAGGTCACTTAAAAAGAGTGACAAGTTTTGAACAATTGCAACCTTTAATAATGGATGTCTCAGAAATGGCTTATGCCACAACAAAACACTTATTTTAAATAAATTGTGTGCTTTAAAGGGATCTACATATATTGTGTGGTATGTTTTTGTCTATCGCTTAACATTTACCAGTTATACAAGGTTATACAAAATTCCTACAAATGAAGAGGACTTCCTAGGTTATTCCCAGAAAATTCAAGACATACATTTCATTTGTCATGAAAATATCTTAAACATATGGTATTTTAATCAAAATCGTTAGATCCATTTTTTAGAAAATCAAAATTTTCTAAAAATGTTCCATGTAAAGGGTAGCTGGAGTTGGGGGGGGGGATTTTCTTGAAAAATCTTTGTCTTGCATCCTTGGAAAATAGTGAATTACAATACTAAATTTAGTATTTATTTGACTTTTCATTTTTGAGTTATGTTGTTCATAGACACACACAGACATGTTTCCAAAAATGCTTTATTTGGATCCAGGGGCCCTCAAAACATGTATTTCTAGTGAAATTTCGGTATCCAATTTTTGGATGGAATGCAATACCTTCTGTACCTGCTAGGTATGGTAGGGAAAGTAAAAGTGAGGGTTTGTGCCTTTTTAAAAGGCAATGAAGTTTTAAGAAAATTAAGAACTTTCTAATGCATATATCTAGCAGTAATATAACTGGCATTAAAACTCATATTAGCAAGAGTCTTCATCTTTGCCATTACTAGATTAGAGCGGATTAGTGTCTGGAAAATGTGTCATGACAATCCTCATCCCTGAACTCTATTGTTCCCTGTTTCTGTTACCCTAATCTGTACAATTTCTTGTCTACAATTATTTTCTCTTTCTTCAACTTCCACTGTTTCAACTACATTATTTTCCTAAAATTCTTCTACTTCTTAACCACATCTAAATAATCAACAGTGAAATAAATAACTTTAAACTCAGTACCTCAATTGCTCATGCATTCACTGTTGTCTGATGATGTCTTCTTTCATTCTTGCAGTGTACCCTTGTCACTAGAGCTACCACTGTTCTGAATTGTCTTGTCCTTCCTTCCTTCTCGTACTGTCGGTCACAGGATTTGATTCCCAGTGGCCTCCTCAGCTTCTGATGTGCATCAGTTTTGAAGCTGTTTTGCACCAAATTTTGCAGCTGTTCTCTGCGACACTTTTAAAGGCTCCAATATGCTGATGATTCAGCTGCCAGCTTCTAACTTTGTTAACATTTAACATTACCTACTTGGTTAATGAGTTATATGATTTCCTCTCGTTCTGCATTCTCTTATGCATGCTTTAGTTGTAATGTGATGAGTTCATTTTCTTAGTGTATGCATGAGTGTACATTGAAAGGATAGCACCAGGTTAATTAGCTGAGAAGATGTAATGTTGACTAGAGTGTTCAGTTGAGAAGAGTCACAGACTGTTGAATTTACAAATTAATTACCTCTATAAAATAATTAAGCAAAGCGTCAATTGCCATATGTCACAGAAATGTTGCTTAGAAAGACACCTCGCGATACCTGCTAAATTCTACTCACTCAAGCGCTACACAAATTAAAACATTGCACACAAGAGTATCACAAGAATGTGCCATAAGGAGTATCTCTGATTAGGATACATGCCCTCTTATTGACTTAAGCTCTGCCTACTCTAGAACTAACCCACCAAGATTCCTTCTTGCACAGGACCTATACCTAAACTCCTATATATGCATCTGTTACCTTGTTACCTCCCTAACACTAAGAATTGCATTTACCTTTCTCTTTTACAGAATTCTGCCTATGTGACACTTCAAACATAACTTAATTTTAGGCTTAATCTTTGAACTTTTAAGCCTTAAGGGACATATAATCCTTTCAGTGATAAATTAACTATATGGCATAATGATTCAGCCAGATTCAAGGAACAATGCTTTAATAACATTAGAAAAATCATCAAGACCTAGAGACCTTTTGTTTCATGCTTTTAATTATAGAGAGCAATTCCTTTTCAGTCGTCGGTGAAAAATTAAAAACACGGACTACATTTTTTGCTCACTTATCAGAAGATTGCTTATAACATTTCCCTTATAGTATAAGTGGCAACAGCGGAGAGATACTCATTAAATTCAAAGCCACCATTGCGTGATAAGAAGCCAATCTACTGTTTATATTGATGTTACACAGTTTCATGCTTTATAATGTTTCATATTGTTTTTTTATTTATATAGTGTGTTTTTGCCATCTGAATTACTATGCTGTATTTTTTTCATACCATCGGTGACATGATTTACTTCAATTAGTTTACTTAAGAAACGTAACCTTTCACTTGATACATGAATGACTTCGGTAACTCATTTTGCCTTTTTATAATGTTTCTCTGTAAATGTTTTAATAGGTATGGCTGTATTTAAATAGTAATTTATAATCCTATTCATAACTTTCATCAATGTCACTAGGACAGTGATACATATCTGCCTTTTTTCTTTTGAAAGTAAGTACTTAATATTGTATTCACTGTATATTCTATACCTTTTTAAACTTGGGTTGACTATGATTAATTCTAATATTATGAACTTAATTGTAAATGTTTGGCTATAGTGATCTGAGATATCCACTTCAAAATTGTCAATTTCTTATTTCAAATAATTAGCATTTAGGACTAGCTGATCTATGGCACTCAATAGATTCTTGAGCTACTGTAGTAGGTGCCTTAGCAACCGCTTCTAGGCCATATGTGTTGAGAAAATCCATAATCAGTTTTTCGCTCACCTTTCCTCCATAAAATTTATATTAAGGTCACCTACAATGATTAAATTGCTTTTTACTCCATAGAAGTGATTTAATACAATCTGTAATTTCTTAAAACACACATTTCACTCACTATTGGGATTTCTATACAGACAAATTGCTATGATTTTATAATATCTTAATTCAACTACACTTACTTCAAGGTGCTCATCACATATTAGATTATCATAAATTGATATAGGTTTAACCAAAATATCTTCTTTTACAAATATACAGGATCCTCAGTTACTTTTCAGTTTCTCTGCAGTAAAAACTTCCTTTATATAGCCATGAAAATTTAACATATCAATATGGTTTTCTTTTAACCAGTGTTCAGTAAGCACTATTATAGCAATACACTGTAACTTATCATTTATCAATACCTCTAGGTTAGTACGCATATTTCTAATGCTTCGTACATTTTGGTAAAAGATTGTAAATGTATTTAGCTTAGAGTTGGAAGCACATTACCATATTGCCTTTCAGATTTACTTTAGCACTAATCTCATAACATTAATGAGTACTTGACAAATTTGACCGATTCACCACAGTTTAGTTGTATGTCATTACTACCAAAGTCATCGTCATATAGCTAAGAATTAGCATCAACAGGTCAGATGCTATCATGTAATCTAGTAGAAAAAGACAAGTTCACCGCATCACACTTTTTCTGGAAGATATCTATTCTATGGTTCTAAGTGTCCCATTTTATACTGGGCGTGAAAGACCAGAAATTTTGCTTAGAAGCCTCCTTATTAGGCTTCATGTTCTTTTACATGCCATAAATCTATGACACATGACCACCAGCTTTACTCACCTTCTGAAGGAAACCATGCTAAGGATTTTTATGCCCAAAAAAACCCTTTATCAACCACCAGGTTTGAAGTCGTGACCATACAAATTAGAGGCTACTATGGTAAGCCAAGACCATGGAGGATGACACTACAAATCATAGTAAAGTGTAGTTGAACTCTTCAGTCATAACCTACTTCTGGTCACTATACTTCAAAGCATGCCTTTTTCAGTTGAATGGATTTACAATGGATTTCTCAAATACATTTTCAAATTGTGACAAATTTCATATAAATTGATTTTATGTAACTGCATTTTTTAAAGACCATAGTCGAGAGTAACATGTGCCATCAGACTTTTTCTCATTTGTGAATCATCATTGTGAATTAACAATATCTTTACCTTCCATAAATAAATACTCAGACACAGAAAAATCATGGTGAAACAATGTTACTATTATAACAGACAATTGATTTGAATACAACTTTATATCACAAAAACAATTTATTCTTAGTTACACAGATTAATAAATATAATCAGATGCCTTCATGAGTACAGCCTCCCACATTTTATAAGGGTGTTGATATTAAAATAAAGTGCATTAGCTTTCTAGGACAATTAGGTTCTTTAGTGCACTTTAAACAGAACACTGAAAATAATCATTTCATTTCAGATATCTCCAATCCAGAGAAAACTGTATTTCAAATTAACAATTTTAAATAATGACCTATCACTGCTGTTCTCCATCTAAAATGGCATTACTATAAAAAAATTATGCAAGTTCATAGCATACATGCAATTTATTAAGCTTAACTGAGAGTTAACTAATCATAAAACTAATTCTACAAATTAAAAAACATCACCTCCAAGTATTTTGGTTACAATGCTTTGTAAAAATACAAGGTCTTCAGTGGATTGCTACATAAGAATTAACCACATTTTTCACCTTATGTGTAATGTGTAGAAATATCTCTTAGTGCAGAGTTCTTTCAAATACTGTGGATTTTATCCCATTTATTACATGTACTTTACAGTTCTGATGGGCAATATCCCCTGGTTTTACTGTTGTGTAATTTATTAAGCTAAGAATAATAGGTTACTTAGCTTCAATACATTAAGACCTCATAGATTTCACCCATCTGCTCCTTTCTCTCATCTTGGAACTAATTTCGCAGGGCTTCCTTTGGAAGGGAAGTAAAGCTGGTGGTCCCAGGTCATAGATTTACTGCACATAAAAGAACCTCAAGGCTGATAAAGAGGCCTCTGAGCAAAATTACCAATTTTTGTGCCCAATATGGAATGGGATGCTAAGCACCACAGCAGTTGAAAGAGCGTCCATAAATAATAAATTGGATCCAATTATGCCTTTTCAAAGAAGATAACTGATTCAATACTTCTTGCAAACTTTGTATTTACACGTCATTCTTCCATCCTTAACCAAATTAGGCCGTTTCAAAACTAAAAACTACTGCTTGAAGATCTTTTTTGGAAAATCACAATTGAATCTTTATTTCTGCTTTAAGGTTTTAAGTTTAAGATTTTCGCTTACCCCAAATAAGAAAAAATTATGAAAACCCAGCAAATTTATATTTACTTATTTTCATAAATCATATTATGCACAATAAAATTTAATACCTGACTAAAGCATCTTCCTCAAAACATTAAATTTTAAATATGCTCATTAATCAATTGTCTTTACACATTTTAAAGCAATTCATAAAACATCCCATTCATATAGCATTTAGGCTTCATTAATCAAACATTTTATTAAATTTGATAGATAATTTCAGCTCTTCCTGCAAACATTGCATTCCCATTGTTTTGTACCCTCATCAGTCAAATTGTATGTTTTTAAATTTGATATATAAGCAAAGCTCTATTTTCAAACATTAAGCTTGCTATGTTTTTAAATGTTAAGTTTCTTTTCCAAACACATTTGTGCGGATACTTATCCTCGTGTATCATGCAGAGTCTATTCGTATGTGATAGCAAAGAAATGCTCTTATTGCAACCATTAATTTGCGTGTCTCTTTACCCTCATGAATCAAACTGTGTGTTTTCAAATGTGTTAGCAGAATAAATCTCTTATTGCAAATATTACATTTGTGTGGTTTTCTACCCCATGTTTTCAAATGTGATAGCAGAATAATGGTCTTATTGCAAATATTACATTTGTGTGGCTTTCTACCCTCATAAATCAAACCCTGTTTTCAAATTTGATAGCAAACATTACATACCTGAGGGTTTTGCCCTCATGAATCAAAATGTGTGTTTACAAATTTAACAGGTGAGTAAAGCCCATATCGGAAAAACAGTTCTGTGGCTCTTTACCATCATAAATCAGACTGTCTGGTTTCAAATCTAATAGACGAGTAAACCTTTATTGTAAAATTTACATTTGTGTGACTTTTTAACCTCATGAGTCAAGCTGTGTGGTTTCATATCTGATATCCGAGTAACGGTCTTATTGAGAAAGCATGTTTGAGAGTTTTGCACTCATGAATCAAATTATGTGCCTTCAAATCAGATAAAGTTCCCAATGAAACTATAGTTCTCTGGCTTTTTACCCTCCAGAATCCAACTATGTATATAACATTGACAGCAGAGTAAAGCTCTTATTGAAAACATTAAATTTATTTTACTTCTCAACATCATGCATCAAACTGTCATTTCAAAATTTATAGGAGAGTAAAGCTCTTACTGGAAACATTAGATTTGTTTCCCTTTTTACCCTCATGAATAAAACGTATGTGTTTTCAAATGTGAGAGCCCAAAAAGCTCTTATTCCAAACATTACATTTGTGTGGCTTTTCACCCTCATGAATTCAACTATGTTTTCAAATCTGATAGCCGAGTAAAGCTCTTATTGCAAACATTACGTTTGTGTGGCTCTTTACACTCATGAATCAAACAGTGTCTTTTCAAATTCCCTAGCTGAGTAAAGTTCTTACTGCAAACATTACATCTGTGTGGCTTTCTCTCCTCATGAATCAAATTGTGTATTTTCAAACTCCCTAGCTGCGTAAAGCTCTTACTGCAAACATCACATTTGTGTGGCCTCCTCCCCTCATGAATAAAACTATGTGCTTTCAAACTCCCTAGCTGCGTAAAGTTCTTACTGCAAACATCACATTTGTGTGGCCTCTTCCCCTCATGAATTAAACTGTGTGCTTTCAAATGTCCTAGTTGAGTAAAGTTCTTACTGCAAACATTACATCTATGTGGTTTTCTCCCCTCATGAATCAAACAATGTGTTTTCAAATCTGATAGCCGAGTAAAGTTCTTATTGCAAACATTACATATGTGTAGCTTTCTCCCCTCATGAATGAAACAGTGTGTTTTCAAATCTGATAATCGAATAAAGTTCTTATTGCAAACATCACATTTGTGTGGCTTTTTACCCTCATGAATCAAATTGTGGGCTTTCAAACTCCCTCGCCGTGTAAAGCTCTTACTGCAAACATCACATTTGTGTGGCCTTTTCCCCTCATGAATGAAACTGTGTGCTTTCAAATGCCCTAGCTGAGTAAACTCCTTATTGCAAACATTACATCTGTGTGGCTTTCTCTTCTCATGAATCAAACAATGTTTTTTCAAATCTGATAGCCGAGTAAAGTTCTTATTACAAATATGACATTTGTGTGGCTTTTTACCCTCATGAATCAAATTGTGTGTTTTCAAATTCCCTAGCTTCATAAAGCTCTTACTGCAAACATCACATTTGTGTGGCTTTTTCCCGTCATGAATCAAGCTGTGTTTTTTCAAATGCCATAGCTGAGTAAAGCTGTTACTGCAAACATTACATCTGTGTGGCTTTCTCCCTTCATGAATAAAACTGTGTGTTTTTAAACTCCTTAGCTGCGTAAAGCTCTTACTGCAAACATCACATTTGTGCGGCCTCTTCCCCTCATGAATCAAACAGTGTTTTTTCAAATCTGATAGCTGAACAAAGCTCTTATTGCAAACATTACATTTGTGTGGCTTTTTACCCTCATGAATCAAACTGTGCGTTTTCAAATGCCCTAGCTGAGTAAAGTTCTTACTGCAAACATTACATCTGTGTGGCTTTCTCCCCTCATGAATCAAACTATGTCTTTTCAAATTTGATAGCCGAGTAAAGCTCTTACTGCAAATATTACATATGTGTGGCTTATTACCCTCATGAATTAAACAGTGTGCTTTCAAATTCTGTGGCTGAGTAAAGTTCTTATTGCAAATATTACATTTGTGTAGCATTTTACCTTCATGAATCAACCTGTGTTTCTTCAGTGTTACTTGCAGAGTGAAGCTCTTCTGGCAAATGTCACAGTTGTGTACCTTCTCTTCTTCATGAATCAAATCAGGCAGCTTCAATGCTGGTTTGCCAGGCAATATTTTTCCAGAAAGGTCACATTCTAATGTTGTATCCCTAATCTCAATCTGCTTTTCTGAGTATAATACTGAAACACACCGTTTGCCATTCTCAACCTTCTTGGAATCGTAAGAATAAACATTTTTAATTATCTGAGATGGTTCCATAGCTTCTACTCCAGGAGTTTCAGGGCAAGCTGCATCTACTATTAACCTGAAAAATAATAAAATGTTATTAATTTCAGAAATGAGTGTAGGGAGGATACAGTAATAACTCTGAGAGGATATTGGTGTTTGGTTACTAAAAGGAAAAATAGTCTCCTTGAAATTTATCCCGGTTTATACTTCCGAATGCTGTATAAATTTATTCTTTATTCTCACGTGCCCCATTAAATTCTATTTTATGATATTGTTTATAAAGTTTAAATTTATCAGAAGCAGGTCGTAGTTTCAGCTGTACAGATGTTTAATTTTAGAATTTTCTAAAATTTTAAATAAAGGAAAACCTTTGCCCTATACACCCTTAGGGAACATTCATAAAGGGTATATCACTAAGCCTGATAAAGAGGCCTCTGAGCAGAATTTCTGGTCTTTCATGGCCAATGTAGAATGGGAAGTTAAGGGCCATAGCAGTTAAAGAGCTCCATAAATAAACACTCAATCTAATTTTATAGTATTAGTAACAGATGTAATTTGATAGAGCATCGAAGCCAAGAAATGCAGTCACTCACTAGGTGGACTTTCAACAGGATCACATGACTCACCATAGATTTGGCATCCAACAGAAGGACAGCACAGTTTGGTAAACCTTTAAGATGATAACCAAGTTCTGAAGTCTAACATGAGACGGTTTTAGGGTCCCCAATATTATTTGCCTATACAGAGCTTTAAATACTAAATTCAATACAATATCTGATTCAGTGAAATTGTTAAACTCAAGAAACACCAATTTCTGATTCAAATGAATGTCATCAAAGGAATCATTTGCTCAATGAGCTCATTTGAAGCAAGACACACTATATCTTTAGACACTGGTGTTTTTAGTGTCATTTTGTGTTTGAAAAATGAAGTGAAACAAAATAAAACTTTTCTTGCCTTTTCACTACAGTGGATTTGGTACAATTGCTACCTGCTGAATAAAAGAATATAATCGCTAAACTATGCCCAATGCAATGCAATTGATCAAGGCAATGCACTGATCACTTAATCAGAGGTTGATCTCAGATTACTGGTTGAAAAGCTCTCTTTTTTTGAAATGCTAGTGCTTTCAGCTTAGGATTCACATTTAGTACACAGTAGGACCAAAATGTCCACATATATTTTAGATAAACAAAAACTTAAAATGATACATTCTATATTTACCTTATGAACAACTGAGGTGTAAAATTTAAGCTTCACTGTATACACAGGGATGCGAGTAGATCTTGATGGCACACTACGATACTATTGTTTAATAGGCTAGTAGAAGTAGATGGCAAGAGAACCTGCATCCTGCTTTGTCTTTTAGAAAAACAGTTATCCCTTTGCTGTTGAAGTATTTTTAGCTTTATTCTCTTTATTGATGATAGGGGTTGCTATGGAATAAGACATCTTCCTTTTTAACTTATGCAGGAGGATTTTCAAACTTCTAAAAGTGCTGCTAATTCTTCTCATCTTAATGAAAGAAAAAAGAGTTTTATTTATGGAAGATCTTTAACTATTATGGTCCTTAGCATCCCATTCTAAATTGGGCATGAAAGAGCAGAAATTTTGCTCAGAGGACTCTTTTATCAGGTTTGAGGTTATTTTATAAGCCATAAATCTAAAACATAAGACCACTGGCTTTACTTCCCTTTAGAAGGAAGCCATGCTAAAGATTTTTTGCCTGAAAAAGTCCATTGCTCTCCGCCACAAGACCTCAGGAACCAGTCACCTAAATGAAGACCAATAATAATTGCCCTATGGTCTTATCATTGCAGCTATTGGTACAATGGTTCAAACATTCTTGACATCTGAAATAAGTGTTGCTGAACATAAAAAATAGCACAGTGTTGAAACCGCACAATGATGTCAAATTATGTTTGCTTTCTATGATTTGCAAATTTATATTGCCAAAAACCATTTTACAACTATGATGTATTTGTCCATAATGCACAATTATTGTTGTAAACTGTTTATATTAGCCCTAGTGCAGCTAACTGTAAACAGACATTTGACGACTGTGGAATACAGTTTGTTCTATTGTTAAATTAATACTGTTGCTAGTCCTAGTTTATAAATTTGTAAAAATACATTTTACAACTGTGCCATATCTGTCCATGAAATAACAGTTTTTGTTCTAAGCTGTTATATACTGTTCTAATCCATAGTTCAGCATATTTTCAACAGTCATTTTACATCAAAGACATGAATACCTCTCAAATTGTTAAAACAATTCTGAAGTACAGTTGCAGAAGAGGACAACAATTAAATTTGAAAATAATGTTATCATATAGAACTAATGTAACTGTTTTTTTAAACCTATTGATGCAAAAATAAGCACAATATAAAATAACACAAAATATTAGTTAAAAGCATCTGTGGCTGTGCCTGTGTTGCCTTATCAGGAATTAAAGTTTCCTATCTTAATATGACAAGATTCTACAATTTGATATCCACAACAGGCATTTCTTTGGCCCTGTAAATATTTATTCTCAGCATCAGTGCCGAAAACTTCTTTACACTTCTTTCGTGGAATCCCAACTTATTGCAGGAACAATGACTATTAGATTTGCCTATGCTAGAGAGTGAACAAAGTTATTAAATATCTCGTAAATGAAGAAAAATGCTAATCATGTGAAAGAGGAACTCATCTAAGAGTGAGTTAGAATTATAAGTACAGATTGATATGAACGAGGATTTTAGCACTGTGACTAGTAGTTTGTTTACAACACATACCTGACTTCTATTAAAAAGGGAGTAGAGAGGGTGGCCAGATTAGAAACAACAAATAGTGCATCTGGGGTCCTTAACATTTTCAGATGTAGCATTCTAATACTGGTACTATTCTCTCAATGCCCCCTACCTGCAAAGAGAGTTAAGGCAGGGGCTCTCCCTCAAAGCCTGCACCATCCACATCGGCAGGTTTGAATAGAGGGCTGTACGTTGGAAACCAGAGTAGGTATTATTTCTCAAAGCAGGTCTCCCAAAACTAAAACTGTTGCTAAAAAAATTAAATACATAACAGCCATTGTTATCACATTATGACTGTCATTCAGGTTTGTACAGGTGGTAAGCAGTCACAGCAGCCAAAGAAGTTGTAATACTGAAAATATTTGTTATCATCAATAAAAACACATTGACTGGTACTGAGATATTAACCCTGTGAACCCTTGGGTGTACCTCATATAGTGGGGTTTGATCTTCCACAAAGAGTGGAAGATCAAATATTATGTTACATCATTACATCATCAAACAGACATTACAAGCATGTCTCATATTTGTATAAGACAAATCAGTAAATGTGAACAAAATCAGGACCAATGATAATCTGCATAATAAGAGCTCAGATGTCACTGAAGTCTCATTAGAAAAACAACATTTTTATAATGAGCTTCAAACTAATCACTTAGACATGTTGTACCAGTAAGACACATAAGATAAATAAAGTTACAAAGTCAAGCTGAAATATTCCTTATCCTGAAGCCTTACCTAGATGAATCTGTTAATTCCAACTCCTTTGCAACATCCTGTAACAAGGTAACTCATGTTTTATCTCTGAAAAAATTATTTGGTTAAGCATTACTTTAATGTTTCCCCAGTATTCAGAATAAAATATTCCTTTGTTACAAGAAGTATTAGATAATTTGAAAGCTCACTTAAAAAAAATGTTACAAAATTTATCATAGAATTATTTAAAAAACTGACATTTAAGGCTGATTCACAACCACCCGGTAACGGTAACCAGAACGGAAATGAGAACAGGAAGCAAGAAATTTTGATTCACAACAGCCTGGTAACGACAACGGGAATGCATATCGATCACAAAGTGAAAGTCCATTTTGCGCATTGGGATTTCATTTGTTTTTAACTGACCAATGACATTTTTTCACCTACTTCCAATTTAGCCAAACCAACATCAAAATTCGATATATTAAACATTATCTAAATGCATATTCATTACCTTTTCGATCCATCTACTTATGCCAAACTTTCATTCCTTTATTTGATGGCATACATTAAAATTGTTTATTGTTCTTTTTTCATTTCCCCAGGTTTTAGCTGTTCTTTGTAGCTTTTGCCATTGTTTTTAGGTAATAGCCAGTTTTGAGTTGCATATAAACAAACTACAAATGATCCTTTCACCAGAGGAACAAATGCTGATTAGATTTGCGGGTGTCGGGATGAGGTTAGGAAGCACATTTACTACTAATTCCTTCCAGGTTCATGTTTCTAGCTTGCGGCTATAGAGAGCACTAGTGGCTGTTTCATGTCATTGTCGCTTAGAATAACCTCTAGAGTGAAGAGTCTAATATGCACAATAGGGATCCTATATACCGTGCCTGGGAACGAGAACGAGAAAGTTAAAAGTTAGGCAACTCTTCTTTCCCATTCCCGGGGCCCAGGAAGCTTCCCGTCGGTTGTGAACATTCCCATTTGAATACATGTATTTGAACTTTCTCGTTCTCGTTCTGGTTACCATTCTCATTGGTTGTGAAGCAGCCTTTATAGTATAGTTTAGTTGAGTCAGATAGTTTATTCAATGAGGTATGTGTAAGCAGTTTGAATTACACAAACTTGGCCTTAACTTTAACAGAACCAATACCACAAGGTTCTTCACATATGGTTCCCAAGGTTCAAATAAAATCTCTGAAAATAATGAAAGAACTATTGAAAAGGCTATTGAGGTGGTTCACTCATAGATTACCACTTAAACTGCAAATCACACATTACATTATATAGTTAACTTCTTCAACTTGACAAAGCTTAACAAAACAAACAAAAGAATAAAAACATAATGAAAACAAAACAAATGTAACACCAAGAACAATGGAACAAATATGACATATACATAATAATGAATATATAAATAATTAATATAATCAATATATAGAAGAATACTTAGTTTTAAAATTTAGGCATATAGATGTACCTTAAGTTTAGCCACCTTTTAATGCAAGTTTAGATAATGTCAAAGTAATTTTGATGGTATACTTGAAATTTAAAGCCAAAAAATGAGGAATGGTCCCTGTTATCAGACATACCTCTATCTCTTTCAGATTATATTTATTTCATAATAGTTCATGGTTGGCTCTTAAATTCTTCTGCCTGTCTACTTCCAGTTTAACACCTAAGCTAAACTCAGGAAGCTACATACTTAGGTCTTAAGTTTTTTTCAACAAAATATTAGACCAAAAGAATACTTACACGGACCAACAACAGGTAACTGGCTCTCAATGTATCAAAATATTCAATGTCTTACCAGACTCATTTAGACTGCTCTCACACCAAGAAAAAATTCTTACCCACTCTAACAAAATATCTATGAATAAAGTAGCATTACTCTGTAGAGGAGTTCTTTGATAACGTGATGATGACTACACAAATGTAGGTTAAGAATTCTTTATTTCCGTAGATATGTATACAATGAATTATATACAACAAAATATTTACTTGTATGATCTATATTCTATATGCCAGTTATCATAGTTTTGCACTACATGTTCTATATCTACGGTATTATACTGAAGGTTTATCTTGCATCATATTGCTGACTGTAATTTTGGTTGGTATATCCACGAGGAAATAAATCAAAAAAAGAAAAAGAAAAGAGTAATATTGTGCTTTTGAAGGCGACTTAGTGTATAAGATGTTAAATATTCTGGATATTGCTCATATATAAGTATAAATAAAATAAATATTAATTCATTGAAGACCTAAGTTGTTATAAATCTAAGCACCCTATAAAATTTGGCGCATACCTCTGTTTAGAAGGGCAGCCTGTTATGGTATGAGATACATATTTTTTTACTGTTTTCTCACTTCTTACATTTAGTCATACAATGTCATTCCTTTCACCTTTCAAAGGTCCAATTCCATTTATTCTTCACTTTCTCCAGGACAAGGTGCATAATTCAGTAGGTCACATACTGACCTTTGCATTTACAATTCTTATCTAAGAATGCTTTCATACCCATGCCCCTATTCAATCTAGCAAACCTTTCTTTCCTCCACATCTCTGTTTGATTACATTCAAATAACATATGTTTGGCACCTTCTATACCCCCACATAGAGGGCATTTGCCTTGCAGAAAACCATTCTGTTGACTAAATTTCCATATTCCTAGCCTAAACCATGCTGCCCCTTCCTTTCATTTCTTGGTGAATTCATCGATATAACCCTCCCTCTTTTAATTCTCAGAATAGCACTTTTCTCTCTATTAGTAGCATACAAATTTTGTCTATGTCCTCAAATCTTGTTCTAATCATCTTCCAAAAACCAGTCATCAGATTTTCTTTCCTCAACCGCTCCTCCCTCATTCTATTCTGGCTTAGCTCCAATTCACCTGAAGTGGATTCTTAAAATCTTAAACATTCTTTCTATATATGACCCTAAAGCACCCCTATCACTCTGAACCAGTATTTAAGCCGGATATTTGCCCTTTGTGGGGTTTCATTAAATTCAGCTTGAGCATACTCTATCTCTCTGTACCCTTTCTCTCTCTCTCTCTCTCTCTCTCCTTTAGAGTGCTAATGCCCAAGCAGTTGAACACCCCTAAATACACAAATCATCGTCATCTCTCTCCTTCCCTATCTGTATGCTTCCCTCTCTCTCTATTCTTCTCTATCTGTATGCTTCCCTCTCTCTCTATTCTTCTCTATCTGTATCCTTCCCTCTCTCTTTATTCTTCTTTCTATCCTTACATATCTCACTCTACCCGTCTTTATGTATCTCCCTCTATCTAAATTAAATTGAGTTTTATTTATGGACCTCTTTATCTGCTGTGGTCCTTAGCATCCCATTCTATATCGGGTGTGAAAGACCGGTAATTTTGCTCAGAGGCCTCTTTATCAGGCTTATCTACGACAAGGGACCACCGACTTTACTTTACTTTCCTTCCAAAGGAGGCCATGCTAAGGATTTTTACACTCAAAAAAATCCATCGTCCTCCACCAGGTTTGAACCCACAACCTCGGGAACTAGAGGCTAGCATGGTAACCACTACACCACGGAGAATGACACTTCTATCTGAAAGTGCAGTTGTATATATTATGTTTTTATTAAAATCTGGTGGTAAACATGAGTATTTATTGAATTTTTAGAATTGGGTTCCAGTTAATACACAGAGTATCCAATGAAGTTTTAACAAACTAAGGAACTTTCTGTCAAATACATTCTGCAATAATTGAAAGTCATATTGGCAAGAGTGCATTTAGTTGTTGTTATCATCACCACTATTATTACATGATATGGATTCAAATATTGAGTTACATCATTATAAATTCTATCATACGTCTCTGAAGACAGGAACTGACTATTACTTTGTATAATGAACATTTTAAATTGTAACTATAACTTATTCTGGTCAGCTTACCTTGTTTTCACTATGCAATAAAATGTTTGAAACCAACTCTTCTGATTGGCATTGGGTTTCTGTTGACATTCTTTGAACACTCACTTCACTATTCTCATTGTACATTATAAACTCTTTCTTCACCTTCTTTACAAGATCTGAAGAAAAACACTTCTCTTTCTGAAAACCAATATCCGAAACAAAAGCCCACAGTTTTGTTTCTCTTTTAGTGTCCAAATCTAAACCACTACATGTGACAGCATCATTCTGAAAGCCATTTCCAAAATCTGTGGAAATGCACATTCTCTCAATTGGTAACACTGTGTCTAAAGTATAAACTTCTTTTTTTATATTTATTTTGTAGTCCATTTCAAAATCATTTCTCCTTGTTAAAGCATCATTTCTGTAATTTCTTTCATTACCCATTGAACAAAGTTTTCTCTCGTATGGTAAACCTGTGTCTAAAATATCAACTTCTTCCTTAATATTTATTTTGTGATCCATTTCAAAATCATTTCTCCTTGTTACAGTATCACTTCCATAATTTCTCTCACTATCC
The DNA here is from genome assembly GCA_030765065.1 of Deroplatys truncata. NCBI lineage: Eukaryota > Metazoa > Arthropoda > Insecta > Mantodea > Mantidae > Deroplatys > Deroplatys truncata. The sequence goes on from CM060988.1 coordinate 175,779,302, forward strand.
ATGGAGCAAAATTCTCTTTCATTTGGTAAATCTGTGTCTAAAATATCAACCTTTCTGATGTTTATTTTGTTATCCATTTTAATGTCATACTGAACTGTGGTAGTATCATTCTCAAATATTCCTTCAGGATTTGAGGAAAAAAAGTCTTTTTCAATTGATATCTTTTGTTCCAGAAGATTGACTTCTTCTTTAACTTTTGTTTTGCTGTCCATTTCAATGGCTGTATAAACAGAAAAGGCAATTAGTGTTATCAAGATTTACTTTATACTAAAAAAATGCACAAGGAACCACAGCTGTATGAACACAAGAGCAATTATGTTGACAATGATAATGGATAAAACAATAACTGAGGATTATAATTCTTCAAATGTTCCAAGTGTCAAAATTTACAAAACTAGAATTTCTGCTCTGAAATGTGATTGAAACAGCAGTTCTCTCAAATGTGTTACATTGTTAAAAATGGTATCTATATTAATTTCCAATACATATCAGCAGTGTTAATAATATGAGAAAGTGTAGATTTGGGTAACTAAGGTTATTATGGCTCAGACTCATAAAGGAAATCTGGTTTTCTCCTGCTCTGTAGGGGTGCTTTGGAAACCTTTTTTGTTTTTCAGGTTTTCCTCGGGCCTCAAAGCAGGCAAACACCACGGAAGTAACCTATGCTTGCTTACTTCATACAAATTTCCTGTCTCAATTATCACTGTATTTCATATACCCTTAGTATCAACTGCCAAGTATTCATTTGCAATCAATTTCAACCATGTAAATAGGAACATTGGTGATAATTCCACTAACCATTTTCTATGAAGACTTCACAGATATGAACTTTCTGAGGTGCCCAGAACATCTGCACCATAAAAGCATGTTTTGATAGTGAACAGCATTTCAAAAATGAAGATCAAGATAAACACAAAATTTTGTACTTAAGTTGCACACTGTTACAATTGCCACACAGCGATTTTAGAGAAAATTCCTGCACCCCAAACAACCCTTTACATTAAGACACTTTTGTTTGTTTCAATATTCAGAAAATTACCTCACAACTTTTGTTAAAACTGATTTTGATTAATTTTCTCACAAACATTTTGATTAAACAACTACTGAACTATTACGACTATATTTACATAAAGGATAAAATGTGGGTTTCAAATTTACATTATAATGTATTGTAAACTTCACATCCACCCTCCACCCTTTACATGATAAATTTAAATCAGTTTTTATCTTCTCAAAACAGCTTAACAATTTGGATTCAAATACTGGCACCTTTGCACCAGTGGAGTTATACCATTGATAAATGATGTTGAATCTAACAGAACCTTTGAAAACATGCAAGTTAAGTCATTTTATACCTTATTGTATGTCTTTTTTGAAGATGGAAACAAGGACACTACACTGTAAAATCGTGGCTGATTTTCCTTTTTTATGCATGTATTTAAAACATACATAATCAATGTTGCCATTCTTTTATCATTAAGTTATTTATGTTATTCTGGAGTATACAAACTGGTTTAGTAAAATTCTTAGTGCTTTCATAACTTTTTAGTTATTAATCTGAAAGAACTTCATCTCACAAACTGAACAGTAAGATACAATGTACTGCAAGCTCTTAAACAAAGGTTCACTGATATTCTGAAAGCCTTATCTCTTACAATACTGAGCAGCAAAAAATTGAAGGAAAGATATGAAGGTATTGACCTGAAAAAAGCACTCAAATTGTTCGGATTTGTTTTACTCTTGTAGGTCGCCATTGGGGTATGTCATTTCAATACAATTTGAGATCTCCTTGTGGTTTACTGCGAATCAGCTGGGGAATTAATGTCCTACCGGCATGTTGCCATGGTAGCTCAGTGGTTAGAGCAACCGGACAGAGACCAGGAGATCCATGGCATTGAATTTTTCAGTCATCTGATTCTACCTTTCCAACCTTGTCCAACACATGACTTGTGTGGAAGAACAATTAATTCCATTAATTGATCTAATAGTGGTTGAAACTATGAAGCCCGGGACTTAAAAGTACTTACAACATTGTAAGTCGCTATTGAGGTATGTCATCTCAATACAATTTGAGATCTCCTTGTGGTTTACCAGGAAACATGTGAATCAGTTGGGGAATTTAATGTCCTACCAACATGTTGTCATGGTAGCCCAGTGGTTAGAGCAACCGGACAGAGACCGGGAGATCTATGGTTCAAATCCCGGCTATGGCATTGAATTTTTCAGTCATCTGATTCTACCTTTCCAATAAACAGATTGCTCGTACCAAACTGTCTTTCTAGGTAATTTGTTGAAGAATAATGAGATTGAAAATCAGAACAACTCAATGACAGAACTGATATCCACAATTTTACATCATGACCCTGGATTTAATCTGTTCTGTCATTACCATTACTTACTAGATATTATAAGCTGGCGTATTCTCATTCTTGACCAAGCCCCTGGACGTATTTGCACTCACTGCCGCTAAAATCGCTCGATCACACCCTAAAGTCAGGAAAGCTGCAATTATTTTGTTGTGTACCGTATTCAGAATTGTCAAAGTGAGGGATTAATTACAAATTGTTACTATGTTGTGAAACTTAAAAAGAAATCGAGAGTGCATTTGTGTTTTTCTAAGATTTGCTAATTGTTTTAAGACAAAATATCTTCTTAAGTTCTCTGTACAGTAATATATAATGGACCCAACATTTAAGTGATGTATTTGGAGGTTAAAGCACCTTGGAAACATTGCTAATATATTCTACACAGAACATTAAACTTATGAAGAAATCGGGTTATATCACTTTTATTTTAACATTATCCATAATCCAAAATTCTGGAGTTAGTGATTTATAATGGTCTCATATAAGTGATATTTAAATATTAATGCTTGATAACTTTGCTTGCAACTCTTAATTTAACACCATCTACAGCAATAAAATATGCATACATTGAAAATCCTATTATGTAACCAGTGAAGAATTAACATACCTATGATATCTAGTAAGATATGTCATGCCCCTATCCCATACAATTAATTGTAAATTTGACATGATGGAAGAAAAGTTTGCAAAGGATGGTTTGGAAGAGAAAAAAAATGCAAAAGCATTTTCCGTTTCAATGTTTTGTTTTCTTTTGTTTCCACATATTGAAGATTGAACTTTCTTTTTTGTGTTGGGAAACCTGTAAATATTGTTGTTACAACTTTAGGAAGTAGGAACTTTATAGATGGCTGGTGCTGTAATCAATTTGTTTGAAATGCCTACTACAAACCACAGACCAGCCTTGTGTCCAAACAGAATCCAACTTATTTCCTTGGCAAGAATTTACTGTGCACTTTTTTTTTAGCTCAATGACTTTAGAAGGCATAAAATGACAAACCATGTTTTTTTTCCTTGCCATGACTTACAGTAAGATACACAGCAATATACCATTTTTATTGAACTATTTATCGACTAAATGGAAATATTACGCATTTCAGTTTAGAGAGCTTAATGCATATACATTACACACATACAGACATGAACACTAAAAAAAAATCTGATGTGTTACACTCACATGACTTTCTCTACTCTTGTACAAACTATTTTTACAAAATTTTATTCTCCATCTATTTCATATTAATCGAGATAAAGATTTGCAGAAATGATCTTTTGACATGCAAAGAGAATTACATTTTACACATAGCAACCAGTTTTAAAAATATTTGACTATTGCTTAAGGCGTACTATGATCCCCTTGTATTGTACTTGCAAGGGCAATATAGAAATACAGTAGCCTTTAAGCATCGAAATATATCTTAATAGCTGGTTGCTAGGTGCAGCACCACTCTCTTTGCCACAGATTAATACTCTTTGCATATCCAAGACAAAAAAATGAATAACGAATTCCCAATTGAGAAAATAAGTATTGAAAAATTTAAGGGAATAACAAGTAATATCTCGAAAATGGTTCACTCAACAACAAAAATGTATATGACATAAATTGTGTATTTTAACACGATCTACATTTTTTGTGTAGTAAACTTTTGTCTGTCTCTTATGGTTTACCAGTTATGCAAAAGTCGTTCACAATGAAGAATACTTTTGATATTCCCAGAAAATTCGGGATATACAATTCATTTGCCATAAAAATGTCTTAAACTTATGGTATTTTATTCAAAATCGTTAGAGCCATTTTTGGGAAAATTAAAATTTTTGAATAATGTTCCATGTAAAGAGTAATCTGGGGTGGGGGAATTTTCTTGAAAACCTTCGTGTTGCATCTCTGGAAGATACTGAACCTAAATGCCAAGTTTGGTGTTTATCCGACTGTTCATTTCTGAGTTATGCTGTTCACAGACAGACACACACACGGACATGTTTCCAAAAATGCTTTATATGCATTCAGTGCACCTCAAAACATGTATTTCCTTTGAAATCTCGGTATCGAATTTTTGGGTGGGACACAATACTTCCCCTACTTACTATTACATAGTAGAGAAAGTAAAAACAGAATTATATACATGAAAAATCTTAAAACGTCTGCTACATATAAAATATTTTTTACTGAGTTAGGAATATTAGCAGCCCCAGCCGATTTATTTTACATGCTCAGAGGCAGAGATAGATCCAAGATTCCCTAAACGGGGTGGGGGGGAGATCTTTAAAAATAAATATAAAAAGATACCAGTAGAGTAAGGCAAATACAATGTGTAATCCTGATATTTTACCTCCACGATGAAAACATTTTCCAAGTTTATTTTAAGGAAACTGTTATAGTACCATAAATGGTAGTTAAGCTATTTTTATTTATTTCACTACTAGTAAACTTAGCATCATTGGGTCTACTGTTTTCCTAAGACTATCTCAAATCAATTGAAACATTGGCTATTTCCAGTCAATGAGAACTAGGAGCACTTGTCCTTATTTCATTATCTCCAGATCCCTTGTCTTTTTCAGTAGTAACAATGTCAAACCCATCAGAAGAAGCCTTAGAATTCTGAAATGTTTTATTTTCTGCTTCATTTTTTGGCTTTTTAAAAAACAAATTGAAACACTAGAACATTTATGTATAGAAAATACTAAACTTTCAGCTAATATTTCAGGTATTATTTGTGAAGTACAGCAACTGTGAAGGTTAACACATCACAATCCACAAATGTGTTATAACTTGTGCAGCACTGGTCTCACATGGTCACTGAGGTAAACAACACATGCAAACTATTGTTGCTAGGATGAGTATAATAGTTCCTATTCAAGGGGATTATGTTTATCCATATTGAATACTTTGATGACATACAGAAGTAAAACTGTTAGATTCAATTCCATTAAACAAAAATATCTTTGTAAATTTAAAGGGGGAGGGTTGCTAGACTGCCCCTTTGTCCCTCCCTGGATCTGCCTCTACATGCTCTCCTATATACGAGGGCATCCAGAAAGTCCCAAACGTTTTGGCCTATCGTGGCGATGAGTAGGGCTAGAGCTGTCATCTTAATGTCCGAACGTGCCTACATTCAGTACGCATCCAGCTGTGATAGTGTGAGGACTGTGCCTTCCTTACTGTGCTCTCTGGGAGTTGTTAAAATGTGCGCTGCAATAGAAAATCCCGCTACTTGTGAAGTGTGGTTGGCTAAACAGAACAAACCAATTGAAATTTATTGTCAATTATGTGATGTTTACAGGCAGGGAATAATGAGTGAAAGCCGAGTCAGGCAATGGTACATTGATTTTAAAAATGGTCGTACCAATGTTCACGACGAGGATCGCAGTGGTAGGCCTAACCTTATGACTGATGAACTGTCAATGCAAATCGATGACAAAATTTGTGAAAATCGTTGTTTCATGATTACAGAACTTTTGAAACATTTTACCCAAATTTCACAGAGTTTGGTGCATCAAATTGATACTTTGATACTGATGCTGAACTGCATGCCAGTGTAAACGAGTGGTTGAAGTCACAGGCAGCAGATTTCTACAGAAAGGGTATTGAAAAACTTGTGCCATGGTATGATAAATGCCTTAATTTGAATGGCAATTGCGTAGAAAAATAGCTTATGAGTGTACCTTTCAAATGTAGATAATAAATGTTGATATTTGCATTTTGTTTATTTCAAAACGTCTGGGACTTTCTGGATTACCCTTGTATTAAAGAAAATGTTAGTACTTTCAACCTAACAAAAGACATATATAATTTATACATAATTTATTAGTTATTTCTACAAGAATAGCAGTTAATTGTCATCTTTATTAAAGCATTAATGTTTATAACAGGTTCTCAGTCAAGGTGACAATTAAAACACTTGCAAATTGCCACATATTCAATTCCTACAGAAACCTTATAAAGCTGGTACAAGGCAAATGTTAAAACAGGATGAGTGCCAGGACATAGAGGAATTGAGGGTAATGGAAAATCCAAATGAAACTGAATCAGTTTTGGGAATTCCCATATGCTGCATAAACAGATCCACACATTTGAGTGAATTATGCAAACTATATAAAGCGAAAGTGAACAAGCACAGTAATTAAACGATAGAACAGCTACCATTGTTGGTAATGGAAAATCTTTTGAGACTAGCAGAAATCAAAAAAGACTGTAGAGAGGATGGCCTCTCAAAGGAAGAAATACTAGACTTATAGAAGGTACAAACACTTTGGAATCTTTAACCAAAATAGAGAACTTGTTACCAACAAATTAGATGAAATACTCCTGGCCTTAATGAATAGCAGAGTTCAGTTTAAAACTAAACTAGTGAAAATTTAAAATATACAATGAGCCCAAAATATTAGTACTAGAATATAATTAAACTGCCCCAAAGGAAATAACATTCTAGTGCAAATTTTGATAATAAAAACACTAAATTAAATGGCATATAATTTCTGTGTATTTAAATTCAGCTTGAGCAAAATGTTGAGACAAATACTGTGATTTTAAATTAATCAAGACACTATTGTGAGATTAATCCTTCTGTCAGCTTTGAAGTATACATTGACATTTTTTGCAATTCCTTTTATATGCTCTCCAAATAAAAATTGCACCTCTGGTTAAGAGTGTCACATTTTATTACACATAATTATTTTGACATCTAGATATCAAGTACATAAGTTTGATCTTTTTTGCTACAAAAATACACAAATTAAAATTTCATTAGTATCTTTGAAAACAAATCAAATTTATAGCAAACACAGCTCAGTAGAGAGAGGTTTACTTAATAATAAAATATATGACAAGTAGAAGTGTTTGCAAAGAAACAAAGTACCTCAAAAAGCCATCACACAACATATAAATATAAATAACTACTGATGAGCAAGTAATTACATTTATACACTTTATATGTGCAGGAGCACTTCAGTGCTATATTTCTGCTCTTTTTAGAAAAATCAGTTTTTCGTTTATTTTGAATTATAAACATGTGAAATTCAAATTTGTAGCAAACGTTTCAGAGCAAATCTTCTCCCATATTAACATGATGCTAGAAGAGAACATCAGCTCAGTATTCTTGTGAGGTGGGCACAAGCGAGCTATAACAAAATGATGGGTTCAGTTGCTGCCGAACAATCACACTCAACTGCACTTGATTGTCTTTCTAACTCAACTCAAAAACCACTGCACGATGGCAGTTCCCTTGTATAGTCCAGCAACAAAGTGGGAAAGTTCTCTATGGGGCGGCTACTTAAACATACCACCAAGCAAATTTCCAGAAAGGTGGGGATCACACATAAAGGATTTGTTGCTTGGCCATTTGCTTTAAAGGTCAATATTGTACATTGTCTTAAAGCACCTGGCCGCAGGCACTAACAATCAAGCAGCCGGCGTGCTCTCACATATGGCGAGGCCTGTTGGCATATTAGTGCACATGATCACAGTATTCTCTCGCTGGACACACAAAAATTTGAGTATCCTATGTACTGGAAACTTCAGAACACTACTCTGTGAACTGGAATAGTTAAATGCATGAGTCTGTGAGCTGGGCAGTTATAAACATGGGTACTCTGTGAGCTGAGCAGTTTTAATCTTGAGTACTCTGTGAGCTGGACAATTCAAAACATGAGAACTCTGTTGGCTGGAGAGTAAAACCTCAAGTACGGTGTGAGCTGAATAGCTCAAAACATGAGTAATCTGTAAGCTGGGCAGCTCAAAACATTAGTACTCTGTGGACTGAGCAGTTCTAAACATGAGTACGCCCTGAACTGGAAAGTTCAAAACTCAAGTACTCTGTGAGCTGAGGAGTTCAACACACGAGTACTATGAGAGCTGGACAGTTCAAAACATAAGTGCTCTGTGAGTGGACAACTCAAAACATGAGTACTGTGTGGGCTGGACAGTTCAAAACATGAGTACTTTGTAAGTTCAGCAGTTTAAAATTAGGTAAGTTGTTAGTTAGAAAGTTGAAAACATAACTACTGTGCAAGCTGGACAGTTCAAAATATGAGTACTGTGTGAGCTGGACAGTTTAAAAATGGGTAAATTCTTAGCTGGACAGTTAAAAATATGAGTACTGTGTGAGCTGACAGTTCAAAACATGAGTAATTTGTGAGCTCTGCAGTTTAAAAAATCTGTACCCTTGAGCTGGACAGCTCAAAACAAGTACTGTGTGAGCAGAAAAGTTATGAACATGGATACTCTATGAGCTGGACATTTCAAATCACCACAACTGTATAAACTGGTTGGTTCAAAACATGAATACTCTATGAATGGATAGTTCAAAACATGAATACAGTTTGAACAGGAAAGTTATAAACATGAGTAATATGTGAGCTGGGTAAATCAAAACATGAGTACACTGAGCTGAGCAGCTCTAAAATTAGTGTTCCGTGAACCAGACAGTTCAAAACAAGACTACTGTGTGAGCTAGACAGTTCAAAACATAAGTACTGTGTATGCTGAACTGTTCAAAACATGAGTACTGTGTCACTGGATAGTTCAAAACATGAGTACTGTATGAACTGGATAGTTCAAAATATGAAGTCCCTATGAGCTGGGCAGTTCCAAACATGAGTACCCTGTGAGCTGAACAGTTCAAAACATGAGTACTCTGTGAGCTGGGGAGTTCAAAATATGAGTACACTGTGAGCTAGATATTTAAAATAATGAGTATTCTGTGAGCTGGACAGTTAAGAACAAGAGTATTCTCTGTAACTGGACAGCTCACAGTGTGAGTACTCTGTGAGCTGGAGAGTTCAAAACTTGTGTACACTGAGAACTCGACAGTTAAAAAACCATGGTTGACCTTTAGCGTTATGAGAAATAATTAAGTTATTGGTTATTATAGCTCTAACAAAGGAAAAATTACAACTATGTTTTAATACAAATATATCAGTTTTAAGACATTAAGAGAATTTTCTTTTAGGCCAAATGTGTTAAAATTCCCACAAAAATTCAAGAAACTGTTTCAGGCAATCTTGCTCCCCCAAACAGAAATGAAATGATGCTCCTGTAAGAAAACATATTTACTCTGTGAGCTGGATAGTTCATAACTCAGTTATTCTGTGAGCTGAATAGTTCTAATCACGTGTACTCTGTGAACTTGAAAAATCTAAAAATGAGTACCCTGTGAGCTGGGCAGTTCAAAACATGAGTACGCTATGAAACTGAGCGGATGAAAATGTGAGTACGCTGGGAGTTCAAAACTTCAAAATATGAGTGTGCTGTGAACTGGGCAGTTCAAAGCATGTTTACTCTCAAAATCTGAGTACTGTGTGAGCTGGGTAGTACAAAATCTGAGTATTCTATGAAACCAGGAAGGTCAAAAAGTAAGTACTCTGTGAGCTGGAAACATCAAAACATGAGTAATCTGTGAATTGGGCAGTTCAAAACCTGAGTACTCTATGTAACTGAATGGATCAAAACGTGAGTACTCTGTGAGCTAGGAAGTTAAAAGCCTGAGTACTCTATGAAACTGCGCAGGTCAAAACTTGAGAAGTCTGTGATATGGGCAGTTTAAAACATGAGTACTCTATTAAACAGGCTAGATCAAAACGTAAGCACTCTGTGAACTGTGTAATTCATCACATGAATGCTCTGTGATCTGGGCAGTTCAAAATATGAGTACTCTGTGAGCTGCGCAAATCATAACATGAGTACTCTGTGAGCTGTGCAAATCATAACATGAGTACTCTGTGAGCTGCGCAAATCATAACATGAGTACTCTATGAAACTGGGTAGATCAAAACGTAAGTACCCGGTGAGCTGTGTAATTCATCACATGATGCTCCGTGATCTGGGCAGTTCAAATAATGAGTACTCTGTGAGCTGTGCAAATCATAACATGAGTACTCTGTGAGCTGCGCAAATCATAACATGAGTACTCTGTGAGCTGCGCAAATAAACATGAGTACTCAGTGAGCTGCGCAAATCATAACATGAGTACTCTATGAAACCGGGTAGATCAAAACATAAGTACTCTGTCAGCTGTGTAATTCATCACATGAATGCTCTGTGATCTGGGCAGTTCAAAACATGAGTACTCTGTGAGCTGCACAAATCATAACATGAGTACTCTGTGAGCTGCGCAAATCATAACATGAGTACTCTGTGAGCTGCGCAAATCATAACATGAGTACTCTGTGAGCTGCGCAAATAAACATGAGTACTCTGTGAGCTGCGCAAATCATAACATGAGTACTCTATGAAACCGGGTAGATCAAAACATAAGTACTCTGTCAGCTGTGTAATTCATCACATGAATGCTCTGTGATCTGGGCAGTTCAAAACATGAGTACTCTGTGAGCTGCACAAATCATAACATGAGTACCCTGTGAGCTGCGCAAATCATAACATGAGTACTCTGTGAGCTGCGCAAATCATAACATGAGTACTCTATGAAACTGGCTAGATCAAAACGTAAGCATTCTGTGAACTGTGTAATTCATCACATGAATGCTCTGTGATCTGGGCAGTTCAAAATATGAGTACTCTGTGAGCTGCGCAAATCATAACATGAGTACTCTATGAAACTGGCTAGATCAAAACATAAGCACTCTGTGAACTGTGTAATTCATCACATGAATGCTCTGTGATCTGGGCAGTTCAAAATATGAGTACTCTGTGAGCTGCGCAAATCATAACATGAGTACTCTATGAAACTGGGTAGATCATAACATAAGTACTCTGTGAGCTGTGTAATTCATCACATGAATGCTCCGTGATCTGGGCAGTTCAAAATATGAGTACTCTGTGAGCTGCGCAAATCATAACATGAGTACTCTGTGAGCTGCGCAAATCATAACATGAGTACTCTATGAAACTGACTAGATCAAAACGTAAGCAGTCTGTGAACTGTGTAATTCATCACGTGAATGCTCTGTGATATGGGCAGTTCAAAATATGAGTACTCTGTGAGCTGCACAAATCATAACATGAGTACTCTGTGAGCTGCCCAAATCATAACATGAGTACTCTATGAAACTGACTAGATCAAAACGTAAGCACTCTGTGAACTGTGTAATTCATCACGTGAATGCTCTGTGATATGGGCAGTTCAAAATATGAGTACTCTGTGAGCTGCACAAATCATAACATGAGTACTCTATGATACTGGCTAGATTAAAACGTAAGCACTCTGTGAACTGTATAATTCATCACATGAATGCTCTGTGATCTGGGCAGTTCAATATATGAGTACTCTGTGAGCTGCGCAAATCATAACATGAGTACTCTATGAAACTGGGTAGATCAAAACGTAAGTACTCTGCGAGCTGTGTAATTCATCATATGATGCTCCGTGATCTGGGCAGTTCAAAATATGAGTACTCTGTGAGCTGCGTAAATCATAACATGAGTACTCTGTGAGCTGCGCAAATCATAACATAAGTACTCTGTGAGCTATGCAAATCATAACATGAGTACTCTGTGAGCTGCGCAAATCATAACATGAGTACTCTATGAAACTGGGTAGATCAAAACATAAGTACTCTGTGAACCGAGTAATTCATCACATGAATGCTCTGTGATCTGGGCAGTTCAAAATATGAGTACTCTGTGAGCTGCGCAAATCATAACATGAGTACTCTGTGAGCTGCGCAAATCATAACATGAGTACTCTGTGAGCTGCGCAAATCATAACATGAGTACTCTATGAAACTGGGTAGATCAAAACATAAGTACTCTGTGAGCTGTGTAATTCATCACATGAATGCTCTGTGATCTGGGCAGTTCAAAATATGAGTACTCTGTGAGCTGCGCAAAACATAACATGAGAACTCTGTGAGCTGCGCAAATCATAACATGAGTACTCTCTGAGCTGCACAAATCATAACATGAGTACTCTGTGAGCTGCACAAATCATAACATGAGTACTCTATGAAACTGGGTAGATCAAAACGTAAGTACTCTGTGAGCTGTGTAATATATCACATGAATGCTCTGTGATCTGGGCAGTTCAAAATTTGAGTACTCTGTGAGCTGCGCAAATCACAACATGAGCACTCTGTGAGCTGCGCAAATCATAAGATGAGTACTCTGTGAGCTGCGCAAATCATAACATGAGTACTCTGTGAGCTGTGCAAATCATAACATGAGTACTCTGTGAGCTGCGCGAATCAATACGAGTACTCCGTGAGCTGCGCAAATCATAACATGAGTACTCTGTGAGCTGCGCAAATCATAACATGAGTACTCTATGAAACTGGGTAGATCAAAACATAAGTACTCTGTGAGCTGTGTAATTCATCACATGAATGCTCCGTGATCTGGGCAGTTCAAAATATGAGTACTCTGTGAGCTGTGCAAATCATAACTTGAGTACTCTGTGAGCTGCGCAAATCATAACATGAGTACTCTATGAAACTGGGTAGATCAAAACATAAGTACTCTGAGAGCTGTGTAATTCATCACATGAATGCTCCGTGATCTGGGCAGTTCAAAATATGAGTACTCTGTGAGCTGCGCAAATCATAACATGAGTACTCTGTGAGCTGCGCAAATCATAACATGAGTACTCAGTGAGCTGCGCAAATCATAACATGAGAACTCTATGAAACTGGGTAGATCAAAACATAAGTACTCTGTGAGCTGTGTAATTCATCATATGATGCTCCGTGATCTGGGCAGTTCAAAATATGAGTACTCTGTGAGCTGCGTAAATCATAACATGAGTACTCTGTGAGCTGCGCAAATCATAACATGTGTACTCTGTGAGCTATGCAAATCATAACATGAGTACTCTGTGAGCTGCGCAAATCATAACATGAGTACTCTATGAAACTGGGTAGATCAAAACATAAGTACTCTGTGAACCGAGTAATTCATCACATGAATGCTCTGTGATCTGGGCAGTTCAAAATATGAGTACTCTGTGAGCTGCGCAAATCATAACATGAGTACTCTGTGAGCTGCGCAAATCATAACATGAGTACTCTATGAAACTGGGTAGATCAAAACATAAGTACTCTGTGAGCTGTGTAATTCATCACATGAATGCTCTGTGATCTGGGCAGTTCAAAATATGAGTACTCTGTGAGCTGCGCAAAACATAACATGAGAACTCTGTGAGCTGCGCAAATCATAACATGAGTACTCTCTGAGCTGCACAAATCATAACATGAGTACTCTGTGAGCTGCACAAATCATAACATGAGTACTCTATGAAACTGGGTAGATCAAAACGTAAGTACTCTGTGAGCTGTGTAATATATCACATGAATGCTCTGTGATCTGGGCAGTTCAAAATTTGAGTACTCTGTGAGCTGCGCAAATCACAACATGAGCACTCTGTGAGCTGCGCAAATCATAAGATGAGTACTCTGTGAGCTGCGCAAATCATAACATGAGTACTCTGTGAGCTGTGCAAATCATAACATGAGTACTCTGTGAGCTGCGCGAATCAATACGAGTACTCCGTGAGCTGCGCAAATCATAACATGAGTACTCTGTGAGCTGCGCAAATCATAACATGAGTACTCTATGAAACTGGGTAGATCAAAACATAAGTACTCTGTGAGCTGTGTAATTCATCACATGAATGCTCCGTGATCTGGGCAGTTCAAAATATGAGTACTCTGTGAGCTGTGCAAATCATAACTTGAGTACTCTGTGAGCTGCGCAAATCATAACATGAGTACTCTATGAAACTGGGTAGATCAAAACATAAGTACTCTGAGAGCTGTGTAATTCATCACATGAATGCTCCGTGATCTGGGCAGTTCAAAATATGAGTACTCTGTGAGCTGCGCAAATCATAACATGAGTACTCTGTGAGCTGCGCAAATCATAACATGAGTACTCAGTGAGCTGCGCAAATCATAACATGAGAACTCTATGAAACTGGGTAGATCAAAACATAAGTACTCTGTGAGCTGTGTAATTCATCATATGATGCTCCGTGATCTGGGCAGTTCAAAATATGAGTACTCTGTGAGCTGCGTAAATCATAACATGAGTACTCTGTGAGCTGCGCAAATCATAACATGTGTACTCTGTGAGCTATGCAAATCATAACATGAGTACTCTGTGAGCTGCGCAAATCATAACATGAGTACTCTATGAAACTGGGTAGATCAAAACATAAGTACTCTGTGAACCGAGTAATTCATCACATGAATGCTCTGTGATCTGGGCAGTTCAAAATATGAGTACTCTGTGAGCTGCGCAAATCATAACATGAGTACTCTGTGAGCTGCGCAAATCATAACATGAGTACTCTGTGAGCTGCGCAAATCATAACATGAGTACTCTATGAAACTGGGTAGATCAAAACATAAGTACTCTGTGAGCTGTGTAATTCATCACATGAATGCTCTGTGATCTGGGCAGTTCAAAATATGAGTACTCTGTGAGCTGCGCAAAACATAACATGAGTACTCTGTGAGCTGCGCAAATCATAACATGAGTACTCTCTGAGCTGCACAAATCATAACATGAGTACTCTGTGAGCTGCACAAATCATAACATGAGTACTCTATGAAACTGGGTAGATCAAAACATAAGTACTCTGTGAGCTGTGTAATATATCACATGAATGCTCTGTGATCTGGGCAGTTCAAAATTTGAGTACTCTGTGAGCTGCGCAAATCACATGAGCACTCTGTGAGCTGCGCAAATCATAACATGAGTACTCTGTGAGCTGCGCAAATCATAACATGAGTACTCTGTGAGCTGTGCAAATCATAACATGAGTACTCTGTGAGCTGCGCGAATCAATACGAGTACTCCGTGAGCTGCGCAAATCATAACATGAGTACTCTGTGAGCTGCGCAAATCATAACATGAGTACTCTATGAAACTGGGTAGATCAAAACATAAGTACTCTGTGAGCTGTGTAATTCATCACATGAATGCTCCGTGATCTGGGCAGTTCAAAATATGAGTACTCTGTGAGCTGCGCAAATCATAACTTGAGTACTCTGTGAGCTGCGCAAATCATAACATGAGTACTCTATGAAACTGGGTAGATCAAAACATAAGTACTCTGAGAGCTGTGTAATTCATCATATGAATGCTCCGTGATCTGGGCAGTTCAAAATATGAGTACTCTGTGAGCTGCGCAAATCATAACATGAGTACTCAGTGAGCTGCGCAAATCATAACATGAGAACTCTATGAAACTGGGTAGAAAAAACATAAGTACTCTGTGAGCTGTGTAATTCATCACATGAATGCTCCGTGATCTGGGCAGTTCAAAATATGAGTACTCTGTGAGCTGCGCAAATCATAACATGACTACTCTGTGAGCTGCGCAAATCATAACATGAGTACTCAGTGAGCTGCGCAAATCATAACATGAGAACTCTATGAAACTGGGTAGATCAAAACATAAGTACTCTGTGAGCTGTGTAATTCATCACATGAATGCTCCGTGATCTGGGCAGTTCAAAATATGAGTACTCTGTGAGCTGCGCAAATCATAACATGAGTACTCAGTGAGCTGCGCAAATCATAACATGAGAACTCTATGAAACTGGGTAGAAAAAACATAAGTACTCTGTGAGCTGTGTAATTCATCACATGAATGCTCCGTGATCTGGGCAGTTCAAAATATGAGTACTCTGTGAGCTGCGCAAATCATAACATGACTACTCTGTGAGCTGCGCAAATCATAACATGAGTACTCAGTGAGCTGCGCAAATCATAACATGAGAACTCTATGAAACTGGGTAGATCAAAACATAAGTACTCTGTGAGCTGTGTAATTCATCACATGAATGCTCCGTGATCTGGGCAGTTCAAAATATGAGTACTCTGTGAGCTGCGCAAATCATAACATGACTACTCTGTGAGCTGCGCAAATCATAACATGAGTACTCTCTGAGCTGCGCAAATCATAACATGACTACTCTGTGAGCTGCGCAAATCATAACATGAGTACTCTATGAAACTGGGTAGATCAAAACATAAGTACTCTGTGAGCTGTTTAATTCATCACATGAATGCTCCGTGATCTGGGCAGTTCAAAATATGAGTACTCTGTGAGCTGCGCAAATCATAACTTGAGTACTCTGTGAGCTGCGCAAATCATAACATGAGTACTCTATGAAACTGGGTAGATCAAAACATAAGTACTCTGTGAGCTGTGTAATTCATCACATGAATGCTCCATGATCTGGGCAGTTCAAAATATGAGTACTCTGTGAGCTGCGCAAATCATAACATGAGTACTCAGGCTATTTTCAAGAATGCTTTATTTGAGGTTTCTGACTCCTTTGGCAAGAATGAAAGCATAGTAGATGACTCAGTCAATGTCTACTGCTGCATTATGTATTTGCTAATGAGGAGTTGAAACAAGCGGAAGCAGCAATCTAAACCAAAGGAAGAGGAGGCAACAGATTGAAAATAAAAATAGGTGAGTTGCCTGTATCATCATCATCATCATCATCATTATTATTATTATTATTCTTAAATCCGTATTTCTTTTCAGTGTGAACAGAAAAGCGGAACTTCCCAGCCTGTGCGAAATATTTTCCCAAACACTTTGGCATAACCTGTACAAGGCTTTGATCCATTGCTATTTCTGTGCAAAAAGGTCTGGTTTTTTAAGAACTACAAAAGACCAAAGACAAAAAGCAGTTGAGGAGCACTTTTTGAAAAGTTTATATATGGAAAAGAAAGTGTTTTTCAGGAAATGCATTTTTTAAATATAAAATTGAAATACCAATTGTATTAACAAAATAATTTAAAATTTACACTACCTCTGTTTTTAAACACATGTATGACACTTCAAAAAATTTTCATTTATAAAATCGAAAATGTATGATAAAATTTCCAAGCTATGCAAAGCTAGAAAGTTACAATTTTGTTTATATACACATTCAAAATGTAATTTTTTTCCTTTTCCTCTAATCCTTTTACAGAAATTGTACAGAGGACATCTTTATTGTTCTTGTTGCATTACAACTATTTAGCATCACATTAAATTAAACTGAGTTTTATTTATGGACGCTCTTTAACTGCTGTCGTCCTTAGCATCCTATTCTATATTGTGTGACAGACTGGTAATTTTGCTCAGAGGCCTCTTTATCAGGCTTGAGGTTCTCTTACATCTCTAAATCTATGACACGGGACCGCCAGCTTTACTTCCCTTCCAATAGAAGCTATGCTAATCAATTTTAATAGAGGATCCCTACAGTTGGGATGTGTCCATGTGTATTGCTACAGTCCCTCAGCCTGAGACATATCAACAATATAGGTAAACTTCACAATAAACTTCTTTGTCTTGAATTCATGGAACAAAACTAAGTATTTACTATAATTACTTTTTACTTTAAAAAAAGTATTCAGCGGCTCAGTTAGCAGTAGCTTAATGTGTGTAATTTCATTTGGTTCTGGAAATCATTCTCATATTTTATTCACTACACAAGAAGCTATGGCACACCGTTTTCTTTCCATGAATTAATCCGGTATAAAAATTGTCTATAAGTAATGTAGTGCATTGTTTTGTTTTCATTTTCCCACAATTTTTTTTTTCAGGTAAATGCCTAGCTGTATTTAAGCTATTCATTTAAAATAACACTTTCAAAAGAATATTGAAAAGTTATGCACTCGGAAGTGTCTTTAATATTGTTAATACTAACACTTTCACAGCACAATGGCATTCTTCTTCTGTTCCCATCATCTTACACTTGCCACAGTTACACCATTCCATACTGTTAATTCTTTTTTCGAGTGCACGTCTACTAACTAGCACTTTGAAATCTGGGTCCTTTTATGGTTTGAACTGATAATACCAGCCATTACGCCTGAATAAACACCAACAAATACAGGAGTAAGCTAACATAATGCAAGAGTTCACTTACTCAGCAGTAGAAACAATGCATATGACTCACAACACGCACTGGTATCAACAGGTAATAAATAAGGTTCTAGACATTGTACAGAAACATGGCTTTTTTCTATCGTTCTCTCAGCGTCACCTTTCTTAATAACAAATAATATAAATAGAAGTGGACAGGGCCTTTAACACCTAAAACAATACAACTTTTACTTGCATGAGTAAGCCTGTGTTTAGGAATAACCAAGTTGAACTTATTTCTTATACTACAATCATATAAATAGTTTCCTAAAATTTATTCCCTATAATTACTATGTAAAAACAGTAAAAAAGAATTAGAATTCCAAGTTCTTTAAAAATAGGTGAACAGTGCTTATAAGGGTTACATCCTTTAATAATTGAGGAGCATTTTTTCAAAACTCGATAGATGCACAAAATGTGTTTCTCAGATATAGTTTTTCTTTGTTTTATGCAAATATATACAAAAAATTACAAGGGATTTATTTATAATTTTTATAGGAATTTAAACATGCGGATTAATATGAATATATAAGCTTTAAGTGTTTGGATTTTAAAAATTGATGTAAATAATTACCTGTTAATTATAATAAATATTAAGTAAAAGAATACATATTAAGCCTTGCATTGCACTTTATAACATAATGTTATCACTTATCGTCTGTGAGATATTCTAATTTAAAGGTAGAGAGATGTGCCGCTTTTCACAAGTTGAATTGCATAATATTTTTTAAAATATTTATTTATTTTTAAAAATTTATTGATATATGAAGTTTGTCAGTGGACTACAAACCTACCCTGTGCGCACGCATGCATGCACGCACGCACGCATACACGCACGCACGCACACACACACACAACACACACACACACATTGCAGAAACTATAGAGCAGAAAGGCAGTACCAAACTATGATCTTCAGGTTAGGATCATGGGGTCACAGATGCAGTACAATAACAGGAATGCTGCATGAACATAACTGAAATTTGATTTTATAAAACATCAAAATGAAATGTGACTCACATGACAAGTGCGTACGTACTGTCTCAACTAATGAGTACTGGTACACAATGAAAAACTAACCATGTATTGTACTGAACTAGACAATATTACCATACCATCCAGTAGGCTTCATATCAGACACATCTAGTGACAGTGACTAGTACTGTACAAGAGTGTATTTTGTTTACATCTCACATGCCACAAACAGGTTTCACAATCAAAGACTCTGATTTAATATTGACGCATTTAGCGCAATAAAAAAAAGCTTCTCATTTCTAACCTCAAAATGCTTATTTTGATACTGCCTTTCTACCCCACAATTTTCTGTACATTGTTTTTCTGCACCCAGTTTATTTGCACTCATAAATTCTGATGAAATGTGTAACAATTTATGATACTTCTGTGTATTTTGGAGTTTGTATTCACAAATTCTTATGTCTTACAGATTATACTATATTAATACTAATTCATTGCCATTTATGTATATGTCCTTATCTGTGCTTTAGGTTCTGTACCTCTGACTGAAGTAAGCTGATGATCCATCCTCTTGGCTAAAACCACAGAAGAATTACAGGGTATGCACCATAATTATGAACCTTAGTGCAAAACTCAGACTCCACATAAATCTATCAAAAACTAGTGTCATGAGCATCAGGGAAAAATAAAAATTGAGTTTTATTTATGGACGCTCTTTAATTGCTGTGGTCCTTATAATCCCATTCTATATTGGACATGAAAGATTGGTAATTTAGCTCAGAGGCCTCTTTATCAGGCTTGAGGTTCTTTTAAATGCTGTAAATCTATGACACAGGACCAGCAGCTTTACTTCCCTTCCAAAGGAAGCCGAGCTAAAAAATTTATACCCAAAAAAAAAATCCATCGCCCTCCAGCAGGTTAGAACCTGCAACCTCAGGAACTAGAGGTTAGCATGGTAACCACTACACCACAGAGAACAATAGCATCAGAGAAGATCACACAATAAAAATGAATGACTAAATACTTCATTTGGTTACTGAAACTAATTAACTTGGTGCCTTGATTAACAAAGATGGGTATGTCAAGCATGAAATAAAAAGAAGAATTTAGGATTAAGCAAAGTGACTATGACCAAATTACCAAAACTTATGAAGGACTTGAGTATAGTATTCCCTGTCATATTATATGATAGTGAAAGTTGGACTCTTCATAAGGAAGATAAAAAAAGACAAGACACCTTTTTTAAGTTGTAGATATGGCGTAAAGCAAGTCCATCAATTTTAGAAGCAGTAAATTTAGCCAGTTCCTTGACAGCAACTGCTGTAAATAATAAATTGACATATTTCGGTCATGTGATTAGAAGATCCATGTACATAAAGAAGGATCTGTTGATAGGTATCACAGAAGGCAACAAGAAAATAAGGCATGTACAGACTGAGATGGACAGATGGAATCAAACACACTCTTCAAATCGAACGGCCACAGATCATTAGGCTTGCACAATCTAGATCTGAATGGAGAGATGCTGTGCAACAGGCCATGCAGAACATAACAAGGATGAACATCAGGCTGGCAACCTAAACTGCTGTGCACATCCCAATAGAATCTCCAGAAGTCGTTCACAATCTAAGGATCTAGGTAATGTTGCTCCAGAGGTCGACGTATCATGGCGGACAATGTAAATGCGCAATGTCAGGTACCAACTGTTAAACGGAAAAAACACTGCCACATTAGTAAAAACATAAACAGTTTGGTATTGTTGTGAACAGTTATATGCTGTTGTAATAGAAAAGCACCAAATAGTGAATAAATGCAATAAAACTGAATAACAACCACGAAACAGCAAAAAATATTGTTATTGTTTAATGCTTGGTGTTTAGTAATGACCATTAGCGCTCGTGCACTAGTAAACGAATGTAATAAATAGATAGATAGTTTATTCATCTTGACTAATTTTGAAGATTTAGAAGCTAGTAACAGTGATGTGTCATAATTTAAAATAAAAAGAGTTGAAGGTTGTTACACTACATCACGAGTACCCAATTTTACTACAATGTAGTACAACTGAATAATTACCGTGCAACAGTAAACCAATGTAATACAACTAAATAATTGCCGCAGAGCAGTAAACAAATGTAATAGAACTAAATAATTACTGCGTAGCAGTAAACAAATGTAAGATAACTAAATAATTACAGCGTAGCAGTAAACAAACATAATAGAACTATATAATTACCGTGATGCAGTAAACAAATGTAAGAGAACTAAATAATTACCATGACGCAGTAAGCAAATGTAACACAACTAAATAATAATGAATGCTACTATAATTATGTTCAAGGGCATTTCTGCTCTTTCAGGATGCAATTGTTAGCCTTAATAAAGGTTGTTTTGCATCGATGCATATAAGGAAGACATATGTAGATGTTCTGAGACAGATGTGGAAGAAAGATGGAGTTCTGGAGGATAGACAGTGAAGAGAAATGAAATTTTGGAACAGAAGAAAGATGAAAACAAAGTTCTGAGGAATAAGACGAACCAAAAGAGAGCTGTGAAGACGTTATGCAGCAGGATAATTCTTGGAGAGTGTTACAAGAAAATTCTGAAACACACTCTGATTGGGACAGCTGTTCCTGTACCTGAACTTATGCAAGTATAAGTTGAAGAGCTCCTGAGAAGTGCCGAACAGCCTCCTAGGCTTGCTAGCTCTTCTGCAATTGTTATATGTCCCAATTTTCCATTAAGACAGCGTAATTATTTATGATCTCATTCTCCGCAATGATGCGTAAGTTATCCATGTTGGTTGTTGACAGCTGACAAAATCACGCCAGAATACATAAGGAATTTAATAAATCACACCAGAATATATAACCGGAAGTGCTTAAACAAATGCCACACATTCACAGAATTTTAGCTATGTTTTTTTTCTACCGGGTAGCCTGCCTGACCTTGCGCGGCAGCCGCCATGACATGTCGACCTCTGGAGTAACATTACCAGGATCTATTACTACTACCTCTTGATATTGTTCTGTATATGTCAATAGGCTCATGATCGTTATACTAATAATGCTCACACGTGTGAATTAAACTGAATTGCTTAGGATGAGTGAATAAACATAATAAACACAAAATACAATGACCAAAGCATGCAAGCGTGTGTTCCTTATCAATGTTTATGATATAAGCTTAGGTTTCTAATTCATGGGAGATTAGGTTGGGTTTACTTTTTTATATAAACTTAGGTTAATTAACAAGTGGTTACAACAAAGCATGCTTGCTTTGCTCGTGTACATTCCTTAACATTCGCAGAACGTACCTCAAAAATGTTACCAGATTTTTCTATATAAAGAAGGCAACTAATTTGGGCGGGTGAGTGGATCAAATTCCTTTGTTGAGAACATCTCCTGCTAAATCAACTCCTCATTGCTTCTATGCTCCTCTACATACTGAATATCATTGATTACATAAGTATTATGCATGTTATAGCCTTATTGATATATAAGGAACTTTGACCCTACCTAAACAAATAAAGCATAGTAGACTTGTTGAAAAAAGGAGAAGAAAATACAATCAATGAGAAAGCTCTTACCCTGCATTTCCCTAATCTCCTTTGCTTTCAAACCTCTCAAAATCATCCTCTCATACTGGTCTGTGTTGCAAGAAGTTCCTCTACAGTATTATCCAATTTATTTTTTATTTACAGAAATTTACGAACTTGTTGCAAAATTTGCTTCTTCTAAGTTTACTTTAATCTCAAAGACAGTCTTGTTTCTTTAGACCTAAGAATAATAGTGAAATTGCCGGGACCCTGTGCTTACCTGCCATATCCAGCCATTTTCCGATTACCTTCTGAACAAGGTGCCCCCACCACTGTTTCATCTCTTACCACGTGACTGTACCCATGATACCTAACAAAGCGACCACATGGTCGCCCCCACCACTATTTAATTTCTCCACTGTATTCCATTTACATACAAAGTATCGTTTCCTAGTCCCACTCCTTTAAAATAAAATAAGCTGTATTCCTTTCACATGCAAACTATCCTTCCTGTGTCCCATTACTTTAAAATAAGCTAAACTGTTTCCTTTCACATGCAAACTATGCTTTTCATTCCCATTACTTTAAAATAAACTGTGTTCCTACCATGTGCAAACTATCCTTCCCTTGCCCCATTGCTTTAAAATAAATTACAATGTATTCCTTTCACATGCAAACTTTTCTTTCTTTGACCCTTTTCTTAGTTCTACTTCGACATTGGATTATGGTGAAAATAGAAGCTTTTAACTTACTAAGTCAGGGTTTTTTGCTATCCACAGTAATTCTGGGTTAATGAGGAAATTTTGGTGCACTAGATGTTGCTCCCGGGGTAATACATTGCCCATCCACCCTCCTTTTATGCGGCTGTTCTTATATAGTCGTTCTTGGCAACTTTTGGAATTGCTGCCAACGTGAATTATTCGAGTTTTAGATGCGCTACGCCCTGTAGTCGTTTCGCAGCTGCGCCCTCGGCTACGCTTTGAGGCTGAGGGCCATGTTTTCAGCTTTGCTGGGATTTCAAATGTTGGCCGCGGAAAGACAATGCAACCAGCGTTCCATGAAAAATAAGTAAAGCACCATGTTATTTGTTCTTTATTGTGTGTAATAATGTGTTGAAATCAATAAAAGGCATGCAGTGTATGCGTGTATTACATGTATATAGTGATACCGGCCATTATCCTTTTTCTTTAAAACAATGCATTGTTTAACAAAAGGGTCGTATCAAACAAATGATAAATCATCACAATGTTGCAAATTTAGATTCCAACGTTTTCTCACTCCACTATGGCTAAGGCTCACTCTTCCAGTGCCTCTGACCACTTAATCTACCCCACCCTGGGCCACTTACTTCACAGGTAGGCGTAGGGTCCCGACAATTTCACTATTCACGAGCTAAGGAAAGATGCTCTAAGTTTCCTAATTTTAACTTTTACTGAATCCTCTTTCATTTAATGGATGAACCCGCCATCTGTGCCTACATTTCTTGGCTCACAAATCATAAGGCGCAAAGAGACAATGAACATTGCATTAATTTAACTTGTGCAGCTGTAACATCACACACTGACCAACTTATTTATAAAATATTGAGTGAACTTTCTTATTTGGTATTGTTGGTTATATTATTCAATTTGAAACTTACGTTGTACTCGGAACATTTCCACAATTAGTTTAAGGATCTAGAAGCCCGTGCAAACTTCTTGCGTTACCCTACGGCTCCATTGCGAATGGTGTTCACTCACGCCTGCGCTTATGATGCATTGCGTTAGCGCTTACATTTCATTGTAGATGTAGCCTAGCTGCATGTTTTCACAATTCACACGTTTTAACCACGAAAACGTAAACAGTTCTTGGTTGAATCACCGGCATAACTTGTTATTGCTGTTGTTTAACGACTCCCCAGGAATTGGCGTCGAGATAGCCAACTATATGTTTTTAAATTTTGAATTGTGCAAGAGATCTATTCACTCTAATAATTTCATTTTACATTTAGTGACATGATTGTATAATAAAGAGTATCTATAGCTTCTTTGGATCTGTGTAAATTATATTACTTATTTTTATTGGACCAGTAAATTCTACTAACAGTTGGTAATTTTCATATTTGGCAGCCAAACAACATATGGTGTAGATCTCCGTATTCGCCGCATTCACAAGAATTCGTGTTTCTTTTCTTTTAAATTCATATTTTGCTCATTAGGGCAATATGATTTCTTTGAATGTTCGGGTTCTTAAACCAGCATAGTTTGTTAGTGTATTCTTGTTGAGGTGAATCTTCGGCCAGCAAATGTTTTATAACGTTCCGAACACCATCTTTAAAACGAAGCTGGATTTTACCACAAGTACCTGAAGTTCGAGCTGTTTTCGTTAACGAATCAGCCTTAATATTATCAAGGATGTAACTGTGTCCTGCTAACCAGACAATCTTTAATTTAATATTTTCATGCTTAATGTTGAAAAGGAAATATTTTACATCTATTTCTAAAAGTTGTTAACTCTTTTACCATCCACACGTTGCTAGATTTTGTAAAACACTTTTTGAATCAGAAAAAATGCTATGGGAAAATTTATTTTTCCGGATAAATTTTATCGCCGATCGCATGTCTATTCCGTAGAGTATATTCACTAAGGTGCACTTAATTTTATTACTTTATCAGATTGGTTGTTCATGTGATATACCTACTGATGCCCCTGTCCCCTGTCTATCCTTAGATCCATCAGTGTAGAAATATTGCCATAATGGTGCTTTATGGTATGATATGCGTTCCTTGAATTTTTGTTCAATGCGCAGTTCTTGTTTGTTAAAAAATGAAAGATCAATATCAAAAGAAGTATACAGGACCTCTCAGCCCATTAAATATCCAGTGTACTTGGGGATAGTGTATATTTCTGGATGATTTCTAAATGTCTTCCATACTCTTGCAATTGGAGATTTTGATATCTTTAGTGATTTAAGACGATTTTTAACATTGTGGCCTATTATATACAGGATCGCTAGAATTTTGTCATACTTTTACAATAAAATTTCCTGTTAATTTGATCTGCGTTTCTCGATATGGTTTCCATCCAAATTCCTCTAATGTGAGAGTCGTGCTGGGTTTCCAATGTACTCCTAAATCAGTTTTGCTATGTTATATTGCGCCGATACTAATGTTGATTCAACTAATTTGGGACTTTTATGAAATACTATACTTCCGTAATCAAGAATTGAAGTTATCAGTCCATTATAAAGGATTAACAGGCTCCCAGTTAAGTCCAAATAAGTATCTGAACACATTAGATAATCCTCTTATTTTGGAAATTACCTTTTGAAAGTGACTTATCCAGCTCAATTTGTATTCAATAATATTATTTCGTCAGAAGGAAAGATTCTTACATTGTTAATTTTAATGTCAATAGTATTCTTTTGCCTATTTTGAAGATGATCCATTTAGATGCATTACGCTCCAGCCCTAGATCCAAAAAGAATTGATGCACTGTGCTTAATGTGTTTTTAACTTTATTATACCTTCTATCAATTTCTTCTGAGTAATTGTATTAAAAATGAAAAGATCGTCAGCACAGACTACATATTGTCAATCTTCGTGCCATTTATCATCCAATTTGGAAATGTATAAATTATACAGCAGAGGGCTTAAAGATGAGTCTTGTGGCAACCATAGGAGGCGATTCTGTACCCATAGTCATTTAATTTTGGGTGGTTGATTAATTTCTATTAATCGACAGTTTATGTATGAATGTTATTATATTTTTTGGAAATTTTAAATCCATAAGGAGCCTAATAAGTAAAGGTATTTGGACATTGTCATAGGCTTTGGATATGTCAAGGCTCATTGCTTGTAAGATTTTATTATTATTTATGGCCGATAATATTTCTGACGTAAAGACAGAGAGGTCATGTTGAGTACCGTATCCTTTTCTGAAATCATATGTATATTCATAACATTCAAGATGAAAAGTAATTTTGTTGTAATGATTCTTTCCAATATCTTCCTAAAGACACAAGATAATGTTATTAGTCTATACCTGTTAGTCAGCCTAGGATCAGTATTAAGCCTTTGTATTGGAATTAACATAAATTCATTCCAGATGTCAGGAAATTATGCATATTGTAGAATGTATGAGTACCCCTTACATAATAGCTGAATGTATTCTTCTAGTAGATGTTTAACCATATTATATAAAATATTGTCAGTACCAGGAGTAGTATTACTCTGGTTCTGAAAAATTTCCTATGCTTCCTCATTCTTATGGACTTTGAAACTGAAATTGAGTTTCTTATTTATGGGCGCTCTTTAAATGCTGTTATCCGCAGAGTCCCATTCTATATTGAGCGTGAAAGACCGGTAATTTTGCTCAGAGTCCTCTTTATCAGGCTTGAGGTCCTTTGGCGTGACCTAAATCTATGACTCGGGACTACCGGCATGTTGCATACCTATTTGATATTGTAAGTGGATGGGGCCATAGTAGTATATAGTCGGCATCATATCCTGTGAAACATAATCAGGAGTAACGAGTTGAGAATGTCTTGCTATACGATAGGATTATTGTGTATGGAAGAAAATATTCTTTGTTATTTTTGATGAACTGTATACTTTTCCATATTTGCGAAATAGGTCGATTTGGTAGTGTAATGTTATTGCAAAACTTTTCCCATTTTATTCTCTTCACTATTTAGATTTCTTTTGTTTCTCTCACAGCCGTTCGCTTATAGGCCAAATAAGTATTCCTACTTTTATTCCTCAGAAAATTGTACATGCTTCTCTTTCTGTAAGCTAATTGACCTATTACAGTTAACTGTCCACCATTTTGGTTTTTCATATTTTGTATTGTGTATTGGTTTTATTGCATGAAACAAGTCCAGATATTTACTGATTTGGTTATAGATGTAATCCACCGCATTTATATCTGCTACATTTCTTCCTCATTTAATCGACTGCTTAAGGAGGTAGTATACATCGTCCAGTCTATATTTATAATCCTGTGTAGTCTTTATTTGACTTTAACTCATTTGTTTGCATTCATGAACTTGAAATAAACAGGAAAATTATCATTTTCAAAATTATTTTGTATCTCTTTAACATTTGTATAAGCTACCAGTTCATGGGGAACGAATATGAGGTCTGGGATGGAGTTGTGCTGGAATATATTTCCAATTCTAGTAGGGCAGTTATCGTTAATCAAAGAGAGTTGTAAGCAAGACATGAAGTAGATAAAAGTATTCTGCATTATATATGGTGGACCATTGAAACATGATATGCAAAAATTGAAATTGCCTCCTACAATTAAAACGTTTTTACGTTTTCAGTAAACATGTGCGTTTCCAGAATGTTTTTGTAACTTGCAGATTGGAAGTTTTATATATTACAACAAACGTAAAATCTCTAGAATGGATTTTTATACCTTGAATTGTATTCTCCGGATTTTCTACTATTTCATAGTCATCAATGTTAATATTGTTCCTGATTCCAGCTAAGAAACCATCTCCTCTCGTAGGTCTGTCCAATCGAACAATTTTAAATCCGGGATTCTTAAATTTACTGCATTCTTTTAGCCATGTTTCTGTTATAAAGAATAATTCAAATTGATGTTGTAATACATAAAGTTTTAATTCTTAAAATTTGTTCTTTATTGATCTTGTATTCCAATATATCCCTTGAACGTTAAGCCTATTCCTAGCTGTCATTTACTGATAAGTGATCATTTGGGATGTACAGCTTTGTAGTGATTTATTACAGCTTTGGGTTTCATGGTTCATACCCCCATCTGTACTATCCATTATTTCATATTGACGTTGTACACTTTCGGATTTCATTTCTTTGCTGGTTGTACCATCTGTACCATTTTGGTTTATTTGTTTGATGCAGTTGCTTTCTGACTCTCCATGTAATTAGTATTGCATTATTATACCAGAATTCGCAGTCTTGCCATTTGGAGATGTCAATGCATCTTTCAGATTTTTCTTTTTTATTTCTGCTAGCTCTTTTGATATCCCTTCTCTTATTGCCTTCCTTTTAATACATGGTTAATTTGTATTTGGCATTAATGTCGCAGATCTTAATAGGTTTATTCTCTATTCTATTCATTTTCAGAAAAGTGGATGAGGCTACCGAACATAGAACATCTAGTTTAGGAGTTACCGGGAGTTTTGGTTTTATTTGTTTAGCCTTGTCGGCATATATGGTCGTATCCTTTAATAAGTTAATACCTTGTGCCTTGAAATTTTGAAATCTTTTATTTTTTGTAGATGCCACAGTTTTGGTAATTTGCCCTGTGTTCTAATCCATAGTGGTAACACTTAACCTCATCACTTTTGCATAACTAATGACCATATCCTCATCTTATGCAGTTGGGTATGTTTCGATACAATTTTGATAAGTGACCAAACCTGAGACAGTTGTGGTACATTGTAGGATATTCCTTATAATCTTCCAAAAACACATTTGATTCCATACACGTGCAATTATTGTAGCACAATTTGCTATTTAAAATGTACAAGCACCGTCTGCGTAGGAGGATAAGTTACTTTGCCATTCTCGTCAGTTTCCTTATGATTAAGTCTTCTAATTTTCACTATATCGCACTGTAGCAACACATTGGCTCGTTCCATTGTCACGTTCTACACTGTCTAGGTCTATATCTTTTAATTATTCTCTTTGTTATAACATTACAATTTGGTATGAAGGAGATGACATCATATTTCTCATCAAAATCAGATTGATGATGATTCGTGTTTAAGGGCGCTCAACTGCTGGGTCATTAGCGCCCTTGTAAAACAGATCAGGCAAAAGGCCAGGATAAAGATCACTACAAAATATCATGGCAAAGGCCAGAGATATACATGAATATAAAAATCATATCCAGAGATAAATATCAATATCAAAATCATAGCACAAGTCGTAAATATAAATATATAAAACTAAACCGAAAAGTATGAAACACCTGCTGTAAGATGACTAAATCCGTATTTTGAAGTGTACCTTTGACACAAAATTAAAAATCCTATCAACCGCTTGCTTATCATCCACTAAGACCTCTGCAAGCAATATACTCTAGCAACACTTGACGAATCGACAGACCTTCGCCACAAGGTGGACAAGTTGGAGCAGTGTCACCCCTAGAAAGATAACCGCGTGTAAAATTTCAGTGATCAATACGTAACCAAGCCAAAATCACCTCCTCACGATGAGATATGCGAAAAGTTACGCAGTTTATCGGAATGTCATTTACCACTCTAAGCTTATTTCCGCGGAGAGCTAACCACTCCTCGTACCAGCATGAGAGAACAGCTCTCCGCACAACATGCCTAAAGTCTTCCGACGTTACCCGAGGTATTGTAATACTGGGTTCTATAGTTGCTGCGTTAGCTGCCAAATCAGCATGTTCATTCCCCGGCAAACCAATGTGAGCAGGTATCCAAGCACACTCCACATTAACGCCAGAAGTGTATAAAACATGGATTCGCTGAACAATGGTGTGGTAGTTATACAGCTCACGAATGCTCTGAAGTGCACTTAGAAAATCACTTAAAACGAGAAGGTATCCCAATTTTCGACGGCCCATATACAAAATGGCTCGGTATACGGCATACAGCTCTGCACTATAAATGGTTGTGCTATCATGAAAACCGAATGTATAGGGTTCGGTTCCAAGAACACAAGTACATCCAACGCCGTTGGTACACTTAGATCCATCGGTGTAGGTCAATATTCGGCCACTGTAACCGGACAGGAATTCTAAAAAAAAAACAGTTGCGGATACTAAACGTAGGCATCGTAAACTTCCGGTATACCATCATCCAAAGATCTACGTGAGATGTCGCATGTAACCAAGGGGACAACACTCCCTCCCCCTTAGCAAACATGCTAGGCATTTCAATGTCGTTCTTTCTAAGAAGCCCCGAAAACGAACACCTGCAGGCTAATGGAGCTATTCCTATAACGTTTATCCAGCGCAGTGTGCAAAAAGAAGCGAACGTTGGATGTTGAGACATATATTTAAGCGCACAGCCATAATTTTCCTAAAAGGACATCACGCTGATATCGCAGAGGAGGTTCTGCCGATTCGGCGTAAAGGCTCATAACTGGGCTAGTGGGAAAAGCACCAATAGCCACTCGAATGTCTCGTTATTGACTGCGTCTAATCTTCTCAGCACAGATGGTCGTGCTGAGGAATAAGTGATACATCCATAATCTATTTTTGATCGGATCAGTGCACGATACAGTCGCAGCAAAACTGTCCGATCCGCTCCCCAGGATTTGCCATTTAATATCTGCAAGATAATTAATCAGAGAACGGTCACATTGCACTTTCAACTATGCTAAATGCGATGACCAGCTAAGTTTCCTAACAAACGTCAACCCCAGGAATCTCGTCGAAACCGCGAATGGTAGTAAGTTTGGAACGAATCGGAGCGCAGGTGGTAATCGTCTCCTACGGCGCCAGAAGTTCACGCAGATTGAGTTCTCAGTTGAAAAACGAAAGCCGGTTTTTGAAACTCTATTCTTGGAGATTATCTAAGCATTGCTGCATGATAATCGTCTCTTACGGCGCCAGAAGTTCACGTAGATTGATTTCTCAGTTGAAAAACGAAAGCCGTGTTTAGAACTCCATTCTTGGAGATTATCTAAGCATTGTACGGCGTTTCAAAAACGACGTACGCAGAAAACGGCAAAATCGTCTACGAATAAGAATGACGATATCCCTGAGGAACACATTTCGAGATAGAATTAATTGTTACAGTAAACAGTGTAAAGCTTAGTACCGGTCCCAAGGTACTCCGTTCTCCTGAGCAAAAAGGTTCGAAAAAACCTACTCGGAAAACGCAGTCCTTCATAAACTCCTGAATGAACAGTGGTAAGCGTCCACGTATGTTCCAGGCGAATAGGGAACGCAATATCCCTGCTCGCCAACAAGTATCATAAGCCTTCTCAATGTCAAAACATATCGCAACGGTTTGACAATTATTCACGAATCCGTTCATTGTCTGTGTCGATGTCACAAGGTGGTTCATTGTTGAACGGCGTCTTCGAAAAACGCACTGAGTGTTCGTTAGCAGATTGTGAGTTTCTAGCCACTATACCAACCGTCCATTGGTCATGTGTTCCATCACCTTGCAAACGCAACTGTGAAGGAAACAGGACGGTAGCTGTTGATGAGAGTCCTTTCCAATTTTCAAAATGGGTAAGGCAGTGGCCTCCCACCACTTTTATGGAAAAATCGCATCAATCCAAACACGGCCATAGACCTCTAGTAGGAAAGCCTTACCTTCAGGACAGAGCTGTTGCAGCATTTGTACGTGGATGCCATCTGGTCCTGGTGCTGATAGCCGCAAAGAAAAATGAACGCGTTCTAACTCCGCCATGGCGAAAAGGCGATTTTAATCATCATGATTTTTCTGAACGTAACCAAAAACCTTGAAATTGCACCTGAGTCTTAACAGGATGGAACTCGGGCGAATAGTTATTTGAGCTAGACACTTGAGCGCAACCACGGTCAAGTGCGTTAGCCACGTCAAATGCATCAACAACAGTTCCTGCAGCTGTTTTAAGACCGGGGATTGGCATATTGGTCGATTTTCCGGCCGCACGCCTTAACTTATCCCAAACGACAGACGAAGGTGTAAGTCGATTGAATGAAGCTACAAACTTGCCCCATCATGTCTTTTTGCTATCCTTTATAACATGTCTAGAGTTGGGACGCACTTTCTTGTATTCGATTAGATTATCCAGTGAGGGGCGACCCCTTTCCAATTGAAAACTTTGGTTCGAGAACCTCGAAACAATTGGAAGTGGAGATCGTCGAAGATGTAGATCGCGATCCGAGTCCTTCCCAGAAGATTCCTCAAAAGAGGATCTCCGAGGAGACGTTCGTGGACTTTTCTTGTCTTTAGATACTCTAAGTAGAGGCTTATTGCTTTCCTTGAGGAAGTCTGTTCTTTTATAGCTGGTCCTGAAACTTTTTGGCGATGCTTTATGTATTACAGATTTGCTAGACTTGTTGGTTGAGGTCGACGTTTTGGTGGTAATTTTACCGATCTGATATTTTGAGTAACGGACTTTGCAGACGTTCATGATGTCGTCTGTGTTGATTTTGAAGGCTTTCGCTGTGTTCTGGATAAGATAATGTTTTCTGAGATCGCGGCCCCGTTTATATCGTGGGTCTGGGTTGCAATTTCCCGACTCGGTACCGGTTTAGTAGGTACAGGACTTCGGGACAGAGGGCTGGCGGATGCGCAAGAGTTTTCGAGCTTTCGAGTACACCTTCTCCCTAACCCAGATCTCTTGAATCGCCCTTTCCTCTGTAAAACGGGAGCATTCTTGAAACTTGATGGATATTCTCCGCTGCAATTAATGTACGCTGGTGCTGATGTGTATGCTCCATCGTGAGAGACTTCTCCACAGTTAACGTAGGTAGACTCACCGCTACAGAAATCACTGGTGTGCCCAAAGCGCTGACACCTATAACATACTCAGCGGATTCAGGATGAATGGCCTGACTTTGATGGCTTCATACCCTGCCCTAATCCTTTGAGGGAGGTCTATCCGATCAACGTAAGGAACAGGGTGCGAGTAGGCACTAATTCACCTCTTTCTTTTCATCCTCTACGATATACCGATGTCACACCTTGTTCTTCAAGATTTTCTTGAATCTCGTCATTGGTCATCCCATCTAATGCACGGATGTTTACCACACCGCGCGAGGAGTTCAATGTCTTGTGCATCTCAATCTTAACAGGATAGCTGCCTAACATGTTCGCTTTAAGTATTTTCGCTGCCTGGGTGGCTGAATATGCTTCTACCAGGAGCGTGCCATTGCCAGATCTAATGCACAACTTGACCGGACCAGCAATCTTGTCGAGAACCTTTTGAACTATAAAAGGGTTCACCATGTAAATTTTCTTCCTTCCGCTGTTCTATTAAAAACCAAGTAACGAGTCAACAGGAGTCGACTTCTTTTCCATTAACCTTAGTGTTTATTTTGTATTCTTTGGATCCATAGCGCTTATATCCTCCACCAGTACAAATGTCTCCGATTGCATACTCACATCCTGGGCGCCACCCCAGCTTAGGTGAGAGTCCTGAACTGGACCTTGCTCACCTTAGGGTCTCACCTCCCAATTTATATATAGAGGGACCCAATCGCCTTCAGGAGTGTAACAGCTCATGTAATGGCCGCTCCCCGTGACTGACCTTTATCAGTGGATACGAACACAGTCCTACTCGGGGGCTGGGAGTTACGCATTACCCAGTTATCCCTTGCGACTCCCCTACTCCGTCCCGCGCAGCGGTATCCGTCAGACTGTTTTCAGGGAGTCAAACACCCTTGTGGACCACTGTTGATTGAGCGTTTGGCATAAGCCCTCTCACCTCTTAGAGGAACCCAATCGAGCGTGTAGCTCGGGACCCCGGGACCGCCAATCCCGTACCTACTCAGTAGGCCCCTGGGGGGTCAAAATCAGATTGGTGTAATTTATTAACCTCAGAGTGACTCTTAAAATACACTTCAAAATTGTTATAACCTATAGTAAGTATCTGATCCACCTGCAACCCATTAGTGAAAACCATCTTGACAAATTTCATTGGATGCATGCGATTGACTTGTTTGTTCTTCCCCATTTCATTTACTATATCTGGACCAGCATCTTTGTAGTTATATAGGATATTTTTGTAGACTCTTTCGCTGTGTGTTCCATATTTTCATTATCTCTTACATCCTTATCATTATTGTTAATAAAAGTAGGATTTATTGGTTTAGAATTAACATCATTAAGATTGGAACTGCGTGCGGTATCCAGGTTGAGTAAACAAAACACCTAGTAACGCAATTAAGGTTTTTCAATGCGAGTTGTATAAATTATATAACAAACATAAAACAATAACTCCTTAAACAGTAAGAAACTAAAGATAATAGACCACTTAGCTTATGAAGAACTCAGATAATCACTGAAACAAATTCCTTAATTTAAATTGACCACCTGCTTGCAGGATGGACACCGCCCTCTTGCCGACATAACTTTAAACATGTATTTGCATGTTATTGTTACTTCTTCTTCTTCTCCTCCTCTTTCTTATTTAACGACGTCCTGAGATAACCTTGGTCTCTTTAACGTCTTATACAAACAATATTAAATGATTCATTATATTAAATTATTCATGTTATATTTTATTTATTTTTCAGTATCAATCCATTTGATATTCTCATTAATTACTTCAGTTATCTTTTATTTTAATAATACTATATTCTTTCTTCTTCATTTGCTAGTAAATCTTGATTTGTGCTTATAGAATCATATTTTATTTACTTTGTTATAATCATCTTTTGTTTTGTTCCAAATGAATTCACATTTCTTTTATCAGATTTCCACTTTAAAATATTACTTTCACCTTCAATAAAAATAATAATAATAAGGATAATGATAATATTGCCTTAATAAATTAACACATTATTTTAACTTTTATTTTAGCTCGTACTGATAAGAACTTCAATATTTACTTTTGTATGCTCTTCGCTTTTAACACTTTCCTTGAATTACACCATCCCGTATTTTTTAATTTAAGAAAACTTTTTCGTAGATTTATCATTCCATCCTTAATATTTATTTAACGATCTTTGAATCATTCTTCTTTCTTGAATTATATTTAATTTTGAAAAAATCGAAAACCAACCAATTTATTCCAAACTGTTTGCCTCTCCCAAATTGTTATAACTTCATATTTACGCCATTTTTATTACTCCTTATTGTTACTTCGAAAACGTGTTATTTTTATTATCTACATGTGTACCACACTGCTAAAGATTCACATCTCACGGCCAAAGTGGAGTAGGGAAGGTAGTCCATTCCGGCACATTTTGCTCCTATTGGCTGCCGTCAAATACGTAATGTAGAAGGTTGGCCACGCGCGCTCTTCGACTGTCAATTGAAAGCGAATGTGTAAAGCCGTGCATTTTAGATGCTTAAAAAGTACTTAACTATAACATGAACAATAGCACGTACTAAGAAAGTCTTTTGCCGTGAAAATGCTTGGGTTATCTTTGTCAACTTCTATACTGATTACAAGCAAATTAGCTATCACAACAAATATTTTGGGTACTGCTAAGATAAAGTGAAATAGCCTGTTTTGTAACACAAGTTTGATTTACATTTAGAAGTGATCATTCGTGCTGTCATAGAAGAGCTGGATGTTACCCACTGGCTATTTTTCCTGGAACTTTGTTTCTCCATAGCAGCAATTTTCATTTTTCACTTTCTAGCATTTATATATGCTAGAGCAAGAATTGCACTCCACCCAAAAATTGGATACCCAGATTTCACAAGAAATACGTGTTTTGAGGCTCTCTGAATCCCCCCAAAAGGATTTTTAGAAAGAGGTCCGTGTGTGTCCGTATCTGTGAACAGCATAACTCGAAAGCGAAAAGTCGCATAAATACCAAACTTGGTATTAGGTTCAGTACCTTCCAAAGATGCGATACAAAGATTTTCAATAAAATCCCCACACACTAAACTACCCTTTAAATGGAAGATGATTTTTCGAATTTTTTTAGATTATTTATTTTTAAAAGCGCTAACTACAAGGTCATTAACCCCTTCGAAATGTTTGATTTTCAGAAAAACGGCTCTAACAGTTCTGATTAAATACCATACATTAAAGATATTTACATGAAAAATAAAATCTTTATATTGAATTTTCTGTGAATAGTTTGTGAAATTCTCTTCATTCGGAAGGAATTTTGTATAATCTTCTGTAACCGGTAAACGTTAAGCAACAGAGAAAAATGCACTACACAAAAATTCTGATGTGATGCATTCACATGCCTTTCTCTACCATCTATGTTTACTAGTGGGTATAAAAACTATTCTTATTAAAGCTTATTTTACCATCTACTACATTTAATTAAAATACACCTTTGCAGAAATAGCTACATTACACATTTCGTTATAAATACAAAGAGAACATCGATAGTCAAATGTTTAAGAACTAGACGCTACATGCTGGCCTTAAAATTCCAAACTGTTTCCATGCAATAGCGAGAAACAACTGAAAATCGATGGGACTTTAAATAAAAGAATGACAAGAATTGAACAATTCGAAGCTTTAATAACGGATATCTCAGAAATGGTCTAAGCCACAAAAAAAACTTATTATAAGTAAATTGTGTGTTTTAAAGAGATCTATAGTTTTTGTGTGGTGCATTTTCGTCCATCGCTTAACGTTTACAAGTTATACAAGTTTATACAAAACCCCTTCCGAATGAAGAGAACTTCTTAGGCTATACTCAGAAAATTCAAGGTATACATTTTATTCTTTATGTAAATGTCTTTAACACATGGTATTTTAATCTCAATCGTTAGAGCTATGTTTTAGAAAATCAAAATGTTCGAAAAAATCTCATGTAAAGAATAGTTGGTGGTGGGGGATTTTCTTGAAAATCTTCTTATTGCATCCGTGGAAGACAATAAATTCAAATACCAAATTTCGTATTTATCCGACTTCGTTTTTGAGTTATGCTGTTCACAGACAGACACGCGCGCGCGCGAGCTGACACGTTTGCAAAAATGATTTATTTGGATTCAGGACGCCTCAAAACATGCATTTTCGGTGAAATCTCGGTATCGGATTTTTCTATGGAATGTAATACTTCCCCTACTTACTATACGTAGTAGAGAAATTAAAAATGTAGAGCTCTTTAAAACATACAATTTATTTCAAATAACTTTGTATGGCACCAGCCATTTCCAACACATCAGATTTTTACTTTCTCTACTACGTATAGTAAGTAGGGGAAGTATTGTATTCCACCCAAAAATTCGATACCGAGATTTCACCGGAAATACATGTTTTGAGACCAACTAAATCCAAAAAAAAAAGCATTTTTGGAAACATGTCCGTGTGTGTGTGTATTTAGGTTCAGTATCTTCCAGAGATGCGACACCAAGGTTTTCAAGAAAATATCCCCACCCCAGATTACCCTTTACATGGAACATTTTCCGAAAATTTTAATTTTCTCAAAAATAGCTACAACAATTTTGATTAAAATATCATATGTTTAAGATATTTTCATGGCAAATGAAATGTATATCTCGAATTTTCTGGGAATGTCTCCAAAAGTATTCTTCATTGTGAACGACTTTTGCATAACTCGTAAACCATAAGAGATAGACAAAATTTTACTACACAAAAAATGTAGATCGCGTTAAAATACACAATTTATGTCATATACATTTTTGTTGTTGAGTCAACCATTTTCGAGATATTGCTTGTTATTCCCTTAAATTTTTCAATACTTATTTTCTCAAATGGGAATTCGTTATTCATTTTTTTGTCTTGGATATGCAAAGAGTATTAATCTGTGGCAAAGAGAATGGTGCTGCACATAGCAACCCGCTATTAAGAGTAATCTCTATGCTTAAAGGCTACTGTACTTCTATATTGCCCTTGTAAATATATATTCCCCTTACATCTACAAGAAAATTAGCAATAAGATAGAGTCTGCAAATGTTTATCTCGATTAACATGAAGTAGATGGAGAATAAGCTTTTGTATAAATAATTTGTACAAGAGTAGAGAAAGTCATGTGAGTGTAACACATCAGATTTTTTGTCTTGATATGCAAAGAGTATTAATCTGTGGCAAAGAGAATGGTGCTGCACATAGCAACCAACTATTAAGAGATATGTCTGTGCTTAAAGGCTACTGTAGTTCTATATTGCCCTTGCAAATACAAAACAAGGGGAACATAGTACGCCTTAAGCGATAGTCAAATATTTTTAGAACTGGTCGCTATGTGTAAAATGTAATTCTCTTTGCATGTCAAAAGATCGTTTCTGCAAATGTTTATCTCGATTAATATGAAATAGATGGAGAATAAGCGTTTGTAAAAATAGTTTGTACAAGAGCAGAGAAAGTCATGAGTGTAACACATCAGATTTTTTTAAACCTTTCAAAGAAGAATATTTTCAAAAACGATGTACAAGAGTTTTAAGCAATGGTATATCGTCCGTGAACTAGTGGTACCATGCTAGCCGCGGGTTCAAACCCAGCTAAGGGCGAGGAATTTTTTCGGGCGTAAAAATCCTCAGCATAGCTTCCTTCGGAAGGGAAGTAAAGCCGGTGGTCCCGTGTCGTAGATTTACAGCACGTAAAAGAGGCTCAAGCCTGGTAAGAGGCTTCTGAGCAAAATTCCCGGTCTTTCACGCCCAATATAGAATGGGACGCTAAGGACCATAGTAGTTAAAGAGCGTCCATAAATAAAAAAAAAAAAGCAATGGTATTGTTGCAACAACAATAAAAGTTTTATTCATTTGTTATTGTACATAACTTTGATGTAGATTTTACTGAAAGAATGAAGAACTAAACCATGGCCCAGACCATTTTAAAATTTGCACACAAGTTATCTTCAGTTGAATTCTAGAAGTAAGGGTTTTATTGTTTCGTTGTGAAACGTTGTGAAATCAATCTGGACTTGGCCATCACAAAACTCATGCCCAAGCTAATTTCAGTTTTTAATTTTTGCTTTCTCTACTATGTATAGTATGTAGGGGAAGTGTTGCATTCCACCCAAAAATTCGATATCGATATTTCACCGAAAATACATGTTTTGAGGTGCTCTAAATAAAAAAAAACATTTTTAGAAAAAGGTCCGTGTGTGTGCCTGTGTATCTGCAAACGAAAATTTTAATAACTCAAAAATGTTAATGTACAGCATGATATTTTGTGGAAACTCTTTAGCAGCGAGAGTGATTTCTTTCCTTACACGTTTTTAAAACATTTTCAATACTTTTAAATAATATTTCAAATTTTAGTTTAACCTACACAGTTCACCAAATTTTGTTCCTGATTCCCACACTTGTGTATTTTCTGACATTCAAATGTCACACAGCTGTAAAACCGTTTAATAAGGTCGAACATCAGTAATAATGTCAAAAATTTGTGAATGGTTTGAAAACTTGTAGTATTAACAATATTAAAACATTTGAAAAATTATAGTAACATATAAAAACACTTAAAAAACAATATGTCAACTTGCAAAGCTGAATTCATTTGATAACACCTAAAACAAGTTTAAAAATATTGATAAAGGTTGTTCAATGTAATGGCTGAAATAGTCCCAATGAAAACTTTCCAAACAGTTAGTTACATGGTCATTATGTTTTATTATTTCATTAGCATTTGGGAGCTCATAATTATGAAAACAATTTAAATGTAACAATAATAAGTAGAGGGCAGATTAAAGTGACCTGGTCCATGATTTCAAGTTGTCGATGCAGAGAGCATAATGTTTTGGCATGTGTCCCCTGGGTACAGATGATGGATAAAGAAATACACCATAGTAGGCATGATATTCCATTTTGCAAACAGAGTAAGAAATATACCAGACAATGATATAAGTGGATTATTCGTATGCACCTATTACCTCTTGCAATGTTTGAAGGAGTTTCTCACGATATAGTTTTTGTTTAAGTGAGAGACAGAGAACATTCGTTTTTGACAATTTCTGCATGTACATTGATGTCCACTGCTATGCACAGACTATGTAGTAATCACTTTACGTATATGTAAAATGTGGTGTTCTATAAAGGAATAAAACACATCAACAGTTGTCATGTATAGCATAATATACGCATTCTTTTGATAAACCTGTATGAGCACTGAAGGCACATGCCCACTGTTTACATCTGCACTCACCCTCTCTCCTTCAACATAAACAGACTACAGTATATGGTAAGTTAACCTCATAAAAAATGGTCACTGTAATCTACCCCTTAGCATTAGAATGTATTGTAAAGCCATGCATGAAATAACATTTAGCTTACTTATCACCAGCAGCAGTCAAGAGTATGAGAAACAGGTTTCCCAATCCCACGTCTGTAAACTTTTGCTCCAGCCTTTGGTAGTTCTTCTTGACCTGCACAGCATTAAGGAAAACTGCCTACCTATGTGTAGATTGGTCTGCTGAAAACCTACCTCCTGAGGCAAGCAGGTGCAGACAGTACAAGCCACAGAAATGTATACCTCTAATCCAAATACAAACCATTACAACTAATATGTGGTTTTTCTACATAAATGTCAACATTTTATATCCTTAATCAAAGAGAATATCAACTATGCAGTATTAGGTTGCAGCTTCTTCATTCTAAATAATAGCACAAATAGCGATGATCAAAATATTCTCTGTATGAAACAGAGAGCGGGGGAAAAAAAATCTGTTTAGAACACTCACATAATTTCTCTACCCATTACAAATTCACATATATCAGATATATAAAAAAAGTGATTCTTCTATCCACTTTATGTTTTTGGCTAGGAGTGATTTCAAATTTCATAATAATTGCTCAGTTACATGCTGAAACAGCATTCAAATGTTTAGCAGTGTAAAGTGACAGGCTCTAATGATGGAAAGAAAGAGAATCGAAACTTTTCAAGCATGTCTGCTAGATGACAGCTTAGAAAAGTGTAAACATGGAACATGGAATATTTTGATATGGCTAATGCTATGAAAAAATTAATTTAACACAAATTATGTGTTTTAACGAGGTCTACATTTTTCATGCAGTAAGTTTTTTGTCTACCTCTTATGGTTTCCCAATTATACAAGATTCAGTCAGTAAGAAGAGAACTTCAGAGACTGTTAGTAGAAAATTAATTATATACATTTGATTAGTCATGAAAATACCCTAAACATATGGTATTTGAATAAAAATTGTAACACACATGGGTAGCTGAAGTCGTTAAGGCAAGGACTTGTGATCAGGAGGCCTGTGGTTCAAATCTCACCATGACCATCCTCCCTGACTAAGGGTTTTCCCTCCCCCAGATTCTCCTCAGTCCTCATAACTGGCAAATGTAGGGGAAGTACCCTAAACTTATGTCTGGAATGTTTCCTTCCTCAATTTTCACTTCATTTCAGGTACCACCTGTGGTACCACATGTAGTAAGAATGTGTGTTAAACTCTACTAAAAATAATGTGATGTGTTTCATTCACATGATTTTCCCCACCCATTCTTCAACAAACTATTCTTACAACAAAAGCTTATTCTTCCATCTATGTAGTTCATGTTAATCGAGATAAACATTTGTAGATATTGTTTTATTACATATTTCCTTATAGGTACAATGGGAATAAGGGAATACAGTAGGCTTAAGTGATAGTCAAATCTTTTAGGAGCTGGTTGCTATGTGATGCCTTTGAAATTCCATTCTCTTTGCATGACCAGGAGAAAAACATAAATGACTTCCTGATTGAGAAAAGTATAAGTATTTGAAAATTCAAACCAATAAGGAATATCTTGAAAATGGTTAGCTCCATTAAAAAAATTGTGTACTTTAATAAGATCTACATTTTTTGTGTAGTAAGATTTTATCTGTCTCTTATAATTTACCACTTATGCAAAAGTTGTTCAGAATGAAGGGGACTTCAGAGTTATTCTCAGACAATTCAAGATATACATTTTGTTTGTCATGAAACGTATCTGAAACGTATAATATTTTAATCAAAATTGTTAGAGCCATTCTTGAGAAAATCAAAATTATTGAAAAAAAAAAAATGTATGTAAAGGGTAGTGGGTTGGGGACATTTTCTTGAAAATCTTCATGTCACATCCATAGTGAACTTAAATATCAAGTTTGGTATTTAACTTTTCGTTTTGAGATATACTGTTCACCACACGCACGCATGCACGCACACACAGTGGTTTTTTATGTTAATGGGACCTCAAAACATGTATTTCTGGTGACATTTGGATATTAAAAGTTTAGGGTGAAATATAATACTTCCTCAACTTATCATAGGTAAGGTCTACAGAATGTAAAAGAAATACAATATTTATAATATAAAATGAATTCTTTAATAATTTATTTTCTTTACAATATTTAGATCACAAATAACATGTTTAGGATATCCATACATTATAAAATGTTCATCATTAAGAGGGTGGATTTTAGGGATGTATATGAAAAGAAACTCAACATTATCATGCAAAGAACAATGTTTGGTCATTCAAAAGTCTTGAAATACAACAACATTCACATTTAGAGAGAAAAAGTTTATTGTATTACTAATGAAATGATAGAACCATCCATTTGAGTGCCTGCATATTAAATTCACCAGCTGACAAGATTTTCTTTACTAATAAATACTTCAAGATCCTTGAAGTGGTCAAAAAAGGACACTTAGGTGTGACAAAACAATTACCTCAATTTTTCACTAAAATGCTTTGCTTTTCCAAACTTCAAAAGAACAGCTATAATCCAGGTAGATGTTATTTAATTTGAACTCTGTTTAAAGGTTAAAGGAGGTATTTTTTAAATTACTTAAATCATACCATGCATGTAACAGATTCCACCATTTTGCTGCCATACAAAAACTCCACCAAAATGGTTATCTTCTTATTGACATATGGAGGTTAAATAGGTACTCTTTGCAAATAATTGTATATTTTCCAAGTTTAATAATCACATAGGAAAACTTCATTAAACCATGTTCAAGATTATGTCTGAAATATTTTGGATGAAAGTCATATATATGCTCTCTTTTTCCCAAGTAGAACTTTCAGCTTTCATTCATGTGATCTCTGAACATATGCTTAAGATTCTCGTAGAAAGTGTCTAATCTTAATCACCTTTGCTTTCAGCATTACTAAAACTGTTACTGTTGTATATCAGGTGTTAAAAAAAGTGCTCCATATTTTGAGAGGTGGTAGTATGAACCAAAACAAGAAAAAGAGTCCAGTAAACATGGGCTCTAAAATGCATACCTTAAGGGCTATGAGCACTTGTTCATGTTCACTATTGTGAAGCATCTCTTCTACTGCAAGCTCTTTGCTATTACCTACGTATGACCTACAGCAGACAGTAAACAAATGAGGACACTTTACCCTGTTATTGTCCATGGATGCAGCAAGCAGTAAACATCTGTTGGTATTGTTACTGTAAACCGTATTCACAGTATTGGGTAAGTACAACACACATTCTTATTACTTCTAATGGAATCAGTTTGTGTTTTGCTAAGTTTGTGAAATGCTTTTACATTGTAGTTTTATCTTGAAATCTTTGGTGCATGCAACCATCATTAATGATGTACAAACAGTACAGGAAGGCTTCATCAATGCCTGCCAGAGCATCTGTGACCAACCTGAAGTCTTTCAGAGAGTGCATGGTTCCACAAGACATTAGACAGAAGCATGCCTTATTATGAATGGGCACCACCTTAACAATGGTTTACAAGTGCAGGTCGTGTGTAATTGCAATCATATTACGAGGGCTGATCATTAAACACTGAGACTGATCTTTTTTAACAGATATTTATTACTCCATTTCAATGTTGGCATGATCTTTTTCAAAGTAGTCCCCTCCTAACTGAATGCACTTTTTATAGTGTCTCTGCCAGTCCTCGAACACATGGTGCAGGCCATTCTTTGTCAGGTCTTTGAGAATCGCCTCACTTTTCTTCAGCATTGCTTCAGTGCTCTCAAATCGAATGCCCCGGAGCTTTGCCTTTAGTAATGGGAATAAAAAGAAATCACAGGGGGTAAGACTGGGGCTTTAAAGCAGATGCAGCACACAGGTAATGTTGAATTTAGCCAAAAATTCCTGGACTTGATTTGCGACATGAGGCCGCGCGTTGTCGTGATGAAGTCGCCACCCAGTCTGATGATGTTCTGGACATTTCCTTGTAATGTGCTTCCTCAGTGTAGCCAATACTGACGTGTAGTATCTGCTGTAACAGTAATGTGAGGGGGGGAACTGCATGCTGGTAAATCATTCCATTCCGAAACACCAGGCCCACCTTGCTTAGCACAGAGGACTCGCCCTTCTTTGAAGTCCTTGAACCACCTAAACACCGTTGCATGAGGTAGTGCATCTTCACCGTATGCTTGCTTCAGCTTTTCGAAAGTTTCAAGGCTGTATGATTTAAACGAAAATAAAATGTTATTGGCT
Source organism: Deroplatys truncata (assembly GCA_030765065.1). NCBI lineage: Eukaryota > Metazoa > Arthropoda > Insecta > Mantodea > Mantidae > Deroplatys > Deroplatys truncata. The sequence continues at coordinate 175,823,935 of CM060988.1, forward strand.
GTATTGCTCCTCTCGTGTCACCTCCATTTTGTGGTATGCGAAATTCAAGTAGGGTCAACAATATACAGCATTACTACCAACCTACCATTATGAGAGTGCTGTCGCTTATGGACATTATACATGAAACCCTGCTCTTTTCAAGTATTCATGGTAGAGACATAAAACTATCAAGGAAACTACAGAAAAAAAATCAGTCTCAGTCTTTATTAATCAGCCCTCGTACATTAGAAACTATGCTGTTTCACAGTAACAGAGTAATGTGTCCTCATTTGTTTACTGCATTCTGTAGGTCATACTAATAGCAAAGAGCTTGCAGTAGAAGAGACATATCACAGCAGTGAAGATGAACAAGTGCTCATAGCTCTTACAGTTTGTATTTTAGAGTCATGTTTACTGATATTTTTTTTCTTGTTTTGCTCCATACTACCACCTCTTAAAATATGGAATATTTTTTCTTTAACATCCTGTACATGCACACCTTAAAACTCGGATATACTACATTAACATGACTTTCTCTACCCACAGTCATTTATCTCTATATCTCTTCTGCACTCTATTGTTACAAGAGTTTTATTTTTCTGTAGTTTTAGGTTAATCAAGATACACCTTTGCAGAAATAAATGTGCTGCCATATACTGGCCTTGCTCCCTTCATGACATCATGAGAAACAACTCGATAGAGGCAGCATTTAAAAAAAATTCTGATGTGTTGTATTCACATGTCTTTCTCTACTCTTCTTCAACAAACTAGATCGTTAAGATATAAACTCATGAACAGGAGGCCTAAGGTTCACGTCTGCCAGGACCGACCTTCCTGACTGGTATTATTTCCAGGTTTTCTTCATATCTGGGGAGCTACCCTAAAATTAAACCTGGAATATTTCTTTTCCAATTATCATTTAATTTCATCATCATCTATGTCCACCACCTGTGATGCCATATGTACTAAAAATGGGCATTAAACACTACTACTTCAACAAACTATTATTACAAAAACTTATTCTTCTATCTACTTTATATTAATCGAGATGAACATTTGCAGAAATGGTTATTATTACATATTTCCTTACAGGTACAAAGGTATTAGGGGAATATATTAGGCTTAAGCAATAGTCAAATCTTTTAAGGGCAGATTGCTATGTGACTGATGGCTTTTAAATTCTGTTCTCTTTGCCTGATCAGGAGAAAAAAATGAGTAGTGGTTTTCCACTAGAGATAAGTATGTAGCTAAGTACCTACTTTAAAAGTAAAACCAATAAGAAAGATTATCTTGGAAACAGTTCATGCCACAAAAATGTTTATTTGGCATAAATTAAGTGCATTATCAAGATATACATTTTATATGTCATGTAAATATCTTAAATATATTGTATTTTAATCAAAATTGTTGGCCATTTTTAGATAAAAAATTGAAAATGTTTCTATGTAAATGATAGCTTGGAGATGGAGAATTGTCCTGAACATCCTTGAGTTACATCTTTTATGCTACTGAACTTAAATACCAGGTTTGGACTTTATCCAGCTGTTTACTTTTGACAAACACACACACACACACAAATCTTTTTCTAAAAATGCTTCTTTTGGATTCATGGGGCCTCAAAACATGTATTTCTGGTGAAATATCAATATCAAATTTTTGGGCAGAATGTAATATTTCCTCTATCTAGTACCTACATGGTACAACTTCCACTACATACTCACATGTAATTGTTATATGTTACAGTATTCACACAAAAAGTGGTTCTTCTAATTGCAATATATTTTTACCTAGGTAAAGCGTAATTTGGAGTGCGGGGTTTCTTGAAAATCTTTGTATTGCAATTTTGGAAGAAACTTATCCTCTTTGCAACACCATCAGAGTGCCCTTGTTTGGTCTCTTGGGGATTATAACCCCAGACAACGCTGCTTAAGGCATCACTAGATTCTCTGCATGGCATATAGACACATCCGGTAACACAGGAGCAATTCCAGACAGCAGCTAAAGCTGAGCACCTTTACAGTCCTACAAGAGATGTTTGGATAATTCAAAATTGCAATTAATATCCTCTGAAATAATATTTTTAAGAAATTTGAAATTTAACCCACCAGCAGTGCACAAGGGCCATCGCACCATGACCTGCAGCCATCGAGGAGCAAATCTTGTTATTTCCTATCACTCCAACACTTAAACTACACCTGTCATCCTGCAATGCTTCATCCCATCTAAAAGTGGTTAAGCCCTAAGAAGAGTAGGTATTAAGATACTGCCCTAAGCCTACCAACTCCTGATTGGATTGGATCCAACTTTTCATTTCTGAGTTATGCTGTTCTCTCTTTCTCTCTCTCACGCAGGCACGCACGCACGCACGCACGCACACACACACACACAAACCTTTTTATAAGATCCATTTTTTGGGTTTATTAGACCTCAAAGTATGTATTCCCAGTGAAACCTTGATATTGAATTTTTGGTCACAATAAGTACTTCTCTATCACAGGCAGGTGGTGTCAAAGAAAACAAACGCTGTGATAGCCACTCAGGATTATAGCTACCTGCTCAGGTATTAGGCTGAGCCTACCCAAAAGCCTACGTTATTACCTTCTATGTTTCTTCATAATTTATTTCTTTTAAAATGCAAAACTGCTCTCCTTTCTTTGCTAGTAACTGTGTTTTCCAGTAGCATAGCCTGATACTGTGTTCTGGGTATACTAGATTTTAAAAATTGAATTTAGAATTTTTTAAATGATGCACAAATTCCCATACATTAGTGTTTCATAAAATAGTGTGAATTTGCTATTATAATTTGATTAGTATTATTTGTTGTTGTTTTAGTAGTCATTAACAATACTACTAATTGCCAAAATTGAGTGAACATACATTTTAAACTAAACTAGATTATAAAAATATAGCGTTAGGTGTAACTTTACAAATCATTGTATAATTGTAAATCATGAAAACAATGTAGGTACTCACTTAGATTTTCTTGTATATAAGCTCCAGTCGACAAGTTTTATTGCAAGCTTTTCTTTCAATGCTTTTAATATTTGATATTCCTTCAACACTCCATTCCTTTTCCCCACCAAAAAGCTAACATACGAAGCAACACACTTTGTTATGAATGTAACTGCCAGTTAACCAATTAAATTTACTGCACCAGGATGTTTGAAATATCCATTTTTGGTTCTCCTGCAAGACAATGCCAAGCTTAGGAATTCGTCTTTTGCCTTTAAGTTCACACTTTTCCTCAAAGATAGAGATGAAAACTGAGTTTTTAATAAGTAATCTATTAAATCGATGGAATTGTCCATATTTCTAAAATCATAAATAAAACATGCACTATGAAAATAATACACAGGTTTACGTAAAATTAACACTTTACTGTATTGCACAGTTGCACGCACATAATGCTGGTTCACCAATAACTGAGGAATTAAATGTTTATGTTACACTGCCTTGCCCTACTCTTGTCTCCAACCCCTATTGTCCTGTTTCCAGGCCTTGGAGAGAGCAGGTACACAGAGACTAAACACCTCATCAAACGTGTTAAGTCTCTGCTGCTGTCTTTGTGCTCTTAATGCACAACAAAATATAGGCATGTCTTCCTACAATGAGAGGTCAAAATTTAGTGGGAAAAGTTATATAAGTCCACTCTTGATGAGACTTGCACTCGCTCAGCCATCCCAGTCTCTACTCGACTTTGCTGCCACATCATGAGGTTTCAAAGCTGCTAAGTATGCAGTGCTACAATCTGACACTTAGCAGTAGGAGTTGGGGCATTGGGATAAACAGCAGTGAAGGTAATTGTATTAATTAGTTTTTCATAACTTGTTTGAGGCTGTTTTAATTTATGTTTAAAAATTTACTTATTTTCTTGGCAATTTATTTAGGTAGACTCAGTCTCAAAGTCTACACTTACGCTATGCCACTGGTGCTTTCTACTTGCTGCATTTGACCATTACTTCTTTAATAATTGCAAATTTGCACTTTAAACACAAAGGTCTTAAGCTTATATGCACTCTGTATTATGACTAGGACAGTTTTTAGCTGTCAAGGCTAGCATAGCCTCTTACCCTAGCATATGGACTTTGAAGTGACTTTTCATTCTTGATCACTTTTGGAAGGATTCACTCTTCAGCGGAATCAAAAGTGGTCATCTATATGATGTAATCTGCCATGTTTAGGGGTGGGATTGACAAATCAGTTCGGCAAAATATATTATCACAAACATAGTAACTATCCGGTAATTAAGGTAAACTTTAAACCAGTGCATTTTAAATCAGTCTTGACATATAGCCATTCTTTAGGCTCCTTGCATAAAGAGTAAATTAAAAAATCACCTGTAGAGAATTTAAGTGGACACTTAAGCTAATTTTGACTGAAGCACACAAAGTCAACCATTCCCTTGTTGATGATGTAGTACAGGTACTCTAAAACAAGTTAAAATGATCTAAGAAATTCTGTGACAAATAGACTATTCACAGTGTTTTTACATCAGGCATTGAAAATAATCTGATGTGTTACATTCACATGACTTTCTCTACCCACTATTGTTTATTTTTACATAGCTTCTACAAAATATTCTTATGAAGTTTTATTTTTCTATCAGCTTGATGTTATTCAAAAACAGTTTCATTATACATTTCTTTATAGGTACAAGGGGGATGGAGGAAACCAAATTGGTAGTCAGATGTTTAAATGCATGTCACTATAATTTGCTGGCCTAAAAATTCCACACCTTTTCCACAACAGTGCAAGAAACAATTGAATAGTGACAGCGCTTTAAAAAATGAAGATATACATCTTGTTTAGCAAATTATCGACAGTTTTGTACATGGAGAATGCACATATGAACACCTCATTGGAAATGTTGGGGTTTACTATCAATTCACCAAGCAGGATGGCTCAGGCCATTACGCTGTGGCTCACATTTGGGAGGTGCTGGGATCAATCCCAGGAAATTAAATTAAATTGAGTTTTATTTATGGATGCTCTTTAACTGCTGTGGTCCTTAGCGTCCCATTCTATATTGGGCATGAAAGACCATTAGTTTTGGTCAGAGGCGTCTTTATCAGTCTTGAGGTTCTTTTATGTGCCATAAATCTATGACACGGGACCAACGGCTTTACTTCCCTTCCGAAGGAAGCCATGCTAAGGATTTTTACACCTGACAAAATCCATCGCCCTCCGCCGGGTTTCAACCCGCGACATCGGGAACTAGAGGCTAGCATGTGAACGCTCACTCTGGTCCATGGGTTTTTTGTGGTTTCTCCAGGTAGCCAGGCAAATGCTGGGATGGTTTATCTTTTATCGCAACTCTGCTTCCTCTCATTTCCTGTATCCATCATCTTCCTTGTCATCTGTTTCAGGGTTGTAGGACCGGGCGACGGTGTTTGGCAGGTTGCAGCTGGGTGGTGGCTTGCGCTCTGTAAAAGTTTCTTCCTTGGCGTTGCTGCAGTAGTTAGGTCTCTCCTCAGTGTAGGGCTCCACTCCAGAGGACCCTGGAGGTTGGTGGCTTGTGAAGAGGGACCAGGCGACAGTGTTTGGCAGGTTGCAGCTGGGTGGTGGCTTGTGCTCTGTAAAAGTTTCTTCCCTGGCATCGCTGCAGTAGTTAGGTCTCTCCTCAGTGTAGGGCTCTGCTTCAGAGGACCCTGGAGGTTGGTGGCTTGTGAAGAGGGACCAGGCGACGGTGTTTGGCAGGTTGCAGCTGGGTGGTGGCTTGTGCTCTGTAAAAGTTTCTTCCCTGGCATCGCTGCAGTAGTTAGGTCTCTCCTCAGTGTAGGGCTCCGCTCCAGAGGACCCTGGAGGTTGGTGGCTTGTGAAGAGGGACCAGGCGACAGTGTTTGGCAGGTTGCAGCTGGGTGATGGCTTGCACTCTGTAAAAATTTCTTCCCTGGCGTCGCTGCGGTACCGCTGTTAGGTCTCTCCTCAGTGTAGGGCTCTGCTTCAGAGGACCCTGGAGGTTGGTGGCTTGTGAAGAGGGACCAGGTGACGGTGTTTGGTAGGTTGCAGCTGGGTGGTGGCTTGCGCTCTGTAAAAGTTTCTTCCCTGGCGTCGCTGCAGTAGTTAGGTCTCTCCTCAGTGTAGGGCTCCACTCCAGAGGACCCTGGAGGTTGGTGGCTTGTGAAGAGGGACCAGGTGACAGTGTTTGGCAGGTTGCAGCTGGGTGATGGCTTGCGCTCTGTAAAAGTTTCTTCCCTGGCGTCACTGCGGTACCGCTGTTAGGTCTCTCCTCAGTGTAGGGCTCTGCTTCAGAGGACCCTGGAGGTTGGTGGCTTGTGAAGAGGGACCAGGCGACGGTGTTTGGCAGGTTGCAGCTGGGTGGTGGCTTGTGCTCTGTAAAAGTTTCTTCCCTGGCGTCGCTGCGGTACCGCTGTTAGGTCTCTCCTCAGTGTAGGGCTCTGCTTCAGAGGACCCTGGAGGTTGGTGGCTTGTGAAGAGGGACCAGGTGACGGTGTTTGGTAGGTTGCAGCTGGGTGGTGGCTTGCGCTCTGTAAAAGTTTCTTCCCTGGCGTCGCTGCAGTAGTTAGGTCTCTCCTCAGTGTAGGGCTCCACTCCAGAGGACCCTGAAGGTTGGTGGCTTGTGAAGAGGGACCAGGCGACGGTGTTTGGCAGGTTGCAGCTGGGTGGTGGCTTGCGCTCTGTAAAAGTTTCTTCCCTGGCGTCACTGCGGTACCGCTGTTAGGTCTCTCCTCAGTGTAGGGCTCTGCTTCAGAGGACCCTGGAGGTTGGTGGCTTGTGAAGAGGGACCAGGTGACGGTGTTTGGTAGGTTGCAGCTGGGTGGTGGCTTGCGCTCTGTAAAAGTTTCTTCCCTGGCGTCGCTGCAGTAGTTAGGTCTCTCCTCAGTGTAGGGCTCCACTCCAGAGGACCCTGAAGGTTGGTGGCTTGTGAAGAGGGACCAGGCGACGGTGTTTGGCAGGTTGCAGCTGGGTGGTGGCTTGCGCTCTGTAAAAGTTTCTTCCCTGGCATTGCTGTGGTACCGCTCAGTTAGGTCTCTCCTCAGTGTAGGGCTCTGCTTCAGAGGACCCTGGAGGTTGGTGGCTTGTGAAGAGGGACCAGGTGACGGTGTTTGGTAGGTTGCAGCTGGGTGGTGGCTTGCGCTCTGTAAAAGTTTCTTCCCTGGCGTCGCTGCAGTAGTTAGGTCTCTCCTCAGTGTAGGGCTCCACTCCAGAGGACCCTGAAGGTTGGTGGCTTGTGAAGAGGGACCAGGCGACGGTGTTTGGCAGGTTGCAGCTGGGTGGTGGCTTGCGCTCTGTAAAAGTTTCTTCCCTGGCATTGCTGTGGTACCGCTCAGTTAGGTCTCTCCTCAGTGTGGGCTCTGCTCTGGAGGACCCTGAAAGTTGGTGGCTTGTGATCAGGGACCAGACAGCTCAGATGCATTCTATCTGGAAATGTCAGGGACCAGTGCATGCTTATGCCCGTCGACATCCGATCTGGTTGCCTTTTGGGTCTCTCACCTCATCCTTCCCTCTCAGGGGACACATTGGAAGCATAAAAAGCCTACTGGGCTGCAAGCAGTACTCCTATGCGATATATACCTTTACCATTTACTATCAATTCAAGTTCCTCTATCCCTCTTGTGTCTACAAAAAATGTATAATGAAATTATTACTGCAATTATCTACCTTGGTTAATATGAATTAGATAGAAAAATAAGCTTTTGTCAGAATAGCTTGTAAAAGTAATATGAAAATAAGTTATGGTGCATAGAGAAAGTTTAATGTCTGCTCATTTGAGGTCATCAATGAAATGATAGAAATGAGCCAAAAATCCCCTTGTAGTTCTTAGCTGCTGAAATACAAAAGGAAGAAAAACATGCACATCCTCACTTTTTACTGCCTCTACTGCATACTAGTGCATAGTAGAGAAGTATTGTATACCATCCAAAAATTTGACACAGAGATTTCACCACAAATACATGTTTTAAGGCCCCTGAGCCCAAAATATGCACTTTCACAAAAAGGTTCATATGTGTATGTCTGTCTGTGCCTGTGAATAGCATAATTCAAAAATGAAAAGTTGGTTAAATACCAAACTTAGTATTTAATATCAGCGACCACCACAGATGTGACATGAAGATTTTCAAGAAAATGCCCCTACCCCAAACCACCCTTTACATGGAAAATTTTTCAAACATTTTGATTTTCTCAAAAAAGATGATTTTGATGAATATACCATATGTTTAAGATATTTTCTTGACAAATGAAATGTATATCTTGAATTTTCTCGAACTAGCCTCTGAAGTCCTCTTTATTCTGAATGATTTTTGCATAACTGGTAAATCGTAAGAGATAGACAAAACCTTACTACATAAAAAGATGTAGATATTGTTAAAGCACACAATATGTCAAATACAAATGTTTGCAGCATTAATCATTTCTGAGATATTCTTTATTATTGGTTTAAATGTTCAAATATTTATACTTTTCTCAAAAGAAAAATCACTGTCCACTTTTTCTCTTGGCTCTGTGAAGAGAACAGAATTTCATATACATCACACAGTAACGAACCCTTAAAAGATTGACTATCACTTAAAGCCTACTGTATTCCCCTTGGACCTACAAGGAAATATGCAATAAGACAATTTCTGCAATTGTCTACCTCAATTAACAGAAGTAGACAGAAGAATAAGCTTTTGTAATAACAGTTTATTGAAGAATGGGTAGAGAAAGTCATGTGAATGTAACATATCAGATTTTTCCAAAAGGCTCTTAGCTTTGAATTCTACACACAGAAAATTAGATTCTAGATGACAGAAGTATATTTCTATTCTGTTACATTTTCTTTTCCTACAGAATGAATTTAATTTTTATGACCTGTGTGAACACGCACCAGAAACTTCCAGGACAATGTATGATGAGGCACAAAGGAATTCCATGTCTTTGGCATAAAAAAAGACTGCTTCCACCAAGTAAATGCAAACAGCCATAATAAACAATCTTGAATAAAAAAAAATGTTTAATGTGGTTAATAACTGGAAAAAAAAGTCTATTTGCTATTACATGGATACTTAAAACATGTTGACATGTTAACCATAAGTTGAACAGAAGAAATGAACCTGAACCTTCAAAATACATTCTATAATCTCTTGAAGTGTTAGGTTAATATAAAATAGTGAATATTTTTTTGGGGATAGGACCTTGATACTCTTGATACTTAGTGGTATTGAAGTATCTGTACTTATTTGGTACTTAAATCTTTAAGTTTTGCATTATTAAAAGCTTTTGCGTTTAACTTTACACTAAATAAGGAATAAAAGGAGCCAACACTTCATGTTATTACCTCACATGTGTCCCCAAAGAGTTGCTGCACTATAGCTTTTCATTGGCTATATATGTGGCATACACACGGAGAAGGGTTGCTGAGTTGAGTCATCAGTCAGTCATCCATCAGTGAATGAGCGAGATGCGAGCACATTTTTGGTGCAACAAAAAGTGCTGTTCTCCTAGCAAGTCTGTGACATACACTGACTACTGCTACTGCAAGAGAGATTGGAGACACCCTGTGTTCAATTCCCCAGCGAGTGAAGTGAACAACCTGAACAAGAGGCTGCATCATGCTTATTTCATTAGCGCTACATCTCAAAGAAAGTGAAGTAACAGGGAAATGAAATGACAGTGTGAACTAAGTAGAATCTCAGTGAAGTTGAACTAGATTAAAAGTGATTGTGAGAAATAGTGAAGTGACAGTTAAAACTAACAAAGTCAATATCTGACCCAGTCAAGATGCATATCAGAGGCAAGTGGAACTACGTGCTGTTATGTTGATCCATACACATAAAGCTACAGCAACACACGTTTGCAGTATGTATTTTGCCTGCATCAGGCAATACCCAGAGAAAGCAATCTTACATTTCACAAAAGTTCACCTTCTGATTCAAACAACCTAGTTGACAGGAATGCACCTACACAACTAATACCATCTGTATAATATACACTCAATCATATGTATCCAAAATGCTACAAGTAACCACTGAAGAGGTAAGACAGCTGCCCATAATGGGAGTTGGAGGAGCCCAAAAGTGTCACTTTACCATGATATATAATTTCTTTCTCTCTCACCCATTTCACTGTTTTCCCAATATTGTAAAAATTACGTGCAGCTTTGTCACTAATGGGCAGTCTGCTTCAAACTTTGTGACAAATAATGGCCTGCCACTGTGACTTAAGGGCTTCAGGATTTATGTGGGTAATTCTGTAAAAGATAACTTAGATAACTTGAGAGGGGATGCCAGGTTGCCATATTAAGAGATATTCCCTTCTTGAGGGTTTAGATCAGGTATGCCTATCTCAGTACCGAGGCATTCTTCCAACATACTGCCGCAGCTTTGCCGTTGTGGTGTGGGGCAATTTAACCTTGCTCCCATGTAGCACAGATTTTAGCATGCCTACTGTAGAATCTTTTTTCTTATTGGCCTAACACTGGATGTTCAAGACCTCCATATTTAAAGACAAGTAAATAAAAAGCTGTCACTACTTTCTCTACCACATAACTAGTAGGTAGACACTACACAGATTTCACCACAAATACATATTTTGAAGCCCTCTAAATCCAAAAAATAGCATTTTTAGAAAAAGGTTTGTATGTGTGTGTCTATGAACAGTGTAAGACAAGAACAAATGTTCCATAAATACCAAACTTAGTATTTAAGTTCAGAATCTTAGAAAGATGTAGGAGAGACATTTTCCTGAAATCCCTCCCACTTCAAACTACCCTTTACATGCAACATTTTTCAAAATTTTTCATTTTCTCAAAAATGGCTCTAAAATTTTGATTAAAGCACCATATATTTATGATATTTGTATGCAAATAAAATGCATATTGAATTTTCTGGGAATAACCTGCGAAGTCCTTCTCAATTTGGAAGGAATTTTTTACAATTTTGTATAATAGGTAAACCTTACAGAGGTAGACAAAGTTTATCTGAGAATGCTGCCTCTTAATCTTGCCAGGGCTTCATATTTGCATACTAATTAATTATTGATTAATCATTACCATTCTTGGTCGTATAATAGACCATGTGCAAGGAGCAACCCAATAGTAACACACACCTATTTCCTTGTCATTTTGATAACTTTCCTGGCCCTTTTAAGGTGGAGAAGAATGCTTTCTAGAGTCACTGCATGTGCCATAAAATGCTGGAATCACTAGTAAATTTTCACATAATGCAACAGTTTTTATAATTCTGTCTTCATTTGCATAAGCCGCCTCATTATTGGTCAGTAATATTTTCAAGTTCAAGTGTACAATTCTTCCTCCCATAAAATATGCTGTACATTTATGTATTTATGCTTTGATGATGTTTACATAGATGAAATGCAAAGGTTATTGTGCACATTCTGGGCTCGCTCCATACACTTTCATCCTCTACCTAGGTATGTCCCACATTAGTAATCTCAAAATAAACTTTTACATGCATTTTTATTTACTCTACTACTTATCTAATGTAAGCACAAAAAGTATTATATTCCAACCAAACATTCAACATCCAGATTTTATTGGAAATATATGTTTTCAGGACAATGGATCTACAGCCCCCAGGAAAAGAAAAAGAAGTATTTTTATAAAAAGGTTCATGTGTGTGAACAGCATAACTTAAAAACAAAAAGTTAAAACCAAAATTGGTACACAGAAACCTGCTCAAATCAGACACTGATTAAGCTATTATGTGGTCTATTACAGAAAAAAGTTTCAGTTCTAGTGCCAATCATAAACAGGGTTCCCACAAATAATCTTTTGGGTTTCGAACACTTTAACAGGTATTTAATAAAACTTTAAAACATGAAACTAGTACCAATGGAAAGAGGAGCTCAAAAATTTTGGTTATAGTATCACAGCTGGCAACAATGATGCATAATCATGTACAGCATTGCACATTGTTGAAAGTTACAAAATGGCTGATGCAGAGGATAGGCGAGCATTTTGTGCTCTTGATTACCATGTTAATCAATCTGTAATTGTTGTTCAATAACATTTTTGAACAAGATTTGGTGTACATCCACCCAGTGGGCCTTCTTTTTTTTCTACAAGGAGCATTTGTAAGAGCAAATCTCATGGACATTCATCAGCGAGGAAACCTAGACAGATCCGTGAATCTTTCACATGTAGTCGTCAAAAATCAACCACTGCAGCTAATAAGGAGCTACAGATGACTTTTTTTATGGGATTATGTTAAAGTTCTTGTGTACAAGCCACATCTTCCACAGACCATCCTTGATCTACAAGCGCGCATAACATCAGTTGACCATCATATGCTAGAACGTACCTGGTTAGAAATGAACTACAGGCTTGATGTATGCCATTTTACTGAAAGAGCTCACATTGAACATCTATAAGATGGTGTAACAAAACTTTTTGAGTTTCTTTTTCCATTGATACCAGTTTCATGTTTCCAAGTTTTAAATGCAAGTTGGGTGTGTTTAAAATCCAAAGGTCATTTGTAGGAATCCTATACTTTATGTGTAATTTTTCCTGAATAATATGGAAACTGCTCAGCATAGAAATCGAAACCATCTGCAACTGCTTAAAAATAACTACACAATATTAAAATGCATTTGTTTAGGGATAATGCTGTGCTTCCAAGGAAACTGCAAATGTATTTTATTTTGGGACATACTGCAAACATAGGTAAATGAAATTTCTTTGTAAACATGCATACCTAGTGGAGACCACATGAAGGACAAAAGAGAGAGATTACAGTTGCAAATGCGTGTAATGCCTGTCGCTTAGAATCATGTATTGTGAGAAAAGCTATACATTTTATGATACAGGATGTGTAAAAATAGGGTACTTTCATTAAAGGATAAAGTGTAAATGATTAAACTAATGGAAAAAGAACAATGTAGTATGAAAGAACTAATCCTATAGATCAAATGAGGTAAAATGCAAATCTATGAAAATTTAAATAATACCATATGTTTACAATATTTATCTGACTAATAAAATGTGTATATTAAATTTTTTGTAAACCCTGTGAAGTACTCTTCATTCAGAATTATTTTTATATAGCTTTGTATAACATGTAAAGCATAAGAAATAGACAAGGCTTATTACTTGAAAAATATAGAACTTGTTAAAACACAATTTATGCCTAAATTTTTTGTGGCATTAACCACTTCTAAGATAATTGTTGGTATTGGTTTGAATTTTCCAACCCTTTTTACATTTTTTGAAGTCCTGGGTCATCATTTGTTTGTTTCTCATGGTCATACAAATGGTATGGGATTTCCAAGCCAGCATATAGTGAGTTTTCTTTTTTTAAAGTTTGACTATCACTTCAGCTTCGTATATCCCCATTGTAGATATAACAAAATGTGTAATGAAATCAATTTTGCAAATCTTTATCTTGATTAACATGAAGTAGATCCAAAAATAAGCTTTCATACAGTTTCTAGAAGAGTGTAGTTTCATTCCAAAGAATTAGGCCTTGTTCATACATGGTAGAATGGTATGAAATACAAGATCGCAAACAATCTTAATGTTTGTCCTCTTCCCAATAGGGTTCCTAGTCACATTCTCTTCATTAACATGTGTTCTTTAAAACAGATAAAAGCTTTGTGGTAGCTAGGAAGAAAAGTAAAAGTGAAGAACAGTGGGCAAATACTGATTCAGCCCATTAATAAAAGTCATAATAAGAAAGGTAACTTCATATTGTTGTATAAAGAACTCTAGGATGATTCAAGGACATTTTTCAATTACTTCCAGATGTTGACAGGCTCTTTTGAAGAGGTTGGCAGGAGGTTGACGCTGCCAGGTCAGAGGTAAACAGAGATATGCAATGCTCTCACCAGGCGTAAACATAAGAAACGTTATAAGAAGATAATCAAGTTTTCTGGAAGTTCCTCTCCCCTGCTTCTAGAATGTGTATCTAGATAGTTCTGTGGAACATACCATTGCCTATATAAGCGAGCATTCTCACAAGAGCAGTTAGTTAGGTTGGCAAGTGAGTGAGTAGGCAAGTGGTGAGCACATTTCTGCTGCAACTTCAAGTACAATTCTCCGAGTGAGTTGGTATCAACTGCTGTGATGTGCAGCGAGTGCTACTACAGAGTGAGAGATTGTAGAAGTCTTGTGTTTGACTTTCCAGCAAGTGAACCATCTGGAAGAAGAGGCTACATCATGAAGAAAGTGAAGCGATGGGGAAATTGAACTTTTCACATTAGTGAAGTGACAGTGTGAACTAAGTGAAGTCTCAGTGAAAGTTGAACCAGTTCAAAACAGTGACAGTAAGACGTGACAGTTGAAAAACTGGATGAAGTCACACTGGTGTCAGGAGTGGGATAAAACACTATAATGCAAGAAATTATTAAAGAATTGTTAGTTGAAAAACTAGACAAAGGCACAATATTCAAAAGAAAAATACCTTCATGTAAGAGACATTTCAACACAACTAATTGTTTCCTGTTCTTAATTTATCCCACTACACAAGATAGGATGCATTTGCACAGTTGTCAAAGGTTTTTTATTATTATTATTGAAAACACCCAATTCCATTATGTAACATCTTCACTAGTATTTGACCATGATGATGTGAGAAGGCAATGGAATGAAATGTGTGAATGATCTTGTGTTGTGCAACTACCCTTTCAATGCCCTCATAAAAAGAGGTATCAAGCGGTCAAACTTCCTAAGTGACTAACTTTCAGTATCTCACACACGTCATCTGCCTGTATTGTTGTGTGAATGAATCCACTTAACTTTAATGTAGTTCTGTCTCCTTCATCCGTATATTTCATACCAATCTTCTATGCATGGATAAGGCTTTACTGACATAATCTTGAACACCAGTATGAGAAGATAAGCAATTAAAAAAGGTGCAACCTTTACAAACAAAGATATGATACCTGAATCTCTTGTTGACAACTGGAGTTTCAGCTGGTACACATATATTCTTTCTCCAAAGAAAATCTTTGAAAAAGAATTGAACAAAGCACACATAATGACATGCACACAATGTTTAATAGTGTTGAGAATTATATGCACTAGAAATCTGAAAATATGCATCAAATATGCATTAAGAAATGTCCAAATATGCTTTATAGTTGACCCTTCTGTGCAAACACTAGCAATACAACATTACACATTCAAAATTTTAATCACAAAGTTGAACACTTTTACAAGCTGTTCCTACCTAGCCTTTCTTATTAAACAACCTCAGTAGACCTCAGAGCTATAGAATGTTTTGTAAAGAGCTATTGGGGTTACCAAGATCAGTACCAGGGGAAGTAGCATTAGTGGAATTAGGAAGAACAAGAAGAAAGGGAGTGATACTAGAAAGGATATTGAAATTTTGGTTTAGATGCATGAGAAAAGATGAAGCAGAAATTTTAAAGATTTGCATGGAAAAACAAAAAAGTAATAAAAACAAAAATAGCTGGTGGACAGGGGTAGAAAAAATTATGGAGAAGATAGGAATGGGAGATATTTGGAGAGTAGGAGAAAGAAATAGCAACGGCTTCTGGATAACAGTAAGAAACAGAGTGGAGGACATAGAAAGACAAGAGATTTGGGGAAGCTTAGAGAATAAAAAGTCACTAGGGTTTTATAGATTAGTAAAAAGGAAATGGGGAAGAGAAGGGTATGTGGATTATTGCAATAGAGCGGAAAAAGAAGCGTTTGCATGGATGAGAACAGGATCATTGTCATTGTATCTAAGAGGGCCAAGAGGTAGAAAAAACGGAATTTGTGAATGTTGCGGAGGTAGTGAAAGCACAGAGCATTATATGATAGAATACAAAGAATTGGCAGAATGGAGAAGAGAAGTATGGGAGGATAAATGGGAAAAAATGGATGGAAAAATAGTAACAATTAAAATGTTAACAAGAAAAGAAGAAAAGAAAAATAAGAGTATGGGGGAGTTTCTAAAGAAAGTAAAAGTGAAATGGATTAGAAAGTAAGAGAGATAAGAAAGGCAGCAAGGGATGGTTAGATGAGCCAGAAGGCCAGGGTGCTAGGCAAAAGGAGTAGTATAGCCGGCAAGAAAATTTGTAAAAATATATATATATATATATATATATATATATTACAGCATAGAATATTATATTCCATATTTTCTGATTCAAGCTTATTCCTCCTGTCCATAAAAATATACTTATGAGCACAAAATGACCTTTCAATATCACATAAGGTGATGGAACAAAGTTTAAAATCGGGCTATAAGGTAATATTAATGTCCACAACATCGTCAGAACCTTGAAGAACTCTGCTTCCTAAGTCCGTTATTCTTTTTAAAGATGTTTTGCCATTTTCTTCTTCACATCATGGCCACTTGCTTTGTCTAAATTTTTGATGGAAGCATCAAGCACCTTCAAATTCTCCGACTCAACAACTTCTTGCTTGACCTTTCTTTTGGCACCCTCGTTACAGCACTATCTCGAACAAACACACAATAAATGAACAAGACAAAGAGGATAAACAAAGACAGCATTTACTTGTTTCCTACACAGCATTGCCAACATTATCACGGCAATGCTCTGACAGCACTCCCAACATAACTATGGGTTTTATCGAAGTTCAGAAAACTCAAAACGTCCAGAATTTGCACAAATATGTACCAACAAGCATGCTTCAATCTTACCTTAATGGAAACATATAATTATACATTTTATTAAGATAAATGGCTGCATTTTAAATATGATTTGCATATATTTCTCAACACTGTTAATGAAATGTCCTACACATATTGGAGAGTAAGTGAAAGGTTGTAATAAATAATAAAAATAACCTTATTCTGATTAAAGCTGCTCTCAAATCTTGACTATATTTCAAGTTTGGTAATGGTACCATTCAGTATATATATATAAAAAAATAACACTAACGTTTGGAACCAGAATTATGAAAACAAAAATAAACAGTGCTGCAATTAGTCAAGATTTGGGAATCTATGAGGTTGTTCTATACGAGGGTGGTCTGAAAAGTTTCCGACCTCAACATGAAGATAGCAGCACTCGTAAATAAAAGCTAGTGAATTTCGTTGTTCATCTGTTGACAGTTACTCACCAAAGTTTCAGCCATTTTGGACACTCAGTTGTTATGTAACAGTCATTTGAGTGAGGTTATGTGAGTGTTTTTATGAAAATGGACAAAATCGAGTATCGAGCTGTCATTAAATATTTGTTTTTGAAAGGCAATACTCCTACGCAAATCAAAGATGAGTTGGATTCTGTGTATGGGGACTCTGCACCATCATTTACCACAGTGAAATTTTGGGCAGCTGAATTTAAACATGGCCATAAGAGCTTGGGAGATGATGAGCATTCAGGACATCCAAAAATTGCAACTACTGATGAAAACATCGCAAAAGTTCACCAAATGGTGCTAGACAACCACCGAATTAAAGTGAGAGAGATAGCAGAGGCTATGAACATGTCAAAAGAACGTGTTTGTCACATATTAAATCAACATTTAGACATGAGAAAGCTGTCCGCGTGTTGGGTGCCGCGTTTGCTCATGTTTGACCAAAAACGTGTTCGAATGAACATTTCCAATGCTCTATTGGTGCAGTTTAGGCGCAATAAATCCGAGTTTTGGCGCCGATTAATTACTGTAGATGAAACTTGGATACACCATTATACGTCCGAAACAAAAATACAGTCCAAACAGTGGACTGCAAAGGGGGAACTGGCTCCAAAAAAAGCAAAAACTGTTTTTTCGGCTGGGAAAGTATGGCGACTGTTTTTTGGGGTAGTCATGAAGTTATTTTAATCGATTATCTTCAAAAAGGAAAAGCCATTACAGGAGCATACTATGCATCATTACTTGACAAGCTGAAGGCAGAACTTGCGGAAAAACGGTCACATTTGCAGAAAAAGAAAATCCTGTTTCACCAAGACAATGCACCGTCTCACACCTCAGCGGTTGCAATGGCGAAAATCCACGAATTATGGTTTGAACTGCTTGACCATCCACCTTACTCACCAGATCTAGCCCCAAGTGACTTCTTTTTGTTCCCTCATCTGAAAACTGCGCTCGGAGGACAGAGATTTTCGTCAAATGAAGAGGCAATCACCTTCGTGAACAATTATTTTGCAGAGAAAAACGCCGAGTACTATTTGGACGGGTTACAGAGATGGGAGCATCACTGGGAGAAGTGTGTAGAGTTACAAGGAGACTATGTTGAAAAATAATAAAAAAAATTCTGAAAAAATGTCTTGTATCTTTATTAGGTCGGGAACTTTTCAGACCACCCTCGTATGCCCTATGTGTCTATGGTCTCCTCCCTATAAAGCTTCTGTGTAACTCATAAATCAATATGGGGATAATTCTATAATACAGAAATATTGGTAAAAAAACAAACTTTATATTTATACCATATTTACAAGAAAGTGTAATACATGTTGTTACATTTTTTTCATTTAACACTTTTTATTTCTGTCCTTTTTTTTCAGTTTTACTCCACACACATATATTTATTTGTTCTTCTTGAAGAAAGTCTTGTGACCAATGGGTTGCAGTGTTCCACACCAGCAAATAAATGCCACGTACTTATTTTAAGATATATCTACAAAATTAAATTAAAATTTTCATTTTGTTTTTCGCTCGTTTATGTTTCCCAGGTAACATAGTTGTATAGATCCCCCATCATGGCCATTGGCGATAAAGATGCTGGAACTATGGTAACAGCTGACCTGTGAGAACTAAACAAGGAAATGCTTTGCTTCTCTTATGGCACCTAACTACAGAAATTCGTAACAGGTATAGTAAATTTACACCCAAGAAAATGGTACAGGCCTTATGGGCTTTTACTTTCTGTGTACTCACTCCCTGTTCTAAGACAAGGGTTTGTCTAAATTTGCTCTATGTGATGTGTATATTACATAGAAATGTATAAATTTGGTAAAACTTATTTGTAGCTGGTATTAAATGAACAATTTCCTGTTGTATTAGTGTTTTTGCTACTTAAAAAGCATTAGGTTTTCAGCACAATTATTGGAACAGCCCTCCATGGTTGTCATATCTAGGCTTCTATTTTGTACAGTTTTTCCATACTGAGATGACATCATGATCTTAATGTACTGTAAGGATCGTGAAGGCAGTGGTTGTGTGCTCTTCCTTTTTGCTATGTCTTGCAAGTTATTATAAAATGAAAACAAAGAAAGCAGGGGCAGATTATCCAAAGCAGTACTAAATAGTGTTAAAATGAGTAAGTAAAAGATATGAGTTTCATTATCCTCTGCTCCCTCAGCTCATGACAACACTCAAAATCTTTCTTAATAGTGCTTAAAATACTAATACCATAAGAGTTAATCAGTGTCAATAACACAGGCCTGCGAAGATTTTGCGGAACAGAATATTTTACATCATAATGGTCAAATTGAATGCTCTGATTTAAAAAATAATAATAATAATAATAATAATAATAATAATAATAATAATAATAATAATAATAATAATAATAATAACAACAACAACAATAATAATAATAATAGGTTTTGCATATCGCGTACAGATTTTGAACAATTCTGTTTCAACACAAAATTAAAAGTTCAGTATTCTAGTTTTAACATCACACCAACTTACAGCATGGTTGATTAGAGTATGTAAACATGCTAAATCATATGACGTCATGTTGTACCACTGTATATATCTGTTTACAGGTAATACTGAACGTGTCTCATAAACATTTATTGCCTAAGATATCAACAGGAATCTATCTTAGAATCCTCAGTACAGTTTTAAACTTCTCCTCAGAGGGTCTCTTTTGAAGCCGTATTGTGTTGTGAATTTTATTTGTGGAAAAAAATGGCAAATTCGAGTGGTTTGAGTGGTATATCTAGGAGGGTCTGTGTGAACAATCCTAACAGTTTCTGCTAATGTCTGTGGGTGTTATGTGATAAAGCAGCAGAAAAGAAACATTACTGCATTTATCGAGAGTTTATATTGGGCCTATTTTAAAATTAAATTAGGAGATGAAGACAAAAATTTTGCTCCTCATACTGGTGTAAAAGTTGTCTAGAACATCTAAGACAGTGGTACAAGGGAGTTCGTTTGTCTATGCCCTTTGGTGTTCCTATGGTATGGCGCGAACAACAAAGTCATTTTAATGACTGTTATTTTTGTCTGTGTAATATATCTGGATTCAATAGGAAAAACATGGTGGGCATTATATATCCAAACCTGCTTTCAGCAATTAGGTCTGTGCCTCATGGACGTGATGTTCCTGTTCCTTCACCACCTATGGTAATTAAACAGAGTAGTACTGATACTTCGAGTGAAGATGATTTAAATTGGTCCCCACAGTTATAGGATGACATTCCAAATCCATTGAATCATAAGTATAAGTCATAAAATAAGTTTTAAACTTCCTAGTTCAGTGTTAACTTTTGCATCTGTAGAATTGAGATTGTTTCTTAGTTTGCATGATTTCATGTGTTTTAAACTATACATTAAAACTAGAAATAAACTCAAATATTACATATTTACTTTCTGTATGCCAAAAAAAATGCTACATGATATGAAAACATGGAAAGCAGATTTGAATTCAGCATACCAAAATTAGTTTTACAGGCCTGTTTAAGCACCACAGAAAAAAACTTTAAATTCACAGCCTGTGTAATTGTTCCCAAGGGTAAACCTGATTATCACATTATCTGTTCATTATACATGAATTGCATATTTAACTACTTCTTTGTTGTGGCATAAAATTCTTAAATAGATGTACAAATTACATTTTCATTATATGCCCACACTGTTCCTGCAAGACCTGTACTGTTTTCTTGGTTGTTAATTCTCTATAACCTATTTATTACAAAAGCTGGGAAAATGACTGAATCAAACAGAAATTCCAACTTTAGAAATAGACGATTATGTAAAACTGAGAAAATTGTGCATAGAGCAAAACGTCTTTACCTTCAAAACTAGCAAATTACTGGAGCCAGTAAGGGCAACCTAGCTTTCCCCTTTCTTGGCAGACCTTTTCAGTTTAAAACTATATCATAATATTTTGACTGAAAAGCAAATAGAAGAAATGGAGGAAAACTTTCTCCCAAAAATAGTTTCAGGGCAATAACACGAATCTGCTTTTTCTGAAAGGGACACAGTTTCAGAATTCGCTGAGATATTTTGAGCCTAAATCTTAGTTGTAACTTTACTGTTTAGGGAGATATGCCCAAATATTTAGAAAAAACGGAACATGTTAATTCCTTTTTATCCTTGCAGCAATCAAAAGAACAAAAATATTACAAGGTACCTAACAATGAAAAGAATATTATATCACACTGCCAAATTGTTCATACAACAAAATTTAAAATACATACTCTGTAATAATTTAAAGCAAAGAATAGTAGTAATTCATGGTCAGTATTACAAAAAAAGGAATGTATACCTAATTCTCCTCGACAGGATTTGAAATGCAAACTGGTCATGACTGTTAGCGAACAAAATTGGAATCCAAAGTTCACCAAAATGTAACACTGAAGACTCCTGCAGCTCTGAAAAAACTTACAGTTCTTTAGTTCTAACATCAGATCTTCTGGACTCAAACCTCCAAATTGTAATCTGTGCTCTGGTAAACATGGTATTCACATCACTTCAAAAACTTCTAAAATATTCCCAACATCCATAAAACTCAACATTTGTGGGATTTTTTAGTCCCAAATTTGACGAATGATAACCTTTGAAATTCTCAACCAATTTCAATGTTTTGTGTCATGTTAAAGCCCTTTCTTTCTTCTTTTTAACAAAGCAAATTACTTAAACATTGACTGCAGTTCGATAAGGGAGAAATGTGCCAAAAACATGGTTCCATGCCAATTTAACCTTTTTCTATTGCTTTTGTTAGATCTATTTTTCTGAAAATACATCCCATTCAGTGATAAGGAGGTAAAATACAGAAGGGGATAAATGAGTACAATTTGACATTCTAAAAGAATCTAAAGTTGAATTAGAGAAGCAGCATTTCTTATTTAGTTCTTCGCATTCCACATTAACCAGCAGATGTCTCTGAACTGTCCCTTTTTATTTGGTCTGAACAACATTTTTGGTATTGCTGTTTATAAAATATATATAATACATATTTATATACCATTACATACACTTGAATCCAAGATCCAAAGATGAGCATCTAAGAGGGTTTTTGTAATGTTCAATGACTTATCTACCTAGGGCAGTAACACAGTATTGCATACCATTCTTGCACACACATATCGTCAAGATGTTGTACACATAGAAGATATATTAATACATGTATCTGTTGCACAGTTCCATTATAGTTTGTTATTAAAATACAAATAATAGTAATAACATCGAAAATATTGCAAAGCTATGATAACTTAAGGATATAATAAATTAAATACTCCTTATACTGAAAATCTTCACCAGGAGAAAAGAGAGATGTATGCATCAAAATCATATAAAGAACAACAAATTATTAGGGTGAAGTTTTTTGTTTAAAGGCGGTTCACAAAAGGCACTGGTGTATACCAGGTGAGTCACCTAAAACTTTCACTGCAATTATCTGTGAAACCAAAAATATAAATTGTAAAAGGAGCTTCACAGACTTGAAGGTAGGGCAAGGGCTAATTAAAGTAAATCATATATGCCATTCAAAAATATGTGTAAATATGATTTTCAACATATACTTCTATTAAAAAATTAAAAACCATGTGACTGGAACCACCATAGTGAAGCAAACTACTACACTGAAATTTAATGGCAAGGGACTTAATTACCAGTTTATATAGAGGTTCATAAAATGTCCACTAGAGTCACTGAAGAAAATCAATGCATTCATGAGGTCCAACAGTCAACAAGTAGCTGGCAATGGGGTGATGGCCCAGGAAACTAGTTCCACATAATTTTAATATATACACCCTTTTTTTAAATGCAAACTCTGTATTATTTTGATGCAAATGTTAACGTAGAAAATAACATTAAAAATGGCATTTGTTACATCACGATAGGTCAATTACATCCCGAAAATTTATGTGAACTTAATGCTTGAGCTATACTGAAATGCACATCATTGCACATCCTGAGGTTCATCTGTGTCCTTGATTCTCAAGCGTGAACTTCATGTTGCAGCTAATTGCAAAGTGTATTACAATGCGGCAGAAGCTGTTAATGTTGTTTTTGCATAATCAATTGGACTGGAAATAACACAGGGTTTCCAGTCACAGAAGGAGGAAAATAAATAAAAGTTTATCTGTTTTGTTGCATCTCAAGAGTCAACTTCATGTTACGGTCCTCGGGTTGTAATTAACCTATTACAATGCAATAAACTCCATTGTTAATATTTTCGATGTTATCAGTTATATCAAAATTTGAGTTTCCATTAAAGAATTCGCAGGTTTGCTTACATTTTTGAATGGTCTGTATCATCTACTTTGACCCCTCCCCTTCCTTCATGCCTGTGAAAGTAGTTTTTTAATTCCCATTTTTTATATTTGTGGTAGAAGTTTTAGATTAGTCACCCTGTATGTCCGTCCTTGCATTTTGAACCATAAAATACTTCAACATTGGCAGTGTACAAGAGAGGTATATGGTTTATAGAAAAATTCCAGTGAATGTACGTAATGTAGGAGTATGTGAAGATAACAGACAGATTCTTCTTGTGTCCATATCTTATGCTTGCAGAATGCTTTAGTTTAAGGGAGTTGTTTTAAATGAAGAGGGAAGGCAAGAGAGCATGGGAGGGATGTTGCATGGAAGCTTCGTCATCAGCCTCTGTCTCATTTCTTGCATGGGCAGCTTTTTCCTCCCTAATTGTATAGTACTTGTCCAGAAACCAATATTATCATATCCCACCACAGGCTGTCCATTTACACTAATAGCTAGCGAGGTAGCTACACTAACCTCTTTCACCATGAGACTAACCAACTAAACAGTATGAACTGCATCAAATTTAAACTGGAAAAACTAAACTTAGCTTCAAAGCTATGGTTAAAAAGCATTTTAGAATTATTAAATACAGGCAAATTGGTAAACAAGCATCATTTTTAAAATAAATCCTGAAAGTAAATCATTAAAACATTTACCGCATTTCTCATAATACAAGACAATTTTGTTTCAAAAATCATATTAAAAACTGCAGGTCATCTTGCATTTGCAATATATACTTCGTGAATAGTGGATGGAAAGTAATAATATTCAAACCTCAAGTGTTTGCATTAAAAGGAATTTTTTGTTTATATAAATAGTGTTTAAACATCCATTATCATTTCATATGGCACCACAACGACAACACTGGTGGTACTGAAATGAAATGATAACTGGGAAAGGAAATTTGGGAAGGAAACGTTCCAGGCTTAAATTTAGGGTACCTATCTGGTATTTGCAGTTATGAGAAGTGAGGAAAACCTGGAAAAAACCTCAGTCAGGGAGGATGGCCTTGGCAGGATTTGAACTGCAGACCTCCCATTCACAGAGTCCATGCCTAAGGACCTTGGCGATGCATGTTGGTGCGCTGAAGGGAATGAGATACACACAGAAAATATTGGAGAGGTTGCGATCAAGGTCAGAATAGTATCTTTACAGAGTCAAAACAAAACTCACAAGACTGCTTTATCTAATCAGTGGCTTGGCTACTGATGATCATGCAAAAAGGGATAAGTATTCTTGTATACTCCCTTCCCTGCCTCTCCCGTTTCAATTGTTTCCCCCGTAAATTTGTAACAATACTTTACATCTGCATAATTCTTATACTTATTCATCTCTTAATGTATCTTAAGAAAAACCACAGGCACCATCATTGTCTCTTTCTGAATCCAATGGCTTGAAACAATTTTGAAAGAAGTTGAAAAGGGTAAATCAAAACATTGATTGGGCCGAAAGGTTCTAATTGGTGTCAGCATTGTCACTAAAAATCCAAGATCAATGGTAGATTGAAAACTACTGCATTGTCACATTGCTATATCATAATCATTATCAGTTTGTCAAAATTGATTAAGATCATCTGCAGTGATGCTTTAAATTTTGTTTAAAAATGCTAACCCTTATTGCATTGGCAACAAAGATGTTTAGTCAAGATTTTAGAATATTTTAATTGTGCGTTTTTGTTATTTTCATATTATATTAACTTTTAACAACAAAGTATAAGTACTTGTAGCTATGTTACATCATAAAAATATTAAATTATTTCAATATTATTGTAATTTCTTTTTAAGAAACACAAAAGAAAAATACATGCAATTGCAGTCAAATGTAACCCTACTGTCATGCACCCATGCCATCACACTGATTGGCCCTCTCCATCCTTACCACAGGGACATTGACAGCATTTACTGGGATTTGAAGTTGCAATATTTGATTTGAATGGATGCCCAGTCCATTTTGTCTCGCTAACGAAATAATTCGTACAATAAAGGGCTAAGCTACCAACTGATTCTACAAATAAAATTGTTTCGCTTCCTAGAGGGGGCATTAATTTTGTAACAATGTTAACTCGCTGCAGTAGCTATAACAATGTCAAACACTAAACATAACCTCACTTTAATGATATTTAACACAATATGTGAAGCTTAACTGTCACAAATTTATCAAATTATATATTTGTGATTTACTGTACATATTGAATATGCACTGCCTTTATTTCTGGGCTGCATGAAGCAAAACACAGGAAAGGAGAGGGAAGAAAATATGTGGAAAACTACAGACATCTGCATTACAAACGAACAGAATTCTTACGTTTGATAATAGTACGTCCTAGATACATCCGTCAACAGAAAAAAATTGCTCTTACTTTGCATTACAAAAGTGAAGAAAGGTAACCAATGAAATGCAAACACCTTTGTATCACTTAATTCATTCCACTCATCCCGAGTGTTGGCAATGGAGTTTACCAGAATTTTTTTGTAAAAAGGAAAATCAACTTTAAATCAAGATGCAGCATTCGGAACATATGTTTTCATTTCATAGCAGTTCATAGATCACACCAATCCCCTTAAAATAATTATACACTGAAACACATTCAGTATCTAAAAAAACCGAAGGATTTATTTGCTAGTTTGTATTGAATACAAATCTACAAAGTTGCATTGATTTTGATGAAATTTGGCACATATGTTCTTTAGAACAAGATTAAGAAATACTGTAGGAGTAGTATCACAGGAGAAGGGGTGAAAAATGTTTTTGAGAGGCAATTTTTCATTTTTTAAGCTTTAATGCGACTGCTCTGTTAACACTTCTGCTAAATAAAAGGATAAAATATAGTTCTCATTCTTTTTCAAAGGTGGTAAGACAAAAACCAAATCAGTGGGAAAAGGGATTAAATATTGTTTGGAAGGAGGCAATTTGAAGCATTTCCACTTGAATTAGCCTCTTTTCTCAAGCTTTTCATTAAATAAGAGGAAAGATTTTTCCATTGATTCTTTTTTAGGGATGATAACAAAAAAACATCCCTATTGGTAGAAAGGGTGGAAAAATACTTCAAAGGAGACAATTCTGAGGTGTTTCATTGTGAATAGATCTATTTTCTCGATCTTTTTACTAAATAAAAACAATAAACATTTTAATTTTAAAGAGATGGTAACACAAAAGCCACCTCTAAGAGGGAAAAGCCATAGAAAAATGTTCAGCAAACAATTTGAAGACTTTTCAGAATAAATAACGAGGCTTGACTGACTCCTACGGCTTTTCCCTTCAAGTTGAAATTATGACAAACAAATTATAATAATTGAAAATCAAAAATACTATAATTCATTTAATTGTAAATAAATATATGCAAAATTAATAAGTTACTTTCTTTTCTTTTCCAAAAACATTGAGTCTTAGGCCTGTCCCTGGGTACTTCACCTTAAAACTCATAAATATCTTTCTATAAGCAAGTTCCTGGTTTGTTACAATTGAATCATTAACAGATGGTGTACATAATTCAAAACTTTAAAAAGTTCTTGGCAAATTTACAGCCATTCTTTTCAATTACTTCTAAAAGAAATATGACACATACATAACTCTTTTCTCCTTAAAAAAAAATATTAATTAAAAGTGATAAAAATTACAAAATAAGTGTATTTTAATGAGCAAAGTTTATATATATAACCTGTCCCAAGTTTCTTTAACCTTCTCTTTGTTCTTTAAGTAGAAACATAATTTTGTCATTATTTCTCATATTTTGTAAAAGATTTTAACACATTTAGTTTTCTTTAAGTAGAAAGACAATATCTAAATTTGTTACGTCTGGCTTTAAAAACTTGCAGCATTTCACAATATTGCACAACTACAATTGATAAAAGAGCTTGTCTGAGAGGAACAATCTGGAATCTAACTCAGTCCTGCCAAAAGAACACACACCTGGAACAGCCAGTAAAGACACAAGGAACAAGTTATACTCGTAATGTCTGGGCACGTTCACTAATTACAGGAAGTTATGTATTGTGTCTACCAGTCCGTGAAATAAACCACTTGCTGAAAGTAACAGCTAGAAATGAAAGGTTATACACTTGCACTTAAAAGATGGAACTCCTGCATCAGCAATATGTCTTTTCAAAAAACTTATAGAATTAATAATATGGGGGGAAAGTTTTATTATAAACAACAAAGATTACATTATTGATGTTAAAATACCAATGTTGATTGAGTAATTAAATTTGTTGTGCTTGTAGCTGATGGCAATAACAACATATTTCTCCTTTCTTTATTCTGCATGTGAACAATAGTGTATGCTACTATACCTTTTTTCACTATAAGCTGAAAGGAGAAGTAAACAAAACCACATGACAAGACAGCACCTCATTGGCTGGTGGGCAAACTACAACCTTTCCTGCTTAGCATGTCGTCTCTTCCTCTACAAAAAACAGTTCGGTTCAGATCGTAACATTTTGTGGTTATTCTCATGCAGAGAAATTTAAAACACTCATTATTGTAGCAGTTAAATTTATGAAACTAAATGCGTTTGTTCCATTCCCTATAACTAAATGAACCGTTATATCAGAGGGTTTAAGAGGCTATATGCAGGTGCTGCAGTTCGTTTCCGGCTGAGAATCTTCTGCCACTGTGGAAAACATAAACACGGAAAATGGAGAGAAGGCAATTGTGTTAAAGGCTTTTAACAAATTCTGTGAAATGTACCCACCTTTAATCGACAATGAATATGGTTGGCCATTGTTTAGCAATAATTGAACTTCTTTGTTAGTGATGCAGAATTGTTGCTCGGATTGCTTGGGTCGCGTTTGTTTTCTGTTGTGTTTTAACCTATAGTGCTAAACGTTATTTAACTTGTTGACTCATAAAGCAAAGGTGGTATACTGATATTAGTCATTAAATAAATGATTAGCTTTAATTACAGATGCCGAAATGTTCAGGCACAACTTTTATTTGTCTACTCATAGCATTATGTGTTACAAGTTTGGGATGTAAGGCAAAATATGGGAATAAGACATACAATGTTTAAAACCTAATGATCCCCAAGCTGCGCTATATACTGCATTCGCATTCTGTCTGAAGCAATTTCCTCTCACGGGTCTTAGTTCCCATCATCCTCCACATGGTGCTGCCATGTGCTCAGCGGAGCGATACATTTAAGTTTTGTTTACTTCTCCTTTCAGCTTATAGTGAATAAGGTATAGTCATTCTTATTGCCTCTTGGACGCATAACCACTTATTACTGTATGAGTTGTCTATTTAAAGCCCTTATTTGTCATCACTAGACTTAGGCAAAATGCCTTTACTTGGTAGTAATAAATCAAAAGTTATGTAGATACAACTGTGTTTTGAAGTATTTGGAAGTGATAGAATCAGTTTTTATTTTTCCCTTTTAAGATCTATTTGAATTACAAATGCCAAGTTTTGCCCTCTTTAAATCAAGTTTAACTTTTTCTGTTTATTTTAAATTTTGCTATTACATTCAGGGAACTTTACATGATGGACATCCTTTACATTAGAATGTGACCATCTTTTGTATTGTAATGTTTGCTATCTGCTAAGGATTCAGTATTTCTCTTTGCAAATTGGTTCCCCAGTATTGGAAAGTATTGTAAGTAGGAACGGAACTTCGATACCATCAGTTCCTCAATACTCTCGATACTCGGTGACATCAAAGTATGTCTAATGCTTTGAGATAAACTTTTGATACATTTAAATGTTTAAGTTTTGCATTATTGAAAGTTGTTGCATTTAACTTTATGCTACGTAAGGAATGAAAGGAGTCATGACTTCACGTTATTGCCTTGCACATTTCCCCAAAGAGTTGATGGACTATAGTTCTTGATAGACCTTGACTGCATTTCCTGTAGGTGAGTCAATGCAACATTCCATAGATTTTTGTGTGAAACCATACAAAACAATGGGAAAAGGAGTAGAGGTGCACATTTAAGATGCAGCGTTAACTGAGATGTGAATGAAGCTGATTTAGCTGATGCATTAAATCACGTTTCTGCAATAGTCTGGCTTGATGACTCACTCTCAGCCATTACATATATCTATTCCAGTGGCCAAAATCTGTGAATCCAGCAGAAACAAATCAGTACTTAGACGTGAGATAATACAGCACATGGAAATATTTGTTCTTTACGACTAATTTCTATAACATAGATAGAAAATCCTTTAAAAGAAAGTTTTCAGCACAAAATATAGTTACATAAAACGGGAAACAAAGAAACTATTATTATTATTATTGTTGTTGTTGTTGTTGTCAGCCTTGGCTAACAATAAGGGATATATAATCTGTAGCATTATCAACATAAAAAAATTGTTGCCAATTGGAGAATATCAAACAGGAACAATTTGGAATTAGCATGTAATACAAAATTGCGTTTATACACAGAAAATTACTTCTAAGACAATAATTCATTGCACAAGCTATCGCCTTTACAGTTTTTTTATAAAGTGAGTATCGAGTATTGGTATCGCATATCTAGAAATAGTGGTATTGTCCATCATTAATTGTAAGGAAAGCAGACATAATATCATTTAGCTATAATGCCTAATTTTAGTTAACCATTGAAAAGTAAACATAACAGTTATTAGTTAATTAGGTGCCCATGTGTTTTCAACAGATGGAACAGTTTTATTGTGCAAGATTTGAGAAGCACAGCTAATCACGAAAAAAAGTATTTTATAATTTACATATGTTAATAGGATGCACAATCTGCTGTCGCTTCAGAGAGTGGTGATAAAATAATGCTACTGACAACAGCTGTTGCCACTTCTAGCAGACAGTCACAGTTTTTGTTAAGTTTGTGTATATCATTATTTGATGCTGGCAGAATCTAACATGAGAACTATTACAAGCAATATTTTGGTAATGTGCCGCAATAAAAATGTATAATTTGTATAATTTTTAAACCAAATATTGGCTATTAAATATATTATGATTATGACTTTTTAAAATTAATGATAAAAATTTACTGTGCATTATTCTTGGGGCGGGGGCCTATTTTGAATGTTATAAATGCCTAAACATCTGGGCTCTAGCCATCACATATTCAATGAATCTGCAGAACAGTAGCTTTTTCATAAGGTCAATGAAGAATATATATCTGTATATTAATTCCATAGTGTTTGAAATACGTGAGAGGTTACCTCTCACATTTAAACTTTACTCATCACCGAGGCCACATATATATACATCACTGCAAGTTTATCACTTGAAACTCACTAACGTGTGTTTAGCCGCATTACAGTAAAATGGGTTTAAGTGCACAACTTTTGTAAATTGTGTGTAATTGCCACATAAGGCAGAATCTGGGGTAATGTCTGAGCCACAACCAACACGTACTGGCTGTATACACATGGAGTTTTACCATTCCATGCAATAACTGCAAGTGCTGTCCCCCCTCGCACTTTCAGAAATAAACTAATTTTTATTCACAATGTTCAGTCCTCCATGATTACTTATTCTCGCAATGTGTGTATACATATATACATTTGCATGGGTAATTAATAAACAAACCTAATGAAGAGATATATGTGTTGAAAGAATAAGATTGTTCTGAGCGGAAGATGAAAACAGACAAAGTTGGGCAATAAAAATGTTCAATATTTCGGGTTTACCCCTTTATCAGAAGATTAAAACCACACTTGACAGTCCACTGCACTTTTTTATCATCTGCAACCTATGAAGAGCTATTGCGGCTACCATCACCCAGGAGAAAGGGATGAAGCTATATTGATATAAACTCCTGTTTATAAATGTGATGCTTATTATTGAACACCTGCTGTGCACAGAATGTATTAACAATAGTCATCAAGAGTCACATCCAAAGTGACCACTCTGACGTTTTGTCACCAGTTTCATAACAAAAAATCTCCAGAAAGTCGCTAGAATTTAAGCTTGATTTGAAATGCTGCTGTATTTTTAAATGTCTTGTTTATATTTTAAAATCTTGCTGCCCCTAAATCCTGCCACCTTGGGTGGTGCATGGGCCGATCCCTCCCCCCTTGAACCAGCCTTATGATATAAGTTGAACGATCACAGTTGTAATCCTAATATATATATTAAAAGAAATAAATTAATTTGCAGGTATAATTTGCAGGTGTGACGATCTTGTTAAAACTATTGGGTGTATGTAAGAATAAGCATAAGAAATTCTTCAAAAAAGAATTGCCAACAATAAATAAAGTTTAGCATACATCAGAATTCGGAGTTACTTGTTTTAATAGATTAATTCTATACACAAGTGAATCTAGTGGTATTAAATTTTAAATTTGAGTACATAATATGTAAAAAAAACCTTCACTGTATTTCCTAGAGAAGCATTCAAATCTATATGGAATAATCCGTTTCCTAAAGCCTGTGTAAGGTTCTGCACATAATGATTACCACTCTCTTGGATTGTTATGTTTATTTACGCCTTCAACCTTACAGAATCAGACTTTCACATGGAAGGGACTGCGCACTAACAAACTCTGAACTGTGAGTTAAATATTCTTTATCATATTTACTAGCTTCCAGAAATTGATACCCGTAAAACTTTCCCTCGTTCAGCAAAGCAATAACATGAATTTAGAATGTATAAAATAATAAATGTGATAAATGTACTAACATTAATGTTTGCACAAGCAAGCAAAAAACACCACTTATTAGGCTATCAAATTTCTATTCTATATTTTACACTTCATAATATGAATTTCAAACAAAAACTGTCACAAAACATGGAAAACGTGTCCCCCCGCAGCAATAGAATATGCATAAAATACATAATTTACACGAGGGAGTTGACTTTACAATTCACACCGCCCATTACTGAATGTTTGTGCCCATTTATTGGTGGTTACTAGAGGTCGCACACAATGCATTTTGTTGCAACCCAGTGAAAAGGGACTCTAATCGTGATGGATAAACACACAGATAAGCTCTGGCCTATCACAGCACTGTATACCAATTAGTGTGGTACATTCAATCTGTAATCTTAAGAAATGATATAATGCAACAGAATTTATTGCTTTGTCATTACAAATTATAAAAGTTGGTATATGAATGTAACGCATTAGATGTTTTTTAAGCAGCAGTCATATAAGTGTTCCATCCGTAACATTGAGTGTATAATTTTCATTTCATGACCAAACGTATTCGTTACTTTAGCAACTAGTTTTTTTTTTTTTCACCAGAAACTGGTAAATACACCTTGTTCTACTTCAGACTGATGGAAGATGAATGTGCCCAAATGATTACTTACACTACAATATCACATGTGAATGAGAATACAGCATAAAGAGCGCTTTCCTTTTCCGTTTTGCACCTAGATATCCATCTTTCTGTGAAATACATACATACACACACACACACACACACACATGCACACATACACACTAGTAATAACATAACAAGCTGATGTTTTATGATGACAAAAAGAAACACATCCTTTTTAATATCGTTAAAACGTTAGGAAAGAAGATTTGTGGAATAAATTAGTACCAAGTTGCCAGGTTTCAGTCCTAAATGCACCCAGCGGTAAAAAGTAACTGGCACTTTAACCCTCATAATGTCAAAAAACATTTACGGTAATTCTCAAACTGCATATTTGTGACATCTTAAAAAGCTGGCCACCACTTCAATTGGAAATTTGACACCTATGCCACCGAGCCAATGACTTGTGGCACACTTTCTATGATCCACATCAACATTACCTGCACTGGAATGATATTAACACTAACAACAATTACAAAGATTGTCTATAAAAAGAAAGGTGTACTCGGGAGTTGGTTACAGTTTAAACTGAGGCGACCACAGACAATGGTAACTGCAAGGAACAAAACAAAACACTGCTAACAGCACAATGATGAAATCAGCTGATTTTTCCACTAACTGCACCTTATTACATAAACCGGAGCTTGTAAAAACGTTGGAATGTGTCTAAATGGAGTTGAAAAATTACTTCACCTTAAAATATCACAATAAAAAAAGGCAAAGAAAATTACACTAAAATTTCTATTCAAGATGATATTTGTGTTTGTAAGTTGGCCAGATGAATTCAAAAGAAACAGGCCAAAATGCTTTAAAGTTATCCATATGAATGAGCCAGAATTCATATCATTTTCCTTCAAGACTAAATTAAACAATGACGGCTTTACCATATTTCCTATTCCAAGAGAAATGATTTTAGTTTTTAATTTTAATGACATTACACTCGAAGATTCCGCTATAGAAATACAAAAAATCACTTTATCGCAACACTTGTTGAGTCTTTAGTTATTATTTGGTCACAAATCACATTATTTGTTTCAGAACGTAGCAATGATAGCTGCCACTGGCCGCAGTTGTACCAAACTGTCAGCATTTTGTTGCACTATGTGGTTGCAGCCACTGGATCTCGACAGCTCTTGTGGTCCTCTAATGTGTTCTCCTGTTCCGTGGTACAGAGATGACGCTGAATATGCATCTTCACACTGCTGTCAGACCTTATGATGTCTCATTTCGTATGCATTTCGACCGCCATATGCCCCAGCATACAGTTCAGGATGATTTGAACGGCTGTAACCAGCTGCTGGAGCAGATGCTGCAAAGTAAACAAAAATAAGCTCATTAACGAGCTAAGTTCAAACATTTTCAAACTGCTCTTTGTTCTAAATGTATTTTTTAAACCCCATACAATTTCATTAGTACATGAAAAGGAGCTAGAAACAGTGATGTGTTTTTTAATTTACTTAAGGTGAGTCAGAATTAGTTACACTATAGTAGGCGCCAATCAAGAAGGTGATTGACAGTTACTAACCACGTGGCAGAAAGCTTTAAATGAATGGGAGGGGATGGATACATCATAGTGGTCATCATAGCAACGATTAGAAGGACCAATTAGAACTAGGGCGTTCCCATAGCAACGATAGATGCAAAAACCTTGTTGTCGATACTGTAACACATGATTAGCATGACGTACCTGGCAAGCGACCGTTGCAGTAACATGAACTGCATGTCTTATCTTCTACTGTCACTGCAGTTATAAACATTGCTTCCTTTAGCCATAACTTAATATATTTACATCAGTTTAGAGATTGCCTGTGTACTGAAGCTATTTTGCATCATCCTATTTGTACATTATTTGCTTTGTGTTTACGTGCGCTTGGGTCCGTGTATCTGTGCATGTGTTGTGACCATATGCAATTGTGTTAACATTTTTAATAGATATTTAACAATATCCAAAAAATAGTGACTAAGACAGCGAGCCAAACGAAAAACTGAGCGTACTCGGTAACCGAATAAAATGTATTTGGTAAAGGTATCCCAATTGAAGGACAAGCATCGGAAATAATATGCTCTGTGAGAGAATCAGCCACATTTTCCCATTACAGTAAGTATCAATATTTCACAGATCTTTACACTGATATATTTTTGCATGTTCTATCCTTGGCATGTAGATTCATTATTTTATAATTGTCTTCATATACGAATATACATAATACCTGTCCTACAATGCAGATGCAACCCAGTCGCCTTTGTACACAATTCTAACGTGCTCTCCATGTGGTTGCGATAAGCGGCAACGTCGCCTCTCCCTCTCCCCATGAAATGTCAAATCACTTTCTTCTTTGGCAGCGAGTATAACATCATGTATGTTTACTCACTTAACATGTTTTGGGAAACGGTTTGTTCCCATTATCAGAAGGTGTCTGACTGGTCCGTGTAATTGGAGTTTCCATTGTGGCAATTGTCTATCCAATCAAACACAAAACACTAATCAAACCGGCCAAACATGTTACAGAATTACACACATGGGAGAAGGCCTTCATTTGTAACACAGCTTACTACTAATGAATTTTGATCTGCTGCCACCAAGTTCCCTCTGGAAGTACATTATGCCACCATGATAGACAATCACCATGCCGGAAACACCATAACACAGACCAGTCGGACACCTTCTGATGACAGGAACAAACCATTTCCCGAAACATGTCAAATGTGTAAACATAACTGATGTTACTGTAACTCTCATCTTATACAATTTGTTGGGAGCAGCACAGTGAAGTGTAATAATATCAGGGCAGATTGATAAGTCCATGACTTTGATGAGAGATAGCATTCTAGTCACAGGTTTCTTGTTTGCACCCGTCTTACATCTATTCTGGGTATAATCGCAGAAATTCATCGTCATTTGTTTCTTAGAACATTGTTGAGAGCGTCTAAAATAAGCAGATGTGTGTTGCTTCATAGAAAATGGCAAAAAGTGAATTTTGTGTTCTGATAAAGCACTACTTTTTGTGTGGTAATACGGTGAAGGAAACGGAAGAAAAGCTGAACAAGTATTACGGGGACTCTGATCCAACACATGGCATGGTTCACAGATGGTTCACAAAATTTCAATGTGGACGTTCGAGCA
This sequence comes from Deroplatys truncata, assembly GCA_030765065.1. Lineage (NCBI taxonomy): Eukaryota > Metazoa > Arthropoda > Insecta > Mantodea > Mantidae > Deroplatys > Deroplatys truncata. The sequence goes on from CM060988.1 coordinate 175,859,596, forward strand.
CAACAGATGCCGTGCGCACAGGACAGCCGGTTGAGGTCACAACAGAAGAAATGGTGAACAAAGTTCATGATATTGTGTTGGAAGACCTCCAAGTGAAAATCCATGAGATAGCTAAGACCATAAACATCTCGAGTGAATGGGAGTATAACATTCTGCAATAATTTTTGGGTATGAGAAAGCTGTCAGCAAGATGGATGCCGCAACTGCTAACAGTTGAGAACAAGCAGAATCGTGTTACCATTTCACAGGGATGTTTGAACATGTTCCAGCGCAACCCAAATAGTTTTTGCAGCGTTATATCTTGATTGATGAAACTTGGATCAATTACTATTTACTTGAAACCAAACAACAATCAAAGCAGTGGATTTCCTTTGGCGAACCTGCTCCAATGAAAGCGAAAACCATTCCATCAGCAGGAAAAATCATGACAGCTGTCTTTTGGGATTCACAAGGGGTGATAGACATCCACTACCTGGAAAAGGGTAAAACGAATGATCACAGGTTCAGATTATGCCGCAATGCCGGATCAGTTTCACAAAAAATTGTTAAAGAAACGACCCCATTGGGTGAAGAAAAAGGTTCTCTTTCATCAAGATAATGCACCCGCACACAAGTCATCCATTGCAATTCCAAAATTTGTCGAATTGGACTACGAACTGCTACCTCACCACCATATTCTCCAGATTTGGCTTCAAGCAATTTCTTCCTCTTTGCAAACCTGAAAAATTGGCTCGCAGGGAAGAAATTCACGTCCAGTGAACACATCATGGCAAAAACAACCTCATATTTTGCAGACTTCGAAATATCACATTTTTTAGAAGGGTTAAAAAAATTGGAGAAATGTTGGACAATGTGTATTGATTTGAAGAGAGACTATGTTGAGAAATAAAATTGATTTTTTGGAAAAAATTGTTATTTTTCTTTTAGGTGGGCGGGCGGGCGGGTGGGTGGGCGGGCGGGCAGGCAGGCAGGCAGGCAGGCAGGCAGGCAGGCAGGTAGGTTATGTGTAATAAGTAGCTACTGTGTATGCTGTTCCTGGTCAGGCATATCTTTGTAGCTTATAAGTTGCAGTTTCTTTCAGAATACACATGTTTATGGCTGAGGAGAAAGTAGGATTCTTTTGTATCCAAGCATTACAAGACAGCACCTTTGTCCCATTATAGCAGCTCGAGAATGTACAGTAGCGGGCGTAGATGGCGAAATTGTCAGATAATTGGGGAAACTACTGCTTTGCATAAGGGAAGAACTCGTGTGATAGAGAAGGAGAACCTATCAGAATTCAGTTTACCAAAGTCATCATAGAGTAACATACTAGAGCCTGCAAAAGTCCATCCAATCAGAAGCAAAAGGTGTTAAGTACCCAGCTAGCATCGTAAACTGCCACGCAAGTACCAGATACAAATTTCATAATTCTGCGGAGTGCTGTTTGTTTTAAGCAGAATGCCTAAGTAACATTCTGGTATATGCTCTTTTAGAACCTGCAAAGGTGTTTTTATTACACGTATCTAAGCATTGTACTTATCTAGAGTGATGTGTGAAAGTAATATAAGTTGCCAATGCGTAAAGTGAAATAAACATCAGTGCGATTCGCAAACAGGAGCAACATTATCATTCAGTCATTCATTCATTATCTGTGTACCCTCCTCTTATGTAGGACTTACACCCCCCAGGACTTACAGGCGGGTGCCTGGGGTCAGAGGCCCGTCGAGGAGCAGACACTCATGGATCAGACAGAACATCCAGGATGGGTGATCAGCCCAATGCCTGGTATGGGATGAAGGAAGTAGATGAAACGAAATGTTGGTGAAATGGATGAAAGGAAAGGTGATGATGGAGCAGTTGGTGGAATGAATGGCGGGGGAACCCGGAGAAAACCCGCCCAGATGCCGCTTCGTTCACCACAAATCCCACATGCAGGTCCCTGGGATTGAACCCAGGCCGCCTCGGTGGGAGGCGAGCGGTCTAACCACTTGGCCACGGCGCCGCCCGAGCAACTTTATCAATGATCATAATACTTGTACAGTGCAGTGCTAAGTATTTCAACAATAAATTCAGCAATAATTAACTTGAATTTACTGTGCTTCATTATTATCCATGTGTTCCAAAACCTCACCCGAGATCTATGACGCCAAATATATTCCACAGGCATGGGTCACAGATGCAGTATAATAACAGAAGTGCTGCATAAACATAATTGAAATCTAACTCTGAAACATCTTCATTTGCCAATAATATTGAAATGTAATTTTCATGACAACAACAGTAACTAGTGCTGTACAAGAGTGTGTTTTATTTACATCTGACATGTCACAAACAGATTTCACAATCAGAGACTTTGATTTAATGTTGATCCATATAGTGGAGTAAGAAAGCTTCTGGTTCCTAACCTCAAAATGCTTATATTGGTACGCGTTTCTGCTCTACAATTTTCTGTACATTGTTTTTTCACACACAGTATGTAAAACTAATGTTTTCCAAGCTACCCATCATAGTCAACCTTCGGGATTTGGACTCCGAAGAAGAATTCAGCAAATAAAGAATAAGGTCGTTGTCGTTTCTAATGCTCCCCATATGGTAACCTTCGGGGGTTACCTCATTTCACCAAGTGATGACTGGACCTATTTCTGAGGTGGAAGCAACCCAGTGGGTGGAATCTGTTGCCTCAAATGGTAGGATGATGATGGGTGATGAAATAAGAAGACCTACAGTTTTTACTGTGAACTCCGAACCACATTCGTCCTTGAGGATACTTCACATGAGCATCTCAGAGGTAAAAAAAATGTATATATATATATCTTTAGGCATGGATAGGGCCAAATTAAAATAGCCACTCAGAGGCAGGAATTGAACCCCAGACCCTAAGTACGAGAGCTGGAAACAAAACCACTACACTACCCCAGCACCCTATGAAGAATAAGGTAAAACATGCAAGTTTGTAATGTGTTACCTTTTAACAACAAAATAAATTGTTTCCCTAGTTTGCACCAAACCGTCATGTGCTTGTGGTCATTCCCATTCCACTACCTGGTTTCCTCCTCTTTATAACAGCGCAACTCTCAGTATGGCAACTGTCATTCATCGCCTTCATTTGTGGCATTGAATACAATAAAAATTAAAAACACAAGTAAAAGGTTTAATAGTACACAATGCATCACAACTATTGTTTCTCATGGTAATGGTTTACATTTATGAATAATATAATAAACAATTGTTATAACTTGAATATTATAAGTGCAAGGCTATCACACCTTAATAGTAGGCATATTCTTAAGCGCTAGCCAGCACATAATTGGTTGGAGAGGTGCTCTCGGCTAATGGTAGCATCAAGAATGCTAATCAAGAATCATGGCGAAACCTAATCCAACTTGTCAGCATAACAAGGATTCCAGAAGGCTCCTGTGCATATAAAGAGAGGTATATTCATCATGGCTAAGGTTATTGATGTGATGTACAGTGCTGTGTGTTGTTCTATGTGATGAATGTCAGTGGGAGGGAGAGGCTAGAAGGCGAGTCCTGTGTTCAGCACTGAAGTGAGTGACTGAGAAGAGAGAAGAACAGTTCTGTGTTCAACATTGAAGTGAACAATTGAAGAAGAGAGGAATAATGTGTTCGGTACTGAAGTGAACAATTAAGGAAGAGAGAGGAGTCCTGTGTTCAACAATGAAGTAAACAATTGAAGAAGTGGAGTCTTGTGTTTGACACTGAAGTGAATGATCGAGGAAGAGAGAAGAGGAGTTCTGTATTCAACACTGAAATAAACAATCAAGGAAGAGAGAAGATCACTCCTGTGTTCAGCAATGAAGTGAATGATCAAGGAAGAGAGGAGTCCTGTGTTCAACATGGAGGTGAATAATCAAGGAAGAGAAGTCCAATATACAATACTGAAGTGAGCGACCAGAAGAAAGAGAGGAGTCCTGTGTTTGACACTCTACTAAGTGATTGGAGAGAGAAAAGGCTGCTTTGTATGTAGTTTATTGCAACAGCATGTACAAGTAAAAAGGAAAGAGCGATGGGAGAAAACTGAACTAAGTCACAATATTCATCCTATCAAAATTTTACACAAATTTGTCAGAAACATTACATTTATAAACCTTTATCACTTAACATTTAAAAAAAGAAGAGTAAGCAAAATATTTTGATATTGTTCTTCATTGCAGCAAGTAATTAAGATGTCGTATAGCCTAAGCAGAACCTAAAGTGTGTTATATATCAAGTTTCATAACAGTGTGATCATTCTTGCGTGAAAAGATAACACACACACAGATGTATGTGCAAACAACAATTTTCAATGTGTGATGTTTGGTTTCAGACATGCCCATACATGTCAGCATCAATTATTCATCCAAAATTAAAAATTACAGAACATTTTTTGTTACAGTTTTATTATTTATGCTTACAAGTATTCAGCACAAGTTTTTAAGTATTTAAAGATGAACATACCTTTAGGGGCATAGTATTGTCCTCTGCCCTCACCATAGCCATGTGCTGGGCCTCTGGTGGGTCCCGGTCGCCCCAACCCTCCACTAGGGTGGCCACTTGCACTCACCCCATTCGGTCCTCGCTGTAAACAATGTTCTCTATTAGTTTAAACTCATTTACATGACACTTTTATAATTTATTCTATATATACTATGTTATTAAATAACCTCTGTTTCCAACATAATATGAAGTGAACTTGCTACACATGTCTACTTAGTCTACATCTACCTATCGTAGGTAGAGGAAGTACTGTATTATTTGATATCAGGATTTCACTAGAAATACATTTTCTACAAAAAGGTCCATGTGTGTGTCTATGAACAGCATAATTCAAAACCTTAACTCAGATAAATATCAAACTTGGTTAAAGATTAAAAACAGAAGCACTATAAACCATGCAGTATTCTTCATGATGGTAGATTGAGTCACACTTTTTGATACTCATCTTCACTAATTAAATGTTGTATAAAACAAAACTAGAGATCAAAACGATTTCAAATTTGGTATACATAGGAAACCTACACATGTGGACAATTATACAAAGAAAAATCTGATGTGTTACACTCACATGACTTTCTCTACTCTTGTACAAACTATTTTTACAAACTCTTATTCTCCATCTATTTCATATTAATCGAGATAAACATTTGCAGAAACGATCTTTTGACATGCAAAGAGAATTACATTTTACACATAGCGACCAGTTCTAAAAATATTTGACTATCGCTTAAGCCGTACTATGTTCCCCTTGTTTTGTATTTGAAGTAGCCTTTAAGCGTATACATCTCTCTTAATAGCTGGTTGCTATGTGCAGCACCATTCTCTTTGCCTCAGATTAATACTCTTTGCATATCCAAGACAAAAAAATGAATAACGAATTCCCATTTGAGAAAATAAGTATTGAAAAATTTCAGGGAATAACAAGCAATATCTCGAAAATAGTTCACTCAGCAAAAAAAATGTATATAACATAAATTGTGTATTTTAACGCGATCTACATTTTTTGTGTAGTAAAACTCTGTCTATCTCTTATGGTTTACCAGTTATGCAAAAGTCGTTCACAATGAAGAATACTTTTGGAGACATTCCCAGAAAATTCGAGATATACATTTCATTTGTCATGAAAATATCTTAAACATATGATATTTTAATCAAAATCGTTAGAGCCATTTTTGAGAAAATTAAAATTTTTGAAAAATGTCCCATGTAAAGGGTAGTCTGGGGTGGGGGGATTTTCTTGAAAACCTTTGTGTCGCATCTCAGGAAGATACTAAACCTAAATACCAAGTTTGGTGTTTATCCGACTGTTCGTTTCTGAGTTATGCTGTTCACAGACACACAGACACACACATGGACATGTTTCCAAAAATGCTTTTTTTGGATTCAGGGGGTCTCAAAACATGTATTTCCGGTGAAATCTCGGTATCGAATTTTTGGGTGGAATACAATACTTCCCCTACTTACTATACGTAGTGGTAGTAGAGAAAGTAAAAATAGCAGTAACTAATGGATTCAACTCAGATCTCATAAGGAACATGATAAATAAGAAGAAACTCAAGGCAATTTTACATACTACCACTCTAGTACCACTCTCAAACACAAACTGGAAATACAAGAAATTCAAATACCACCCCTGGGCCTTTACAAAATTTGAACGTATCTTCAATAAATTTAACATAAGACTAGCTCCATAAAACAAATTCAGCCTGAAGAACTTGCTAAACACACCTCTCAAGAATACCATCCCACACACATTAAAATCTGGAGTTTACCAGATTAATTGTAACGAGTGTGAGAAATATTCCATACGCAAAACAAAAAGAAAAATCCACTGTATCATACCATTGTTGGACAGAAAACCACAACATTGGTCAAAGTATAAAACTAATAAAACCCCTCACGACACTAATTGAATTGAACATTTGGAAAAAATACACATCATCAAAAACAGTAACAATATCATTAATTTTGAAATCCCGCCTGTGAATGTGTTATAACTTTGTGCCCCTAACACCAGATGGCAAGAGGTTCAGAATCTGCAGGAAGAGGAAGAAGAGCACACAGGACAGAGAGACCCTTAGTCATCCAGTCGCTGACGATGAGGACGAATGCCCTCGAAAACGTTTCTGTTTTATACAATACGTAATCAGTGAAGGTGAGTGTCAAAAAGTGTGACTCAATCTACCATCATCAAACTTGGTATTTATGTTCATCATCTTCCAAAGATGCAACATGAAGATTTTCCAGAAAATCCCCCACACCATTTAATATAGAATTATTTTTTTCTTTTTGAAGTGAAACTTCTGACAATAGGGCAAATTGGCCTGGATTAGATGAAAAAAGAAATGCATGAGTTGGCCAGATAAGGAGACTTCAACCAGCAGTTGAGAAATTGAGAGGAGAATCATTTCTACTCTCACCGTTGCATACGTCATAAACAGTTCAGTGCATGCGTCATATGTATTGTATTAATTTGTAACACTGGGAACCAGTAGACGCTTGCATATTACACTGTACATTAGCTGAACACATAATATGAAGCTCAACCATTGATAAGATTTTTGGATGAAAAATTCAAGTTAAAATTGAACACACAACCAGATCAGGCACTACATTTATGCAGTATTCTCTCGTTATTTAGAAAAATTTACAGTCTAAATTATTTCTATCATATTTCAACTATCATAAACCCATACTTTCTTTCTTAGCGTATGAAAATGGAAATTGATGAATAAAAGAAATATTTCATTTAATTAAGAGGATTTTTTTTGCATTCAAATTCCACATAACCATTTCCTAATCCTGAAATAATAAAATTGTCAACAAATGCTAGAATCTAAGAAGTTTTACTTCTAATGCACAAATTCTCTTGCATTTTTTGTTTTTTTATATATACTTATGTTGGGGAGAAGGGAGAGAGATCTCTATTTATATGCCACCATTAACATCTAGTCATATCTGCAGCTTTTTACCTTTGGAACTTTTGCTCACCAACAATAATGTTCATTGGTTTACAATTGTGTTAACCTTTGGGTTGGCATTACTTTTAGCAATTATGTACATTAAATTTACACACACATTCCCACTCTGAACCATACTTCCAGACTCTAGGGAGGATAGGGAATAATCCGGGCTAGAGAAAAATTCTCACCCTCCAGCTGGGAATGAAACTTAGGATCACTGGATTTGGAGGCTAGCGTGCTAATCACCAGACCACAGATGCAGTCTCATTATTTTTATTTTCTCAAAAATGGCTTAATAATTTTGTTTTAAAATATATGTATGACAAGTAAAATGTATATTCTTGATTTCTTTTGTGAATAAGCTCCTGCCAGACATAAACTTTCTATACAAAAGAAATGTAGATCTCATTAAAACATACATTTTATTAATAAACCACACTTGGAAACTGCAAGTACAGTAATGAAACATTCCAAATTGAAAAGGACTTGATTCTACTTCAACTGCACTAAAGTGGTTTCACTTTAAGTTGAAAGGAGTTGTAAACAAAGCCACATAACAAGGGAGTGCGTCATGGCTGGTGGGCAAACTATAACTTTTCCCGCTTAGCATATCATCTGTTCCTCTACATAAAACAATTCGGCTCAGATTGTAACATTTTGTGCTTATTCTTCTGCAGAGAAATTTGTTATTGTTCACTAATGGCACTGGGGATTAATTGATCTGCATCATTTTCCCTCTGGCTTCACAATATAAAGTCTGTAAGTTATCAATTTTAAGGTCTTTGCATTTGGTGAGATGTTGTTTGTTCAGGATGACATCTTCTTCACAGAGAGTGCACTTGCATGTAGGTAGGCATCCTATCTTGTAGAGGTGTTCTGCAAGGCAATCATGGCCAGTTGCCATCCTAAAGAAGGCCACTGCAGTCTCCCTTCGCATTTCTTGCATATCAACTCTATCTTTAATATTCTTATAATCTATCTTCATCAAGTCTCTGCTGTCTTTTGAAATGTTGTTTAATGTTATTTAATTGTTTATTTATTTCGATTTGTCCTACAGGTTTTATTTGTTGTATTGCACCTTTCTTTGGTAATGATCCGCATGTTCATTGCCCAAAAGTCTGACCTGAGCTGGGATCCATTGTAAAGTGACATGATTTCTAGTTTCAACTGCTTTAATTAGGCTTCTTATTTCTTTAATACTTCTTGTTGTTTTATTATTTAATTTGCTATTCCATCTATGGTTGATTTCGAGTCTGATAAGATAACTAATTTTTGTTTTATGTATGGTCTATATAAAATGTTCTGTAATGCTGCTTTTATAGCTGTTAATTCTCCATTATAGTGGTTTGATGTTAGATATTGTGCAAAATGTTTACAGTATACTCCTGCACCAGCATTTTTTTTTTATTATTGATGGGAGATCCATGTATATATTCAGAGTCATTCTTTTTCTGGGTATCTTTCATTTTACATAGCTATTGCTATGGCTCTCATTTCATCTGGTATATTGTTTTGTTTGTGTATTTTGGGGAACAACGTAGTCCGCCTCCATATGGTGTTCCCTGGGTAATGCTAAATGGACTACAACACAGGAATGCTTCCCAAGCCAAAAAAGTTGCAGAGAAATTATTGTAACCCATTATTGTAACAATTCAATTTAGCAACAAAATGTGTTTGCTCAGATTCACATATAACTAACTGAATTCTTATGAAAGCATTTATCAGGCTATGCGCAGGCACTGTAGTTCATTTCCAGTTTCTGGTATAAGCCGTCAGCATACTCCCTGCATGTGTTGAGAAAATATTACTTTCAAGAGTAACATGATTGAAAATCCTCTGCCACTGTGGAGGAACATAAACGTGGAAAGTGGGGAGAAGACAATTGTGTTAGATGTTTTTAACACATTTTGTGAAAAGTAACCACTTTTATTAGTTGATAATGAATGGTTAGCTGTTGTTTAGCAATAACTGAAATTTGGCGTTAGTGATGCAGAATTGTTTGCATCAAGTGTTTCTGTGGTAACTTCTAACCTATAGTGCTCAGCATTTTCTTAACTCACTGACTCATAAAAGGTTAAAGCAAAAGTGGTATACTGATATTAGTCATTAAATGAATGATTTTTAAAGCCTAAAGTCAAGAGCAGTCTAATCCAGTACTTTAAAATAAAGAGAGTTGAAGGTTGTTACACTACATCACTAAAATATTCTTACTTGAAACTGTCTCCCGAAACGCGTTCAAGTAAGAATATTTTAGTGATGTAGTGTAACAACCTTCAACTCTCTTTATTTTAAATTATGACACATCACTGTTACTAGCTTCTAAATCTTCAAAATTAGTCATTAATCCAGTACTTTTAATTACAGAAGGAATAGTAGATAGACACAGCTGCTGAACTACTCAGGTACCACTTTCATTTGTCTGCCTTTAGTAATGTGTTAGAAGTTTAGGATGCAAGGCAATATATAGGAATAAGACACACCAGTGGGTACTTGGTCCCCGTTATATGTCCACATGATGCTGGCATGTGCTCGGCGGAGTGATGCATTAAAGTTTGTCTACTTCTACTTTGAAATAGTTATGGATTTTTTTACCTCCGAACATGTTTCAGGGATTGTTACTCTCATCATCACAGAGAATTCTAGCAGTTGTTTCATATATGGCTACCTTTAGTAATTTCTAGTGAAGAGTCTAATATACACAATATGGATCTAATATGCTGTACCCAGGAATTAGAATGATAAAATTTAAATTTGACTAAGTCTTCTTTCTCGTTTCTGGGACCCAGGAAAGGTTCCCATTAATTGCGATCACTTCACATTATAATACACGTATTTTAAATTAAGGGCACTGGGGTGGCGCAGCAGTTTAATTTCAGGCATTTCATACTGAGGGTCCAAGGTTCCATTCCCAGCTCTGGAAAGGCGATTTTAAGTTGGCCGTATCCTCGCCTTAAAACTCTGACTTGCTCATGTAAAGTATTTTCAATGTCCAACATGGTCCAGAGTCCACAATAAGAGCTGTAGGTCCTCTCATTCCACCACCATCCTCATCATCACCTTATCATCAGAGGAAATGGATCCCACCAAAGGGGACCTCCACCTCAGAAACGGATCCAGTCATTGCTTGATAGAATGAGGTAGCTCCCAAAGGTCATAGGCCATTATAATTCTGGTTTACATCCTAGGTTATTTGGAACCATCCTTTATTGTTCATATGCTTTTGCAACCTTTGTTTCTTATTATACGCATTATTTGTACTATCTGCATTTCTTATTAAATATGTTCCTTATTTATTGCTCAATGCAAGTAAATATGTACTCACTACTTGATGCCAATTGTTGTCAAAATCTTGATAACAATACAATACTACTAAAAGAAATAATGCCATAGAAGTCCACTCTAAGGCCACATGACAGTAAGGCAAAAAACTCAAAAGTACCTATAAGAATTAAAATGGCAACTACTAACATAAAATTTTTCAAATAAACTGGTTTTGTTTAATAGAATTTGGTACAGGAGTTAGAAACTGTGATGCATTTTGAATTAGATAATAGTTTCCGAGTTGGAATTTATAACATTAAAATCATTGGTCATGTTTCAAGGCTTGTTTACATCTCGTCAATGTTCTCCAACTGGTGCAGTATTTTTCCCAAAGATTTTGGAAGAGGTTGGATTTGATGTGATTGGTGCTTGTGTTACTTTGAACCTACTGTACATCCAACAAAAATCAGTTCAGTTCACCATGTAAATAGAATAAAACAACATTTTACCTTTCCTAGAGTTGAAAATAATCAGAGAATGCTAATCACCTAACCTTTGAAATTTACCATAAACCAACCCAGTTGACAACTACATAAAAAACAATGGTTACAAGCTCATAATGCACAAATGTGCAGGATTGAACAGTTTAACCCACAGATTGGCTTTCACAGCATTAACCCCTGCAAGGATACCCAATGAGGCGAAGTGAGGTGTTGAAACTCGTCCTCTTGGAATAGGAATAAAAATAAGATAAAACATATTTTGTTACTATACAAATGCAGATGAGGAAATAATTATAATAATAAATGATGGAATAATTCTCTTGTTAGGAAAATTGCCCAAAGCAAGGAGCAAATAGAAATTGAAGCTCTTGGTGGAAACAAAGTTAAAGTAAATGGAAACATTATACATTAACCCAGAATAATACTCAGGTCCCAATCAAGTCAGAATATTACGTTGTTGATCAATTGCATAGGAATAAAAAGAAAAAGAAAAAGAAATGTTACTGTGGGGCACAAACCTCTGACCACATATTACAGTGCCTTAAACCGCTCGGCCACCCTAACACATGATAGTTACAGCATTGTCTGATTTCATTAACTGCATAACATTGTGAGTGAATTTTTTTTAACATAATAAAAGGGTAAATTGCATATATCTACATTCAAACGAAACCCATCAGCATCTGAACATGCTCTCACACCGCTTGCTTCAGTTGGGCCCTCCCCATCCTTTACCACAATTCTATTGAATGCAGAACAAGCATTTTACCTGCAATCCTTGGTTTTGATAGGTTAGCTACTCCTATTGTCCTTTAGACCACATGGCCATAAATTCTGATGTCAAAACCAAGTAGTTTCCAGTTATTTAGCAGTTGGTTAAATTGGTTATTTAAAAGTGCTGCACACGATGTCATATCATATCCATATTGGTGAAGAAGTTAAAAGAAGAAGATATTAAAATTGAATATTAACACATATCTGCAGCATTAAACAACAGCTTTGGCCCACAACTAATACAACTAATAGATAAGAAAATCAAAAAAGTTCAAACAACAGAGACAAATCATAGACAGCACAAAACTAAGTCAAACAAAAGAAAAACCAATTTCAAGAAATTAACATACCATCCAGGACTATATCACAAATTCCAAAGCATGTTTGATTCACATGACTTTCTCTACTCTCTTATCATTTATTAACAGGTATAAAAACTATTCTTATGGAACCTTATTTTTCTATCTACTTAATTTTAATTGAGGCAAACTTTTGCAGAAGTAGCTACTTTATACACTTCGTTATAAATGCAACGGGAATGACAATAGTCACATATTTAAGAACTGGATGCTATATGCTGGCCTTTAAACTCTTTCCATGCAACCACATGATACAACTGAATGTGGACAGAACCTTAAAAGAATGACAATGAATTGAACAATTCAAACTCTATCTATCCACAAATGGGCATTTCAGAAATGGCTGATGCCACAAAAAATTTATTTGAAATAAACTGTGTGTTTAAAGTGATCTACATTTGAAAATGAATGAGGAGTAGGAAAACTTATTTACACTCTTTGCTTAAGTAGAATTACCTGGACATGTTTCGATAGTCCCTTGGGCATATAACAAATTCAAGAAAATTTTCAATGATAGCAATGTGGCACTCATCCCTGAGAATAAATTCAGCATAAAATTCCTCATAAATGCAAACCAAAAAGAAAAAAATGCCAGCTCATAAAAAAATCCGGGATTTATAGAATAGATTGCAAGGATTGTGAACAAATCTATATTGGTCAAACTAAGCGTAACATAGAAACGAGGCTTAAGGAACATTTTCAAAACTTCAAATCCAGGGAAGAAGAAAAATCAGCAGTTGCAGTACATTTTTGGATACAGGGACATGAAATTGAGGACACAGTATCACTTATCAAGCACGCACAAAAATCTATGGAATTACACATTTGGGAGAAAATATTTCTTTGGAAATTTCGTTCAAGGTTAATGAATTTTGACATCCCTATGGACAAAAATTTGATTACTAAAGTTGTAGAACCACCACTAGAGGGACAAAGAGACATCTGTAACCATCAGAGGAAAGCCAACCAGTTGCAATCAGCTGACGATGAGGAAGTGATTCCTCGAAACTAGTTCTGAGGTATTGAACCTATTTTAGTGAAATTGTATTTGCAACCACTTTTATATATTACATATCTTATTATTTGTCATAGTACCACTTTCAAGTGTTCCTTATTTTAGTTTCTGCTCTTTGTTTTCGTTGCTTACATTTTAAACTTTTCATTACGCCTAGTAAGAGAGGTTGAAGAATAATCTCTTGGAAGAATAGAGTATAGAAGATGAGTAGGAAAAGCCATGTGAATGCACACATCAGGTTGTTTTTTTCAGTGGCTGTTGCATATGAGGACAATATTATATTTGTTATTGGTGAGTTATTCCCAAGATGGTCCTTTTGTATATTTTCACTGAAATGCTTAGTGAAAGCAACTAAAAGCGATACACACTTGCTTAAGTTTCAATGAAACAGTAAAAACAAATTTCTGATTTGATACATTCACATGACTTTCTCTACCCTCTATAGTTTATTAGTGCTATTCTTACTAATGCAGTTAATGCACTGTGTATTTTTAACTTCACCAAGTATATCATTATTTTCACTCATAGAACCAGCAATCACTTCTTAATATTAAAATTAAAAGCTGGTTACGAGCACAGGACCCGACTTCTGGTTCACTTTTGATTCATCTTCATCACGGTGTTAAAGTGCTTACCTCGAAGATGACCTTAGAGTTGGGGGAACATGTGAAAATCACTTGGGAAAAGATCTGGTGAATATGGAGGATGCGAGAAAACTTCCCAGTTGAATCTTCTGAGCTCCGCCTGGGTCAAGATTCAACTTGGAAGTTTTCTCATATCCTCCGTATTCACCGGAGCTTGCCCCAAGTGATTTTCACATGATCCTCCAACTCAAAGGTAAGCACTTCTAACACCAATGATGAAGTCAAATCAGTGAACAGCTGGTTGCGAGCACAGGACCCGACCTGATACAACACTGGCTTGGAAAAACTTGTGCCACGTCCCCAAGAATGCTTGGAAAAAATGCTGACTATGTAGAACAGTAACAGGAGGATTGTACAATATAAATAAAATTAATTCAACATGATCAATTGTGTGTAATGTTTTTTTATAAAATAGGGAAACTTACTTGTTGGACGCCCCTCATATATTACATTTGACGAAACCATAATTTCTGTAAAGAATTATTACGGCGAATAAAGAATTGAATTGAAACCGTTTCCCGAAACATGTTAAGTGAATAAACTTAAGTGATGTTAATGTAACTAATTCCAACTCACCTTAAGTAAACTCAAAAACACATTAGTGTTTCTAGCTTCTTTTTCACATATTAATCAAGTTAGAACGTTGATTGCCCTGGCATGTGGCATCATCCATCTTTGCTTTTTAGAAACCTGCGTTAGGCTGCATCCCCTATAAATATCTTCATATTTCAAAGCATTTTTCTCCAATCTAGGAATGAGTTTATCAGCTTTATTAATGTATTCATAGAGACCAAACTGTGATTTTAAGGGTAACGTTTACACCTCTTCCATCCAATATATTGCAAATGTAAGAAGACCTGTGGTTCTCAACTTTAATATTTAGGAATAAAAACACATTGTTACACAAATTTTGAAGAGTTTTGCAGCTGTGAGCAGGGTATAGAGCATTCTAATATTGAACCAGTCCTTGCTTTTCTACACATTTTGGAGTAAACACACCATTACCTTCAAATGCATATGATGCAAAAAATCAAGTAAAATTAACTTACCATTCTTCTGAAAGTGTTCATTGGTCTGCGCAGTGTTTCACTGAATCTTCTTGCTGGAGGTTTCTTGGGATTTGATGAAGGAGTATGTACTGCGCAGCATTTTATGAAGAGTCCCATGAATATTATGAACGCAATGCCCATAAGCAGAACAGCCCACCAGTACTCCTGTAACAGTACAACGATAATGAGTATGCCTAGAGCTATTAAATTCACATGGTTTTCTCTAACCATTATTGTTTATTTTTATATAGCCTCTGAAAGCTATTCTTACAAAAGCTCATTTTTTCTAACTACATCATGTTAATTGAGATAAACATTTACAGAAATAGTTTCATCATATTTCGTTGTATGCAGAGGTGACTGAATCAATATTCAAATGTTTAAAATAGGGACACTATATGCTGGCCTTGAATTCCATGCTCTTTCCATGACATTGCAAGAAACAATTGAAGGGTGAAACCACTTTAAAATAATGACAAAGTATTGAAAAATTCAAACCAATAATATCTCGGAAATGACTGATGCCACAAAAAAATTGCTTGAAATAAACTGTGTGTTAGAGATCTACATTTTTCTGCATAATATGTTCTTGTCCACCTCTTATAGCTTACCTGTTATACAAAACCACACAAAATTCCTTCAGAATGAAGAGGTCTTCACATACTATTCCCAAAACATTTAAGATATATTTATTTATTTGTCATGTAAACTTCTAAAACATTTATTACTTTAATCAAAATTGTTAAGGGGACAAGTTACTCTGAAATGGTCAAAAATCACAATTTTTTTTTTGGCACTAATAAAATCTCTATTAATTCCAGTTTCAGAAAATATATACTTTTTCAGGTTTAAGAGCTTTTTTAAGACATTTAAATACCATTGAAATGCTAGTCTGCATTCTTTTAAAGCTGTCATGCAACGCCTCTTTTTAGAACGTTTTTGTATCTTTCAACAACAAATGACTATATCATGCCCAGTGAGCAGTTCAGCAATTAACAAAAGAGGCCAGGACCAAGAGAAGGGAATCAGAAAAGCTGCAGCAATCCAGGAATGAAGGTGCAGATGATTATGACCCTGGAATGTACTGAAAAGTGTCAGAATTTTAATGTTCAAACTTTAGGTTCAGTTTTTTCAAAACAACATTTTTGGATACTTATGTACCTTTTTCTCAGAAAGTATCAGAGGTAGTATACAAATGTTCAGTATATGTATACAACATAGTTAAACTTTCTGAACCACAATCATAATTTTATAATGCATATTAGTGATATTAAGAAAGCAACAACATTGCAAATTTTCCACATTTATGAGTTTGCAATTTTTTTTTTCTTTTCAATTTCTAGTGAACTGATATACATAACTAAATAACTGATGTTCAGAAGATAGCTGATTATATTAAGAACAAGCATGAAAAAGTGTGATTTTGTATTCTAAGTAGAATCAAGAGAAAAAGGTACGAGGACAGTCCAGAAAGTCCCAGACGTTTTGGCCTATCATGGCAATAAGTAGGGCTAGAGCCGCCCTTTTGGTCTCAGAACGTTCCTACATTCAGTATGCATCCAGCTGTGGTAGCGTGAGGACTGTGCCTTCCTTACTGTGCTCTCTGTGAGTTTGTAAAATGTGCGCTGCAATAGAAAATCCCGCCTCTTGTGAAGTGTGGTCTGTGATTAGGTTTTTGTTGGCTAAAAAGAACAAACCAATTGAAATTTATCGTCAACTTTGTGATGTTTACGGGCAGGGAATGAGTGAAAGCTAAGTCAGGCAATGTTGCATTGATTTTAAAAATGGCCATACCAATGTTCACGAAGAGGATCGCAGTGGTATGACTGATGAATTGACAATGCAAATCAATGACAAAATTCCTGAAAATTGTTGTTTCACGATTACAGAACTTTCGGAACATTTTCCCCAAGTTTCACGGAGTTTGGTGCATCAAATTGTGGTGGAGAAGCTTGGTTACCACAAATTTTGTGCTAGGTGGGTTCTGAAAATTCTTACGGAAGACCATAAAAAACAGAGACTGGCTGCAGCACTGACCTTCCTCCAAGATTTCTGTTTACAAACGCTGTCAGCAAGAAAGGTCATGGCTACTGTGTTTTGGGACTCTAATGGAGTGCTTCTCGTTGAGCTTCTGGAACGTGGAACAACAATAACCTCAGAGAGGTATTGTGAAGCACTAAGAAAGTCAAGGCATGCCATACAAAATAAGCATCGGGGAAAACTTAGCACCAAGGTGTTGTTTATTCATGACAATGCACACCCACACAAGGCCAATCGTACCCGAACACTCTTGGATGGGAGGTGTTTGACCATCCACCAGCCCGGATTTGGCGCCAAGCGACTACCACCTTTTCCCAGCGATGAAGAAATGGCTCGGTACACAATGCTTTGATGCTGACGCTGAACTGCATGCCCTGTAAACCAGTGGTTGAAGTCGCATGTGGCAGATTTCTACAGAGAGGGTATTGAAAAACTTGTGCCACGGTATGATAAATGCATCAATTTGAATGGCAATTATGTAGAAAAATAGCTTAAGAGTGTACCTTTCAAATGTAGATAATAAACGTTGATGTTTGCATTTTGTTAATTGTTTATTTCAAAACGTCTGGGACTTTCTGGATTACCCTCGTACATGAATTTACATGTTTTAAGAGTGAATTTTATTATTTTTCTGCTGAATGAAATAATTTTTACGGATTCAACTACATAAGCTATCAATGCAAACAACCACTTGAAATAATTGTCATGATGTATAGAATAATTAATAAAAATTTCAGGAAAAACCATTGAGAAACCTAAGAGAAGTGCTAATTTCACACACTTAAGGTTTAATTTCCATGTGTTCCGACTACCTTGTCCCCTTAAGAGCCATTTTTGTGGAAAATAAAAAGCATTGAAAATGTTTGCATGACGATTTTCAGTTGTTTTTTGCAACTGCATGGAAAGAATTTTAAGGTCAGAATATAGTGTCCAGTTCTTAAACATTTGACCATCACTGTTGCCTTTGTAACAAAATGTGTAATGTAGCTATTTCTGCAAAGGATTACCTCAATTATAAAGAAGTAGACAGAAAAATGAGCTTTTGTAAGAATAGTTTGTATACCACTAATAAACAATAGAGGATAGAGAAAGTCATGTGAATGTAATACATCAGATTTGTTTTAATCAGTTACATCTCCATACCAAGAAGTCAGGAGTCACCACTGCTGACAGGACATGTTTGTCCCTATTATCAGCTGCTGGTCCACTAACTAATGTTGAATCAGTTCCATGCTTTAGTATCTATCTATATACTGTGTAGAGCGTATCACCATAACAAATAGTAATTAGAAAAGCCAATACTAACTGTGATCCACTGAGCTACTGTGAGGAGGGTCTCTTTGTTGAAGAGCAGGTTCTTGAGTCGAGCTAATGGTCCTTCTGCATCCACTGCTCTGCATTTGTAAAACACATCACAGTATCCCTGAAAGAAACCCACGTACATTAAACTGAACTGTTCACCTATGGGAAAAGAACAGTTTAGAAATATGCTAGCAGTATACCTGAAAATTATCACAAGGTGACCCAGGACGGAGACTGATGCCCCCTGGAGGAAGTCCTACCAAATGAGCAAACTCACTGGTGCTGCGACAGGTGCTGGGATCTGTCCCATTCTGACAAGCAAGCTCGCACAGCTTTCTCTTGTCTATGTTTGGAATGATGTGACTGGTAAGAAAGCACTCCGTGAGATTCCACTCCAGACAGATCGATCCAGTGCACTCCCCATTGATACAAAGTTGGGTGCCCTCGTTACATCTCGTCTTGTTGTCCTTTGGTGCTGGACTGGGACACTCTGCGGACTTGCCGTTGCATATTGAGCTCCAGCTACAGTCGGATTCTGCCTTACACTGGGTGTTTGAAGATGCCAATATGAACGTGCAAGTTTCACTTGAACAGCATGGGCCTTGGCTGGGACTGAAAACATAACATACATTAAGCTCCTAATGCTTTACAAGACTTTCCAAGAGTTACCACAACTTCACAACTTTTCTCATCAAATTGCTTCTAATACTTTTAAAGTCTTTGGAGGAAGTCTTGAAAGCAAATAAGGACAAGCTCTAAATGATCAAAGGTTTGACAATGATCTGATGGCTTTGGCCAATAAAATGCGACTATTTACAGTGCATCACAAAATCTGCAACATGGCGGAAAGCGAAAAGTAAACGAAAATGGCTACCTGGGCAAGGGATGTCATATGCGAGCTGATTAGATTATACAAAAACTGGTCATGCCTGTACATCATGAACTTTTCGCAGATTATTAAAAGATGAAAACGAGAACATAAGAAGAAATTGATGGGCAGATTTCTGAAGTGTACAATAATGCATTAATGCAATGTTATATAGTGTATTTAATCTATCAAATTTCATTTCATTTCATTTCATTTATTATCAGTCGTTGAAAATTACATAGAATTCATGACATCGTCAATATATACATTAAAAAAAAATCAATGAATATTTTACAAATAATAACTTATTTTTACAATTAAAATAATTACAACAAATCATTTCAGATACTCATTTAAGGAATAAAAACAACCTTGTACACAATATTTTCTCAATTCTGTTTTGAATTGCTTTAAATTTGTTATGTTTTTAATATAAATAGGTAGTTTATTGTAAAATGTACATGCGGCCACAGTGGTTTTAGTTTTAAAAAACTGGATTCTATGTGATCTTGTGTGAAAATCTGTGTTACCTCTTGTAGCATGGTTATGTATTTGATTGTTAACTATTTCCTGTCTTATATTATGTTTTAGATACATTATAACTTCAAATATATATATATATATATATATATATATATATATATATATATAATGAGTATAGTGTTAAAATCGTATATTTCAATTGTAACCTGATTTCATGTGCTATAATGTGTAAAAATGCTATGTAATATTAATACAGAACAATATTTCATTGCAAATTGTTATATAGCGATGCTAATAGTAATTTACTTTGCACGTGATAAATTATTAATGTGTTCTGAAGAGGTTAGGTTTGGCAAAGAAACAATGCGTACATACACATTTATGACATTGTCAAATTTTGTCCAATCTTGTCAAATGTTTAAAAACATTTGAACATTTTTCTTGTAAACGCTTGAATTGAAAAAAAAAAGTTTGATCATATACAAGGCTTAATTTTAGAAGTTTCGGTAAGAATTACCAAATATGCTTTGTGTTTTGTTTTAATTTATTTTAACATGCTGTTATAACTATCCATGAGTAGGCAACATTATAAATTGATATTTTTATCACAGATTTGTTTAGTCTGTACAGTCGAACCTCAATCTATCGTTTCTGAAACTCTCACTTCCCTCATTTATCACTCAATTTATGCAGTCCTGGCCAGTTTTTCATTACAACTTATGTAAATAAAACCTGCATTCATTGTTTCTCAAAGTATACTTTTCCTGCATTATTCATTAAAAAAACTTCAGTCCCAAACAAATTCTATCCTCGAAAGATCATTTTTAAGCTGGAATAATTGCAGTAACGATCGTGATTCACAAGTTGTTGCCAATACTTTTAAAGCAGCATGTACCAAACGGAGTGAGGAATTCAAGTAGCAAAGTCCACACCTGTTTGGTTATGGCGGGGGGCAGATGAAGTGTGCAACAAGATGATAAAATCAGCATGCGTTTGTGATGAGGGTGAAGATATAGCAGCCGAAGCAGAGCCGACTTTTACCGAAGCTCCGAGTGCATATGAAACTGTAAGAAGCAAATTCAATCAACTGTTTTAGAGGAAAGTGACAAACACATAAAATGTGTAATATGTAAAATTGACGCAAAATATGTTTATTTATAATATATTGGCTTTATTTATTACTTTCTCTACTACGTATAGTAAGTAGGGGAAGTATTGTATTCCATCCAAAAATTCGATACCGAGATTTCACCGGAAATACATGTTTTGAGATCCCCTGAATAAAAAAAAAGCATTTTTGGAAACATGTCCGTGTGTGTGTGTGTGTGTGAACAGCATAACTCAGAAACGAACAGTCGGATAAACACTAAACTTGGTATTTAGGTTCAGTATCTTCCAGAGATGCGACACGAAGTTTTTCAAGAAAATCCCCCCACCCCAGATTACCCTTTACATGGAACATTTTTCGAAAATTTTAATTTTCTCAAAAATGGCTCTAACGATTTTGATTAAAATATCATGAGAAATAAAATGTATATATTGAATTTTCTGGGAATGTCTCCAAAAGTATTCTTCATTGTGAACGACTTTTGCATAACTGGTAAACCATAAGAGATAGACAAAATTTTACTACACAAAACATGTAGATCACGTTAAAATACACAATTTATGTCATATACATTTTTTTTGTTGCGTGAGCCATTTTCAAGATATTGCTTGTTATTCCCTTAAGTTTTTCAATACTTATTTTCTCAAATGGGAATTCGTTATTAATTTTTTTGTCTTGGATATGTAAAGAGTATTAATCTGTGGCAACAGGAATGATGCTACACCTAGCAACCAGCTATTAAGAGATATGTATGTGCTTAAAGGCTACTGTATTTCTATATTGCCCTTGTAAATATATATTCCCCTTACATTTACAAGAAAATTAGCAATAAGATAGAGTCTGCAAATGTTTATCTCGATTAACATGAAGTAGATGGAGAATAAGCGTTTGTAAAAATAGTTTGTACAAGCGTAGAGAAAGTCATGTGAGTGTAACACATCAGATTTTTTTTTGTATATGATTCATGCATTTCCCATATCCATCATTTTCTCACATTTGTTTTCTTTACTCGCTCCCTCAGAAAACGATGGATCACGGTTCAACTGTACTAATATTATAAAGAGAAAATTTGTATATACATATATGTACATGTAAGATAATCTCAAAAAACAATACACCAAAATTTTTTCACTATTGAAAAGCTCTATCTTTCTGATGGACATGAGCAATAAAACATCTAATATCAATTCCTAAATTACTACTAAAAGAACTAAAAAGTATACTGGTGTGCAAAATCTAAGGATGAGATGGGTAAAGTAACATAACAAATGAACTACTTGGTGGAAGTAGATGAAGGTGCGGGAGCATGTTGCCAGAGGTCTCTCACACGTACACAGAAAGCTGGACATGACATGGCGTGAGTGTAGCGAGCCTATAGTGCCAAATGGGTCTGTCCCGCAACACGGGGCAGTTGATGAAACAGGACAAGACGGTGTGTGGCAATTAGCGAGCTGTTACGGTGCACTGTAGTGGTGTTCTTCATTGCAACATGGCCCATAGATACCATTTGGATGACTACACATGGGGAAGAATCACCGGGAAACTAGAAGAAGGGCGAAGTGTGACGAGTGTTGCTCAGGAGTTTGGAATTGCTCACAGCATTGTTTCACGTGCATGGGGAAACTTCAAAACCACAGGCACTGCTGTCCTAAGGAGAGGTGGTGGTCGACCACGCTCAACTACAGCAGCAGATGACTGCTACATTGTGCAACAGGCAAGAAGGGATCCATGCCAAACAGCGCGAGGAATTGAAACCACATTTAACAGGACAGCTAGATGCACAATCTCACGTTACACAGTGGTACGGCGACTACACAGAGGTGGTCCCTTTGCCCAACAACCAGTACATTGTGTTCCATTTACATCCGCACCGGTGGCACCGTTTGCGATGGTCCCAAGAGCATCAAAATTGGACCAATGAGGAATGGGGTCACGTGCTCTTCTCGGATGAGAGCAGATTCAGTCTAAGTAGTGATTCTTAACGTACCCTCATCTGGCGAGAGGTGGGAACACGTAATGAACCCACGAACATTCTTAAACATGATCATTTTGGTGGTCTGGGTGTTATGCTTTGGGGAGGCATAATTTGCATGGGCGCACCAAACTCGCAATCTTTGAACACGATACGCTCACTGGTCAACATTATTGTGTTACTGTACTTCTTTCCCATGTGCGCCTTTTCAAGGGTGCGGTTGGCCCTGACTTTCATTTTTATGGATGACAATGCTCAACCGCATCGAACAGCGCAGGTGGTGGATCTCTTGGAACGAGAGGATATTCGGCGAATGGACTGGACTGGCCTGCCCGTTCCCCCAATTTAAATCCCATCGAACACATGTGGGATGCTTTAGGGAGACACATTGCAGCACATCCACATGCACCAACGACCATCCAACAGTTGTCAACACGTTGGTGAGGAATGGAACGTCCTACCACAAGAACTGCTTACCAACCTTGTGGCCAGCATGGGAGCACGATGCAGAGCATGCATTGCTGTCCGTGGTGATCATACACCCTTTTAAGCACATGTATCTGTTTCTGTAAATCTAGAGAGCCATCATATGTTGTATTGACTTTAGTGTAGCTTATGTTCTATGAACAAAAATGGCATTTCTGTTCATCTCATTGCATATTTCGTTTAACTGCCTGCTGTAGCATACTGTAGCAGTTCCCTCTATGTATGATTCAAGTTTCATCGAGCTATGTTACTTGGCAGTGTCACAGCATGCAGAGATTACTTTTGTCCTTAGGTCTTGCACACCAGTGTATTTACAAAGCTTATGTGCTGGAATACAATCCCATTGGAGTTATAAAAGAAAATACTTGTAAAGAAGGCTTTGACTTTTCAATGAGAACACCATGAAGTAAAACATAAGTTTTTATCCACAGACAATGCATGTAAAATAAGACAATGTTGCAGATATTTCATTCTAAACAATATATACATTTATATATGGTCATTATTTAGCAACTAAAACACAGCAAAACAAAAGAGAATTGAATTGCTTATAATGCAATACTAATTTCAAAGTATTTTAATAGCCTAATTTAAGAAAGTTTTGATTTATTTTCTTTGTAAGTTGTAATCAAGCTTATTAGCAGGGTGGGCTAAATAATTGTATATAGAGAGAAAATTGCTAACATTAGAAATCCGTGAACCAATATTTTATAATTAACAACCGAGATTATTTTCCCCGATGGTCGCAGACTATGCATCTTTTCCAAAGTGGTTAACTTGGTGGCCTGGGAGTAGAGAATCTTCCTGTTCACCAGCTTCACTCTATTTTATTGTATACATTTAAGGGTTTCTGTATTATATGAAAACTATATATCTGTTATGTTATTAAATAACTATTGGACCAAAGAGAAGATACAAAGGTATAAAATTTCTCCTACTGTGTTTAGCTAAAAAATTACTTGACCATTTTGAACAATCATTGTTCCATTCCAAAGGATACGTGGAGGCTACTCAGCATTTCCGGAACTTGGAAGACTGTTGCGGGGAAGTTAAGGAAGTAAAATATTTTCCAATGTTTCACATACTTTTGCGTGAATATCAGGGGATTTTTCATTTGTTAACAGGTGTAACTTTAGCTGTGCAAAATTACAATTATAAGAGATAAAGGGGAGGGTAAACATAAAAGTCCTCTAGCCCATTGTTCAATAATTTTATATAGAATGGAGGAAGGTAAATGAAATTAATTAATTCGTCATTCAAGTTTAAAAAGCAAATTTTGCAACATTGGGTAAGCTAACTAGTGTAATAAAAGAAGAAAAATGGCAGCTGTGAGGTTTAAAGTTAGAAGTTGTCAAGGAGTTTGATTATTTGGGGGTGAGAATGAGCAGTAATGGTGAATGAGGAATGCATAGTAGGAAGTTATGGCTAAAGGAAAGGCGGCAATGATAGGAGTAAGGATATGCAAATACAAATTACAAATGCCAACTAAATGGATAGAATGTATGAAGCATTGGTAGAAGCAAGAATGCTATATGCAGTAGAAATTTGGGGGGGGGGGATCTGAATTAAACAAAAAAATAGATCAGAGCTATAGAATGTTTTGTAAAGAGCTATTGGGGTTAGCAAGATCAGCACCAGGGGAAGTAGCATTAGGAAGAACAAGAAGAAAGGGAGTGATACTGGAAAGGATACTGAAATTTTGGTTTAGATGCATGAGAAAAGATGAAGGGGAAATTTTAAAGATTTGCATGGAACAACAAAAGAGTATGAAAAATAAAAATAGCTGGTGGATAGGGGTAGAAAAAATTATGGAGAAGATAGAAATGGGAGATATTTGGAGAACAGGAGAAAGAAATAGTAATGGCTTCTGGATAACAGTAAGAAATAGAGTGGAGGACATAGAAAGACAAGAGATCTGGGGAAGCTTAGAGAATAAAAAATCACTAGGGTTTTATAGATTAGTAAAAAGGAAATGGGGAAGAGAAGGGTATGTGGATTATTGCAATAGAGAGAAAAAGAAGCGTTTGCATGGATAAGAACAGGATCATTGTATCTGAGAGGGCTAAGAGGCAGAAAAAACGGAATTTGTGAATTATGCAGAGGTAGTGAAAGCACAGAGCATTATATGAAGAATGCAAAGAATTGGCAGAATGGAGAAGAGAAGTATGGGAGGATAAATGGGAAAAAATGGATGGAAAAATAGTAGCAATTAAAATGTTAACAAGAAAAGAAGAAAAGAAAAATAAGAATATGGGGGAGTTTCTAAAGAAGGTAAAAGAGAAATGGATTAGAAAAGTAAAAGAAATAAGAAAGGCAGAAGGGCAAATGAAGGAGGGAGTGGATGGGTAATAGGGATTAAAAGCAGCAAGGGATGGTTAGATGAGCCAGAAGGCCAGGGCACTAGGCAAAAGGAGTAGTATAGCTGGCAAGAAAATTTGTACAATAGGTTAAGTTAGTTTATAAGTGAAATATTGTAAAAAAGATTGTGTATGAAACAATGTACAAATAAAATATCTATCTAACTAGTGTAATTACATGATAAAATTAATTTTCATGGTCTTATGTACCTAATTTTTTTAAGTAAATAATTAAAATGAATTTCAAATCTCATGTCCAATACTCCATGTGATGAAAAATTAGAAAACTTTCCAGAAAACTCAATAAGGATCTATGCTTGAAAATGAGTGTGACTGTCGAAACAGGTTACTCAAAATTAAATTTTAATAAGTCTTACCCATTTGTTAACATATTTATACTCATGATGACTGCTTACCTGCACTGGGTGTTATTCTTTCTCGTACAGCTTTTGGGGCTCCGAGTTTGATTATTTAGTGTTCGAGGATAACAACATCTTTCAGTACATTCTTCATAGTCATAGCCACAATCACATTCCTCTCCAGCCTCAACTATCTTGTTTCCACAGAAAGCCCCTTCAGATGCTGAAACATATACAAGTGTACCATGTAGCCTATGGTTCTGTGGCTCTGTACAAAGTAAAACTTTACTTTCATGTCCTTCCATACAACAAGTTTATGAACAGATGTGGCAGATAAAGAAAAGCAAGCAACAACTTATCTAAAGCAATCATGTTTTCACCCAAAAACCACTGGGTACAAGGGCCACTTTCAAGTTTTTATGCAAACAAAAGAAAGGAAGTTGTTAGGTGGTAAATCAGGTGAATAAGGGCAATGAGACATTAATTTCAATGTTTTTTTCTTTCAAATAATCAACTATTTGATACGCTGTATGACAGTTGGCATCATGATGAAGAATTATGCAACATTTTTGGTAGTATCTCCTGAGTTCATCAATGACTTCCGGCAAACAAATTGTTTTTTTTATAATAAACCAGAAGTATTTCTTATTGTGATGTTATATGATACTTAAAATTTGAGTTGGTATATGTTAATTCACGTCACATAAAGGCGCTAGTTGTTACCGTAGGAGTGCTTTCGAGAGATTTGTTTCTCTCATCCTCAGCTGAGACCCAACTAACTGGATCTCCCTCACCCCTCACCCCAAGAAATGTTTCATTCAACGTTGCTTCTACTCTCTGTTGAGAAAAATTGGAACCTGGTGGTATTGCTGCCATCTGTAGTGTTGGTTGATCACTCATCATACTTCTTTCTTCAATCTTGTAGTCTAATTGGTCTGCATTCTGTTAAGAAGAATTGGAAACACTTGATCTTGATTCAAATTCAAATTCATGCCTTTATGTGATGTGAATTAACATATACCAACTCAAATTTTAAGAAACAAATTGTTGCTCACCATTCAGCACTAACTGTTCTTCAATCCTCTAAAGCAGGGGTTGCCAAACTTTCCATAACAGGGCCACATTAACTGTCAGAAAATGAATTGCAGGTGAAGCCGTATAAGTTCAAGATAAGAGCAATAAACTCATAGCCATATTTGAGCATTCATAATTAACGGAAGCTTTCCTGGGCTCCGGGAATGGTATATTAGATCCACATTGTGATATTAGACTCTTCACCATAAAGATTCTAGCAAATATGTACCCAGACTCCCTCAGCCTCATGGAGCATTGGTTCTTCTAGTGAAAGCATCACTTAAAGTTTGCTTATGTGAAACTTAAAACTGCTCAATGCCTCAAAAGCAACATTGGTAGAAATGAACATAGAACAATAAACTGCAATAAACAAATTCCCTTTGAAACACATTCGTATTATGACGCAGAAAAAGCAGTGTGATTGGAATTGGGCTAAAACTGACAATAACTCCATTCTCTATCTTTTTACTGCAGATAGTGATGATTGTAAAGAATTACTGAACAAGCAAGCATCACAGATGCCAACTGCACTTTCAATTGTTTCAGAATACATGAAACCATTGTCTGGACACATTAATCAAACGTGATTTGAAAAACAAAAAAAACTGAAGCAAATGACTACGCTAAAGGAAACAGATAATAAAAACTGGAAATATAAAAAATTTACCTATCATCCATGGTCTTTCAATAATTTTGAGAAGATTTTCAAAAAATTCAATGTCAGATTGGCTCCCCAAAATAAATACAGTTTCAATAATTTACTCAACAAACCTCACAAAAACACTATCCCATCCAAAATGAAATCAGGAATTTATCAAATTAATTGTGAAGATTATGAGAAATTTTACATAAGGAAAACTATAAGAAATTTAAACACTAGATTGAAGGAGCACCAAAGAAATATTAAAAACAAACAAACAGATAAGTCGGCCACAACTCACCACTTTTGATTGGATAATGATGAAATAGCACAAGATATCAAACTCTCAAAAACCTGTTACTTCAACTTTAGAACTGGATATTTGGGAACAGATTTATATTTACAGAAAGTAAGTTCACTTATTGAATTTTGAGATCCTGCTGCTGAACAAACTAATGAAGTTATGCAGAACTACTACTAGAGGGCATCAAGGTCATGGTGCATCAGAAGAGAGATGGCAGCCAGTCATCAGTCGCCAAACAGCTGAGGATGGCAACAAAACGTCTCCGAAAAATGTTTCCTTGTTTTTAACCATCTGACTTTAAGTGAAGTAAGTTTTAACATGTAACTCTCCATAAGTTTTGATTTTTAAACCTTACATTTCACCTTACTTAGGGCAGGCAGTTTAACATTTTAGCTTGGCAGCAGAAGGGTTAAGGTAAGATATGTACGAGGGTAACTCTTAAGTTTTGAGAATGAATGTAATAACAATTTCAAAATGTACATCTCATCATTGCATCTTTACAAAGTACTCTCCATTGCATTGTATATGTCTCGCCCTTTCAAACCATTTTTCAAATGCTGAACACAATTCATCTTTGGAGAGAGCCCAAAAGCTTTCTTCATAAGCAACTACTGAAACTTCAGGTGATTCAAATAGTTGACTTTTAATTCTTTCTTTTATTTTGGGGAATAAAAAATGTTGCATGGAGCCAGTTCTGGACTGTAGGGAGGATGGGACAAATATTTGACTCTTAAACTCCTGCAGAAATTGGGTTGTTTCTAGTGCATGGGCAAAGGTGATGATGTGTAACAAAATTCCATGCAGATCAGTCTTAGGACACTTTGCTCTCCGTTAACTGAAGATTGTGGCAGACATTTTGTGGTGTACCACCTTGCAGTGACAGTCTTTTGTCCCTCGAATGGAACTGTCACAATTCCTTTGCATCAAATTTTTCTATCCTTTCCTGGCACCATTGCACACATGCCTCTTTTTACTCATTTGTGAAGTGGTAGGGGATCCAATGACTGCAGAGCTTCCTGATGTGAAGTTTTTCTTTAAGAGTGGTGTTCACTGCTGCTGATCCAATATTCCGGGCTTCTTGAATCTGCTAATATGTGCAACAATAATCTTCCTCTGCTTTCATCATATTTTAAACTGTTGTTGCTATAGCCGGCTGTCCTAAGCAGTCTTCATCTTTGAAGAAATTCTTTCTCCTCTTCTTAACTCTATAAACCATTGATAAATCGTGGATTGAGAAGAGCAAAGATTCCCAAATGCTCTATGCAATCTTTCAAGGCATTCTCTCTTCCTTAAACCAATTTTAAACTCATAGTAATTATCACATGGAAATGCTCTTGCTTGGAACCAATCCAGGGTATGGCATAACAATGTCTGCTTGCACATACATAAAGTGCTGATGCTGCGCATTGTTGGAGCACACTCATACTTGCACTTTGAACTTAAATCTAAAGCTAGGAAGACCTGCTTTGTCTTAACACAGCTCACTGTTGCCCATTCTCAAAACTTTCAGAGTGACCCTATACACTATACAGAATGTTTCAGAAATACTTTTACAAACTTCGGGTATGGGTTCCTTACACCACAAGAAGGAAAAAAGTTCATATGAACATATGTCCCATAATCCTCTGTTTTCTAGTTAGGAGGTGTTCAACACAGTGGTACACTTATAACACACAAAACTCATAATAAATGCTTGAAATGTCCTCCTCTTGCTTCTATGCATGCCTGTACTCGTCGAATCATGGAATGTCGCACCCTGTCAAAAACTCCGGGATGGTGTCGAATGGTTTCGCAGGCTTCCATGACACGTCGATGAAGCGTTTCTGCATCTGGGATGGCTGCTCCATAAACCAATGATTTAAGATGCCCCCAGAGGTAAAAATCCACAGGATTGAGGTCGGGAGAACGTGCAGGCCATGGAACTGGTCCTCCTCTGCCTATCCCTCCATGCTGTCACGTGTGATGTACCAGATGCTACAGCCAATTGTCTTGTACTGATACCTGGATCGTCTTCTTCACACTTTAACATCTGTTCTTCACATTCCGGCATACGAACAACTCTTGGTCTTCCTCGATCTGCAACGGTTCCTGTCTCAGCAAGGCAATGATAAACAGTGACAAAGGTTGGATGACTCGGTTGTCTTCGGTCTGGAAACTCATCTGATAGAGCCGTGCAGCCTCGCGTCCATTACCATTCGCGTGACCATACTAAAAATCATGTCTGCCTGTTCACGAAAAGAATATCCAGCCATGGTGGAATGAAACACGTGCAGTTAACTCATTACATGAACACAATTGAAACGTTGAAGACAGACTAATGACAAATGACACACATAAACAAGTCTCCATGGCAACACTTCGCCATCTACCGTATGTAGTACAATGGATCAACGCCATTGCATAGAGAAATGAAGTTTTGAGGTTGGACCCCGAAGGCCGTTGAACTCACACTTTCATTGTGACAGGAATAACGCGAAAACCAAGGATTATGGGACATATGTTCATATGAACTATTTTCCCTTCTTTTGATGTGAGGAACCCATACCCTAAGTTTGTAAAAGTATTTCTGAAACACCCTGTATAGTGCATTAATGTTTAACAAAATGATCTGTCACTGCTTGCAACTGTCATCCACTGACTTGGTTATAATTCCTGATACTCATCATCAAAGTTTATGTTGTGACAGGTTTTCATGTAAGAGCATTACACAGCTATGTTGCAATAAATAAAATAACAAAAAATGCAGTGCATAAGGACTTTGCATTCTCACCTGTGAAGCAATTGCGTTTCTTGTTATCCTCAATAGCATCCAGAACATTGCTGATGTTTCCTATACTACAACTGGAGAATTTGCTGTTGTTGGGACGATCTCCACTTGTTGCTGATGCAAACATTATGAAGTTGCCATTCAAACCTCCAGGCCTGCATTCTTGTGGATAATCATGCTGCAAATCACACAGCTCTACTTAGTACAACAATAAAAAAATATTTCTGATGGGCTACATTCACATTACTTTCTCTACCCATTCTTACAAAAGCTTTTTCTTCGACATACTTCATGTTAATCAAGATAAATATTTGCAGAAATGGTTTTATTAATGCATAATTCCTTGAAAGTACAAGAGGAATAAGGGAACACAATAGGCTTAAGTGATATCAAATCTTATAAGAGTGGGTCACTATTTGATGGCAGTGAAATTTGATTCTCTTTGCATGACCACGAGGAAAAAAATGAATAGCAACTTCTCACTTGAAAAAGTATAAATACTTAAAAATCCAAACCAATAATAAAGAATATCTCAGAAATGGTTAATGCCACATACAATTTGATTGGATATAAATTCTGTGATTTAACAAGGTCTATATTTTTTATGTAGTAAGGTTTTGTCTACTTCTTATGGTTAACTAGTTTTACAAATGTCATTCAGAATGAAGAGGACTTTTCAGGCTTTTAATTTGTCATAAAATATCTTAAACATGCAGTATTTTAAACAAAATTGTTAGAGCTGTTTTTGAGAAATTAAAAAATTATGAAAAACTTTCCATGTAAAGGGTAGTAGTTTGAGATGGGGTGGTAATCTTGAAAATCTTTGTGTCACATCCATGAGGGATGCTGAATTTAAATAAAAAGTTTGATTACTATATATTGTAATGAAAAGAAGCTAGAAACAGTGATGTGTATTGAATTTATTTAAAGGTAAGTCGGAATTGTTACACTAACATCACTTAAGTTTACTCACTTAACATGTTTCGGGAAACAGTTGTTCCCATCCTCAGAAGGTTAATTCGAATTAACCTTCTGAGGATGGAAACAACTGTTTCCCGAAACATGTTAAGTGAGTAAACTTAAGTGATGTTAGTGTAACAATTCCGACTTGCCTTTAAATAAAAAAAGTTTGATATTTAACTGACTTTTCATTTTTGAATTATGCTGTTCACACACACACTCACACTACACACAGACCTTTTTCTAAAACTGTCTTTTTTGGATTTAGGGGTCTCAAAACATGTTTTATCCGCCACATTGTAATATTAAATTTATATAAATAATTATAAAGTAAATATCAAATTTGCAAAAGCTAGTATTGTTTTCTTGGAAACAAAATGCTATATAGGGTTAAATTTTCTGAATCCCCAGAAAAAAGTTATAAAGAGATTTTACTGTAATAGATGAGACCAGACTAAAATGGTTTGGCCATGTGAAAAGAATGGGAAACGATAGAATAGTAAGAATGGTACTAGAATGGGAAAGAACAAGACCAAGAGAACATGGATGGGGTCCAAAGAAGTATGGCGTCTAGAGAACTATGAGATGAACATGCACAGGATAGGGATTTATGGAGAAATAAAATTATGAATGGGTTGTACGAAAATAACTGTTTTTCTAAATAAATAAAAATCAACTACTTCACTTCAGCTACTTACTGGTGATCCAAAATTGTGCCCAATTTCATGAGCAAGTGTGAGCTGTGAAACCTTTGGTGGGACCCGACTGTTGTAATTCACAAAGGTTATTATGCCAGTATTCAAACTTCGTTTAGTTGACTGGTACATGCCCCCGACAGTTTCAGTATAGGTTTTGTACTTCTCACATATGCCTCCCGAGGCTCCTGAAACCAATCACAAAACAGCAATCCAACTGAAAACTTGGAGTACTAATAATTTGAGACAGAGTGGAACAATTCTGCAATAACCAAAAACCTGCAATTCAAAGTACTATTATAAAATACCAAATTTACAACTAGCAGACATTACAGTAAGTGCAGTACCCTCTTATTATTGTTATTAGTCCCTCAAATTTCAATCATATCAATTTAACATTCTTTAATTACTGAAAGCTTTTTAGAAAATTAAAGAGTTGATTTTTTTTTTTCCAAATGTATCTACTCTACATAAAAGCCAGCAGTCTGAAAAAGAAATTGTATAGCATCTTTGACATTCATTTAATTTAACAACAGAGCCATAATTTAATTTTGAATGTATCGTGACCATGCAAGCAAAGTTACCTGTGGACCACTGGAGTGAACACATGCTGGCCCATTGACCTGGATTGGGGCTTTCCGCCAGCCCTTCAGAACACTGGCCCACACAACAAACCCTTTATGTACTGCCTCCTTACAGTTTGGTAATCTCTGCCACAAAAGATTCCTTTTGAGTCGGTTAGCTTCCCCTTCAAGAACATTCCATTTTGTATGCCAGGGCTATATAAAGGGCTGCTGGTGCTCGGTTGGATAGTTAAGAAGTGAAAGATTTCGAACGGTTAGAAGTGGACAGTTAAGGTGGCAGTTCAGAGTACACTTCAATTGAGCATTGTGATTCAATGGTTCAGTTGTGTTTTGTTCTGCGCGTGTGTCAACAGTGACTCAAGTGAAACATGTTGTGCTAGGCTGAGTGTCTAAGTGATAAATAAAGTGTGTTTCACGTCAAGTGGTGTTCTCGTTTATTACAGTATATATGATCTGAAAAAAAGGCAGCTGATGTGTTACATTCACATGACTTTCTCTACCCAATATCATTTATTCTTTTAATTACTACAAACTATTCTTACAAAAGCTTATTTTTCTATCTACTTAATGTTAATCGAGATTAACCTTAGCAGAAATAGTTACATTTTGTTGAAGATACAAGGGCGATAGGGGAAACTGAATCAACGATCAGATTAATAGACAAGAGAAGAGACAACTTAACATACTGTTTCTGCTTCACTTCCTTCACTTGAGTAAGTGAAGTAATAGCAGTGTGTTAACCCTTCAGAGGCAAAATTTGCATATATATTCACTACTGATGGCTATATGTCTGGTTCATTTAGATACTTATTCTATGTTCAACAAGCCATCATAGTTGGCATTTTGCTTACATAAATGGTTATTAGATGTCACTATATTCAAACAAGCATGTTGATGTGCTTCTGCTTTCTTTTCATCACTTGCAGGAAGACAATAACTTGCAGAAACTAAAAATCCTGAAAATAATTTGCCCGAGATGGATTAAGTTGTCTCATTCTTCTATTAATATGTTACACTTCATTGCATTTAGTTTCTTCATCATGTATGAATCAATAGTTACATGTTTAAGAGCAGAATGCTAAAGGCTGGCTTAGAAATTCCATACTCTTTTCATGGCATTGCGAAAAACAGCTGAATAGCAAATCATTTAAAAGATTAAGAAAGTATTGAAAAATTCAAATCAATAGTAATGATATCTTAGAAAAAATAAAACAAATTTGAGTTTTTATTTATGGATGCTCTTTACCTGCTATGGTTCTTAGCATCCCATTCTATATTGGAAGTTAAAAACCAAAAATTTTTCTCAGAGATGCTGACATCACAAAAAGTTATTTCAAATATACCAGATGTTACAGAGATCTAAATTTTTTATATATTAAACGTATGTCTAATATATAGTATGCAGAATTATGAAATGAGAGTGGTACTAAACAAAAGAGAAACTCAAAGATTTTTTTTTCATTAGAAGTTGGCTGTTCTGTCACTCTGCTGCAAAAATAACATAAAACAAAATGGCATCTCTGCAGCAATGTGCATAGACTATTTTGTGGTATGCAGAGACAAAATCAATAATTAAAGTTCAAAGAAATTACCGGAGAAACTGTGGATGAGGTCCACCTGATGGGAAAACCATTAAGGCATGATGTCAGAAATTTCTGGTAACTGGAAGTGTTAAGAAACAATCCACAGGTTCTCGTCAATGTGTTACAGAAGAGAAGATTGAAGAAATTAGAGCAGGATTTCAGAGAAGTCCACAAAAATCAATTCACCATGCATCCCAATAGTTCAATGTGCCAAGATCAATTGTACATCGAGTGCTTCTTAAGTGGCTTCATTAGTACCCCTACTGTTCAAAAAATAAAACCAGATGACAGGGTACAACGACAGGCATTCACTATCAATATGCTGGATCATATTGACAGGCACCCTCAATTTCTTGGAAATGTCTTGTTTTCAGACGAAGCAATGTTTCATGTATCAGGATCTCTCAATTGGCACAATGTAAGGATTTGGAGTACACAAAATCCACATGTCTACTGTGAACATGCCCAGGATAGCCCAAAAGCAAATGTTTGATGCAGTCTGATGAAGAACAGAATTATCAGTCCTTTTTTCTTCCATGAGAATTCAATAACTGGCCATGTTGGAACTGTTCTTGTACCTCCAGGTCATGTAATCTTTCAACAAGACAGCACCCCCCCCCCCAATAGTGAATTCAGGATGTATGGGATTCCCTTACAGAAACTTTCCCGGTTCACTGAATTGTATGTGGCGGATCAATTAGGTGGCCACCACATTCCCAGACAACACTCCACTAAACTGTATTCACTCTTAGGTTGATCTGCAGCAAAACAAACCCACATGGTCAGTGCACTGTGGTGCAACACAGAAGCAATGCGCACAGGAAAGTAGTCCCATGCTAATAATCTGAATTTTAGAATGAATTTATCCTTAAATAGTATAATATTCCATACAAATACCTAAGGTTGTATTTAATGCTGATTTATAGCATAAAACAGAGCTACAAGTCCCATGATTCAATTCGTATGAGTCACCTGACATCTTGGTAGGCGCAGAATATTGTTTACAGCCAGAAATAGAGTTGGGTCGAGCAATTTTTTTGCAGTAATCGATTCATGCGATTCGTTCACGGTTGATGAATCGATTCATACGATTTGTTCAGATTCATAAATCGTCCTCTTACTACCTGTCTGCTAGTCTCTCCTAGCGCACGATTCATTCATGAATCGTCACTTTGTCTGCTGGTCTACCCTACTGCATGATTCAATCATGAATCGTATGTACCCTTGTCTGCTCGCCTGCCTTAGTGCACGATTCGTTCATGAATCGTTGCCTTGCCTGCTGTCTATTCTCACTCATGATTCTTATTTGAATCGTCCCCGTTTGTACTTTGCAGTTTGCAGCCAAAATACGCAATCAGGACTTTTTTTTTGTTACGATGGGGACTATGATCTTTTTCTTTGGCATATAGAAGACAATGTATGTAAAAGCGCTTTCCACGTTATTTTGGGTAATACACTTGGAGTTTCCTGAATTTGTCATAAAAATCAACCTGTGTGATTCCACTTAAGTTACTATTACATAAGGTATTATGCAAAGTAATTATGAAGATATTATTATTATTATTATTATTATTATTATTATTATTATTATTATTATTATTATTATTATTATTATTATTATTATTATTATATTCTTCATTTCGATGATTAGGCATTCCATTCGATTCTTTACTTTACTCCTCTCTTTTTCCCGACGGTTTGTATTTATTAATTAATAGTGGTATTCTTTCTTCAGTCATGTAGTTCATATCGCTTTCCAATTAAGTTAGTTAGTTTTCTTCAATTTTATGATATAATTTATAAATATTCAGTTATCTAATTTTATCGTTTCATTTCTTATTAGGTATAATCCAGTGCATTCTCAAGTTCTTTGTAAAAATCTCATTTCCGGTCTGAATTTTACATTTGTCCAATTTTATTATTATTATTATTATTATTATTATTATTATTATTATTATTATTATTATTATTATTATTATTATTATTTTGTTATTATTCGTCACTACTACCGAAGTTGCACGCGAAAATAAGCTATATAATTTTTATAAATACGTGAAAAATTATAAACCCGGTATGCAGAGAATAATAATTTTTTACATAAATATTACATCAGCATATTCGAGGTACTTTTAATGCATTAGAATTGGCTTAATTATATCGATGCATGTTCTTATACTTTTAATGTAGATTATAGTATAAAAATTAATACCTTTAAATTATATAATTTTAAAAGTTATTCAAACCAAGAATTCAAAAAAATCCCTATTTTTCCTCCGTTTTGCATATATTCTGGTATAGTATATTATAATACTTACTACACTGTAATCATACAATACTGTGTATCAGATCTCTCAATAAAGTACTGAAAATTACGAGGGCTGATCAATAAAGACTAAGACTTATTTTTTTTCACAGATATTTATTACTCCATTTCAATGTTGACATGATCTTTTTCAAAGTAGTCCCATCCTAACTGAATGCACTTTTTATAGCGTCTCTGCCAGTCCTAGAACACATGGTGCAGGCCATTCTTCGTCAGGTCTTTGAGAATCGCCTCACTTTACTTTAGAACTGCTTCAGTGCTCTCAAATCGAATGCCCCGGAGCTTTGCCTTTAGTAATGGGAATAAAAAGAAATCACAGGGGGTAAGACCGGGGTTTTAAGGCAGATGCGGCACACAGGTAATGTTGAATTTAGCCAAAAATTCCTGGACTTGATTTGTGACGTGAGGCCGCACGTTGTGATGAAGTCGCCACCCATTCCGATGATGTTCTGGACGTTTCCTTGTAATGTGCTTCCTCAGTGTAAGCAATACTGACGTGTAGTAGCTGCTGTAACAGTAGTGTGAGGGGGGGACTGCATGCTGGTAAATCATTCCATTCGAAACACCAGGCCCACCTTGCTTAGCACAGAGGACTCGCCCTTCTTTGAAGTCCTTGAACCACCTAAACACCGTTGCACGAGGTAGTGCATCTTCACCGTATGCTTGCTTCAGCTTTTCGAAAGTTTCAACGCTGTATGATTTAAATGAAAATAAAATTTTATTGCGCTGTATTGCTCCTCTCGTGTCGCCTCCATTTTGTGGTATGCAAAATTCAAGTAGGGTCAACAATATACAGCATTACTACCAACCTACCGTTACAAGAGTGCTGTCGCTTATGGACATTATACATGAAACCATATCAGAATCAGAACTACTCTCCAAAATAATGACAAGCTTATCCACAATTCCACAGCACTGTCACACTTAAAACAAGTTCCCACATTTTATCCTTTTCTATGTTGTATTATGTCTGTTTATATTCCCTGCTCGCTTTCGTTACACTTCCCACTGAAACGCCTGTAAAATCCGATATTAGTTTCGTAATATGCAATAATGCAAGTGTCGGGTATTTTTGTAATAGTGAGTTGAATATATGAAGTATTGTTTGTTTTTAGCCACTTTTTAACTGTTTCCCTCTTTTGTGTTTGAACAGTTTATTCGCACTACATGCACCTTCCTCTGACATGTGAGCTCAAATACCAACTGACTAAATCACAAGATTTGACCTGAGCTGAGCATATGTGTGTTAGTGTATTATGAATGACTGTTCGCTTATCAAGTTATCACATATCCTGTGTTACACAAAGTGTTTATTCGGTACTCAGATAGCACCTCTGGGAATTCATTGCTGCATTTCTTGTATATGTAACAGAGTGGCAGTCGTTTATACGGTTAGTGTTAACAAGCAAGATGCTCTCGGCGTTAGCGCAATAGCAGGCGAAAATCATATTTTGTAATCTCTTAACAGCTAATATATATCCATTACCTTTAACGATGAGTTCTTATAATAACCGCAATAAAATGTACAGTTCTATACCTTTCCTGCTCTAATATTTCATAATACAATACATATATTAAGGAACTATTTACGTTGGCATAAGAGTATATTCTTGGGTTCGTGACAAGCCGAAGCATGTGCTTCTGTTTACATCAGAGGGAACTCTAGTTTGGAATGGACAGTATGTATTATGTGAAAACTATGTAGATTTTATGTTATTTAAAAACTATGGGTCCAAAGAGAAGGTACAAAGGTTTAAAATATCACCTACTGTGAATATATAAAAAATTACACCAACAACAGTAGAAACTATTGGCATTTACCACGCCAAGCTAAAGCATTCTCTATACCACCCAAACAAATCGCATCACACAAATATACATACACGTATGTCATTGGCTGCCGGTCTCCACCCCGTGACCAAGCACCAACCAAAGCAGCAAATGAGACGTCAAACTTCGAACATATTAAGTGCCTACTCACACTGGATTGACCAACGATTGGCCAAAACAGCGAATGAGGATGTCAAACTTTGAACATAGTATGCGGGACCGAGAAAACAAACTAAACAAACCTTATTGTAATGAAAAGAAGCTAGAAACAGTGATGTGTATTGAATTTATTTAAAGGTGAGTCGGAATTGTAACACTAACATCACTTAAGTTTACTCACTTAACATGTTTCGGGAAACCGTTGTTCCCATCATCAGAAGGTTAACTCGTCGACTGGCCCGTGTTGTTGGTGTTTCCGTTTTTTGGACTGGATCCTGTGGTGGCATCTTGTGGTGGAGAAATGTACTTCCAGAGAGGATTTGGTGGCGGCAAATCAAAATTCATTAGATGTGTGTTGTGTTTTAGAATGGTGATCTTCTCCCATGCATCTAATTCGGCTGCAAATTTGGCTGGTTTGACTAATGTAATATTGGGTTTGATGTTGTGATTAGTGATCCAAAAATGGTGTGAAACTGCAGATTTGTCCATTTGTTTGTATTTAATACATCTCATGTGCTCCTTTAGCCTAGTTTCTAAGTTTCTTTTTGTCTTACCAATGTATACTTTATTGCAATCTGAACAATTGATTTTATAGATTCCAGCTTTTTTGTCTTGTGGAATGGGGTCTTTTAACTTGTTACAAAGTAATTTCTCTATGTTAAATTTGTTCTGTGGAGCTAGGCTGATGTTATGTTTCATGAAAATCTTCTTAAATTTGTGAAATGTTCTTGGGTGGTATGTGAATTTCTTGAACTTTAGTTCTTTATCTTGCTGGCTGAGATTAGTTGTGTTTCTGATGTGCATCTGTCGTTTGAATTTTGCAATTTTTTTGTCAATAGTTGCTTTGTTGTACCCATTATGTATTGCTGTGTCTACTATATGCTGGTATTCTAACTGGTATTCTTTTTTATTTAAGGGGGTATATACCAGTCTATGTGTTAGGCTGTTTAGTACTGCATGTTTGTGTGTGGTTGGATTGAAACTCTTATTTTTTATGTAATTAGTAGAGTGTGTTGGCTTCCTGTATATGCCAAAGGTTAGGTTCTTTTGTTCTCTGATGATTTTTAGGTCTAAAAATGGTAGCATGCCTTCTTTTTCTATTTCTATGGTGAATTTTATTGATTGGTTCTGTAGGTTTAGTAAGGCTAAGGAGTCTTGTATGAACCTATTAGGGACAACAGCGAAGATGTCGTCAACATATCTGTGCCAAACTTTAAACATGTATGGAAAGGAAGTTGTTATGTGTATTTCTAAGTAGCTCATAAATAAATCTGCCAAGAAGGGTGAAAGTGGGTTGCCCATGGTTAGACCAGTTGGTTGTTGATAGAACTTCTTATTGAAACTAAAACAATTTTGTCCAATGCATAAATTGGTAAGTTGTATGAGGTCTTCTATTTCTTCTTCAAGTAGGTTAGTCTGCTGTAGCCATTTCTTTAATTGACGCAGGAGTTGATCTGTAGGGACACTTGGAAATAGTGCAGTGACATCAAAGGAAACTAATCTGTCTTCTGGTTCGAGTTCCAGGGATTTTATCTTCTGTATTAAATCTTCTGAATTCATTATGTTTTTGCTGTTGAATTTTGGTAGTGAAGAGAATCTCTGTACTAACCATTTTGCCAGTTTGTAGGTAGGAGAATCAATATTGCTGACGATTGGTCTCATCTTATTACCCGGTTTGTGTATTTTAGGTAGAGCATACATTCTTGGTAAAATGGGGTGGTCTGGTTTTAATCTAGATTTATCAGTGTCTGTTATAGTTTTGCTTTCCTGGATGGTTTGATTGAAGGCTTTTAAATGTGATTTTAATGGGTCTTCTTGAATTTGTATGTAATTTTCTTGTTGCAACATATTTTCTACTCTGGTAATATAATCATCTTTTTGAAGTACAACTAGTTTATTTCCCTTGTCAGCTTTTGTGTATACTACTGGTTTTGATTTTAATGTTTTGATCACATGTTTGGTTGGGAAATTGTTATGTTTATCTGCTTGTATTTCTTGGAGAACTATTTCACATTCTTTTTTTATAGTGGTTTTACTATTTTCATTTAGGTTGTAAGTAGCAATCTCAATGTCTGCGACTATTTCATCGGTTGTTTTTGTGTAGCC
Source organism: Deroplatys truncata (assembly GCA_030765065.1). Lineage (NCBI taxonomy): Eukaryota > Metazoa > Arthropoda > Insecta > Mantodea > Mantidae > Deroplatys > Deroplatys truncata. The sequence goes on from CM060988.1 coordinate 175,900,643, forward strand.
AACACATGTTTTTAGGCCAAGGTTTAATACCGATAATTCTGCTTTGGTGAAAGTTAAAAATATCATAGGGCTTGATATTTTAGACTCAGGCTTACGAAACGATAGAGAACTTTGCTCCATGGATCATGTCAGCTGACAAGGGAAATAAACTAGTTGTACTTCAAAAAGATGATTATATTACCAGAGTAGAAAATATGCTGCAACAAGAAAATTACATACAAATTCAAGAAGACCCATTAAAATCACATTTAAAAGCCTTCAATCAAACCATCCAGGAAAGCAAAACTATAACAGACATTGATAAATCTAGATTAAAACCAGACCACCCCATTTTACCAAGAATGTATGCTCTACCTAAAATACACAAACCGGGTAATAAGATGAGACCAATCGTCAGCAATATTGATTCTCCTACCTACAAACTGGCAAAATGGTTAGTACAGAGATTCTCTTCACTACTAAAATTCAACAGCAAAAACATAATGAATTCAGAAGATTTAATACAGAAGATAAAATCCCTGGAACTCGAACCAGAAGACAGATTAGTTTCCTTTGATGTCACTGCACTATTTCCAAGTGTCCCTACAGATCAACTCCTGCGTCAATTAAAGAAATGGCTACAGCAGACTAACCTACTTGAAGAAGAAATAGAAGACCTCATACAACTTACCAATTTATGCATTGGACAAAATTGTTTTAGTTTCAATAAGAAGTTCTATCAACAACCAACTGGTCTAACCATGGGCAACCCACTTTCACCCTTCTTGGCAGATTTATTTATGAGCTACTTAGAAATACACATAACAACTTCCTTTCCATACATGTTTAAAGTTTGGCACAGATATGTTGACGACATCTTCGCTGTTGTCCCTAATAGGTTCATATAAGACTCCTTAGCCTTACTAAACCTACAGAACCAATCAATAAAATTCACCATAGAAATAGAAAAAGAAGGCATGCTACCATTTTTAGACCTAAAAATCATCAGAGAACAAAAGAACCTAACCTTTGGCATATACAGGAAGCCAACACACTCTACTAATTACATAAAAAATAAGAGTTTCAATCCAACCACACACAAACATGCAGTACTAAACAGCCTAACACATAGACTGGTATATACCCCCTTAAATAAAAAAGAATACCAGTTAGAATACCAGCATATAGTAGACACAGCAATACATAATGGGTACAACAAAGCAACTATTGACAAAAAAATTGCAAAATTCAAACGACAGATGCACATCAGAAACACAACTAATCTCAGCCAGCAAGATAAAGAACTAAAGTTCAAGAAATTCACATACCACCCAAGAACATTTCACAAATTTAAGAAGATTTTCATGAAACATAACATCAGCCTAGCTCCACAGAACAAATTTAACATAGAGAAATTACTTTGTAACAAGTTAAAAGACCCCATTCCACAAGACAAAAAAGCTGGAATCTATAAAATCAATTGTTCAGATTGCAATAAAGTATACATTGGTAAGACAAAAAGAAACTTAGAAACTAGGCTAAAGGAGCACATGAGATGTATTAAATACAAACAAATGGACAAATCTGCAGTTTCACACCATTTTTGGATCACTAATCACAACATCAAACCCAATATTACATTAGTCAAACCAGCCAAATTTGCAGCCGAATTAGATGCATGGGAGAAGATCACCATTCTAAAACACAACACACATCTAATGAATTTTGATTTGCCGCCACCAAATCCTCTCTGGAAGTACATTTCTCCACCACAAGATGCCACCACAGGATCCAGTCCAAAAAACGGAAACACCAACAACACGGGCCAGTCGACGAGTTAACCTTCTGATGATGGGAACAACGGTTTCCCGAAACATGTTAAGTGAGTAAACTTAAGTGATGTTAGTGTTACAATTCCGACTCACCTTTAAATAAAATAAACAAACCTTATTTGGTGCATTTTATCCTAAACTTTTATAATGAAACAGTACAGGAAATGAGGAACGTGCTAACGGGATTCCACTGTATTATAGAAATTTAGTATATTGTATTTTAATAAAAATTGTTAGTCATTTAACTTGGCTCTGTTGGTTGTTTTCCACTAAGTTTTTTAAACGACAGCACCTAGCATCTGTCACATTATATGAATGTTACTTTTCTGGAGCTGATACACACCTGAGGCTGATGCTACCCATGCCAGACCAAGCGTCCCACCGGTGAAGTCTCTGTATGTAAACACGTATGCCAGACAGAAGTCTTCATGGTTGCCCAACGAGTGCAGGTTGAGGAAGTTACTCACATCTATGTTCTCATGGCAAAATGGATTTGGTTCACCACGATAGTGAGGATGACAAGGTGAATCATCATCAATCTGGAAAATATACAAAAATGCTTTCAGTGTCGCAGTACAGTGAATGCCGTGCTCAAGCTCAATAGCTTTTAATGCACCCTTCCCAATGAAAACTCAATTTATACAAAAACAACTGCAATGGTAAATCTAAAAGCAATTTGGAAAGTAAACTAAAAAATTCTCATGTGTGACATTCACATAACTTTCTTTAAACTTTATGTTAATCGAGATAAACCTTTGCAGAAATACTTTAATTACACATTTTATTGTAGGTATAAAGGGGAATAGAGCAAGCTGAATCGACAGCCAGATGTTTAAAGGTGGGGTGCCGGCCTTAAATTTCCATACTCTTCCCATGACAGCGCAAGAAACAAAGAAATAGTGAGAGCAGATTTAAAAAAATCTGATGTGTTACACTCACATGACTTTCTCTACTCTTGTACAAACTATTTTTACAAATGCTTAATCTCCATATGCTTCATGTTAATTGAGATATCGAGATGTCAAACTTATTGCTAATTTTCTTGTAGATGCAAGGGGAATATGGTAGGTTATAAGCAATAGTCAAATATTTTAACAGCTGGTTGCTATGTGGAGTATTCCATTCTCTTTGCATGTCCAGGACATAAAAAAAATGAATAACGAATTTGAGAAAAAGTATAAGTATTGGAAAATTTAAGGGAATAACAAGCAATATCTCAAAAATGGTTCACTCAACAACAAAAATGTATGAGATAAATTGTGTATTTTAATGCGATTTACATTTTTTTGTGTAGTAAAATTTTTTCTATTTCTTATGGTTTACCAGTTATGCAAAAGTCGTTCACAATAAAGAATACTTTTGGAGACATTCCCAGAAAATTTGAGATATACATTTCATTTGTCATGAAAATATCTTAAACATATGATATTTTAATCAAAATTGTTAGAGCCATTTTTGAGAAAATTAAAATTTTCGAAAAATGTTCCATGTAAAGGGTAATCTGGGGTGGGGGGGATTTTCTTGAAAACCTTTTGTGTCGCATCTCTGGAAGATACTGAACCTAAATACCAAGTTTCATGTTTATCCGACTGTTCGTTTCTGAGTTATGCTGTTCACAGACACAGAGACACACACACAAACATGTTTCTAAAAATGCTTTTTTTGGATTCAGGGGGTCACAAAACATGTATTTTCGGTGAAATCTTGGTATCAAATTTTTGGGTGGAATACAATACTTTCCCTACTTACTATACGTAGTAGAGAAAGTAAAAATAACAAAGTATTCAAAATTTCAAACCAATAATAATGGATATCTGAGAAATAGTTGATGCCACAAAAAGGATTATTGGAAATAAATAGTAAGTGATACAGAGATCTACATTTTTTTACCAGTTATAGGAAATTATACAAAAATTCCTTCCGAACAAATAGGACTTCAAAGGTTATTCCCAAAAAAATTCAGGATATACATTTTATTTCTCATGTAAATATATTAATCAAAATCATTAGAACCATTCTTGTTCAAAACGTTTTCCATGTAAAGGGTAGTTTGGGGTGAAGGGAGTTTCTTAAAAATTGGTGTGTTCCATCCTTGGAACATGCTGAACTTTAATACCAAGCTTGGTATTTATCCAAGCTTTTGTTTTTGAGTTATGCTGTTCAGAACACATATGGACCTTTTTTTGGGTTCAGGGGATCTCAAAACTTGTATTTCTGGTAAAATCTTGAAATCAAATTTTTGGGTGGAATATACTACTTGGTACATGGTAGAGAAAATAAAAAGTTTGATGTGTTACATACATACGGCTTTCTCTACCACTACTGTTTGTTTTTATATCAGTTCTATATAGTAATCAATCTTGCAAAAGCATATTTTTCTATTTCATGCTAATTGAGATATATGTCTGCACAAATAGTTTTATTATACATTTGGTTGTATGTACAAAGGCATACAAGAAGCTGAAGCAACAGTTGAAACTTTAAAAATCAGGTCGCTATTTGCTGCCTTTCAAACTCCATACTTGTTGCACAACATCAAAAGAAACAAATAAACAGTCAGCAAGTTTTTCCAAAAAATGTGAAGTATTGAACAACTCACACAGAGAACAACAAATGTATTTATAATAGTTAATGTCACAAAAAGTTTATTGGACAATTTGGGTGTTTTAAAAGGTCTTTTTAAAACACCTAATATTTTTCATGTAGTTAGTTTCTGTCTTAACTCCTGTGGTTTTCCATTTTACAAAATTACATGAAACTCGATCAGAATGAAAGAATACTTCACCGGCTATTCACAGAAAATTCAAGATAAACAGTTTATTAGTCAGACAAACATCTTAAACATATGGTATTTTAGTCAAAATTATTAAGAGCTGTTTTTGGGAAAATCAAACATTAAAACAACTGAAAAATTCAACGGCACAGCCAGGATTTGAACACGGTTCTCCCGCTCTCTGTGCGGTTGCTCTAACCATTGAGCTACTGTGACAACATGCCGGTGGGGCATTGAATTCCCAATTATTCAAGTTGTTTCCCAGACATACCTACTAAGGCATCTCCCTCGAGATGACAAACTTAGCGGCGACCTGCTTATTGCAAGTACTTCAGTGCTGGGTAAATAGATGCCCCACCGGCATGTTGTCACAGTAGCTCAATGGTTAGAGCAACTGCACGGAGAGCGGGAGAACCGTGTTCAAATCCCAGCTGTGGTGTTGAATTTTTCAGTTGACTCTATATTAAAAACTTGCCTAGACGAGGCTAAGGTCTATTAAAAGTATAATTAATTTATACAACAATAAATAATTAAAACTATTAAAACAACTTTTTCATGTTTTAGAATGTTTGGGGTATATTTACATGATTATATACTACATGGGCCAGAAATTCAATATCGACCAATCCAATTCATTGCCCATGTCAGTTTGAACCAAACATGGTAGACTTATCACTGAAATCTTGCCGAGAGGAAATTGCCGTATCTGATTTGCAATTGTTTGAAAATTATCACAGCTAATTCATGATTGTTTGTGATCTGCAAGTTAAAGAAATGAAGAAGACTTCCTTAAAGAACACAGAAGAGTGTGCTACCTTACATTGGCATGCAATAGGCCTAATTAAATAAAACATAAAATACCTATGTTATTTTCACTTTATTAATATTGTTTATTGAAATGCTTCATTAAACATACAGTCTTAGCAAATACCACTCATGAATTAGATATTAATCAAGCACTCAAGCAAGTATCAACAATATCAAAGTCACTCATGATATTACTTATGAAAATCCTCATGTCACATCTTGGAAGATGCTGAAGTTCAACACCAAGTTTGGTAGTAAGTAAAAACTGAAGCTAGTAACAGCAAAGCAAATACACAAATTATAAATTACTTATATATATTTTGTGACAACACATTTAAATGGACATACAGATTTAATGATTCTGTGAAAAAAATTGTTTTACTTCCAATACATGGCAATACTAATTCAAGTAATCCTTCAACTAGCAGCATTACTGTAAACTATGCAAATAAACGAGTACACAAGGAAAAGAAAACCTGATGATGCAATCAGATGATACAAAGTATGTTCTCCTGACTTTTGTTTTAAAAAAGATAAGTGAGATATTGTCACAAAATATATATAGTAATAGTTTGGTATTGATACAACCTTTTGTCTCATTCTTTCTCTCTCCCTCTCCTTTTTACTTTCTCCATCACATACATAGTAGGTAGAGAAGGCATTGTATTCCAAACGAAAATTCCATACTGAGATTTCACCAAAAATACAAGTTTTCAGATTCCAGAAAAAGAATTTTTAGAAGGGGGGGGGGTGTGAGAGTGAGTGTGTGTGAGAGTGAGTGAGTGAGTGTGTGTGAGAGTGAGTGAGTGTGTGTGTGTGCGCGCGCACACGTTCATGTGAAAAAATACCAAACTTGGTATTTATGTTCAGTACCTTCCAAAGATGTGACACGATTTTCAAAAAAAAGTCCTCCCACTTCCAACTACCCTTTACATGGAACATGGAAACAGCTTATACAATTTTGATTAAAATACCATATCTTAAAGATATTTACATGACAAACAAAATGTATATCTTGTATTTTCTGGGAAGAGCTTATGAAGTCCTCTTCACTCTGAAAGAATTTTGTGCAATCTTGTATAACTGGTAAATGTTAAGGAATAGAAAAAAATGCACACTACACAAATTGTGTTGGTTTCTTTAAAACACAGAGTTTATTTCAAATAACTTTTTTTGTGGCATAAGCCATTTCCAAGATATCCCACATTAATGGTTCAAATTTTTCAGTACTCTGTCATTCTTTTTTTAAGTCCTGTCAACATTACATGGAAAGTAAGGCAGCATATAGCATCTAGTTCTGAAACATTTGAGCTACTGCTACTCCCTTTGCATTCGTAATGAAATGTGTAATGTAGCTGTTTCTGCAACAGTTTATATTGATTAAAATGAAGTAAACAGAAAAATAAACTTTTGTAAGATAAGTTTTTATACTGATTAATAAATGATACTAGGGAAAAAGTAATGTGAATATAACACATCAGATTTTTCAATTTTAACATCAATCACAGACATTATCATCTTAGAATGTTAGTCTCAGTAACCTTTACCTTTATCCTCTGCACTTCAAATTTTATATCACGATGTTCGACACGCCCATCAAATTTGGTATCACGATAAATATAGTTCACAGCAGTCACGTGATGAGCAATTAATGATAATATTTCCTCTCGTGTCTTTTCTTGATCGTAGTTGACCTGTAACATAAATGTAAAACAAACTGCTTCATAAGAACTATCCATGCCGTATTGTGTATCTCCGGAAATGAAGTCCATCATTTGGAAATGCATTCATAACTTTTAAGATGTTATAAACATAGCAGATGGTACAGTACACAACTCTAAGGTCATCTATCTGCTTAAGTGAACTACTCTCCACAACCGGACTCAAACAAATCCTTATGGATTTTTTTTCTCCCTCTAGGGAAAAAGGTCAAGAATGTGAGCATGGCTTAACTTGGAACTACACTTTGGGTGGGGTAAAGTAAGTGAAAACTGTAAAATGAAGCCTATGTTTAAAATTAGTTTTCTACTGCTTTTAAGCAAAATAAAATATCTATTGTTTTAAAAGATCAATAATGATGATGAACTTTTTCAATAATGTAGCAACAATATTGTCATTTACACTAATGTGATCTAGTTCGGTCTTTTGTTTTACTTTTACTTGTGATGCAGCAAAATGAAATACACACAAAGCAGACTCTTCTTCCCTCCATTTAACTTGCAGTAGAGTTCAACACAAGTCTTCAACCTCTCGCAGTAGCAGCACTAAATGTGCTTCACAACTACTATTGCAACCTCACTCAGAGAACAGCACTTGGTGTCATATCAGAACAACAACTCACTATCTCACTTACTAACAGCACGCTCGCTTATATAGCCACTGTAATTTTTAAGAGTTCTAGAATATTTGGGAGGTGGGGAGAAAGAAGGTTCCAAAACAATCCCATTAACTCCTGATAGCGATTCTGATGTTTATGCTAGGTGAGAGTGGTACTGCATCTAAGGTGCATTGCAAAATGATATGATTAATTGATAGAAACTCGTCATGTATAGAGAAAAATTTGAATCAAATATATTTTTACTTATATACAGAAAATGATATAACTTTTATGGTATAATTAGTTACAAACAAAAGCATTCCTTTCACACACTGCTGAATACAAATAGCAACTAGTGTTTAATATCCTATAAATGAACCCTTTTTCAGAAATAACTGAAACACATGACCCCTCATGCTCTCTGCGAGTTTCTGTAATATTGGCAGTTCAAGTTCATTCCATGCAGATATCACAGAGGTCTTTAATTCTTGCGCATTGGTGTATTGCTTTCTATCACAATAACTGATCTACATAAGATTCCCCATACTTTCTCCGTAGGGTTTAGGTCTGGATAAATGGCAGGCCATTCCATAACAGAAAACCTTAGCGACAAAACCAATTCTTTGTGGATGCTTGTATTGTCCAGCTGAACTATCCAATCCACTGTTCCAGTCCTCTGTGCAACAGTAAAAGGTGTTCTTCAAGCAATGTCTGATAATTTATGGCTTTCATGCAACCTGCAGGGAATACAAGATGTGCTTTCCCTCTGTATCCAAAACCACCCCATACCCTCAAGACTTTTCCCCTTGCTGCCTCTTTGAAAACACCTTCTCTTCTTTTCTGGGGTCATGCCAGCTGTACGCCCAGCCATCAAGCCCATCTAAGTTGAATTTCTTTTCATCACTGAATATTACGTGCTTCCATTCTTCCTTCCAGTTGACATGTTCCTTAGCCCTCTCAAATGTGGTTGCTTTTTCCGTCTCTTGTTTGTTTGTCTAACTAGCCCGGACATCGATTTTTGAACATTGACAGTGAAATCACGAGCAAGTTGTCCCAGCGATGAATCACCAGCACTAAGTCTTCTGATCACTTGCCCCTTCTGTCCAGACATGAGTTTTTGAGGTCTTCCAGGTGGCCATTTTGTTATATAATTACTTCCTAGCTTCAGGAAGTTAATCATGCATGGTGACCTGCCAAGCTTTCTTGCTATTTTCCGAGATGAATGTCCTTCTTCTTTTAAAGCTTTAACTTGACCTTGCTCAAAGCTGGACAATCCTGCCTTCCTATCCATATGCTCTTACTTCAATAGTCAGCGTAGCAATCATGCACTCTTCACAAACACAACTGACACAAAGCTAATCCCTCCATAGCTGCAGCATAGCATATGAGTACCAAGGTCATGCAATATTCAGACTGGTCTTATCATTTTGCAACAGAACTACTTTTTGTCTTCCAACCTGTGTGCAGCAAATGCATTTGATTGTAACTGACCCTATGATGCAGGTAATATAATTTTATGTACCTAAGTAAAAATATATTTGATTTTAGTTTTTCTCTATAGATGACGAGTTTCATCAGTTGGTCTTATCATTTTGCAACCACCTTACTTATCTCTATCTCCGAACTGGGCGGTCAGTCAGTGACATCCTTCCATATTGAATTTGATTATCAAATTGACTTGATTCATAACTTCTGTAAATTAACACACTTAATAAAAACTCCAGAGTGTAACAGTAATGTGACTTTCTTTAGATTTATTTTCATAGCTAGTTCATAAATCATTCTTTTTAAAACTATACTTTTATTTTCAATGCGCTTCCATTTACTGTGTTTTAAGTATTGACAAGAAATGGTTTTAAATGGTTAATATCATGGTTTGTCCACTATGCTAAAATGCAAGTTGATATATAATTATGTTAGCCATGATGTTGCAAATGCTAATGAGAAAAGAAGAAAGCAAAAGCTAACAGTTGGTCTGCCATCCTCCACTATGACATTGGCACTCTGGAACATGTTAATAGTATATTGCAATATGAGTATGGAAAGTGGATTATTACAGAATTGATGAATAGTTTAAAAAGAAAAGATGAAGTGAAGTGTTCTCTATTTTTGAGATTCTGTTATGAATTTCATATGCATGTATTGCAGACTTTTTTTGCATCATCGACTATCTTATTATTTTTAATTATTAATTTAAAAAAACAATTTTAATCAATTACCCATCATCACCTTCAATTTCCTGTAACACAATGCTGCCAATTGAACAGCTGGTTCACAATAACTGAGAACCGTAACCGGAATGAGAACGACAAAGTTAAAACACATATATTGTAATGTGAGCGTTCACAATTAACAGGAAGCTTTCCCAGGTCCTGAGAATGGGAAACGCACTTACCCAAATTTTAACTTTCTCATTCTTGTTCCCAGGCCTAGCATATTAGATCCACATTGTGCTTATTAGACTATTCACTGTAGAGATTATCCTAGGTGGCTGTGACATGAAACAGCCGCTAGAGCTCTCTCTGGTTGCAAGCTGACATTAAACTAGAAGAATTTCTACCTTATGTGCATCCTAACCTCTGATCCCGACATCTGCAGATCCATTGAGCATTAATTCTTCTAGAGATAGGATCATCTGTAGTTTCTTTATATGCAACTCAAAACTGGCTGTGGCCTCAACAATACAAAAACCGGTTGAAATTAACAAACACTTTAATGTATGCCATTAACCCTTTCACTGCGGATGTTGGAACAGTTCCATCAATGCTAATCATTGCTCCCCTTGCGAATGATATAGCATTCCCGACACATTGATCTTGGCAAAACAACTTGCTGTTCATAAAGAGGAAGCAGTCTAGCTCAGTCTTGTCTAAACAGTGTTGGTCTGCCATCTGTTGGGGTTGTATTTACTCAAGCTGCAACTCTTCTTCTGCCATGTGGTGCAATCTAAAGCTATGCATGGTAACTTTCTTCCCGACATTTGCATAACGTAGAAGCCCATCACGTGACTCTGGGAATCACAGATGTACAAAATGATGGTTTCTTCCAGCAAACACACGTATTATGCAGGATGCAAATTTACTGGTGGAATTTGAAGTGTTATCATCTGATTTTTCAGATTATGAGTTTAATAACAATGAGAGTGAAAGTTGTATCGAGGATAATGCTATAAACAGTGAGAATGATGGCAGTGATGTACAATCAGAACCCATGCAACATTGCTAAAAGAAGACACATTCTTCCCTCCAGTGGCAACAGAGTATACTCAAGCCAGTAATTCATACTTTTGATGATAATTCAGGTATGCAAGCAGATTTGAATGAAAATTTCACAGTGACTGATATTTTCAAATTATTCTATCCGTTGTATATTATGCATCATGTTGCAAATCAGAGTAGTAATTACTTTCTTGTGTGAGAAATTACCACCAAGCCCCCATTCTCATTTACAGACTTGGACAGATACTTCTCCTGAAGAACTTTACAGTTCCTATGGCTTGACAATGCTTATGACTAGAGTAAAGAAACATACAATAGCAGGATATTGGACTAAAGTTCCCCTCATTGCCACTCTGCAATTTTCGAACCACATGTCCAGGGATCGATATCTTTTACTTCCAAGACTTTTGCAGTTCAATGATAATAAAACACAGGCTAAAGGAGACAGACTGCATAAATGAGACCTGCTGTTGAACATTTCAGACGTACTTTCAGTGAGTTATTCACACTTTTATAAAACCTCTGCATTGACAAAAGTCTTATGCTATTCAAAGATCACCTTTTGTTCAAACAATACATCTCTTCCAAAATACACAGGTTTGACATAAAAGTGTTTGTGCTCTGTGATTGTGAGACTGGGTACATACTGGATCCTCACTGTGTATACTGGAATCACCACAGAAACTGCTGATGGCTGTGAACTTGGGATGTCTGGGACTGTGGTACAAACCCTCATTACAAAGTACCTGCATAAAGGGCACAAATTATGGTTAGATAACTGGTACTCCAGTACTCTTCTTTATAACTGGTTACATGCAAATGGAACAAATGCTTGCGGCACTGTTAGAAGGAACAGAAAAGAAATGCCAAGACTGGCAGCAAAATTAAACAAGGGAGAAGTAGAATCTGCACATACAGACAATATGTAGTGGAAGGAGAGGCGAGAGGTGTATGCTGGCTATTTTCTATACAGACTCAATGAGACCGACAGGCAAAGTTGACAAACACACAATAATGAAACCTGACTGTATTATAGACTACAAGAAAAATATGGGTGCTGTAGACAAAATAGATATGAAGATAGGCTCCTTCGAGTGCGCAAGGAAGACTTTGAAGTGGTACAGAAAACTCTTCTTCCATCTATTAGGTATGACTCTCCTAAATTCACATTCACTATACAACATAAAAACTGGTAAGAATATCACATTGGCTGATTTTCAAACTACTCTAATTAGAGAGCTTCTCCAAGAATTCCATATACCAAGACTAACCAGTAAATCTAGGAGGCCTTTATCTGGCGACCAACCCCTAAGACTGACTGAAAGACATTTTATCTCACTTATACCAGCAACACCAAATAAAAGAAAGCCTGCCAGAAGATGTCATGTATGCTCCAACACTGTCCTTGGCCAGAATAAAAGTACATGGTGTGTCAAATGTGGAGTGAGTTTGTGTTTACCCCTGCTTCGGAATGTACCATACCCAAGTCATATTTTGAAAGTATTATCTAAAGGTGGTAATCTCTTACTCTGTATAACTTATAGTTATATCTGCTTCATACCTGTAGAAAGAATTCCTTATACATTAAAGTTTATACCCCCTGAATTGTTAATCAATTTCTACTCATTAATATTTTGGCAAAGTATAGGTTTAAAAAGTAAGGCCCCAATATTTAGAATGTTATATAACAGCTTTCCATTAAGGTTTTCTTTTTTTGGTCCATGGGCAACCCTTTGGTAAGGTGTGTTGTGTATGGTATTTTTTCCTATTTAAAACTCTTTATTTTTTAAACGTGCGACATTAGAGTCATCTACAACAACTTTGGTGAATGTTTAATTCTGCATGATATTATATAGAATATATTAATTAATGTGTACTTAAAATAACTCAGTAAGGAGGTTCTATGTGCTTGCTAATACCTCAGCAGTGAAAGAGTTAATAAAGGAAACTTGTTGCAGGTAGAGGAATTGGAAATAGTAACAGCTCTGCATTTAGATAATGTTTACTCTATCGAATTTTGATACTGGCTAACTCGTTGGCTGAATTGGAAGTAGGTGAAAAAATAAAATTGGTCAGTTAAAAACAAATAAAATCTTAATGTGCCAAAATCAGCTTTCCATTTTGCGACCGATATGATCAATATATATTGCCGTTCTTGTTACCAGGTTACTGTGAACCAGCCTTTAGTCAGTCATCCTCCATGGTCTAGGGGTGCCTCTAGTTTCCAAGGTCATGGGTTCAAACCTGACAGAGGACAATGAATTTTCTTCAGGCGTAAAAATCCTTAGCATGGCTTGCTTTGGAAGGGAAGTAAAGCCGGTGGTCCCGTGTCATAGATTTACGGCACATAAAAGAGCCTCAAGCCTGATAAAGAGGCCTCTGATTATGCAAGAGGAGGGTATCAAGTGACATTAGTTAGGCAACAGTAAGCCACATTATAACTAATGTCATAGGTATCACTGCTAGACTTACACCTCATTAAGCCGGGATTGCAATGAACTTTACTTAACATGACAGGATGTAATGCAAAGTTAAGATGTGCTACTAAAGTAAAGGTATAATTAAGATGCACTTAACGTAATGGGAGTGACTCTTGATTGGTTGTCCTTTTATTACTTCATGCTACTGCTTCACGCTGATTGGATCAAATTACTATGCGACATTAAACTTGAATGTAACAGGAAGAAAAACTTTGACACCGCCAAATTCTTAAATTATGTCATGCTAAATTAACTCACATTGTCAACCCTAAATACCTTCATTTAATATAATGTATAACACCTTCATGTTACGTCGTGTTGAGTTAGGTCACTAACGTTAAGCTCATTGTAATTCAGGGCTTTACTTACATTTTCCCGGCAAGGAAAGGAGTATTACAACTGCCCGGAAGCTTTAATATATTACATCAGCATTTCCTCTGGTAATTATTTCTGTATAATTAATATTACACAATATTTAATTATTTGCATAAGAACCAGGTGAGATGCATTTTAATAAATAACAGCAAATGTGCTTGCTATTTAAATTCAATTTCATTCTGTAATTCTAAGGTTAAACATTAATATTCCAGCAAGTTAAATTCTTATTGAAATGATTAACAATGCCATGAAATTGTGTATCTGGTGGATAACAACGTTTCCAAAAAGCGAGGAGTGACAATAGGTTAGAATCATGCAGAAAACTGCCTATATATTATCTCCCTCCATACCTCCTCTTTTTTTTTTATTTATTGCATTTGTTAAAACTGATTTGTTTTCATTAATATCCATCCTTTTTTGTATTAAGGAAAACAGGCATTTTCCTCTTTACCAATTTAGCGCATGCTTCTTGGTTATCTCAATTGTTTGCTGAAGAGTGAGCACTGAACTGACAAAAAACAGTGTGAAACATCATAAATTTCATAGGATTTTCAAGAAATACAACACAATAACCACTATATACAGAAACTACTATGCAACAGAACAAAAACCCTATCCCCAACGATAAATCAGCTGGTATATATTAAATAGCTTGTAATGACTGTAACCTGGCATACATAGGAAGAACCAAAAGAAATCTTGAAATGAGACTTAAAAGAGCATATGAGATGCATTTACCAAAAACAGATGGATAAATCAGCAGTAGCACATCATTTCTGGTCTTCAAATCATGAAATCACTCCAAACAAAAAACTCTTAAAACCGATCAACAGCAATGAATTGGACATCTAAGAAAAAATACATATCATCAAACACAGGAATCACCGAATAAATTTCAAACTACCGCCACCCAGCAGCCTTTGAAGGTTCATCAACCTAGCACCAGAGAACACCATTAAAGGCTGGTTCACAACCAATGAGAACGGTAACCAGAATGAGAACGGGAAAGTTCAAATACATGTATTCAAATGGGAATGTTCACAACCGACGGGAAGCTTCCCGGGACCCAGGAACGGGAAAGAAGAGTTGCCCAACTTTTAACTTTCTCGTTCTCGTTCCCGGGCACGGCATTTTAGATTCCTATTGTGCATATTAGACTCTTCACTCTAGAGGTTATTCTAAGCGGCCGTGACATGAAACAGCCACTAGTGCTCTCTATAGTCGCAAGCTGGAAACATGAAACTGGAAGGAATTAGTAGTAAATGTGCTTCCTAACCTCATCCCGACACCCACAAACCTAATCAACGTTGGTTCCTCTGGTGAAGGGATCATTTTTAGTTTGTTTATATGCAACTCAAAACTGGCTATTACCTAAAAAACAATGGCAAAAGCTACAAAGAACAGCTAAAACCGGTGAAAATGAAAAAAGAGCAATAAACAATTTTGATGTATTCCATTAAATGAAGGAATGAAAGTTTGGCATAAGTAGAGGGATCAGAAATGTAATGAATATGGATTTAGATAATGTTTACTATATCGAATTTTGACGTTGGCTTGGCTAAATTGGAAGTAGGTGAAAAAATGTCATTGGTGAGTTAAAAACAAATTAAATCCCAATGCGCAAAATCGACTTTCACTTTGTGATCGATATGCATTCCCGTTCTTCTTCCCGGGCTGTTGTGAATCAAAATTTCTTGCTTCCCGTTCTCGTTTCCGTTCTGGTTACCGTTACCGGGTGGTTGTGAACCAGCCTTAACCACACACATTCCCTAGACAGTAACCGGCAAAATCAGTTGGAAACCTGACAATGGGAGCAAACTGTTCTCCCAAAATGCGTTCAAAGTAAGAACCTTTTAGTGATGTAGTATAACCACCTCCAACTCTCTTTATTTTAAAAAAAAAAGTGTGAAAATACCACAGAAATCATACACTTGGATTTTTTACTGCTCTATGAAAGTCAACCTCTATGCACAGACAATCTTCCTTCGTTGTGTAATATTTTCTCCTTGCTGATCCACAGCCTTTCTTAGTCTGAAGCTTTTTATCATCTATGGATGCCAAAAACTTGGTCGGCCTTTGATCCGGACCAAACAAGTGTGGAGATTGTCCAGACCAGTGTGAAATCTATGGATATGGCTCTAGTGTTCTGATTATTGCGAACCAGCCATAAGAAGTACATGTCACTCCAAGCTAAATTCAGACATATGATTCAAGAACACAACATGGCACTTGAATCTAGCCCATGTTAAGACATTATCATCGCAAGTGGCCCCTGATATTCACACACCGTTACCTGCTCAGTGATATGCCTCCAAATGAGAGGATCGGTTTGTATGAAGAGAGAGCACGTGTTCTTGTTCTCTTCTTTGGGCCTAGTCGCTCTCTTGGTGCGGTGATGAGGCTCGTTGGCTTCTCGTGAATACTTATGATGCGCTGTATAGCTATTGTCCGCTGGCGATGGAGGAGGTGGTGGTGGTGGCGGTGCTTGTGATCTGACTGGAGCTTTAGTGGACTCTGGTTGAGGTGGGTCATCTTCCATTGCAGAGTTCTGAATGCGGTCCATCCACTGGACCACTTCATCATTGATTCCACAGCCTCCAACATGACCTGTGACAAAAACATGTAGTATATTAAGTTTCCAAGTGAAACAGCATCAAAAACAAAAATACTGAAAGCATTTAAAAGTACTAGTAACAAGAGATAAATTTTTCCTGAAATTGAAACCTGCAAAACTTTTTCCCGTTCAGCAAAGCATAATAATTGTGTGATGACGTGAAATTTATATTGCATAAAATGTTCAGTGCAGTACACATACAAAAATTATATATAAAATATATATTGAAGTATAAGAATCCTTGAAGACCTGATAGTACTGCTTCTTTCTGTCACACATGCTGAAATTCTTCCTACTATCACAATAAACATGTATTAAAGCAAAAAATACCACTTCCTAGGTTATACACTGGTTTCTACTACATACCATAAACTATAAACAAAAACTGTCACAATAAAATGGGAAACTTATTTGCTGCAGCCATAGCACATGAATAAGATTTATGTGGGAGAGTTGACATTACAATTCATGTTGTCTATTACTGAATGTTTGCACCCATTAACTGCTGCTTACTAGAGGTCAATCAAATCTTAAATCCACATGCTATATATTTTGTTGCAGCCCAGTGAAGGGAGACCATGATCGTGATGAAGGATTGACACACGATTGTCTGGTCTATCACAGCACTGTATACCAATTAGTGCAGTACATTCAGCCTGTAATCTTAAGGGGAGTAGTGGGCGAAATTTATGTTTTCCACAGTTTTGATATTAGAGACAGCAGGTATATAAAAAAAACGTTGCTCTGATGTCATTTCTCTAAGTCTAATAATTTTGGGTTATTAAAAATTTGGGTTCAAAAAATGTGCATTTTTCAAAATTTATCTTCTCACACACTTTTTGAAAACATGGCTTAACCTTTTTTTGACAATGCCTTAGAAGCATAAAGAAAAATCTCAAACATTGGATTTTCAATAGCTTCATTACAAAGGGAGAAAAAAAATTATATCCACTGTAAGAGCAAAATTTCAACATTTTTGCTGCTTCTACACATTTTACTTTTTATTTCGAAAAGTAATGCCCTAATAAAAAACAATTCCATACCTAGTTTTATTAACAACAGTTTTGGGAAGATGCAGTAAAAATTTCAGCTAGATAGCATGTATTTTGTGCATTGCATTAAGTTTTGAATGTGCAGAAAGGTTATAACGATTAAAGTTTGAATAGCGCAGATCTTTAAATGTGATGTAATTAAGGCAACTTGCAGACATCACAGGACTTTGAAACTTTGCATACATGTACTTTAATGTGTCTAGTATTTTTTCATGCAAAAAGCATATTTTGACAAAAAAGGACTGAAATGTCACCCATTGGTCCCCTTAAGTTACAATATAATGGAATTTTAATGCTTTGTCATGGCTATGGTGAAAATCTGTAACACTTGGAATCTGCACACAAAGCCATAAAAATGTCTCCTTTGCTGAAAATTTATAAACAGGCCTCCATTCCTGTACATTTTATGAGCAAACCATGAAAGTTGGTAAGTATGAAATAGGATGACGGTTTGATGATGATGATGATGATGATGATTCTATATCTTCATAAGCCTTGCATTCTAAATATTATACATATGCAGTATAACATACCAAAAGAAATGAGAAACAAAAGACATATTATATTGCCATATGACACAATCAAGGAAAAGTTTGAAAGTATGTTACGAAGTGAAATATTTTCTATTTTCAAGATTTTGTTCGTACTTAACACATGTATAACGAATACTATTTTTTGGGCAATCAATGATATTTGTATTAGTTGGAATGTTATTTACTTAGCTGTCATTAACAGCTAGTTGAAGTACCAAAATGACTGGCCAGTACCAACCATAAAAATACTGCATATTGGTTCCATGACCAACTTGATTTTTACATAAATGTCAGATTAATTGAAGTCAAGCCACAAACGTTCATTGCTAATGGTTACTTTTGCCTGATATTAGAAAAGCATAAAAAAGTTGCTATTATGGTGGAAAACTCTGGGACATGGCATATTGGACGTGCTTCTTAATCAAGGTACAATAGAGTATATATACTGCATTAAAAAAAAGTAGTTAGATGAGATGATGAAGGCAATTTAATTTCACCTGGTATACTAATATGAAAATCAACATGATGCACAAGTTAAAGGCATATTCAGAAATAAAAGGATAAGTAAAGACAGAGTAAGTAATCCTCATATATGGTTAACCTTAACTTGTTGAAATTGTCATGGCCCACCTAGCAATCTTACCGCTCTTTCGAGGTCTGGCCAAAACCCACAAAAGAGCTTGATTATCAGTATCCATGGTGAATGTTCTAAATAAAATCGAAACGTTTGCAACTCACATAACGTTTAACTAAAAATGTGATATATTCAATGTCTATAATAATAAAAATATTAAAAGTTTATAGATGATATGATTGGAAGCAAAACAGATGGATAAGTTAAATTGGCTGCAACAAATGCAGGAAAACTGACTTTCATGATGGATAGTAAAACATGATTGCTCAAAAACAAATGAATAATCTGGTGACTCACCTGTCCGCAGATGTTCGTATGGATCTTGGATGTCACCTTCTGAGTATATCACAGAGTGAAAGGTGCGATTGCTGTCTTTAGGAAAATATCTCTCAGCCTTCTCCACGTAGAAGGAGCCCTTATGGGATACAATCTTCCCTTCAAAAACTCCATCACTTAGAGAACCAAATACATGACTTTTTGATTCCCCTGCAACACATGCAAAACATGGATAAATTACAATGTTTCATCTATGCATATAATAAATTTGAAAATAAAACTGTTATAGCAATTATTGATTTTGGATAAATAACAAATGTTAACATGTGACCTAAAATAGTACCTTTAAAATGTTTTGTCTATATGTACATTACCCTTTTTTCGATCGAGCAAACCAATTCCTATAAAACTGTGCATAATGCCTACTTTTAAGTTCCTCTTAGAACAATAGATTTTATGGAATCTTCATTACTTCCTCCAAAAGGGAGTGATATAATGGGGTACAAGGTCAAACGTTCTAAATATCATACATATTGCTAATTTTTGTGAAACAAATTATATATCCAAAGTTTCAAAGCATTATCACCTTCTCTGCTACTTGTATAGTAGGTAAGAGAAAGTATTGTATTCCACCCAAAAAATTGATAAATATTTCACCAGAAATACATGTTTTGGGAACCCCTGATTAAAAAAAAAGTACACTTAGCTCTTACTAATCCGGCCTCTTAGTAATGTGGCTCACATTTGGTTCAGTGCCAAACATCAACAAAGTATCATTCAGCATGTGGTATGTTTTAGTAGTGTTTTAACATTACTGTAAATAGCACCACAAATGGTGAACACTGATGATACATGAAATTAAACAACTGGGGAAGGCCTAAGTTTTAGGGCAACTCCCTGGTATTTGCCAGTTACGAGGACTGAGAAAAACCCGAAGAAAATATCAATCAGGAAGGATGGTCCTGGCAGGATTTGAACCACAGACCTCCTGTTTATGAGTCCATGCCTCAGCAACCTCAGCTACTGGAGAGCTCTTCTGATTTGACGATATGCGACAGCAGCATGCTTTATCACACAACCACTTTATAACCATTACATCAGCACTGCATGTATCTAGTTGTTGCATAAGGCACTCAAAAAAGATATCTACTGGAGAAAAGTGCAGCCATATGCGGAGTTGCAGTCGGTACTGAGCGACAGCAATGAGCCAGTCAATTCAGAATCATTAATTGTTAACACTTTATACATTGACATGTTCCTCAAGCTTCCAGGAGGAGAATAAAAATTGATAAGCTAAATGGCTCAGTGAGGAAAAGTGTGAGGTAGACCAAACTAATCAAAAGCGTGCAGGAAAGTAATGATGAAAGTGATGAAGAAGAGGACATAGGAGGAAAGCGCATGAAGATTTCTCACACTGCTGGTGTTGAAGCTGCATCATTGCGGCAACTAAAAATTCGGAACATGTTTCATAGTGAATGATACTATTGTATATGTATACACTCAAGGACTAAGTTTTCTATGAAAATAAATGTATCTTTGGATTTAATAAAGTATAGTACCTAAGTATTTACACTAAACTTCAGATACTCTGAATAATCTGGCACTTCCACTAATCTGGCACCCATATGTGCAAGGAATGGCTGGATTAGCAAGAATCTAATGTGTATCAAATTTTTGGGTGGAATGCAATGCCTTCTCCAACTACAAGGTACAGTCAAGTGCAGGAAAAGTGCCGATGCTTTTGGTTTCCTATAGTGCTTTTCTTTATTTAATGTTGACAGAATCTCATCATTGGCATTCCACAACAGCCCCAGGAGAGCCAATCTCTTATTGGTTTTAATTCCAATCCGACACACACGCATTAGGTATGAAGAAAGGTCTGGCCTAGGTGAGCTGCGAAAGGGGAGCAGTACAAAAACTTTTCACCTGGGTATGTTTCTCATCGACGGTCTACACCAGCCTCTGGATGAGCCCCTCTCATATTGGTTTGATGTCAAAAGTTTGGCACTCAAACATTAAACTAAAACAGGTTGGTTTCAGGCTCAGGAGCGAAGGAAATGGGGGAGTAAGACAAACAAGGTAGAACTAGGTATAGGGTGGGGACTGGGCATGGCAGAGGTGGTCTAGTGTTTCCTTACCAACATAAACCACTGCGCACGATTCCATAAACTCACTCCCTCCGTCGCCTAGCGGTAAATCACCGAACTACAAAGAATTAGTATATGCCAGCACTTACCTATCACATGTCCCTGATAGATGTGAGATGCATCTACATACTCCTCCCTACCAGAGGGTCCTACCACTACCAGATTGTTACTGAATGTGGACAGGTCCCTTTTGAGGCGAATATTGAAGGAGTGGCCATGTGCAGAGAAGCGTAGGTGGACGGCATTGTCCCGTGTGACTGACCGCCGTGCTCTCGAGTGACTTTTGTGAACATCCCCTTTATCGTACGTAAGCACCTCGTAGTGCCGGATGTATTCATTCAGTCTTGTGGCTGAAACAAGCAAAGGAACTCACTTAATTACACGTAATTACTCACAATGATTCTTAACTACACCAACAGAAAAAAAAAATAGAATGTGTTACATTCAAAACTATTCTTGTACATGCTTACTCTTCTATCTGCATCATGTTAATCAGATAGACGTTTTCAGAAATGGTTTCATGGCATTTCGTTGTAAATACTAGGATCATATGAAAAGTTTTGTGAATGACCCACAGACTGCAGGAGTAATTCCGAAGCAGTTTTGCTTGCATCTTGCATGAAAACATTTGAGCAGGCTAAGGATCCGGAACAATTTAGCAACCTCACTAGAGAGTCCGTAAGCGCAGTACTGTTGATGTAAACAAAGACGTCAAAGCGCTGCCCTATTTGCTACTGTAAACAGCACAGCCTAGTGGTGGTGGAAAATGAAGTTGGACACATACATTGGAATGATAAGACAGAAGTGTATTGTACCTCCTATCACGAAGCGGATTATACACGGCCTCATAGGTAAACAACATCCCAATGCGCCACCTCACTCCACCCTACTCGATGAACAGTATACTTGACTTCACTCTTATAACTGTATTCACTTAGGTTGATCCGCGCCAACACAAACCCACGTGACCAGTGCATCGTGGTACTACGCGGTAGCAATGCGCGCAGGAAAGTAGTCCCATGCTAATAACCTAAATTTTAGAATGAATTTATCCTTAAATTATATTTTATACAAATACCTAAGAGTTTAATTAACAAGGATTTATATTGTTAAGTAATGCAATTCGTATGAGTTACCTGATCCGAGTATGTGCAAAATATTGTTTACAGCCTGAAACTGGCAGTTTCTGATTAATATCATTGAGGACGGTGAATTTACTCTCCCGTCTATGTCCACTTACACAAAACCTAAGCCGGGCAAACCAGTGGTAAAAAAAGGTTGAATGTTTTATATAAATCATGTGAGAAATGTCCAACACTTCCAGTGAAAGAAGTGGTGAAATTAACTTTTGAGTTCATCGGTGTTTCGAATACAAGTATAAACAGTGCTCATAAAGAAAAATCTGAAACAGCAAAAGTGTTACACACGGGGGAAAAAAAATCGTGTTAAATACATGATGCAAGAAAACGTAACGATTTTGTGAAGAATGCCATTTGCCTAACAGTGGACAATTTGTTTTTTTTTTTTTCTTTTTAAATGAGCCGCCAACAAGTTATCGTATACCTGTTACTTTTCTTTTCTCTGTTTCTTTTAGAATTAACTATTATTATATGTGCAAACTTTTATTTTGTTGTAACTGTCAATCTTATTTCCTTTAACCCTAACAAAACATGCTAGTCACTGTTTAACTTATCGGAATAAGGGCTCTATTCTCTTTGCATTATGTGCCGCGAGTCCTCGCCATATTGTCGTGAAAATATGACAGTATTTCTAACGCGAATGGCGGAAGGATACATTGTAACAGTGCAGTGGTCACCTGAGTTTTGTTTTGGCGCGGATCAACCTAAGAGTGAATACAGAATAGGTTGTACCGGATCCTTAGCCTGCTCACGAGTATACATTTTGGGTGTTTACGAAATTTTCGAGTTCGATAGCCCTGAAACGTGAAATAGGATCTACTGCATAATAGTTATAATTATGAACAAAAGTATATAACGTATTCGCTCCCAACAATAATAATACTTCACAAATTGTCTGATGAAGGACAGGGTTGTTTTGTGGATGTTTATTGCTGTGTACATAGTTAAGTGCAGCGTTTTAGAGCAAGGATGTATAAATTAAATTGTACTTGAGAGTGAGTGGTATGGAAAAACCGGGAGAAGTTTCCCCGCTCGTGCACGTTATACACCTACTTCTGTCGCAGTGCTACCATCTAGGGACATTAACGTTAAACCTGTAGTGATAGTACAGAATGATCCGTTTGAGATGTCAGAAAAGTAAAACGTTATACATAGAGGTTAATACACATATCTCTGAGCATTTTGCTGTAATATAAGCGAAAAGGATAGAACTTAACAAAAAGTGATGTTTCAGGCTTCATCTGCGTGGCATGGTTGCAGTATTGCGCACAGGAGACAAAATGGTAGCCATGCCACAAGAGCGCGCTCAGTGTGTCATATGGTATGTGAAATGTGTCATGGGGGTTCTCGATTCCCTGCAGTTATGCTTGTTGACTCGGCCACTCATATCAAATGTGGCCTTGTCCATGAACATCCATCGATTTAATCACTGATCGTCCTCTCACACACGACAGCAAACTTGAGACCAGCTTCGTAATTACACTGCATTAAAATTTGCTTTCGCTGAAATGGAAACACCTTACGGTACAGTCTAGCAATTCTCTGATATGTTGCGCGTGGCACATTCTGCTCTGCTGATAAGTGGTGTAGTGATTTCCATGGACTCTTGAGTTATGGTTTGCGAATATCTTCTTTCCTGTTTCTATCATGCAGCCTTCCGCCTGTGCGAGGCAGTTTCAGACCATTCGCCAAAAATGTACCAGTTAACATTGTCTAGGTGTGGTGGGGCATACCGACAGTTGTATTGACATCTGAAAGCTTGCTGGGTCCATGTTACACTGAAAATGTTGCATACCATACGACACACTGTTTGGTGTGACCACCATTTTGTCTCCTATGCACGATAGCGCTGTCACGACATGCTGATGAAGTCTGAAGCATCACTCATTGTTAACTTCTATCCTTTCCACTTATTTTACAACAAAACTACTCAAAGATGTGTGCATTAACCTCTTATATATAACGTTTTACTTTCCTGACGTCTCAACGGTTCACCCTGTATGTAAACACAGCGCAGGAGAAGCTTTGTGCAACGTTCCAAGTGTGCACGACCCATATGGTAATTACCGACCCTGTTGCCACATTTCATCGAGTTTAGAGGAGTAGCGCGGTAGATTTAAACGCAGTAGATTTTAAATTACCACATATACGTTACATTTAATAACATTCAATGAAGAAAATAACCAATAAATCCGCAAGCTGTCAAAAGTAAAGGTGTTCACGTGCTTTTGTGTTCTTATAAAGCAGCCGGATTAACGGCACAGCAAATGTTTATTTCATATAAATTGTTTGCTTTAACATCTGCATATTTGCTGTAGGAAGCCTTTACTTGGTTTTTTTTAGTTTCCCATGCTATACAGAAACATATAAAATTTAATTTGAACGAAAAGCACTTCATATGCTGTTCTCAAACATACATTTTTATATAAAAAAAACATTGCCAACACTTAGTTTTGAGAAAATAAATACCCAAAATGTTTATATAAAAAGAACAGGTTGGAGTGGGGGAATTTCCTGGAAAATCTTCGTGTTGCATCTTTGAAAGACGCTGCACTTAAATACGAAATGTAGTATTCATCTGGCTTCATTTTTTGTTATACAGAGTGTATCTTTATTGGTGTCATATATTTGGCGGACGTGTTCCTGACATCAAAACAGTAAAAAAAGTTCATATATACACGAGTCTGAAAATCAACCGTTTCGTTGTTATAGGTCAAAGAAGATGTATTCCATGAGTGAACAGACGGATATGCACTACACGTATGGCCGTGCAGACGGCAATGCAGCACGAGCACATGAACTTTATGCAGAAAGGTACCCTGACAGGCAGTTACCGTGTGCAAGAACATTCGCACGAATTCACCAACGCTTGAGAGAGAATGGCCCATTTGAGAGAAGTACTAGGGATTTTGGGAGACATAGAGCGGTACGAGGCATTGAGCTTGAAAAACGAGTTTTTCGTGCTGTGGCTGCAGATCCATCACAAAGCACAAGGCGTATGGTTGTAAGGGAAAGAGTTAGTCATACGACTATCTGGAGAATTCTGCATGAAAATCTTCTGTACCCATATTACCTTCAATGTGTGCAAGGATTAAATGAGGTGGACTTTGAGCCAAGAAGACGTTTCTGTCAACGCATGTTACAGTAGTGCGCTGTGTTCATCAAATTTTGATGCAGTAATTTGTATCACAAATTACTTAAATGTAAATAATGATTGTAATATGAATATGCATTTTTATGTGACATTGATTTGAGATGTTTATTGATTGTAATTATTGTTGAAAAGAAGTTTATACCGCCTTACTGAAACTGACAATAATAGCGTGCAATAATGCAGCGAGGGGGTGAGCTGTTTATCATTATTGGAAACGAGGAAGTTACGTAATGTTGGCGCGTTTATAATCTTCTGGAACATTTCCCTAGAGCATATGTATTCATAATTTTCATTGGATATAAAAATAGACGCTAATGTTGGCGCGTTTTATTAGCTAATTGCAGTTCAGTTATAATCTTTAGGCATATCTGGGTGAAGGAGTATAAAAAGAGTAGGTTAGAGGTAGACCCCGTCAGTTCATCTAAAATATTTGTACACTACACGTCGTCTTCAGTCCGTCAGTTCGTCGAAAATATTTTGTATGATACACGTCGCCTTCAGTCCAGCAGAAATATTACACGTCGGCTATAGATTCACAAGTTACGCGTAGCAGAATTATGAAAAATCTAAAGTGTTGTAAAGTTAATTATACAAAAGGTTGAAGTACGTGGATTAAAAGTGATCAGTAAGAAGTTATTATAACAGTTTCAGTTTGGCGAGTGTCAAGATCAATATGTAAATGTGATAGTGACTGTGTTTCGACAATAAAAGTGTATAATAAATTTCATCAGTGTTATCTTTGGATAAAAGATTCCTTTCCGTTTACACAACCTGTATAAAGAGAAGTGCTCGACCCAAGAAAAGATAATAGCTAGCCGGAGGACAGTAAACAAAAATTAAAGCAAATAACAGTCGCATTCTTTCAAACACTAATACTACCGCAAATTGCTAACACCAGATGGAGGTAACAAACCTAACAAATGAATCACGTCACAAGATGGCTTCAACGCGTGAAGTAAACACAAATACACAAACATTATAAAAAATACCGTCGCAATTTCTAGCCTGTATCTTATTCACGGATGAGGCTGGTTTTACTCGCGACGGCATCTTCAATTTTCAAAACACTCATAACTGGGCATTTGAAAATCCTAATAAAGTACGACAGGAAAACCATCAACATAGGATCTCTCACAACGTTTGGGGTGGAATCATTCATGATCACCTATTGGTCCCTACTTCTTCCCTCCGCGTCTGAATGGACAAATCTATCTCCAGTTTCTCAGAAATGAGTTGTATCACTTAAATGATAATGGGCCTCTGGACATCATCCAACGAATGTGATTTTTACACGATGGTGCTCCAGCTCATTTCAGTATGATAGTTCGTAAGTTTTTGAATGATGGATTTCCGCAAAGATGGCTTGGTCGAGGATGACCCATTGGATGGCCTGCTCGATCGTCTGATTTGAATCCAATGGATTACTTCGTCTCGGGACATTTGAAGTCCTTGGTTTATGCGACTTCTGTACCTGATGTTGACATTTTGAGAGGACGTATCCAAACTGGATTTGTCCAAATACGAAACACACCATGACTTTTCAACAGAGTACGCCAGAGAATGGAACGCGGGCTTACTGCATGCATCGAAGCAAAAGGAAGCCACTTCGAGCAATTTTTGTAACTTTCGATTTTGTGTTGTAACTCTGAAATAAATGATTTTCAGACACATGTTCATATGAGCTTTTTTTACTGTTTTGATGTCAGGAACACGTCCTCCAAATATATGACATCAATAAAGATACACCTGTATGCTTTCACTTTCACTCACTCTTCTCTCTCGTATATTCACTTTTTTCGATTTTTAGGGGGTTCAGCGAACTTCAAAATCTGTATTTCGGGTGAAATCATGACGCCGAATTTTTTAGTGGAATATACTTTCTCTATCTACCAATAGGTAAGCGGTAGAGAATGTAACGTTTCCCAGGCTAGACATGCACAACGTTATTGCGCATCCAACAAAATGACGCATATGCTTTATCATATTTTGTGCTTCATTTCCAAGATAAGCGTGCATCTGTGTACTAGAAATCCCCATTAAATGGGGGAAATGCGTTTCACGATGAAGGAAACGAAGAAGCCTGGCATATCTGCAAAACTTACGTTTGCATTCAAGCACCGAAATTACTTTCTACAGTATATCACGAGAGCTCCAAATTCGTCTTGAAAGAACCTAGAGCGCTCTGAATGTATATTTCACGATTAAAACGATAAAAATCAAATACACGTATTCCATAAAATACATTTATAAAACAATAATTGCCAAAAATAAAAGCTTAAAGTTAATTATTTATTATGTGTGTGCCTGTGTCTTTTTTTCTACGTATAAAAATTCAAAGTCGATATTTCACCGGAATATATGTTTTGTGGCCGCATGAAATAAAAAACAAAATCATCTTTAGAAAAAGGTCCGTGTGTCTGTCTTTGTGATTGTGTACATAACTCAAACAGCATAACTCAAAAACGAAAAGTCGGATAAATACCAAACTTGGTATTTAGATTGAGTACCTTCCAAAGATGCGACACGAAGATTTTCAAGAAAATTCCCCCACCCCAACTACCCTTTATAATACCATATAATTATGTACATTGCAAATAAAACGTATAACTTCAATTTTCTGAAAATAGCCTGTGAAGTCCTCTTCATTCAGAAGGGATTTTGTATAGTCTTGTATAACCGGTAAATGTTAAGCGAGAGACGAAAAGTGCTACACACAAAAAATGTAGATATCTTTAAAACACACAATTTATTTGAAATAAGCTTTTTCGTGGTATAAGCCATTTCTGAGATATCCTTATTAATGGTTCAAATTGATCATGTCTTGGTCATTCTTTACAGTCCTTTTAAGATACAGTGGTTTCTCGCGATTGCATGGAAACGTATGGAATTTTAAGGCCGCCATATAGCGTCCAGTTCTTAAACATTTGACTAATGCTGTTCTCTTTGTATCCTAGCAATATGTGTAATGGTTAGAACTTTCAAGTACTTGATAGTCGCTATTCGTTTTTTCTCGTAGTCATCCAAAGAGCGTGGAGTTTCAAAGCCATCACATGATTCATTTTCTAAAAATCTGACTATCGCTTTAGACTACTGTATCCTTCTTATAGCTACACCAAATGTGCAATGAAAACTTATCATCATTAACAAAAAAAATACGTTTTTGCAAGAATAGTTGGTAGATGAGTGAGTAGATAAAATCTGTGAGTGCAACACATAGGATTCTTTTTTAAAACAAATGCTGCCAACTTCAACAAGATTATGTAGACGTGTTCTTATCATTCCAATTGCTGGTTGGTACATGTGTTAGTCAACATTTTAATTTCCCTATATTACTATTATTGTCTTCATCCAACGAAGTGTTAGGCCATCAGGCCTGTCACGACCTCGCTAAGAAAGTTTCCTACATCTCTTCTTGGGAATTTTTTGTTCAGGCCTCTATCAGGCTTAAGGTTCTTTTACGTGCCGTAAATCTACTTCCCTTCCGAAGGAAGCCATGCTAAGGATTTTTACGCCCAATGGGTTTGAAACCGCGACCTCGGGAACTACTGTCCATTCCAAACCAGAGTGCCTTTCACTGAAAACAAACTCTTTGTATTATCCGCGCGAAAGTAGTTCGCAATCCCCGCCACTAATGGCTGCTTCTTCCCCTCCCACGTGCTTGTTGAACACTATTTAATCTATAAAAAGGCGCCCTGTGTGAGAATCATAGTTCAAAATGCAACCTGAGGTGACAATCGATTTTATAAGTATGCGGCAAGGAACATTTTACTTACGTTAATCACAATCCTCGGGCAAAAGTGCAACACCCAAATCCGAATCCTCCGAAGATGACTCAGCTGCCATATAGGAATCAGAACTACTCTCCAAAATAATGACAAGCTTATCCACAGCACTGTCGCACTTAAAACAAGTTCCCACATTTTATCCTCTTCTATGTTCTATTATGTCTATTTATATTCACTGCTCGCTTTGGTTACACTTCTCACTGAAACGCCTGTAAAATCCGATATTAGTTTCCTAATATGCAACATATGCAAGTGTCGGGTATTTTTGTATTAGTGAGTTGAATATATGAAGTATTGTTTGTTTTTAGCCACTTTTTAACTGTTTCTCGCTTCTGTGTTTGAACAGTTTATTCGCACTACACGCACCTTCCTCTGCCATGTGAGCTCAAATACCAACTGACTAAATCACAAGATTTGACCTGAGCTGAGCATGTGTGTGTTAGTGTATTATGAATGACTGTTCGCTTATCATACATCCGGTGTTACGCAAAGTGTTTATAGGGTACTCAGATAGTACCTCTGGAAATTCAATGCTGCATTTCTTGTGTATGTAAGAGAGTTGCAGTTGTGCATACGGTTGGTATTAACTAGCAAGATGCCCTCGGCGTTAGCGTAATAGCAGGTGAAAATCATATTTTGTAATCTCTTAACAGCTAGTATATATCCATTACCTTTAACGATGAGTTCTTATGATAACCGCAATTAAATGTGCAGTTCTATACCTTTCCTGCTCTAATATTTCATAATACAATACATGTATTAAGGAACTATTTACGTTGGCGTAAGAGTATATTCTTGGGTTCGTGACAACCGAAGCACGTGCTTCTGTTTACATCAGAGGGAACTCTGGTTTGGAATGGACAGTAGAGGCTAGCATGGTAACCACTACACCACGGAGGACGAGCTCTTCTTGGGACGGCCAAGTCATCTCTTTTCTCTAGGAATGTACTACACTACAGGTTTAAGAATGCCTTCTGGGCCCATCCTATGCAGCTGTTGTCTCCAGTAATTGTTCTGGTAATGTTGTATGTATTCCACGACTGGTTGTATCTTCAGCTCTTGTAAAATAAATTCATTGGTCTTTAGATCCCATTTAGTTTAACCGACAGTCCTTCGCATCAATGGTCTCGGGGTACCGTTAATATTAGGATTAGTTGATGTAGGGGACATCTAGCATCTCGACCGACCGACTGAGACGCGCAGACTTCCCTAACGTTACAAACTTGACCACCCGGCCGGAGAGCGATTAACGGCGGTCCTCACAAGCTCCCTCCAGCGGAGACCGGGGAAAGCTCAACCCAGCAGCGGAGGTTCGAACGGCGCCATCCAACGGGGCCGAGGAGTTCCAACGCGCAAGCCTCTGTGCCATTTGTCCGCAGCCGGCCGACACTCTCCCGGAGTCAACCTGTAACGTGAGAAAGATTAAACAAGGTGAAATGAGGGAGAGAGAAATTCGGGGGAAGTGACGGTCCTTCCCAGCATTCGCCTAGCGACCCGGGGAAACCCATGGGTCAGGAAGGTTGGCCACGGGGATCGACCCACCTTAGTTCCCAAGTTCGCGGGTTCAAATCCGGCAGAGGGCGATGAATGTTTTTCAGTCGTAAAAATCCTTAGCATAGCTTCCTTTGGAAGAGAAATAAAGCCGGTGGTCCCGTAGTATACCTACATTTACGGCACTAAAAGAACCTCAAGCCTGATAAAGAGGCCTCTGAGCGAAATTTCCGCTCTTCCACGCCCAATATTGAATGGGGTGCTACGAATCATTGTAGTTAAAGAGCGTCCATAAATAAATAAAAAAACTCAATTTAATTTTTTTGCATGAATTTTATATCTGCAGCAGCTATTCTTCTTGTATCTCTTTTATTTAGGATTCAAACTCCATTGCCATAGTAAAGGACAGGTCTTGCTAAGGTTTTACACAGCCTCAGAAAAGTGTGCTTTTGTACTAAAGCTGGTTGAAGACACTTGATTATTTCCACTGTTTTATTTACTATTATAATATTACTTTATTATATTATTATTCCATTCTTTTCAGAGAATACACAACCATAAATAATAATTATTATTGTAGTTATTATTTATGGTTGCATATTTTAGTCGAACACTGGAAAGAGTGAATCAACAGAAATATTTAGAAAAACAACAAAGTGAAATGTTGCAGAGGTAGATCCCCAACAAAACTAGTGAGGTTTTCCACCAGCCAATGGTTACACCGGGTCTGTATCTCGTCGCGGATGAGCACCTCGCACGCAACAATGCCCTTATCCCAAATGATGAACGGCTGAGCGACCATCACAATCGATTGGAAACCAACTTAACCTTCAGCACGCGCTTGGTCTGGTTCCATAAAACATGATAAAAACAGTAACAGCTGTTCGAGTACAAAGCAGCAGAAATTTGCATGAATCCTTACAGCTGATGCATTATGTAACGTCGTGTATTGTTGCTAAAATAAATTTAAAACTCCGTGACGGCCAGTGAGCCAGTGACCTCGTCTCGCCTGTAAAGCCATGCGATGATGACCTGTTAAATTTCATAACAGCATTTGGAGCCGTTAAAAACTCGCAGAGTACCCCGTGTCAGTATGCAACGCGCATGTCTCGTATGTACAGCTGACACTTTCCTTAAGGGGTTCAAACACTTCGCTTCCATTAACAGGGCGAGGTTAAAAAGGAAGCGAAACGTACAAGCCTGCAGTTTAAGGTGCACAAATATTGCAGTACAACTGCACCAGACATTCACGAATATCTTCGGAACAACATATACATTATAGGAGATGGCTAAACACTTACTAAAACCGTCTCCGTTACATCCCCGAGATCCCTTTTTGCTTTATTATGTACCTACAATAAGTAGACGAAGTCTCGTATTGTATTTCACCCAAAAATTTGATACCGAGATTTCACTGGAAATACATGATTTGAGACACTCTGAATCCACCCCCAAATGCATGTTTAGAAAAAGGTTCGTGTGTGTGTGTGTGTGTGTGTGTGTGTGTGTACAGCATATCTGAAAAACGAGAAGTCTGTTAACATCAAACTTTGTATTTAAGTTCAGCGTCTTCCAAGAAACCACACGAAGATTTTCAAAAAAATTCTCCTATACCAAAATACCCTTTAAATGGAAAATATTTCGAAAATTTTGATTTTCTCAAAAATGGCTCTAATGAGTTTAATTAAAATATAACACGTTTAAGATGTTTTCATTGAGGCAGTATTTTATATCACAACACTGTGAATACCAGAGTGATTGTAGTGTAAATTAGCATTATTGTATGACAATGATTTGAGATGTTTGTTAATTATAAGCATTGTTAGGAAATAAGTTTACACGGTCTCACTAAAACTGACAATAGGAGCGGATAACAATGTAGCGAGGGGGTGAGTTGTTTATTAATTAGAAGAGACAAGCAAATGACGTCAGAGTAACGCGCTTTTCTTTAGAAATGGAGGGAATATCTTCCCCAGAGCATATGTGTTCGTAACTTTGATTGGATATAAAAATAGACGCTAATGTTGGCGCGCTTTATTAACCAATAGCAGCTCTGTTATAATGTTTAGGCATATCGGGGTGAGGGAGTATAAATGCTAAAGCCGGGGGCAGGTAACGCACAGTTTAAGAGAATCATTCACGCGTTATACGTCGCGCAGTTCAACGGAATCATCCACGGGTTACACGTCGCGCAGTTCTACAGAAACTCTCGCGTCGTAAAGTTAGTTAAACGATGTGAAATACGCGAATTAATAATGTGCGGCAAATAAGTGATTATAGTTACATTCTAAAATATAACAGTTTCAGTCGGGCGTGTATCAAGAGTAATTATGTGAAATGAATAAAGTATGACGGCAATAAAAGTGTAAAAACAAATTCTTTTATCAGAGTTATCTTTTAGTCACATCTCCTTTCCGTTTACACACCCTGTTCAAGAGATTTGCTCGACTGGGTAATAATAGCTAGCCGGAGGACAAAGAACTCAAAATTCAAAATAGTAAAACAATAACACGCGCTCAGCAAATAAGATAACACGAAAGATACCGCGACATCATAACAAATAAAATATATACCTTGAAATTTCTGGGAATAGCCCTTCAAGTCTTCTTCATTTTTTTACAGTTGGTAAAAGTAAGAGATACACAAAAAGTTACTGCATAAAAATGTAGATCTTGTTAAAGCACAACATTTATGTCCCTTTTTTGGCGTTAACCATTTCTGAGATACTTCTTATTAGTTTGAATTTAAAAATACGTACATTTTCTCAACTGGAAAGTCGTTTTTCGTTGTTTACTCTCTCTACCACGTACATAGTAGGTAGAGAAAGTATTGCATTCCACCAAAAAACTGGATGTACAGATTTCACCGGAAATAGTTTTTTTAGCCTCTTTCCTATTCAAAAACAGAAAGGAAGAAGCTTTTTTACATAAAGGTCCTAATGTGTGTGTAAACAACAAAACTCAAAACCCAAATGTCCCATAAATACTAAACTAGGACCAGTATATACCAAAGCTAAGACACGAAGATTTTGAAGGAAATCCACCACCCCGAAATACCCTTTACATGGAAGATTTTTCGAAATGTTGGATTTTCTCAAAAACAGCTTCTAGCGATTTGATTAAGATAGAATATGTTAAATGTATCCTGATTTTTCTGGGAATAGCATATGAACTCTGAGGCAGTATTTTTAACATTTAAATGATTTCAGTCAAATTATATAATATGTAAATTCAATAACAGCCCACCTTGAAGCAATATGTGTGTGTAATAATTTGTAAAATCTATGTAACAGTCATTGCATATGCTTATATTATTGTAAACATGTTCAATAATTTTATGTGAATATATTACGTAATTTAATAATGTAGGAGCTGTGAGAATAATAGGTTAAAAGTTGCTAACAATGAAGTAACCTTGAGGCAATAATGACTTTGAAAGTTTAAATGCTACTAGTCATTATTGGAGCAACAATAATGTAAATTTTTAGACAGTTTAATAAATAGCCAATCAACAACCAGAAAAAGCTTTAGTAAAATGAAGGTTTTCTATTGGAGTAGGATTAGCCAATCAGAAACTGAAAAGGAGAAACATACAAATTTAGAAGTCAGTTGGTTGCAGACAGCGTTACTAACCAGACGCAAAAAGTGTCCTCAAGAGATTTAATACGTATTCGTGTGAGACGAAAAATAGTTTACGTGTTAAAAGTGCAAATAATTAATAAAAACATCTCACAGCTCTCTATCAGTGAAGTGTTATATAAATCGTATCAAGCATTAATAAAAGGAGTGAAGTAAAATTATAATCTGTGTAAGCCTACATTCTTGTCGCACCACAACCCTGCTAAGAGAAACGTGTCTCTAACAAAAATACTGACGCAGCCGAGGCAAATATAAATATTTAATACTTAAAGAAACAGTCAAATTACAAAGTTAATATTTTTAAAAATTGGGGCAAAGGCTACCGGGTAACATACGTGCGGTTGCAACTAGTTCAAGTTCGGCTCCCAACACTTGAAATATAATGCAACTCCTTCAATACAACTACCTCAGATTGGCTCCCAAAGCTGCGGCAAATAACGAAACAATAAAAAAATATTTTCAAATTGACGTCCATATGTGGGGCTAACAAACCTTCTTCTTCAACTCCTCTTCGTTCTGAATGAATTTTGTATAATAGGTAAGGTGTATGAGATAGACAAAATCTTACTATATTATAACGTAGATCTCGTTAAAGCACACAATTTTTTGTGGCGTTAACCATTTTCAAGGCAATCCTTACTGATTTGAATTTTCAAATACTTATTTTCCCAACTGCACAGTTTTTATTCGTTTTTGTTTTCTCTACGACGTACATGATAGGTAAAGAAGTTACTGCATTCCACACATAAATTTTATGCACAGATTTCACCGAAAATAGCATTTTTAGAAAAGACCACCCCCAGCGCGCGCGCGTGGTGTGTGTATGTGTTTTGATGTTTAGGTTCTTTATGTTCCAAAAATAAGACACGAAATTTTTGAACCACCCCAAAAATACGCTTTACATGGAACATTTTTCAAAATTTTGATTTCCTCAAAAATTGCTCTAACGATTTTCATTAATATGCCATATATTAAAGATATTTACACGACAAACAAAATGTATACCTTAAGAATTTTCTCGGAATAGCCTGTGAAGGTCTCTTCATTCAGAAATTTTACATAACTATGTTTTTTTATTTTTAGTCATTCATTTTCGTTCAGATATTGATAATTTTCTATATTTCAGTTGCTGAATATTTCTTCTTGCAATTTTAATGCATTGTTGCAACATTTTAATTTTTGTAATTCCTGTTATTGTTTTATATAATTACGTTGAATTTGTATTCTCTGTCTTTGGCAGCCTACAGTTATGTAGGTAGATATTAAAATAAATAGACATAAAATAAGCTTTCGCAAGAATGGTTTATGTACCTACAAATAAACTAAAGCGGTAAAGAAAGTTATGTAAATGTATCACATAAATCTTTTGGAAATGCTATTTTGGGGAAGAGGGTCTGGGGACCTCACAACGAATATTTCCAGCGAAATGTTGATTTCGAATTTCTGGATAGAATGTAACACTTCCTCTGGGGAATGTAAGGATGAAAAAGTATTCAGATTGCGAAATCAGCTATGTATCTACTTTCACCTACTGCCGGTTTTTAAAAACAATAGATTATACCTTTTCAAAACAAAATCATATTTCAGAAATACAGTAGAACCCTGTTTAACAGAAATAAAGGCGGCATAATCGTTACGATTTTACGCAACGAAAAGAAGAAAGTATTATTCTATTCCTAATGCAACTTCAATTAAAAAAAACTGGTACTGTATACAGTATTAAAATGTGCACTACAGTATTTACAAACACTACTTCAAAAAATTGTCACTTTTATTCAGCCTGATACTATAGATACGCCAATGCCGTAATCTAATGCGACATTTTCCATCTAACGGCTTCGAGTTTTTTTCTTCCAATGCTTATTACAACGCGCTTTCTTTTTGATGACTTCTTAAACACAAATAAACCACACTGACCAACACCAACAGTAAAATATCAATGGTCCTCCACATTAAATGCCTGTGGAAGCAGTTAACACTTGTTATAACGGTACAACATTTCTTGGAATGTGGGATAGGGGATGAGGATTAACTGCATACAATACCAAGTACCTGTGTTAGAATTTAGGACTGGAGTAGGAGAACATTATTACTTGTCATAGCGACATTGCCAACGCGAATTTAGCATCTCGTATTTTTTCTCTCTTCTTCGTCTTTTCTCTACTACGTATAGTAAGTAGGGGAAGTATTGCATTCCAACCAAAAATTCGATACCGAGATTTCACCGGAAATACATGTTTTGACGTGCCCCGAATCCAATTAACCATTTATGAAAACATGTCCGCGTGTGTGTGTGTGTGTCTGTCTGTGAACAGCATAACTCAAAAACGAAAAATCTGATAAATACCAAACTTGGTATTTGAGTTTGGTGTCTTCAAAGAATGTGACGGGAAGATTTTCAAGAAAATCCCTCCACACCACACTATTCTTTACATGGAACATTTTTCGAAAATTTTTATTTTCTCAAAAATGGCTATAGCGATAAAATACCATATGTTTAAGATATTTTCATGGCAAATGAAATGTACATCTTGAATTTTCTGGGAATATCCCCAAACGTCCTCTTCATTCTAAATGACTTTCGCATAACTGGTAAACCTAAGGGATAGACAAAATTTTACTACCCACACAAAAAATGTAGATCTCGTTAAAACACACAATTTGTCAAATACTCTTTTTTTGGGTCCAGTGAACCATTTCCGAGATATTCCTTGTTATTTGTTTGAATTTTCCGATAGTTATACATTTTCTCAAATGGGAATTCGTTATTTTTTTATCCTGGACATGCAAAGAGAATAGAATGTGTTACACTCACATGACTTTCTCTACTCGTGTACAAACTATTTTTACAAACTCTTACTCTCCATCTATTTCATATTAATCGAGATAAACATTTGTAGAAACGATCTTTTGATATGCAAAGAGAATTACATTTTACACATAGCGAACAGTTCTAAAACTACTTGACTATCGCTTAAGGCGTACTATGTTCCCTTGTTTTGTATTTGCAGTAGTCTTTAAGCATATACATATCTCTTAATAGCTGGTTGCTATGTGCAGCACCATTCCCTTTGCCTCAGATTAATACTCTTTGCATATACAAGACAAAAAAATGAATAACGAATTCTCATTTGAGAAAATAAGTATTGAAAAATTTAAGAGAATAACAAACAATAACTCGAAAATGGTTCACTCAACAAATAAAATGTATATGACATAAATTGTGTATTTTAACGCGATCTACATTTGTTGTGTAGTAAAATTTTGTCTATCTCTTATGGTTTACCAGTTATGCAAAAGTCGTTCACAATGAAGAATACTTTTGGAGACATTCCCAGAAAATTCGAGATATACATTTCATTTGGCATGAAAATATCTTAAACATATGATATTTTAATCAAAATCGTTAGAGTCATTTTTGAGAAAATTAAAACTTTCGAAAAATGTTCCATGTAAAGGGTAGTCTGGGGTGGGGGATTTTCTTGTAAACCTTCGTGTCGCATCCTTGGAAAATACTGAACCTAAATACCAAGTTTGGTGTTTATCCGACTGTTCGTTTCTGAGCTATGCTGTTCACAGACAGACACACACACGGACATGTTTCCAAAAATGCTTTATTTGAATTCAGGGGTTCTCAAAACATGTATTTCCGGTGAAATCTCGGTATCGAATTTTTGGGTGGAATACAATACTTACCCTACTTACTATACGTAGTAGATAAAGTAAAACTTGGACTACCGCTTAAAGCCTACCATATTCCCCTTGCACCTACAAGAAAATTAGCAATAAGATTCTGCAAATGTTTATCTCGATTAACATGAAGTAGATGGAGAATAAGCGTTTGTAAAAATAGTTTGTATAATAGCAGAGAAAGTCAAGTGAATGCAGCACTTCAGCCTTTTATTTATTTATTCCCCCCCCCCTCCCTCATCGTTTCGGTTAAGCGCAGTTTGGTTAAGCGGGGTTTTACTGTACTGTCACTCCGACTTAAAGCGAGAGCTGAATCCTGATGACAAAATATCACAACCTCGGCAATAATGCCAATAATATTGATCGCGTACTACTGCAAATGCGTGGTATGGGCGCTTTATGACAACACGCATCTCGGCAGCGCTTGGGTTCGAATACCGTTGGGATAGAGCGCCGAGCTCCCTCCCTAGCAGCGTCAGGGAGATTTTTCTCGGTTATATGCGGTCCAGTTCACTAAGCCTGCTATCCGGCTGCAAGGTGTAGCTGGCCATTTCATCTCAGTGAGCAGAGAAAAATGTGACAAAGACTGCCAATCAAGCTTATCTTAGGTCATTAATGTTTCTCAGAGACGTGAATTGTTCTACTTTCTGTAAACCGGGTCAGGAATGCCAACAGAAATAGTTTTGTGTATCTATTCTTGGAAATGGTCTTCGAATACGCCCATATCACAAATGAACTATTATTATTTTTTTTATCCGACAAACAAAAATACAAGAGACAAATACAACAGCGAAAAATCTTATGTGTTTGCACTCGCTGACTTTTCTCTACTCTTGTACAAACTATTTTTACAAACGCTTATTTTCCATCTACTTCATGTTAATCGAGATAAACACTTGCAGAAACTATCTTATTGCTAATTTTCTTGTAGGTGCAAGGGGAATATGGTAGACTTTAAGCGATAGTCAAATATTTTAAGAGCTGGTTGCTATGTGGAGCATTACATTCTCTTTGCATGTCCAGTACACACACAAAAAAAGAAGAAAATAAAACGAATTCCAATTTGAGGAAAAGTATAAGCATTGAAAAGTTTAAAAAATAGCAAGGAATATCTCGGAAATGGTTCACTCCAGAAACAAACAAAAATGCATATGACAAACTGTGTGTTTTAACGAGATTACATTTTTTTTGTGTAGTAAACATTTGTCTCTTTCTTGCGGTTTACCAGTTATGCGTAAGTCTTTCAGAATGAAGAGGACTTTTGAGGTTATTCCCAGAAAATTCAAGATATACATTTCAAATGCCATGAAAACATCTTAAACATATGACATTTTAATCAAAATCTAAGAGCCATTTTTGAGAAAATAGAACCCTGTCTGTAGGCTTACACAGATTATAATTTTACTTCACTCCTTTTATTAATGCTTGACACGATTTAAATAACACTTCACTGATATAGAGAGCTGTAAGATTCTTTTTATTAATTAATTACCCTTTTTTAACACGTAAACTTATTTTTTGTCTCACACGAATACATATTATGCTTTTTGAGGACACTTTTTGCGTCTGGTTAGTAACGCTGTCTGCAGGCAACTGAACCCTAAATTTTTCAGTTTTTGATTGGCTAGTCCTACTCCAATAGAATGCCTTCATTTAACTAAAGTTATTTTTCTGGTTGTTGATTGGCTATTTTATAAACTGTCACAAAATAATGACTAGTAGCATTATTAAACATTCTTACTCATTATTGCCTCAAGGTTACCTCATTGTTACCTCTTTGTTAGCAACTTTTGACCTATTTCTCACAGCTCCTACATTATTAAATTACGTAATACATTCACATAACATTATTGAACATGTTTACAATAGTACACAATAATATAAACATATACAATGACTGTAATATACATACACATATTGCTTTAAGGCGGGCTGTTATTGAATTTACATATTATATAATTTGACTAAAATTATTTAAGTGTTAAAAATACTACCTCACAATTAAAGAAATAAATGTGTCCAGCTCTTCATAAATCGCCCTGTATATTAAGAAATCACGCGTTTAGCCAATAATTTTATAAATCTCTGTATCCTCTTACTTATATATAATTTCATTCTATGTTTTCTATTTTCAGCCATTAATTTTGCTCAGATATTAATAGTATACATTTCAATTTTTTAATATTTCTTTTTAATTTCTGCTATTGTTTTATATAATTATACTGAATTGGTATTTTTGTTTTTGGCAGCCTACAGTCGTGTAGGAAGATTTCAAAATAAATAGACAGAAATATAAGCTTTGGAAAGATTTGTTTTTCTTTCTAAGGAACCAAGGACGTATCGTCCTTAATGCATTCCTATGTACATCTGTTATCCTATTTGGTAAGTAGGTACACGTAACAGAGTTTTATTGTTCACCAACTCATTCGGTAGATTGCATAATTAACACACAGATATGTCTGTTCTTGTAAAAGGAAACTGGGAGAGCACTGACCGTTCTTTATGGAGTATGACCCTGGGGAAAGCAACGCTATGAAAAAATAACATGTGAGGGAAAGTATGGCATCATCATCGTACCCTGCTGGAAACACGCTCTGTCGATTGAGCGGTTCAAATGGAACGGAAGTTGTTTCCAGGCCTTCACCTTTGTTACCAGCGTCATATCTGTAGGTCTAGCACGCGAACTCTACGCGAATATTAATTATACTAAACTGTACGCTAACTGCTAACAAGTTATACTCATTATATTGTAATAAATGTGTCACGCTTCATGGCGTGATGACTGCTGATAAGTGAGCAGAAGTCTGCTTTCATTACTACAGTTGTCTTTAATGCTGACGAACTATATTCTGTAGTTTCTGGTTTCTTTACTGCAGGTGTCTACACTGTTGACGATTTGTATTCTGTGATGTGCGGTTGCTTTACTACAGTTTCTGTATTGTGGACAAAAAAATTCAATTACGCTTTATTTAAGGACGCTCTTTAACTACTATTGTCCTTAACGTCCCATTCTATATTGGGCGTGAAAGACCGGTAATTTTGCTCAGAGGCCTCTTTATCAGGCTTGAGGTTCTTTTACGTGCCGTAAATCTACGACACGGGGCCACCGGCTTTACTTACCTTCTGAAGGAAGCCATGCTAAGGATTTTTACCCCCGAAAACATCCATCCCCCTCCGCCGGGTTTGAGCCCGCGACCTTGGGAACTAGAACGTATTGTTGACGATGTATTCTGCGATGCCTGGTTGCTTTACTACAGATGTCTGTATTGTTTACGATTTGCATTCTGTGGTGCCTGGTTTCTTTACTACAGATGTTTGTATTGTTGAGGATCTATGTTCTATAGTGTCTGGTTTCTTTACTACAGATGTCTGTATTGTTGAGTAACTATGTTCTATAGTGTCTGGTTTCTTTACTACAGATGTCTGTATTGTTGAGGTTCTATGTTCTATAGTGTCTGGTGGCTTTACTACAGCTGTCTGTATTGTTGAGGATCTATGTTCTATAGTGTCTGGTTTCTTTACTACAGATGTCTGTATTGTTGAGGATCTATGTTCTATAGTGTCTGGTTTCTTTACTACAGCTGTCTGTATTGTTGAGGATCTATGTTCTATAGTGTCTGGTTTCTTTACTACAGATGTCTGTATTGTTGAGGATCTATGTTCAATAGTGTCTGGTTTCTTTACTACAGCTGTCTGTATTGTTGAGGATCTATGTTCTATAGTGTCTGGTTTCTTTACTACAGATGTCTGTATTGTTGAGGATCTATGTTCTATAGCGTCTGGTTTCTTTACTACAGCTGTCTGTATTGTTGAGGATCTATGCTCTATAGTGTCTGGTTTCTTTACTACAGATGTCTGTATTGTTGAGTATCTATGTTCTATAGTGTCTGGTTTCTTTACTACAGATGTCTGTATTGTTGAGGATCTATGTTCTATAGTGTCTGGTTTCTTTACTACAGATGTCTGTATTGTTGAGGATCTATGTTCTATAGTGTCTGGTGGCTTCACTACAGATGTCTGTATTGTTGAGGATCTATGTTCTATAGTGTCTGGTGGCTTTACTACAGCTGTCTGTATTGTTGAGGATCTATGTTCTATAGTGTCTGGTTTCTTTACTACATATGTATGTATTGTTGATGATCTATGTTCTATAGTGTCTGGTGGCTTTACTACAGCTGTCTGTATTGTTGAGGATCTATGTTCTATGGTGTCTGGTTTCTTTACTACAGATGTCTGTATTGTTGAGGATCTATGTTCTATAGTGTCTGGTGGCTTTACTACAGCTGTCTGTATTATTGCTTTACTACTGCTGTATTGTTGATGGTTTGCATTCTGTGGTATCTGGTTTCTTTACTACAGCTGTTGTATTGTTGCTTTACTACAGCTGTATTGTTGACGATTTGCATTCTGTGGTGTCTGGTTTCTTTACTACACATGTCTGTATTGTTTAGGATCTATGTTCTATAGTGTCTGTTTCTTTACTACATATGTATGTATTGTTGATGATCTATGTTCTATAGTGTCTGGTGGCTTTACTACAGCTGTCTGTATTGTTGAGGATCTATGTTCTATGGTGTCTGGTTTCTTTACTACAGATGTCTGTATTGTTGAGGATCTATGTTCTATAGTGTCTGGTGGCTTTACTACAGCTGTCTGTATTATTGCTTTACTACTGCTGTATTGTTGATGGTTTGCATTCTGTGGTATCTGGTTTCTTTACTACAGCTGTTGTATTGTTGCTTTACTACAGCTGTATTGTTGACGATTTGCATTCTGTGGTGTCTGGTTTCTTTACTACACATGTCTGTATTGTTTAGGATCTATGTTCTATAGTGTCTGTTTCTTTACTACAGCTGTATTGTTGACGATTTGCATTCTGTGGTGTCTGGTTTCTTTACTACGCCTGTCTGTATTGTTGAGGATCTATGTTCTATAGTGTCTGTTTCTTTACTACAGCTGTATTGTTGCCGATTTGCATTCTGTGGCGTCTGGTTTCTTTACTATAGATGTCTGTATTGTTGAGCATCTATGTTCTATAGCGTCTGGTGGCTTTACTACAGCTGTATTGGTGATGATTTGCATTCTGTGGTATCTGGTTTCTTTACTACAGCTGTCTGTATTGTTGAGGATCTAGTTCTATGTCTGTTTCTTTACTACAGCTGTATTGTTGCTTTACTACAGCTGTATTGTTGTCGATTTGCATTCTGTGGCGTCTGCTTTCTTTATTACAGTTGCCTATATTGTTGAAGATCTATATTTTGGGTTGTACCAACAATTAAATATTACTAAATCTAGCATTGCTCGATGCACGAAGAATCCAAACACACAAATTATGCCTAACGGCCAGACACCTCTACATATGTAGTTAATAGTGATACATGTTCGTAAGAAATGCTTTGCGTAAGATAAAACTGCGATGGTAAACAATTTTGATTGTAGCACCTATTTATAGTAGACAGTGGAAGTATTGCATTCCACCCAAAAACTCGATACCGGGATTTCACCATAAATACATGTTTTGAGGCCCTCTGAATCCAAAAACAACATTTTTAGAAAAAGATCCGTGTGTTTTATGTGTCAACAGCATAACTCAAAAACGAAAAGGCGGATAAATACCATAGTCGGTATTTAGGTTCAGTATCTTTCAAAGATGCAACACAAAGATTTTCAAGAAAATCCCCCACCGCAGACTACTCTTTACACGGAACATAATTTGAAATGTTTTATTTTCTCAAAAATGGCTCTAACGATTTGATTAAATTGTTATTCGATTTTCTTTTCATGTCCTTACTTGCAAGAGAATGGAATGCTCCACATAGCAACCAGCTCTTAAAACATTTGTCTATCGCTTAAAGTCTACCATGTTCCCCTTGCATCTACAAGAAAATTAGCAATAAGATGCAAATATTTATCTCGATTAACATGAATTAGATGTAGAATAAGCGTTTCAGAAATTGTGTATACAAGAGTAGAGAAAATCATGTAAATGTAAGCCATCAGACATTCCCCCTGCTTTTCTTCTTTTTCTTTGGGAATGTTAAAGCACGCATTCTTCGTGGAATGCAATAGTTCCTCTAGCTTACGTAAGCGGTAGAGGTATTAAATGAGAACTGAATTTTATAATGGTAAGGCCCATCTCCGATACAAAAATGTGATTATACTCTGATCCTTTTAATTTGAAAGTGCGTGTGTGTGTGTGTGTGTGTGTGTGTGTGTGTGTGTGTGTGTGTGTGTGTGTGTGCGCGCGCGCGCAACTGACAAGTACACTAATCCTCGGCGCTCATTAGGCAAGAGATAACCCTGACAATGGCGTCGTGCTCCAATTAAGGTTGCAACTGTTGTACAAGTTCATCTCCATTAATTCATTATAGAAACTGAAAAGGCTTTGGTGATTATCTTCTTTTATCCGATCGTAATGGTGACACAAAAAATCTGTGTTGCACTCATATTTTGTAAACGCTTATTCTCCATCTATTTCACGATAATCGAGATAAACAATTGCACAACCTTATTGCTAATTTTCTTGTAGATGCAAGGGGAATATGGTAGGCTTTAAGCAATAGTCAAATATTTTAAGAGCTGGTTGCTATGTGAAGTATTCCATTCTCTTTGTATGTCCAGGACATAAA
The DNA here is from genome assembly GCA_030765065.1 of Deroplatys truncata. Classification (NCBI taxonomy): domain Eukaryota; kingdom Metazoa; phylum Arthropoda; class Insecta; order Mantodea; family Mantidae; genus Deroplatys; species Deroplatys truncata. Next base: position 175,945,209 of record CM060988.1, read on the forward strand.
AAAACGAATAACGAATTCCCATTTGAGAAAAAGTATAAGTATTGAAAAATTCAAACAAATAACAAGGAATATCTCGGAAATGGACACTCCATAAAAAAAATGTATATGACATAAATTGTCTGTTTTAACAAGCTCTACATTTTTTATCTAGTAAAATATTGTCTATCTCTTACGGTTTACCAGTTATGCGAAAGAATGAAGAGGACTTTTGGAGAAATATCCACCAACTTCAAGATATACATTTTATTTGCCAAGAAAATATCTCAAATATATGATATTTTAATCAAAATCGTTAGAGCCGTTTTTGAGAAAATCAAAATTTTCGAAAAATGTTCCATGTAAAGGGTAGTCTGGGGTGGGCATGTTTCTTGAAAATCTTCGTGTCGCATCTTTGAAAGATACCGAACTTAAATACCAAGTTTGGTATTTATCCAACTTTTCGTATTTGAGTTATGCTGTTCACAGGCACACACACGGACGTTTCCAAAAATGCTTTATTTGGATTCAGGGCACCTCAAAACATGTATTTTCAGTGATATCTCGGTATCGAATTTTTGGGTGGAATACTTATCCAACTTACTACACGTAGTCGAGAAAGTAAAAAATTAATTGATTTGAGTGATATATTCGCTGGATGTTATTTTCTCTCAGTACCCAGAAAAATTAATATCAAAGTTACCAGACAGGTGGCCTTAATTGCGCCTAACCTTCTTATTAGGTGCTGAAAAAAAACTGTTGTCTGTAATAGTTCCGATCGTTCCAATTACAAAAAAAAATTCTTCTGTTACGTTTACATGACTTTCTCTACCCATTCTTCAACAAATTATTATTACAAAAGCTTATTCTTTTATCTACTTCATACTAATCAAGGTAGGCATTTGCATAAATGTTTCATATTTCCTCGCAGTACAAGAGGAATAAGGGAATACAGTAGGCTTAAGCGATAGTCAAATATTTTTAACAGGAAGTCACTATGTGATGGCTTTTAAATTCCATCCTCTTTGCATGACTACGAGAGAGAATAAATAAAAAACGAATGGCGATTTTGCAGTTGAAAAAGTATGAAGTATTGGAGAATCCAAACCTATAATAAAGAATATCTCCGAAATGGTCAACGCCACAAAAAATTATCTGACATAAACTGCGTGATTTAAGGATATCTACATTTTCTGTGTAGTAGGTCTTTGTCTACATCTTAAAGTTTCAAGTTATAAAAACCTCATTCAGAATGAAGACGACTTCGTAGGCTATACCCTATATATTTTATTTGCCATGCAAGTATCTTAAATATACGGCATTTTAATCAAAATTGTTACAGCTATGTTCGAGAAAATAAAAAATAACGGAAACTTTCCCATGTAAAAGGTAATTTGAGGTGGAGGATTTTCTTGAAAATCTTCGTGTTGTATCCTTAGAGGACGCTGAACTTAATCACCAAGTTTGGTATTTACCCGACTTTTTGTTTTTGAGTCGCTAGGCACACGCACCCTTTTCTAAAAATGCTTTAAATTTAGGGGGCCTCAGAACTGTATTTCGGCTCAAATCTCGGTATTGAATTTTTGGATGGAATGCAATAGTTCCTCTACTCACTATAGGAATGCAGTCGAGAAAGTAAAAATAGCAGCTTTCGAATAAGCATTTCAAATAACAGTCAAGAACGTCTAGGAGTATTGACGCAGAACCGTCACAGCAAGATATTCTTGGTGTACTGTTACTTGACTGGATCGGGCTAATACGTATGAGGTCGTGTTTCTTTGTTCCGGTATCGAAAGACGATGCTCCCCTCCCTTGTTCTCTCCCTCATCAAGCAGGCGTGAAATGGTAACGTACTGTGTTCCTCTCACGAGAATGTGTCTGTAAGGAATGTGTTGACATCAACAATTCTAGCGCTATTTAAGAAAGATTACGGCTCTACTTTCAACATATCAACAAGGCTTAAGGGTGTTAGAAAACATACGCTCTTGTGCTAGCAATGCTGAACGACCAGTTGCTTTTGTTTCCTTTCCTCGTCACAGATTTAAAACGTTAGCAACTATTTCTCGGGCTTGTCTGTGTAGAGTTCTTCCTTTCTTAACGGGCATTGTAAATGACTTATAAATCACTACAAAATACACACCGCTCCAAGTGAAACACGCTGGAATACTAACGTTGCGCAATGTTTTTAATGTAGATAGTAGATCTATATATGACATCATGGTGAGGTGCCGCGTGGTACTGTACCCCCCCACTTTTCCGGAGAATAGAACGCCCCGCAAACGTTTTATCGACCTACAGTACTGTTACGCCTTGTATCAGTTTCCATGATTCTAATAATTATACACTAAATGAGAAAACAAACGATACCGAAATATTAGTAAACGGCATGGTAGAGAATGTGTTCAAAATGTGTACCATCACACTGTGCATAGCGTTTCTGAAAATTATTGAACAAGGTAATGAATAAAGGTTCCTGTAAGGGCACAAAAAACATCTTCTCCAATAGTTCGGGAATATTTGTAGATGAGTCAACTCTCTTCAAAGCTGATTTTCATAATGCCCCATACTACGCATCAGGGGCCGTGAACAGGCAGCGCACGTCAATGGAGTTCCACGAGAAATGAGGTGATATCCAAAGTGTCGTTGCAGAGAGGCAAGTGGCTGTTAGATGCTGAGCAACCTGAATCCTGTATGCAAATCAACCCAGTTTTTAAACATCCGCTCAAACCAAGTTTCAATGATGTTTGTCGCACACTACACTTTGGCGACTCCGACTTGTTATAGGGAACGCAAGCTATTGGAATTCACCAAAGGTAAAGGTGAAGGTAAAGGTACGTATCATGGAGGGGCCCACGAAACCGGGGCAGAGCACCGCAAGTAAGCCGTAACGGCCCTTTTTGCTTCCGTGATCCCTGGGAGAGAGGGATGAGGGGAGAGACCCCACGGGCTCAAACGTGGACGGAGTCTCTAATGTTTCCAGATTGAACGCAACCGAAGCCTCCCAGTCCCTGCCCACAAGCCACCACCCTCCAGGGTCCGTCGGAGCCCACTCAGAGGAGAAACCTAACTGAGCGGTGCCGCAGCGACGCCAGGTAAGAAAACTTTACAGAGCGCAAGTCACCGCCCAGCCGCAACCCGCTGAACACCGTCGCCTGGTCCTACAGCCCTGAAACAGATTACATGGAAGACAACGGACACAGAAAACGGGGGACAGGAGAGTCGTGGTAGAAGAGGAACCACTCCAGCATTCGTCTGCCGACCCGGAAAAACCACGAAAAATCTGGTCCAGAGTGGGCGGTGGTCGGGTATCGAACCCCGGACCTCCCGAATACGAGGTCTTACTGCGCAAGACCAGAAATAATGTTCCAGATATGCATTTTCTCTTCTGTTGTGAGAACCATAATTGCAAAAATCAACACAAAACTGAATTCACAATGTGTCAAACTATTATAGACAACAACAAATACTTCAGTGCTATGGAAACTTGGACAGCAAATGCTAGATCATTTCAGTATCGTTCGTTTTGCCGCATACTGTATGTTCCAAAACGGCATCTCCGATAGATTGCCTTTCTGTACTATCTGCTTGAGGAGCATGCTGACAGCCTTAGTTTCAAAGTCGACTTCACGCAAAAGGTAATTATAAATAAAGTGCCAGTCAGATCGCTTAGGGAGGGAGAACCGAGCGAGATGACTCCAGGGTAACGTGTGAAGCTTGCATCCTGGGTTCAATTCCCATCGACCGCTCACTCTGACCTTGCGATTTTCTTGGTTTTCCCTGGTCGGTAGGCTATTGCTGGGGTGATTTCTAATCTACCACGATTTTCTGTCTATCATATCCCTTTCATTCCGTTCTCTTCTCATCTTTTAGGTGCATTTCTAGGTTCCGTGGGCACTAAAGGGCTACTTGTCGACAGGTCGTTCATAGCCCTCTCAGGAAGCTCCAGCAGTGGGACGGGTTTCGAGCCTGGGACTTTTAGGGACTTCCGCATGTCTCTGTGACCTGTTTGCCTACGGCCTCCTATGGTTCCCTACTTCATCCTTTTCTCCTGGAGGTGGTAGCCACAAGATCTATGTAGGTCGCGAGGTGTCCCCCTACATTGTATAAGCTATATCTATACCTATGCTTGAGGAAGAGGCAATGGGAAAAGGAGAGAGAAGTGAACGCAATAACGTGACTGAAATTAACACCGTTTATTCTCGAGTACAAGTTTCAAGACATTGCAGGAACTCACGAAACAAGGTACGTCACAAAGCCTAAGATTATTACACGGCTTGTTAGCCATAGTAACGAGGATACCAAATCGAGGCCTGGTGAAGAAAAACCGGATTGTGTAACAGTTTGGCTGCAGCAAGATTCACCGAAACCAAACAAGTTCACAACTGTGCCGCCACCCGATGGAAAAAAAACATGTGATGCGTTGCATTCACAGGATCTTCTCTATTCGCTCTTCTGCTAACTATTCTTAACAAAATCTGATATGTTACACTCACATGACTTTCTCTACTCTTGTACAAACTATATTTACAAACTCTTATTCTCCATCTATTTCATACTAATCGAGATAAACATTTGCAGAAACGATCTTTTGACATGCAAAGAGAATTACATATTACACATAGCGACCAGTTCTAAAAATATTTGACTATCGCTTAAGCCGTACTATGTTCCCCTTGTTTTGTATTTGCAGTGGCCTTTAAACATATACATATCTCTTAATAGCTGGTTGCTAGGTGCAGCACCATTCTCTTTGCCACAGATTAATACTCTGCATATCCAAAACAAAAAAATGAATAACGAATTCCCATTTGAGAAAATAAGTATTGAACAATTTAAGGGAATAACAAGCAATATCCCGAAATGGTTCACTCAACAACAAAAAATGTATATGACATAAATTGTGTATTTTAACGCGATCTACATTTTTTGTGTAGTAAAATTTTGTCTATCTCTTATAGTTTACCAGTTATGCAAGTCGTTCACAATGAAGAATACTTTTGGAGACATTCCCAGAAAATTCGAGATATACATTTCATTTGTCATGAAAATATCTTAAACATATGATACTTTAATCAAAATCGTTACTCTTTTGAGAAAATTAAAATTTTCGAAAAATCTTCCATGTAAAGGGTAATCTGGGGTGAGGGGATTTTCTTGAAAACCTTCGTGTCGCATCTCTGGAAGATACTGAACCTAAATACCAAGTTTGGTGTTTATCCGACTGTTCGTTTCTGAATTATGCTGTTCACAGACAGACACACACACGGACATGTTTCCAAAAATGCTTTTTTTTGGATTCAGAGGGTCTCAAAACATATATTTCCGGTGAAATCTCGGTATCGAATTTTTGGGTGCAATACAATACTTCCCCTACTTACTATACGCAGTAGAGAAGGTAAAAAGCTTACTTTTATAACTACTTATTGTTAATCAAGACACACTCTCAAGTCACGTTTACACATTTCGTTGTAGCGTACAGTAATTAAAGCGATAGTCACATTTTTAAAGGGAATGTCTCTTGAAATGAAATTCCACGCTCTTTGCATCACTACGAAAGGGGGAGGGAAAAGCAGAAGAACATGTAGTAATACAAGGAATATCTCGGAAATTATTTAATCCACAAGAAACATTTACTTGACATAAACTGCTTTAACGAGATCAACAATATTTACTTTCTCTACTACGTATAGCAAGTAGGGGTAGTATTGCATTCCAACCAACTATTCGATACCGAGATTTCACCGGAAATACATGTTTTGAGGTGCCCTGAATCCAATTAAAGCATTTCTGGAAACATATCTGTGTGTGTGTGTGTGTGTGTGTGTGTGTGTGTGTGTCTGTCTGTGAGCAGCATAACTCAAAAACGAAACTTCAGATAAATACCAAATTTGGTACTTGAGTTTACTATCTTTTCAGGATGCGACACGAAGATTTTCAAGAAAATCCCCCATCCCAGACTATCCTTTACATGGAAAATTTTTTCGAAAATGTTGATTTTCTCAAAAATGGTTCTAACGATTTGGATTAAAATATCTTATGTTTAGGATATTTTCATGGCAAACGAAATGTATATCTTGAATTTTCTAGGAATGTCCACAAAAGTCCTCTTCATTCTGAATGACTTTTGTATAACTGGTAGAGATACACATTTTACTACACAAAAATGTAGATCTCGTTAAAACACACAATTTATGTCACACACTTTCTCTCTCTCTCTCTCTCTCTCTCTCTCCCTCTCTCTCTCTCTCTCTCTCTCTCTCTCGAATGAGCCCTTTTCGGGATATTCCTTGTTATCTGTTTGAAGTTTCCAATACTTACACTTTTTCTCAAATGGGAATTCGTTATTCCATTTTTTCATGTCCTGGACATGCAAAGAGAATGGAATGCTCCACATAGCAAACAGCTCTTAAAACATTTGACTATCGCTTAAAGCCTACCATATTCCCCTTGCATCTACAAGAAAATTAGCAATAAGATTGTTTCTGCAAATGTTTATCTCGATTAATATGAAGTAGATGCAGAATAATCCTTTGTATGAATAGTAGAGAAAGTAATGTGAGTGCAACACATCAGAGTTTTACATAGTAATATTTGGTCTATCTCTCACAGCTTACCATGTATGAAAAAAGTCATTCAAAATGAAGAGCATTTCAGAGGCTATTCTTTCAAAAAATAAGATATACATTTTATTTGTCACGTGAATATCTCAAGTATATGGTATTATTTTAATCAAAATTCTTAGAACAATTTTTGAGAAAATAAAAAATGTCGAAAAACTTTCCATGTAAAGGGTGGGAGGATTTTCTTGAAAATCTTTGTGTCGCATCTTTGGAAGATACTGAACTTTGGAATTAATTATTCTTTCACACAAGCCGTGTGTTGGACAGGGTTGGAAAGTTAGAATCAGATGACTGAAAAAAATCAATGCCATAGCCGGGATTTGAAACACGGATCTCCCGGTCTCCGTCCGGCTGCACTAACCACTGAGCTACCATGGCAACATGCCGACACGACATTAAATTCTCCAACTGATTCGCATTTTTCCCGGTAAACCACAGGGAGATCTCAAATTGTATTGAGATGTCATACCCCAATGGCGACTTACATTTTTTGTAAGTACTTAAGTCCCGGGCTTTATAGTTACAACCACTATTAGGTCAATTAATGGAATTAATTGTTCTTTCACACAAGCCGTGTGTTGGACGAGGTTGGAAAGGTAGAATCAGATGACTGAAAAATTCAATGCCATAGCCGGGATTTTTCAGTCATCTGATTCTACCTTTCCATACTGAACTTTACTGAACGATGCCACGTTAAAACACACAATTTATGTCAAATAAATATTTTTATAGAGTTAACCTTTCCGGGATATTCTTTTTTATTTGTTACTTTCTCTACTATGTATAGTAAGTAGGGGAAGTATTGTATTCCACCCAAAAATTCGATACCGAGATTTCACCGGAAATACATGCTTTGAGACCCCCTGAATTCAAAAAAAAGCATTTTTGGAAACATGTCCGTGTGTCTGTGTGTCTGTGAACAGCATAACTCAGAAAAAAACAGTCGGATAAACACCAAACTTGGTATTTAGGTTCACTATCTTCCAGAGATGCGACACGAAGGTTTTCAAGAAAATCCCCCCACCCCAGATTACCCTTTACATGGAACATTTTTCGAAAATTTTAATTTTCTCCAAAATGGCTCTAACGATTTTGATTAAAATATCATATGTTTAAGATATTTTCATGACAAATAAAATGTATATCTTGAATTTTCTGGGAATGTCTCCAAAAGTATTCTTCATTGTAAACGACTTTTGCATAACTGGTAAACCATAAGAGATAGACAAAAGTTTACTACACAAAAAAATGTAGATCGCGTTAAAATACACAATTTATGTCATATGCATTTTTGTTGTTGAGTGAACCATTTTCGAGATAATGCTTGTCATTTCCTTAAATTTTTCAATACTTATTTTCTCAAATGGGAATTCGTTATTCATTTCTTTGTCTTGGATATGCAAAGAGTACTAATATGTGGGAAAGTGAATGGTGCTGCACCTAGCAACCAGCTATTAAGAGATATGTATGTGCTTAAAGGCTACTGTATTTCTATATTGCCCTTGTAAATATATATTCCCCTTACATCTACAAGAAAATTAGCAATAAGATAGAGTCTGCAAATGTTTATCTCGATTAACATGAAGTAGATGGAGAATAAGCGTTTGTATATATAGTTTGTACAAGAGTAGAGAAAGTCATGTGAGTGTAACACATCAGAATTTTTTTTATCGTCATGTAAAGAGCATGGAAAAGCCCCCACACAGCGTCACACATTTTATGGAATTTCAAGGCCTTTATTATAGCGAAGTTTTTTAACATCTGACTATCGATATTCCCTTTGTACCTACAACGAAATAAAGTATTATTGGAACGTTTATCGTGGTTAGCCTGAAGGCGCCATATAAAGATAGACGGTGGTGGGTAGAGAAAGTAATGTGAATGTAACAAATCAGTGTTTATTATATGGCACCCCAGGCACAGGACGAGCGAAGTGCCAAAGGAGGTCAATGAGAGAGGAAGAAAAACTCCATGCATTGTGTCACATCAAGATGTAGGAAGCCACACTTGCATCATTGTCATATAGGTCAGCCTCACGCCAAGGCCTCCGTAAAAAAATACTGCATGGCATGACCTATATAACAAAACGTGTCAAGGCCTTGCCCTTTCTTTTTCAAATCAAAAGAATTGCGTTACTTCAAATCGATATTTGATCTTTCTCCATGGGTTTACCGAAAAATAAAAATCTCGTGTGATACATTCATATCATTTTCTCTACCTTCTATTATTTATTAATGGATACACAAATTATTTTTACGAAAGTTTATTTTTCTATCTATTTCATTTTAATCCAGATAAACCTTTGTTTTTTAATAGCCTGGGTTAGACTGCGTCCCCATGTTATTCAAAGGGAGACAGCTAAAATAACGCATAATTAAGAAAACGTAAACAAGAGCTTTCTTAGAGAACTTGAGGCAGTATTTTATATCACAACACTGTGAATGCCAGAGTGATTGTAGTGTAAATTAACATTATTGTATGGCATTGATTTGAGATGTTTGTTAATTATAAGCATTGTTAGGAAATAAGTTTACACGGCCTCACTGAAACTGACAATAGGAGCGGGTAACAATGTAGCGAGGGGGTGAGTTGTTTATCAATTAGAAGAGACAAGCAAATGACGTCAAAGTAGCGCACTTTTCTTTAGAAATGGAGGGAATATCTTCCCTAGAGCATATGTGTTCGTAATTTTGATTGGATATAAAAATAGACGCTAATGTTGGCGCGCTTTATTAACCAATAGCAGCTCTGTTATAACGTTTAGGCATATCGGGGTGTGGGAGTATAAATATATGAAGACAAGTATCGCTCAGTTCATCAGAATCATTCGCGCGTTACACGTCGCTCAGTTCTACAGAATCATTCACAAGGCAAACGTCGCGCAGTTCAACAGAATCATCCTCGGGTTACACGTCGCGCAATTCTACAGAATCTCTCGCGTCGTAAAGCTAGTTATAAAATGTGAAATACGCGAGTTAATAATGTGCGGCAAATACGTGATTATAGTTACATTCGAAAATATAACAGTTTCAGTCGGGCGTGTATCAAGAGTAAATATGTGAAATTAATGAAGTGTGACGGCAATAAAAGTGTAAAAACAAATTCTTTTATCAGTGTTATCTTTTAGTAACAACTCCTTTCCGTTTACACACCCAGTTCAAGAGATTTGCTCGACTGAGTAATAATAGCTAGCCGGAGGACAAAGAACCCAAAAATTCAAAAATAGTAAAACAATAACAGGCGCTCAGCAAATAAGATAACACGAATGATACCGCGACAAACTGAAACTCTTTTATTATTACTCAAACTCATTATGTAATATTTAATATAAGAAAGCTATCAATGAAACAGACCAACAAATAATAATACGAAGGAGACTCAAAAATTTAGAAAATCAAACAAGTATTAGTTCTAAAAAATTTAAATGATTTTATTGCTTTTTAAAACATTCTCATTTAATAACAATGCATTTTTTCATTCTATGAAATCAGTCGTTAAAACAATGATGCCACCCTTTCTGAGGCACTTTAGAAACCAGGTTTCTAATGTTCCACTGCTTCACCTGATGATGAAAAAGTAATTCCACGCATTTTATCCTTAATTTTTGGGAAAAAAAAGAAATCACAAGGTACTAGGCCAAGGTTGTATGGTGGAGGGTCCATGGTGTTGACCTTTTACTGTATGCGACGATGTGTTGTCATGCAGTAACTTTATTTTTCCTTTTGGGCGTTTTTCGCGAAGTTTTTCAAAACTTTGCGTTAAACAGACATTTGTGTACCAATCGGTAGTAACGGTACGTCTATCTTCTGATGCTATAGTAGAAATATGTCCCGTTTTAGGAAAAAAAAAACAAAACATCTTCTTACCAGCATTGCCAATTCATCGGACTTTTGTAGGCTTAGGTTATGTTCGAAAGATTCATTGAGCCGGTTGATTTTTCTTGTCAAGATAACAAAACATCCAAAATTCATCACCAGCAACGATATTCCAAACCAAATTTGAAGTGTCACCTTGAAATTTTTCGAGAGCTTTTCTACACCTATCAATGAGTTGTTTTTGATCGGGAGTCAGTTTATGTGGAATCCATCGACAACAAAGTTTTCTCACGTCTAACTGTTGATGTAAAATGTTTTGGATTTGACACATGTCGCCCGAATAAACTCTTAAGATGTCCGTCGACCCTCTTCAAGCATTGTTCGAACAGAGGCAATGTTTTCATCAGTAACAGCAGTTCTTGGGCGTCCTTCACGAAATTCATCACTAAGAAAAAACTGATCTCTCTTGAATCCACTGTAGCGATTATAAATTGTTGCCTTAAATGGAGCTTCTTCACCAAATGCATTTCTAAACCGATCTCTACTTGTTTAGACGTTAATGACGATCTAAGAGCGTAAAAAATCATGGCCCGGAAATACTCTCTAGTCAGGTTCATTTTTGATGAAAACAAAATCCTTAAATGATGGTAATTAACAAATTATTAGAACAAGTCGAACAAACTACATGGCAATCAACTCCCAAAACATTAGAAAGTAGCTGTCAAATATAAACAAATTTCATCTGTTTTTAGAAACATAGTATCCCAAACATTTTCAGTATCGCCTACGTACCCTCGAACCCAGTATAGTTCGTAATTTTAAAAAAATTCAGATGTTACACTGGTTTTATATCTGATGTGATACATTCACATGACTTTCTCTACCCTCTATCGCCTATTACTGGATATACAAACTACTTACTACCTACTAGTCTTACTAAAACTTATTTTTATATCTACTTCATTTTAGTCTAAATAAATTTTTGCAGAAATAGCTACATTACACATTTCGTTATAGATACAAAGGGAACATCGATAGTCAGATGTTTAAGAACTGGACGATATACCTGGCCTTAAAATTCCATACTGTTTCAATCGAATCGCGAGAATGGCTAAGTATTGGCTACTTCGAACCATTAATAACGGATATCCCGGAAATGGCTGATGCCACAGAAAACGTAATTTGAAATAAATTTGTTTTAAAGAGAACTGCATTTCTTGTTTGGTACGTTTTCGTCTATCGCTTAGCGTTTACCAGTTATACAAGATTATATAAAATTCCTTTAGAATGAAGAGGACTTCATAGACTATTTATTTCATAAAATTCAGATAAACATTTTATTCAAGTGAATATCCTTAATTTATGGTATTTTAATCAAAAGCGTTAGAGCCCTTTTTTATAAAATCAAAAACTTCAATAAATGTTTCATGTAAAGGGTATTTTTGGGTAGGGGAATTTGGAAGGTACTGAACGTAAAACTAACGACTTGATCCGACTTTTCGTCTTGGAGTTATGCTGTTCACACACACACACACACACACACACACACACACACACACACACACACACACACACACAGACCTTTTTATAAAAATGATTTTTTAAAAAATCCAGGAGGCCTCAAAACATGTATTTCCGATAAAATCTAGCTATGTTCGTGGTAGAGAAAGTAAAAATCGTCAATTTTTCTTTCCCTTAATTTTTTCACACAATCATACACTAGTCGATTAAATGCAATTAATCACATCATTTAGGTTTAGGATGACAAATATTGTGTAATTTCTAGAGCTTGAATTACCCCTTCACACTTGAAACATCCATTATTTAGATCTACTTTTTCATCAGTATCATGAGATACAACCTGGGGAAGAATAACCTTGCTCGACCGCATTGTTACGTGCGCAGCAATAATGCGTTCCGAAAATATTGTTGCGTCGCACATGCCTGCTGCTTTGTGCTGCTACAGTGTACAGTATCCACACAAACACGCAGTGAATGGTATGTATGTATAAGTTAAACCTGACGAAGGTGAAGGTCCAATCTGATACGTAAAACCCAACCTGGTCCCATTTTCTATTTCAGAATCCTAGCTCGGTCCCGTCTTGCAAAATATAAACAACCAAACTCGGCCCTGTAGGAAAGTAATCTCAATTTAGGTCATTTTAAAAGACGTATAACTTTCGGAGACCTATAGCGACTGCAAAACGATATATCTTTCACTAAAACCGATTTTAATCGCAAAATCAGGCGTTATATAAACACTTTTTGCTCTACTAATTGCATGTAACAGTTTTGTAAACTTCACACACAAAATCGCTGAAAATCGGTGATTATTTGAAAAATTATAATTCTAATTAATTGAAGAATTTTTAAAAATCCCAAAACATGTAATCTATAATAATGTATGTTCTTTTGAGTATTATTACGATTTCGAACTAAGTCGTCCTCGTGGTATAGGGGTATCATACTAGCCTAGTTCCCGAGGTCGCGGATTCAAACCCAACGGAGGGCGATAGGTTTTTTCGGGCGTAAAAATCCTTAGCATGGCTTCCTTCAGATGGGAAGTAAAACCGGTGGTCCCGTGTCGTAGATCCGCATGTAAAAGAGCCTCAAGCCTGATAAAGAGGCCTTTGAGCAAAATTCCCGGTTTTTCACGCCCAATACAGAATGGGACGCTAAGGACCATAGTAGTTAAAGAGTGTCCACAAATAAAATTCAATTTAGTTTAATTTGATTTCGAGCTATATGCTACAGGACTCGGTTGGCTTGTTCACAGTGTACGCTACGGGACTGAGTTGGATTGTTGACAGTGAATGCCAGGACTAAGTTGGGTTGTTGACATTTTACTCAAGAAGATAATGGGACCGACTAAGATGCGTTCATCCGGTATAACAATGGTTGTAAAACCAGATTTGGGACAGGGGCTGGATCTACGGGAGTGGTACCAAGCTATCATTTAGCTTGGGCGAATATGCCACGGTCTCTCACGCAGAGATATTTGCTATTTTAGCTAGTACTTGGAAGAGTGTAGTAATAGTTGGATTCTTATACTCTCAGATAGTTAGGCAGGCCTGAAGGCCTTCGATAACCACTTCCTTAAGTCCAACTTAGTCTTAGAATGCCCTGAACCCCTCACGGCACCAGCTGCCCACAATTCAGTTCAGCCAAGGTGGGTACCAGACCATGCGGGTATTCTGGGCAACGGAGATGATGAAGCCGCTAAAAACGGAACTGAACAATCTTTTATTGGACCTGAACTAGTGCTGGGGCTGGTTTAGTTGGCCATCAGAGAACACGTATGCAGGGTTCAGGCACTCCAAAGCTCTCATACGGAGATTGGACAGAAACAGGTCGCGAGAACTGATAAAATTAAGCAGGAAAAAGCTCTCATGCGGCTACGGGTCTCTTTACAACTATCCTCTTAAGTGCACCCGCACAGAATGGGACAGCAAGTGAATCCTGTCTGTAGATGATGTCAACAGGCAGATGAGACAGCCGCCCATCAATTGTGCGAGTGCTCAGCACTTTCTCATGAAAGAGGCCTTATTTTTTGAGGTCAATTACCAAAATTGGAGGAGCTTTCAACCATCATGGTCCACAATCTGATTCTGTTCATTATGAATGTCAAGACTTCTGGATCGATGACAATAAGACTGGGAACGCGCATTAGATTTGTAAAGGTCGCAGTGCACGGCAAAGTATTAATGAGAAAACGTATAACCGAAATACGCATAATTCAGCTAAATATTAATGAACAAAATTCCGGCCCTAAAAGATTTAACGTGGGCAGATATATCTGCGAAAAAAGTAGAGATGAATAATGTATGTGTCCAATTGTAGTAAATAAAGTATATGATTAAGTTGAATCTGCTATGTTATTTCAGTAAACATAAAAGAATAACATGGAGTAAGAGAAGAAAACGCGATTTTATTTCAGCTAACGTTTTAGTGAACAATCCGCACAGTTCACAACTAAAACGGCCTAAATCATGCGAACGGGACGGAAAATCAAATTCCAAGTTTTTCGCCTTGTTTCAAAGGATACCTGTTCAAAATTTGGTCGGAGTGGACGACAGGTGTGAATTTATATTCAAACAAACGAATCCTAAGATTTCATTCTTTTGTAGGCACTTGCAATTTAATCTGCTGTTGAATGTCCAAATACCTTCTGAAGCTTCTTGTAAGCATTGTATTCCACCCAAAAATTCAATGTAGAATTTGAAATACACGTTTTGAGGCCCCGAATCTAAAAAAATCTCATGTTACACTCACATGACTTTCTCTACTCTTGTACAAACTATTTTTACAAACGCTTATTCTCCATATACTTTATGTTAATCGAGATATCGAGATGTTAATCTTATTGCTAATTTTCTTGTAGATGCAAGGGGAATTGGTAGGCTTTAAGCTATAGTCAAATATTTTAAGAGCTGCTTGCTATGTGGAGTATTCCATTCTCTTTGCATTACCAGGACAAAAAAAATGAATAACGAATTTGAGTAAAAGTATGTATTGGAAAATTTAAGGGAATAACAAGCAATATCTCGAAAATGGTTCACTCAACAAAAAAAATGCATATGACAAATTGTGTATTTTAACGCGATATACATTTTTTGTGTAGTAAAATTTTGTCTATCTCTTATGGTTTACCAGTTATGCAAAAGTCGTTCACAATGAAGAACACTTTTGGAGACATTCCCAGAAAATTCGAGATATACATTTCATTTGTCATAAAAATATCTTAAACATATGATACTTTAATGAAAATCGTTAGAGACACTTTTGAAAAAATTAAAATTTTCGAAAAATGTTCCATGTAAAGGGTAATCTGGGGTGGGGGATTTTCTTGAAAACCTTCGTGTCGCATCTCTGGAAGATACTGAACCTAAATACCAAGTTTGGTGTTTATCCGACTGTTCGTTTCTGAATTATGCTGTTCACAGACAGACACACACACGGACATGTTTCCAAAAATGCTTTTTTTGGATTCAGTGGTTCTCAATACATGTATTTCCGGTGAAATCTCGGTATCGAATTTTTGGGTGGAATACAATACTTCCCCTACTTACTATACGTAGTAGAGAAAGTGAAATTGGAATTTTAGAAAAAGAGCCGTGTGTGTGTGTGTGTGTGTGTGTGTGTGTGTGTGTGTGTGTGTGTGCGCGCGCGCGCGCGCGCGAACAGCATAATCGAAAACGAAAAGCCGGTTAAATACCAATCTTGGTATTCAAGTTCAGCATCTTTCACGGACGCAACACGATGATGAAAATCCCCCACCTCAAACTACCCTTTACATGGAAAATTTGGATTTTCTCAAAAATGGCTCAAACATTTTTAATTAAAATACCGTATGTTTGAGATGTTTTCATGACAAATGAAATGCAATCTTGAATTTTCTGAATGACTTGCATAGCTGGCAAACCATAAGAGAGAGGCAGAATTTATCCCATAAAAACTGTAGACTTCGTTAAAGCTCACAATTTATGTAAATTGAAACTTTTGGAGGCGTTAACCATTTCCGAGATATTCTTTCTTGTTGGTATGAATTTTCAAATACTTGTACTTTTCTCAAGAAGAAAATCGCCCTGCTCACCCTCCCTCTCTCTGACATGGAATTTCAAACCGCTCTTAAAGATTTCACTATCGCTGTATTCCTCTAATCCCCTTGTTACTACAAGGAAATATGCAATAAGACAATTTCTGCAAGTGTTTAACTCGATTAACATGAAGTACATAGAAAAAAAATCTGATGTGTTACACTCACATGACTTTCTCTACTCTTGTACAACCTATTTTTACAAACGCTTATTCTACATATGCTTCATGTTAATCGAGATATCGAGATGTTAATCTTATTGCGTTTAAGAGCTGGTTGCTATGTGGAGTATTCCATTCTCTTTGTATTACCAGGACGAAAAAAAATGAATAACGAATTTGAGAAAAAGTATAAGTATTGGAAAATTTAAGGCAATAACAAGCAATATCTCGAAAATGGTTCACTCAACAACAAAAATGTATATGACATAAATTGTGTATTTAAAGGCGATCTACATTTTTTGTGTAGTAAAATTTTGTCTATCTCTTATGGTTTACCAGTTATGCAAAAGTCGTTCACAATGAAGAACACTTTTGGAGACATTCCCAGAAAATTCGAGATATACATTTTATTTGTCATGAAAATATCTTAAACATATGATATATTAATCAAAATCGTTAGAGCTATTTTTGAGAAAATTAAAATTTACGAAACATTTTCCATGTAAAGGGTAGTCTGGGGTGGGAGGATTTTCTTGAAAACCTTCGTGTCGCATCCTTGGAAGATACTGAACCTAAATACCAAGTTTGGTGTTTATACGACTGTTCGTTTCTGAGTTATGCTGTTCACAGACACACACACGGACATGTTTCCAAAAATGCTTTTTTTGGATTCAGGGGGTCTCAAAACATGTATTTCCGGTGAAATCTCGGTATCGAATTTTTGGGTGGAATGCAATACTTCCCCTACTTACTATACGTAGTAGAGAAAGTAATAAGCTTTTGTAATACTAGTTTTCTGAAGAATGGGTAGAGAACCTCATGTGAATACAACACACCAGAAAAGCTACTCTTTTTACTTTCTCTACTACGTATGGTAAGTAGGGGAAGTATTGTATTCCACTCAAAAATTCGATACCGAGATTTCACCGGAAATACATGTTTTGAGACCCCCTTAATCCAAAAGAAGCATTTTTAGAAACATGTCCGTGTGTGTGTGTGTGTGTGTGTGTGTGTGTGTGTGTGTGTGTCTGTGAACAGCATAACTCAGAAACGAACAGTCGGATAAACACCAAACTTGGTATTTAGGTTCAATATCATCCAGAGATGCGACACAAGGTTTTCAAGAAAATCCCCCCACCTCAGATTACCCTTTACATGGAACATTTTTCGAAAATTTTAATTTTCTCAAAAACGGCTCTAACGATTTTGATTAAAATATCATATGTTTAAGATATTTTCATGACAAATGAAATGTATACCTCGAATTTTCTGGGAATGTCTCCAAAAGTATTCATTGTAAACGACTTTTGCATAACTGGTAAACCATAAGAGATAGACAAAATTTTACTACACAAAAAATGTAGATCGCGTTAAAATACACAATTTATGTCATACACATCCTTGAAGCATTTTAGAGATATTGCTTGTTATTCCCTTAAATTTTCCAATACTTATACTTTATCAAATTAGTTATTTATTTATTTTTTTTTGTCCTGGTAATGCAAAGAGTATGGAATACTCCACATAGCAACCAGCTCTTAAAATATTTGACTATAGCTTAAAGCCTACCAATTATCCTTGTATCTACAAGAAAATTAGCAATAAGATTAACATCTCGATATCTCGATTAACAGAAGCATATGGAGAATAAGCGTTTGTAAAAATAGTTTGTACAAGAGTAGAGAAAGTCATGTGATTGTAACACATCAGATTTTTTATGTACAGTCACATCATTATTCTGAAGCTGGCAACATAAACAGAGAAAAAGTTAAGGGCTGGATGTGAATGAATTTATATTTTGGGATTCATCACTGAAAACTATAAAAAAAAGTGCCGGGGCCAGGAATTTTGGTGTCAAAGTCCCGGGAAAACTGGGACGGCTGGTCAGCGCTCTTAGCTAATTTCCTGTGACTGCCACTGTCTTGGATAATACCCCTTTCCATTTTTGGAGACATGAAAATTACTTCGGCGCGCTGGGAGAAAGAGGATTGCATCCTTGACCGTAGCGCAACATTTCAATTTATTATTTATTAATTTCACACCAACAGTTCTCACCACGGAGAATTATGACACGAGAAGGGCCGAATCCGGCCGAAGACTTACGAAACTGGAGAGGCAGGCTGGGTAATGAAAACAGCTTACGTTAACGACCTCAATAGCACAATAAACGTGTAATCTTTGGATTGATCAACGCGAAGCTGCGAGGGTTGGAGAATACCTGATGCCTCACCCTTGCTCAAAGCGAGAGGGGTGTGTGGATCTCTTTCAGCTCGAGTGGGAGAGCAAGTTCACCCCTGCACACTCGTCATTAAAAGCAAAAAGGGGAAGCACAACCGACAGGCAATTGTTTCACCACTGCCGCCACTATTAGATGCATAGGTAGCCATTGCCTCGGTGCTGTTCACCACGGTTTATAAGTAACTGGCAAATTCTTCCAGCATTACTTTATAGTTTCAGTGCACAACTTATTGAAAATTGGGCATTATTTATCACAAAACTTAAACTACTTTCTCAGGATAAGAGAACGTGTTGTATTCCACCCAAAAATTCGATGTTGAGATTTCAACAGAAATACACCTTCTGATGCCTCATAAATATATCTGAGGTGTTACATTCACATTACTTTCTACCCTCAATCATGTATTAATGAGTACACAAACTATCCTTACTAAAACTTATTACTTTCTCTACTACGTATAGTAAGTAGGGGAAGTATTGCATTCCACCCAAAAATTCGATACCGAGATTTCACCGGAAATACATGTTTTGAAGCCCCCTGAATCCAAACAAAGCATTTTTGGAAATGTGTGTGTTTGTTTGTGAACAGCATAACTCAAAAAAAGAAAAGTCGGATAAATACCAAACTTGGTATGTACCTGAGTTCAACATCTCCCAAGGATGTGACACGAAGATTTTCAAGAAAATTCCCCACCCCCCAACTACCCTTTACATGGCACATGTTTCAATGTTTTTATTTTCTAAAAAATGGTTAACGATTTTGATTAAAATGTCTATATGAAAGATGTTTACATGACAATTAAAATGTATATCTTGAATTTTCTGAAAATAGCCTAGGAAGTCCTCTTCATTCGGAAGGAATTTTGTATAAACTTGCATAACTGGTAAACAATTTCAAAAATTATTTCAAATAAATTTTTGTGGCATAAGCTATTTCCTAGATATCTGTTATTAATGGTTGTAATTGTTCATTACTGGTCATTCTTCGAGGTCCTTTCAACATTCAGCTGTTTCCCGCGATGTCATGGACACAGTATGGAATTTAAAGCCAGCATATAGCGTCCAGTTGTTAAACATTTGACTATCGCTGTTCTCTTTGTATCTATAACGAAATGTGTAATGTAGCTATTTCTGCAATCGTTTATTTGGATTAAAATGTAGTAAATAGAAAAATAAGCTTTAGTAAGATTAGTTAGAGGCTAAACAAAGTCATGTGAATGTAACACATAATTTTTTTTACTACATACTTCATGCTAAGCGTGACAAACTTTAGCAGAAAATATTTCCTTACGTATGACGTTGAACGTATAAGGGGGATAGAGGAAACCCAATCGTAGTCAGATGTTTAAAACCGGGTTGCCATAATATGCTGGTCTAGCAATCCATACTCTTTCGTACATCGCTAGAAGCAACTGAATACGAGTAGTAACAGTATTAAAAAAACTTTTAGAAAAACGCGCGCGCGTGTGTAAGTATGTTCGTGAACTACATAACTCAAAAACGCAGGTCGGTTAAACACCAAACTTGGCATTTAAGTTCAGTAAAAATGTTCAAGAAAATCCTCCCGTCCCAGACTACCCTTTGCATGGAAGAAGTTTCGTTACTTTTTATTTTCTCAAAAATGGCTCTAACGATTATAATTAAAGTACCAAAATGAATTGCATATCTTTAACTTTCTTCATTCTGAACGAACTTTGTATAATTAGTAAACCGTAAGAGATTGACAAAATCTTGGTAAAAAAATGTATATCTGGTTAATTTAGACAATTTAGGTGAAATCCCTTTCCCTGCCCCCACAGATTTAACCATTTTCGAACTATTTATTGTTATTGTTTTGAATTTTCAAATATTTATGCTTTTCTCAAATGGAAAATCGCTCTCCCCCCCCCCCTTTCGTGGTTATGGAATTTCAAAGCAATTACTCAGCGATCCGCTTTTTAAAAATATGACTATCGCTTCACCGCTTATCGTTCAACAAGTGTGTAAATGTGATTTGAAGCTTTATTTGGATTGACATGTACGAGGGCAATCCCAGAAATACCCGACCTGACGTATAGATAGTGGTTGTTGTTTCAAACAAATGACTATGGTAGAAAATACCAACCTTATAAAGCTTAAGTTTGACAATGCTACGCTGTTTAGTAATTGTTTGGCAGCCATCAATAGTGAACGCTCTCAGCAAATTTATAAACATGGATAAAACTGGTCATCGTTATGTGATACAATACTTTCATTTGAAAGGCTCTTAGTCCAACTAATATTAAAGCTGAGCTAGATTCTACTCTGGGGGAGCCTGCTCCTTCGTTTACAACAGTAAGATATTGGGTGACAGAGTTTAAGCGAGGCTGTACGAGCTGCCAAGACGAACATCGCAGTGGTCGACCAAATGAGGTGACCACGCCAGAAGTTGTGAAGAAAATCCACAAAATGGAATTGGATGACGTCGATTGAAAGTGCGCGAGCTAGCAGACATCGTAAGCATTTAAAAAAGTGTTGCACATTGCACACTAACTGAAAATTTCTACATGGGAAAGCTGTGCACAAGACGGGTGCCGCGTTTACTCACAATGCAACAAAAGCAGCGTCTTGAGGATGTTTCAATCGAGTGTTTGGCGATGTTTCGCTGCAATAAAGCCGAGTTTTTGCGTCGATTCATAACCATGGATGAAACATGGGTCCATCACTTCACACCTGAGACGAAGGAACAGTTAAAACAGTGGATTGAAAGGGGAGAATCGGCTCCAAAGAAGGCGAAGGCAGTTTCAGCTGCAGGCAAGGTCATGGTGTCAGTTTTTTGGGATGGGATAATTTTCATTGATTATCTTCAAAAAGGAAAAGCAATCAATGGTGCGGCGATCACCTCCTCATCCGTTGCTGTAGCTTACCTTGATGCTTCTCCCGTTGCTTCCAGAAGTTCTCAGCGTGTTGGTTCTTCAATTTATCCTCGGCTAGCTGCAGTAATTTTCCTTAAATTATATGGGAGCATGGACTTATCCTCGGTAAAGGAAAACGTAGATCTCGGGTGGTGATATAGGAAGACATAGACTTGCTTTGTTTATGAAAAGATGACACTGCCGTTTCTTTTTATTTAATTTAACACTCGTAGTATACAAAACTGGTATTGCCGCTGTAAAATACTGTCCACCGCTGTTAGACTATGGCGTGGATATGTCACGAAATATAACTATTCTTATTGTCGCTTTCAGAGTAGCGGATCTTAGGTGTGTTGCTAAAACTATTTTGATTCCCTGTTTTGGCGCGATATCTCACACATCCTGCAGCATCTCTCCCTGACCACACATTACGAAAACTCTCGAATAAAATGCAATACTAAGCTGACATGACAAATTTGACTTGATTCCCTTTTTGGCGCGATATCTCACACATCCTGCAGCATCTCTCCCTGACCACACATGACATAAACTGCCCCGAATTTTCCCCAAACAGATCCATTTATAGTCTCAGGCTCCTGAGGCTGCTTCCTTTCCTATTGGTCCATTTTTAGCGCGACTCGACGCGTCTAACTATTTCGAATAAACTTTCAGGGATCTCATTGGTCCAATTTTAATATAAATCGCGGCTTTTCCTACATTTACCGTTAAGGTTGTCTTTCTCACTCACTTGGTCACGGCGAATTATCAAATAATGGGACAAAGGCTCTACACCCTCGCTGTAGGAATAATAGCACAGCGACCGGAGAGAGGTAATAAAACTAGGTTTTCTGCCTTCGAAAGCACTATTCCTGTAGCTAAAACTTTCCCTCGTGGACAGTATTTTAACATAGCGCTTAAATTATTTACATTAAACCATTTATAACTCTACTAATATTAATAACCTAGATAGATACATAATGTTAAATCACCCTTCTTAAAATATACAAGCAGTATGAGAAAAAGATATTTACATAATACGATTTAACATCACTAAAAGTTAATTAATAAGTTATCTGTAATTATAGTTCTTGGGCTCGGCCTAGAGTTGCCGTTTCAAATTGCCCTGTTCTGGAAAAGAATAAATTTTTCAACACTTGATACAATTTTCTTTTACAGAATAATTCCTCTGATTATGGCCTTTGTTCGTTTGTTTTGTTGACAGAGACCCTTCGCTATACCTGCTCCTTCACAAGGGCTCTGACAAACCGGTGATGTTTATATTTGGGTCATTCACTCTACACTCTCCCTTTAAAAACAGGTTTCCGAGAGACATTCTTATACACAATACATTTCCCGCACACGAATAACTTGTGACGCATACAAATACTCTAATACCCAATTTAAGTTCTAAAATTAAATCTATTTACATACATATTGGTACATAATTATTATGCCTTTATTTATTTCTTTACATCCTTATTTATCGGGTGTATTACCTCTACTATTTGTTCACAGGGTTGCTACCTCATTTCGAGTAAAACTAACCTGACTATTTTCATTACATTCTTCACCCTTCTCATTCTCTAAACATTTGTATGGTTTGAGCAACTGTTTATGATATCTCCCTACGATTTTGGAATTCTTTATTTCTTGTAACTCAAATGTATCCGAGCCAAAAATGTTGATCACCCGGTATGGACCTTTAAATAAAATTTTCCCTTCTATGATACCTCTTTTTTTTATGATTAATAAAACTAATTTATATGTTTAAAGAAAACTGTCAGCATATTGCTAGCATACCAACCAATTAATAATTTACAAATATTGCTAAATATAAAAAAATAACAAATATTCTGACAATAAAAGCTGTTTCAACCTTAAGACAAACTTATTCAAGCAGAAAGAAACTGAAACATATTAATGGCAAAGGTGTTTCTTGTTCTCCTTCACTATCACTAATGAGCATTTAATACTCAAGTCTCTTTAGTAATGAAAAAAAAATGTTCTGCACAACTGCTTAAGATAATTCATTAATTCACATGTGAAAACTCTCCTTTCCAGGCACTGTAGAGTCAGGATCAATGATATTATGTCTTTCTTTTTCTTTTTTTTTTTTTTTTTTTTTTTTTTTTTTTTATACCCATACTAATTCTCCAAGTTCGATCAACCATTTCTTTCGCTTCCTTGTTTTAAATTCCTGCTTTCTTTTCTGCGCCCTTTTTAACATTACTTCAAAAGCTTTCTTTAACGTCTCTTCTCCCGTTAGTGTTTTCGGATCCTTAGTTTCTAGTATCTGTAGTAATTTCCCTTCAAGTGTTTCTATTAACTTCCCCTTCATCAGCTCAACTAATTTCCCCTCTAAACTCTCATTTTGTTCACTTAAGTTTCTTTCTAAGTACTGACCCTGCTTGTTTACGATTCTTTCTAAGTTCCTACTCTGCTCATTTGATTTCCCTTCTACATTCTTATCTTGTTCCCTTACGATTCTTTCTAAGTCTTTACTCTGCTTATTTACGATTCTTTCTAAGTCTTCATTATTCTCATTTGATTCACCTTCTACATTCTTATCTGGTTGACTTACGATTCTTTCTAAGTTCTTACTATATTCACTTAAGATCTTACCCCGCTCATCTATTATGCTTTCTAACCTTTTACCCCGCTCATCTACTATGCTTTCTAAGTCCTTACTATGCTCATCTACTATACTCTCTAACTTTTTACTATGTTCATTTAAGATCTTACCCCGTTCATCTAAGATTCTTTCTAAGTTTTTATTTTGTTCACTTAAATTTTTTAAGTTTTTACTCTGCTCATCTAATTTCCCCTCTAAATTCTTACTTTGCTCACTTAATTTTTCCAAGTTTTTACTCTGCTCACCTAATTTCCCCTCTAAATTTTTATTTTGTTCACGTGAGTCCTTCCTCTGCTCATTTAAGTCCTTACCCATCTCGTCTATCTTTGTGCTCAAATGTTGAAGCAATATTAGCAGCTGGTTTTGACCTGCGTCAATGACCTGCTCCATCGGTGATTGCCTTTCTAGCCTAACTTCTACTTCTGCTGCACCCATATTTTTTCCATCTGTTGTTATGCTGACAATAGCCTCCCCATCCAGTTCTTCTGAACCTTCCCTTGACCTACTCATGGTTCCGTTAGCAAGTTCTACCTCCCTAGTAATGACTTTACCCCCTCTCAATAACATGTGTTCACCAAAACTGAGTCACTACTCTGCATGCCTTTTTGTTTGTTTTTGAATAAATGTTCTAACCTGTATTTTTTTTTATGTTAACTGATGCGTTCCGGGTTCGAATCCTGGTGAAGTTCTAGAAGCGATGCTCTCAGCTGTTTTGTTGTCCCACGTAGGTAGACTAGAAGTTCGCGTTGTAATTTTGTTCTGCTGTGCCCCTTTCCTCTGAAGATTCTTCGTCTGTTCGTTGTTTCCTAGTCCTCCGTTTGTGTCGTTCTTCCCTTCGAGCCCCACGTTATGGCGCCAGTTTGCGGCGATCACCTCCTCATCCGTTGCTGTAGCTTACCTTGATGCTTCTCCCGTTGCTTCCAGAAGTTCTCAGCGTGTTGGTTCTTCAATTTATCCTCGGCTAGCTGCAGTAATTTTCCTTAAATTATATGGGAGCATGGACTTATCCTCGGTAAAGGAAAACGTAGATCTCGGGTGGTGATATAGGAAGACATAGACTTGCTTTGTTTATGAAAAGATGACACTGCCGTTTCTTTTTATTTAATTTAACACTCGTAGTATACAAAACTGGTATTGCCGCTGTAAAATACTGTCCACCGCTGTTAGACTATGGCGTGGATATGTCACGAAATATAACTATTCTTATTGTCGCTTTCAGAGTAGCGGATCTTAGGTGTGTTGCTAAAACTATTTTGATTCCCTGTTTTGGCGCGATATCTCACACATCCTGCAGCATCTCTCCCTGACCACACATTACGAAAACTCTCGAATAAAATGCAATACTAAGCTGACATGACAAATTTGACTTGATTCCCTTTTTGGCGCGATATCTCACACATCCTGCAGCATCTCTCCCTGACCACACATGACATAAACTGCCCCGAATTTTCCCCAAACAGATCCATTTATAGTCTCAGGCTCCTGAGGCTGCTTCCTTTCCTATTGGTCCATTTTTAGCGCGACTCGACGCGTCTAACTATTTCGAATAAACTTTCAGGGATCTCATTGGTCCAATTTTAATATAAATCGCGGCTTTTCCTACATTTACCGTTAAGGTTGTCTTTCTCACTCACTTGGTCACGGCGAATTATCAAATAATGGGACAAAGGCTCTACACCCTCGCTGTAGGAATAATAGCACAGCGACCGGAGAGAGGTAATAAAACTAGGTTTTCTGCCTTCGAAAGCACTATTCCTGTAGCTAAAACTTTCCCTCGTGGACAGTATTTTAACATAGCGCTTAAATTATTTACATTAAACCATTTATAACTCTACTAATATTAATAACCTAGATAGATACATAATGTTAAATCACCCTTCTTAAAATATACAAGCAGTATGAGAAAAAGATATTTACATAATACGATTTAACATCACTAAAAGTTAATTAATAAGTTATCTGTAATTATAGTTCTTGGGCTCGGCCTAGAGTTGCCGTTTCAATGGGGAGTATTATGCAAACTTACTGCAGCGTTTGAATGATGAAATCAAGCAAAAACGGTTGCATTCAGCGAAAAAGAAAGTTCTGTATCACACATCCATTATCGCCATGGCCAAAATCAATGAGTTATAGTTCGAATTGCTTCCTCATGCACCCAGGCTTAGCCCCCTCTGATTATTTTCTGTTGCCAAAGTTGAAGAAATGGCTTGGTGGTAAAAGATTTGCCAACAATGAAGAGGTGGAGTTTGCAGTTGATGGCTATTTTGCAGAACTCGGCGGTTCTCACTATAAACAGGGTATCGAAGTTATTGAACATCGCTGGGAAAAGTGTATCGAGCTGAAAGGAGACTATATAGAGAAATAAAGAGGTTTTTTCCCTAAATTTTGTTTTCTTTGTTAGTCGGGTACTTCTGGGATAGCCCTCGTAGCTAGAAGAATAAGCTTTTATATGATGTTTGTAGAAGAGTGGGCAGAGAAAATCTTGTGAATGTTAACACATCCTTTTTTTTTAATTCAGGAGAATCAAAGCAAGTATTTTCAGTGAGATCTTGGTATAGAATTTTAGGTGGAACCTCTATTTACTACTATAGGTAAGTGAAAGTAAAACTGTATTGAATAAGTTGCTTCTTGAGCTGGCAGGCAATCACCTGAAGACAAACATTAGCGAACTGTCTTGTCGACAGTGCAGTGCAATGCAACGCAACTGAATGGAGGCGTGACCTCGAGGTCGACTCAGCTGTCTGTCTAATGAGTGATTCAGCAACGCGCTGTTTCCGGTAACGTTCGGTTCAACAGCTCTCTCGTCTTGCCAACTTGAGCGAAAATTATTATTCAGTATCTGTCGTTTCTAATGCAGCTCTCGTATAAACGCTGAAAAGCTTTTAAACAATATCGAAAACTGAAGTAACTCATCTACAGTTCGATAGGAAACTGCAGCTGAAACAAGCGCTGACTTGCTGTTTAAATATTGCGCATTCTTCAAGCGATTTCACCAACTTCAGTTTTGCAACTAATTGATGTTGGACATGCTTGTTGTCTCATTCAGCGTTTCCTTTAATTAGTTTCTCCATCATTTACCTATATATAAAAGGATGAGATATTGTATTCCACCCAATTTTTCATAGGAAATACACGTTTTGAGGTCCCCAGAACAAAAAACATTAGAAAAACGAATTAGGTGTTTCACCCAAAAATTCTATACAGATTACTTACGTTTTGAGCTACCCAAGCAAAAGGGATGTGTAGGGAAACGTGCATGTTTGGTATTCCAACAAAATATTCGATACAGATTTCAAAGAAAATACACCTTTAGGTCCCCAGAACAAAACAGGCTCTAAGAAAGTGTTATATTCCACCTCAAAGTTCGATACAGATTTCAGCGAAATACATGTTTCGTGGTCCTCAGAAAAAAAAACAAGAACTCTTAGGAAAAGATGTGTATATGCTATTTCAACATTTGATGCAGATTTCAGAGAAAATACACGTTTTGAGGAGGTTGCCAGAACAAATCGTAGGATTTTTAGAAAAATGTGCGTTCACATTTTGAGGTACTCAGAACAAAACACAGTAAAAAGACACGTTTGGGATATTCTGCCCTAAAACGTGATATAGATATTTCACTTTTGAGCTCCCCAAAACAAACAAATTGGTTTTTTAAGTCCGTGTAAGAAGAGCATAACTCAAAAACTAAATGTCCAGTAAATACCAAACGTTGTATTTAAATTAAACACATTCTAAAGATGCGAAACAAAGATTTTTGTAGCAAATCCTCCCACCCAAAATTACTCTTTACATGGGACATTTTTCATTATTTTTTATTTCTTAAAAAATGACTATAAGGATGATTTTGACAAAACACCATATGTTTAAGATACTTGCATGTCAAACATAAAGTATATCTTGAAGTTTCTGCGAATGGCTGTGAAGTCTTCATTCAGAATGAATTTTGATTAATTTTGTATAACTGGTAAACCATAAGGAGAGAAAGATAGGGAAGTCTAAGATTGGGATGGCTGCACTGTGTGGAAAGGGATTTGCATAGCATGAGGATTAGAAGTTGGAGGAGAAAGGCAGAAATTAGAGAAAATGGGCTACCATCATTAACGAGGCGCTAGCTACATTATAAGAGCTGTTGGCCAGTAAAGCAAAAAGGAGGAGCTAAACCATAAGAGAAACACACAAAAACTTACTATGCAAAAATTGCACATTTCGTTTCCCTACTACTTAGTAAGTAGATGAAATATTGCATTTCACCTAAATATTTTATACTAAAATTTCACCGAATTGCACGCTTTGAGACTCCCTGAAGTCAAAAGAAAAAAAATTAGAAAAGTTCCATGTGTGTGTGTGTGTGTGTGTGTGTGTGTGTGTGTGTGTGTGTGTGTATGTGTGTGTGTGAAGAGCATAACTCAGAAACGAAAAGTCGGTTAAATACCAAATATGGCATTTAAGTTCAGCATCTTCCAAGGATGCGACACGAAGATTTTCAAGTAAATGTTCCTTCCCCCTAATTATTATAATCTGACTTAATATATTTCATTACTAATAATAAATAAGTTATAAACTTGATGATAGAATCACAAACTACCCTTTATATGAAAATTTTTTTGTTATTTTTTATTTTCTAAAAAATTTTATTCAATAATACACGTTTAAGATATTTGCAAGAAGAATGAAATGGATAAGGAATTCTACGAATAGTCTGTTAAGTCCTCTTCATTCTGAATGACTTTTATGTAGCCAAATGGTGAACTGCAAGAGACAGACAAAAACTGACAAAAAAAATCTGATGTGTTCCACTCACATGACTTTCTCTACTCTTGTGCAAACTATTTTTACAAACGCTTATTCTCCATATGCTTCATGTTAATCGAGATGTTAATCTTATTGCTAATTTTCTTGTAAATGAAAGGGGAATATGGTAGGCTTTAAGCGACAGTCAAACATTTTAAGAGCTGGTTGCTATGTGCAGTATTCCATTCTCTTTGCATTACCAGGATATAAAAAAATGAATAACGAATTCCCACTTGAGAAAAAGTACAAGTATCGGAAAATTTAAGGGAATAACAAGCAATAACTCGAAAATGGTTCACTCAACAAAAAAATGTATATGACATAAATAGTGTATTCTAACGCGATCTACATTTTTTTGTCTAGTAAAATTTTGTCTATTTCTTATGGTTTACCAGTTATGGAAAAGTCGTTCACAATGAATACTTTTGGGGACATTCCCAAAAAATTCGAGATATACATTTTATTTGTCATGAAAATAGCTTAAATATATAATATTTTAATCAAAATCGTTAGAGCCATTTCTGAGAAAATTAAAATGTTCCATGTAAAGGGTAATCTGGTGCGGTGGGATTTTCTTGAAAACCTTCGTGTCGCATCTCTGGAAGATACTGAACCTTAATACAAAGTTTGGTGTTTCTTCGACTGTTCGTTTCTGAGTTATGCTGTTCACAGACAGACACACACACACATATTTCCGAAAATGCTTTTTTTGGATTCAGGGGGTCTCAAAACATATATTTCCGGTGAAATCTGGGTATCGAATTTTTGGGTGGAATACAATACTTCCCCTACTTACTATAGTAGTAGAGAAAGTAAAAATGTATTTGAGGTGTTAGCCATTTCCAAGATACTCTTTGTTACTGGTTTGAATTTTCAAACACTTATAGTTATTCAAGAAAGTAATCGTCTGCACTTCCAAAAATTCTAGCAGCCAAATTAATAGAGGGAAAAATCTAAATTTTTTGGGCATAAAGATCAAATGGTGATACAGTTTACGTGTTTTGACGGTTTTTCAGATCGTTCATTTATCAAATATATAAAATTTTGAAAAATATCACAAAATTGCAACTTTTTTATACGTAGCGTCTACAAAATTATCTTTCATGCAACGGGTAGAGCGTTTTTTGTGCATACATCTACACACTTTCATCGACGTGTGACAAATTGGTGGAGAAATAAATTCGCGAAGTCGTAAAAAGTGAGCCGAAAATGAGCAATTAAGGCAAAAGCGTTAAGATTCCCAACTTTGACATTTTATTCCTCCGTCAAATAAAATCCTATTTTCACTGCAAAATCAAGCAATAAAATTGTTTTAAAAAAATCGTGCGTCTCTGTGGCCTGTCTGCCTACGGCGTGTAGCCTCCTGTGTGGTCCCTTCCTTTCAGGGGCACAATAGATCTCTGTAAGTCGCGGTGCCGACGCTTCCCTCTCCGTTGAACAGCCTAAAACGTGTAGCCTATTGTATTATTCTTATATCTACAACAAAATGGGTAAATGTCCAATTAAAGTTTATCGCGATTAACAAGAAGTAAATAGAACAATACACCGAGCGGGCTACCTCAGGCGGTAAGTCTGCAGCCCGCATTCGGGAGGTCGTGGGTTCGATTCCCATGGCCGATCTTCCTGACCCATGGGCTTCTTTAAGGGTTTCCCCGGGTCGCTAGGCGAATGCTAGGAAGAATAATTACATCCCCTGAATTTCCTGTCCTTCCATTTCATCCCCATTCTAATTTCACTTCACCCTTCATCTGCTTGGTTTCATTCAGGGTTGCAAGTGTCGGCGGGAGGTCTCGGCGTGTGTATGGCAGGGGAAAACGATGCTCTAAGTAAAGGCTGGTTCATAACCAACGAGAACAAGAAAGTTGAAATACATGTATTCAAATGAGAGTGTTCACAATCGACGGGAAGCCCTCCCGGGCCCCGGGAACGGGAAAGAAGAGTTGCCCAACTTTTAACTTTCTCGTTCTCGTTTCCGGGCACGGCATATTAGATCCATATTGTGCATATTAGATGCTTCACTCTAGAGGTTATTCTAGGCGGCCGTGACATGAAACTGGAAGAAATTAGAAGTGCTTCCTAACCTCATCCCGACACCTGCAAAATTAATCAGCGTTGGTTCCTCTGGTGAAAGGGTCATTTGTAGTTTTTTTATATGCAACGCAAAACTGACTATTACCTAAAACAAAATGGCAAAAGCTACAAAAAAGCTAGCTAAAACCGGTGAAAATTAAAAAAGGACAATAAACAATTTTAATGTATGCCATTAAATAAAGGAATAAAGCTTGGCACAACTAGAGGGATCGGAAATGAAATAGATATGCATTTAGATAATGTTTACCCTATCGAATTTTGACGTTGGCTTGGCTAAATTGGAAGTAGGTGAAAAAATATCATTGGTCAGTTAAAACCAAATGAATTCCCAATGCGCAAAATCGACTTTCACTTTGTGATCGATATGCATTCCCGTTCTCGTTACCGGGCTGTTGTGAACCAACATCTTGCATGGTGCATTGCTTCCCGTTCTCGTTTCCGTTCTGGTTACCGTTCTCGGGCTGTTGTCAACCAGCCTTAAACCTTCGTCCCCCGGAATGCGAGCAGTCTCCGGGTAGCGGGCCTCCCAGGGAATGTGTAAACCTACAGCGGGAGGGGAGGACTGCCAGCAACTTGAGAGTTCAAATCTGTAAATGGTAGGGACCCTGCCCTCTGCCTGCCATGCCTCCTGATTCGGCCGCCCTCTCTTCTCACCTCATCCCGGAGACACCCCGATAGGAGCCTAGGCGCAAAAATTCTGCGTAGGGCGAGGTGCTAGTCCCCTTTCGCTTCTAGTGCTATCCTATCCTAAATAGAAGAATAAGCTTGTGTAAAAATAGTTTCTAGAAGACTGAGCAGAGAAAGTCATGTGAATGCAACAATAAGATTTTGTTTATTCAGTAGGTCTTAGATAAGTAAGTCGCCATTAAACGAGGGAATAATCACCGACTGGTGCACTAGCGTTTAGAACGTCACGTGTAGCTTCAATGCGCTCTTTAACTTATCTCTCGCTGAGAGTAGATATTTCAGTTTCCCTTGAGCGTTTTGTGTTCCGTCAGCCAGAAAATGGCGGCAGTTTTATTTGTGTTTACTGGAACGTGCACAAGTTTCACCGCGTTCCAACATTTATTTCGATTTACAATGTTTTCCCCATGCCCTACTTGTTGCCAAGCGGAACGGTTTGTGGTATTGACAACGCACTTCTGAATGACCGTCGGCTATCTTCTAGTTTTTAGGCCTGCCCGGATATCTCGTCGCAACAATATACTTGCCTTATTCAGATCGAACAGTGATACTCTAAAACGCCTCTAAATACTAAAGTAAATCAAATTAACACAATACGATTATTATTGATAGCTGCCTTTTAACACGAGCCATCCATACTGGAAATTCAATTTCTTTTGCTCCATTTATATGCCGCCCTTAACATCTCGAGTCATACTTTGGATTTAGAGCGCCTCAAAACTAGTGATGAGATGATACCACTATTTCTCGATACCGATACTGATTTTTGAGCACTATACTCGATACTCGCTTTATAAAAAAAACTGTAAAGGCGATAGCTTGTTCACTGAATTATGTTCTTATTAGTGCAGGGTGATTTATGAAGAAGTGACACATTTATTTCTTTAATTGCTTCAAAACGAGTTATGCTAGCGACAACTTATTATACCTGAAATGTAGAGGAATTTTGGGAGATTATTTACCTCTATAGCAAATGTTAAAAATGTACTCCATCCTGCATAAGGCACAACTCAACACGTCGTTCCATGTTACTGGCCACTCGTTGGAGGACTCTGTTGTCTATAGCTTGAATCTCCTGTGTAATGTTGTGCTTCAGATCGTCCAATGCCTGGGGACGTGTGGCATAAACCCTGTCTTTTAAGTAACCCCATAGAAAGAAGTCCGGCGATGTCAAATCTGGAGATCTCGGTGGCCACAGGTTCTTGGAAATTATCCGGTCGTCAAAGAAACTTGCAATTAGTGCCATGGATTCATTTGATGTATGGCATGTAGCGCTGCCCTGCTGAAAATATCCTTGACTCAGCTCTACATCGTCTAGTTGCTCAGGAAACTCCATGAAAATCCGTTCGTACTCTGCAGTGTTCACATTGTTTAAAAAAATGATCCCACTATTCTCTGTGCGGATATTGCGCATTTTAACCGGGTGCATAGGTGCTTCATGAATAACATGTGGATTTTCGCTGGCCCAATAGCGTGAGTTATTTGAGTTCACATAGCCGGATAAATGGAACATGCTTCATCTGTGAACCATGTGATGGACAATATGGCAGGATTTTGCACAATGAACGCCTGAAACCAACGACAATAATTCAGTCTCTATCCTTATCTGGTTCCTGTAACTGATGGACAACCGTAATCCTATACGGCTTTAGGCCTGCACTTTTCTCAGCTCTCTGATACATTGAGTAGCTTACCCTGTCTCCTGCGACAAACGTCTTAATGATTTTTTGGGCGACTGGTCCAGTCGTGCTCTTACGTCAACAACCGTGGGGAGCCTAGATGAACGAGTTTTGCCTTTTTCACTCACCAGAGATCCAGTTATTTCCAATTTGTTTACCAGTCCCAGTATTGTGTTTCTTTGAGGAGGATTCCGAACACCAAATTCTCTTTGGGATGCCCTTTGAGTGGCTATAATTGAATTCGTAATCTAATATTGCTTTTCAAGGAAGAGTCGTTCATTTAATGTGTACTGCATTTTCACGTTGACGACAACAAAATCTCAAAAACAGTTGCCGACAATAGAAGTAACAATTACGAATAAAACATGAACATCTGCGCGTCTAGTATCAGGCAATCGAAACTCCAGAACATTCTGCTTAATTTGGTGCTAAAATTGGGGCGTTGGGTGAATTTCGAACAGAATAATTAAAGAAAGAAACTTGTCAGTTCTTCATAAATCACCCTGCATGTTTCTATATATAAACACTTCAACCAATTTTGCATTGTATGTTTATTCCAAAATTGTTCCTGTTTGACTTTCTCCAACTGGCAGCAATTTTTTGTGTTGATAATGCCACAGGTTATATATCCCTTATTGTTAGTCAAAGATGATGATAATAATAATAATAATAATAATAATAATAATAATAGTTTTTTGATTCCCTTTTTGTGTAACTACACTTTGCACTGAACACTTTCTTAAAGCATTTTCTATCCATATAATGGAAATTAGTCTAAGGTATTTCCGCTTTAACTTGCGTAAACACAAACTAACAGATGGAAGCAAAGAACAAATGTTTCCATACGCTGTATTATCTCACGTCTGAGTTCTGATTTGTTTCTGCTGGATTCACAGATTTTGGTCACTGGGGTACGTAAATGTAATGGCTGAGAGTGAGTCACCGAACCAGGTTATTGCAGAAACGTGATTTAGTGCATCAGCTAAATCAGCTTCATTCACAACTCAGTTAACGCTGCATACTACATGCATACCTCTACTCCTTCCCCCATTGTTTTGCATGTTTTCATTTAGATACAAGAGCCTATGGAATGTAGCACTGATTCACCCACAGGAAACGTAGTCAAGATCTATCAAGAACTACAGTGCCGCAACTGTTTAGAGGCAATAACATTAATTCTCGAATTTAATTCCTTATCTAACATCAAGTTAAGCGCAACAACTTTCAATAATGCAAAAATTAAAAATGTAGAAGTATCGAAGATTTATCTCAAACATCATACTTCGATACCACCAAGTATCGAGATCTCATCCCTACTCAAAACATATATTTCCGAGAGATCTCGACAACAAATTTTTGGGTGGAATACAATACTTCCCCTACTTAGTATACGTGGTAAAGTAAAAATGAAATTTTAGAAAAACGCGCGGATGTTCACTCGCTTTACAGTGGTGTCAATCTTTGGTACTAGCTTTGGTTATTACATTAAATTCTCTCTCTCTCTCTCTCTCTTTCACACACACACACACACACACACACACACACACACACACTTCCAGACTCAAGGGAGGTTAGAGAATAATTCTGACTAAAAAAATCCCCACTCTAGCCGGGAATCGAACCCGGGCCTCTGGATTTGAAGGTTAGCATGCTAACCATCAATGGAAGCAGTCCAAATTAAATATTATAACATTCAATGGAATAACATTTTTATAGCACCCTATTCTTACCACCTTTGTTTTCTTGCGATGGAAATTATACGTACATTAAGGGGAGGCCTTGTATCCATTAATGTAATGCCGGATTAATATCACAATCGACGGAATTCAAATTGTTATTAAAAGTGAAAGCAAAGCAATTAAATTACCTTAGGAGTCTTATTAGGAGTGGATGTTGTCTCGTCTAGACCTGGTGCCCACCTGCCTGCCCGGTTTATAGCAAAATTGTGGTTTAAGGACAACAAACATGACCATCTTCTCACCAGTGCACATGCGCGTTGAGAATTTCCAACCTCAACGAGAAGCGAAGCCTGCGAAATTAACATTGCTCTGTTAATTATTGTTCTTTTTCGCTTCCCGCTCATATAAACGTAATGTTAAGGCAGTGTGTTGTTAATTAACCTAAGCTTACATAAAAAAAACCTAACCTCCCGTGAATTAGAAACCTAAGCTTACATAAACAGTGAATCATAAACATCGTTAAAGAACGCACGCTCGCGTTGATGTAATCACTTGCTAATTAAACTAAACATCGGATGCTCTGTATGAGGTTAGTTGTTTGTCAGTCGTTGGCGGTGTTTCTTATTCCTATATTGCCAGCATTTGTTTGTGCATTTAGAAGCCGCAGGCAGCTGGAGGGTGACATCTGTAGGGAACATTTTTCCGACACAAGTATTGGAGTTGACCCAAATAAACTACATATGTATTCATTAATAAAATCTCTGTTACATCCATTTGCTGATTTATTTTTGACACAGGCTTCTATATAGTGAGATGGTTCTGCGGTAACGCGTGAGGCTCGCATTCGGGAGGTTCCGAGTTCGATTACCGTCGGGGCAGTCACTCTGACGTGGGCTTTTTCATGGTTTCCCCAGGTCAGTAGGCAAATTCTGGGATGCTTCTTCTTTTACCACGAATTCCCTGCCCCCATCATTTTCTATCATCTGTTTCATTAAAGGATCAGGCGACTGCGTTCGGTTTGTTGCGGCTGGGCGTTGGAGGTGCGCTCCAAGGTTTCTCTTTGGCGTCGGTTGGACTGCTACCGGACCCGCTCTCTGGAGCGGCATTCCTGGGCTCTAGGGCGTCCCTTAGTTGCCTCTTGTAGCATAGGATGCGTTTAATCGTTAGGGACCCCATCGATTCTTGTACACATCGTGGCCTTTCGGGTCTCCCCCTCCTCCCTCCCTCCCAGAGGTCACGTTAGAAGAACAAAGGGCCACACTGGCCTACGTGCGGAGCTCTGTCAGGATTTTGGGGGGCCCCTCCGTGATATGTACTCCTACTCTTCTTCATAATGATTGTGTAAGTAATCGTGTTGATGCTATGAATGTCAAAAAAAGCAACGAAGGCCAAACAACGACAGACTAGAGCTCACCGTTGCGCATGTCCGAATGCATACTGCTATTTTCATACAAACATTATAATTTAACATTCAGTGCTGTTTTGTTTTGTCATAGGAATGTTACACGTGGCTTTCAGGTTCGTTCCGCAAACATTACCGCTCTCACAATAAAACTCCACTTAAAACTTCTATCATAAATAACTATTACCCAATCCTTGAGTTATGAGCATGTTGTTGTGTGGCCAAAATCGTGCATAACTGCGTCTTTCTAGCCACGAGTGCCACAATGGTTGCTAGCAACAATGGCGTAATAAATCTGTTGAAACGTATACATTTATCTCTTAACCCGCAAAATTCTAAAGGCTTCTGTAATATAGCCTTGTAATTCCTTTCTACTGGACAAGTTTTTAAAGTAAGTACCGTTTTAATGTTTTGCCGCTGCAGTAGCGATTTTGAGCATGCGAGATCACTTCCTCCATTCATTAGCAAGTCAGACGCAGCTGTGAGCGATCGTCACTTTGCGTTTTCCTGTTGTTAGAGCGTTTCGAAATGTTCAAAACAATCGAACGATCCGCCGACTGTGAAATCAGATCAACGAATCGTTTTTTGAATGCAAGAAAACAATTGCCAATTGTGTGAGGTTTAAGGAGAAACAATAATGAGTGATGGAATGGCGAGGAAGTCGGTTAGACACACAGCCAGATCTGATCGCATCATCCGGTTGGGAACAATACGACCACCCTCCCTACAGTCCAAATTTGGCACTAAGCGATTTTCATCTGTTTCTTCATCTCAAGAAACTCCTTGGTGGGAAACATTTCAACGACGATGATGTTGCGAAGCAAGAAATGCAGATTTGGTTTTCATTACAGGCGGCATCATTCTTTGACGAAGGCATACAAAAACTGTTTTCCCGTTACAAGTGCCTGAATAACGGCGGTGACTATGTGGAGAAGTAGTGTAAGGTAATGAATTACAAAGTATTTGAAAAATAATGTTTAAAAATTATCGGTACTTACTTTAAAAACTCACCTCGTATTTGAGTTGGCAATGAAAACCATTACGTTTAGTCTCAAAGACCAAACATTTACCTTACCATTGTATCTAGTAGGCAACGCATATTTAACATAGCACTTGAAAATGCCATGGAGAAAGTGGTAATTAGTAACCCAAGAGGAACCTTCCTCAATCCATAATCTGGCCTGCGCAGACGATACGTATAAATATGACGGCTCGAAGAATTCAGGGATTAGAGGATGATCTGGCTAGGTTGGAAACGACAGCAGCAGAAATAGGACTTCAGGTAAACCAGGACAAAACCAAATACATGTTTTCATCTTGAGGCAGTATTTTATATCACAACACTGTGAATGCCAGAGTGATTGTAGTGTAAATTAACATTATTGTATAACAATGATTTTAGATGTTTGTTAGCCATAAGCATTGTTAGGAAATAAGTTTACACGGCCTCACTGAAACTGACAATAGGAGTGGGTAACATGAAGCGATGGGGCGAGTTGTTTATCACTTAGAAGAGACAAACAAATGACGTCAGGGTAGCGTGGCTTTCTTTAGAAATGGAGGGAATATCTTCCCTAGAACATGTGTTAGTAATTGTGATTGGCTGACAAAATAGACGCTAATGTTGGCGCGATTTGGTAACAAATAGCAGCTCTATTATAATGTTTAGGCATTTCGGGGAGAAGGAGTATATATTCTCGAGCCATAAGCAAGTTTCACGCAGTTCTACAGAATCATTCACGAGGTACACGTTGCGCAGTCTTGAGGAATCTCTCGTGAGGTGAATGTCATACAGTTTGGATGAATCTCTCGCGTCGTAAAGTTAGTTATAAAATGGGAGGTACGTGGCAACTAATACGACAGTAATTACATTCGGAAATATAACAGTTTCAGTCAGGCGTGTATAAAGATTACAGATGTGAACTATTAATTAAGTGTGACGGCAATAAAAGTGTGAAAACAAATTCTTTTATGAGTGTTATCTTTTAGTAACAACTCCTTTCCGTTTACACGCCCTGCTCAGATATTTGCTCGACTGAGTAATAATAGCTAGTCGGAGGACAAAGAACCCAAATTTTAAAAAAATAATAAAATAATAACAGGCGCTCAGCAAATAAGATAACACGAACAGATTACTGCGACAATCCTGGTCTAAGGAAATGACAGAGGCCCCGCTGTTCAATTAAACGGGAAAAGCTATGAAAATGTAAGAGTTTTAAGTATTTTGGATCACTGATCACTTCGGACAACAGCATGATAGAAGGGATAAGATCTAGAATAGTAGCTGTAATCACAGCTATTTCTCCCTAGCAAGGTTGTCCAGAACACGCAATCTTGGCAGGAATTTGAAGACTTAAGTGTACAGAACTTTAGTGAAACCAGTGGTAACGTATGGATCAGAGACTGGACTCTTACTCTTGCAGATGAACTCCTACGGAGATGGGAGAGAAAAGTTTTAAGGAAAATGCATAATCAAATATATGAAAATGGGGACTAAGGAAGATTGAAGAAATTAAGATATTTTGAAAACCATGTATTGTTTCTGATATTAAAAGCGATCGACTGAGATGGTTAAGACACGTGGAAAGACTGCCTGAAGAGAGTAGTTAAAGTATTTCAGAGAAATGCAGGCGGGAGACTATTAGAAGGAAGACGAAGAAAAAGTGGCTGGATGATGTGGAGGAGGGCCTAAGAAAAATGGGTGTTAAAAGACGGAGGAGTAAGGCAATGGACCGAGGAGAATGGGCTGCTATTATACGAGAGGCCAAGGCCCTTCATGAGTTGTAGTGCCAAGGAATAAGTAAGTAGGGATACATATACACATAAAGTAACAATCGAAATCTTCATTAATTGATATACCAACACGTCCCGCTTATTTACTTATAGTTCTCTTAAACAAATCTTTAGTTTTTGGCTACATCAATGAAAACTGGTGGAAAAGCTGCAAACTTGAAGTACAAAGATTAGAGATTGATTTTAACACTACTTGACTTCCTGCATATTTATGTTAATCAATAAACAATTTTATAACCGTGTTTGTTTTGTTCTTCTCCACTGAAAAATGTTCTCATAATCTCTCTAATATAACTGCTTAGATTTCTGTGGAATTAGATACGCGCTTCAGCTTTCTTCAAGAATTCTAAAAGAATATCTTCCATTTCAGCCTTCTTTTGTTATTCCTTTCGTTCGTTTTAAACGCAAAACAAAAGAGCTTAGTACTGTGAACAACTATATATCTTTCAGCGCTGAAACAATTTCGAGTAATTTATAAATAGTCACAAAAGATAAATGTTTAGCATTCTATAGCTTCTGTTTGCTCCAATTGTTGTTTAATAACACAAGGTTACGCGGTTTTTAATATTTTCATTACACATCAGGAAACAAAATCGACAGGTAGTCAGACGTTTTAAGCTGGTCGCTACATGCTGTTTCCCTGACACCGCGAGAAAAAACTGAATGGCGAAATCACTTTTGTCATTTTTTTTAAGTACTGAAAAATTCAAAACAATGATAACTGTTATCTCGGAAATAACTGATGACACAAAAAAATTAAACTGATCTACATTTTTTGTGTAGTAAGTTTTTGTCTATCTCTTATGATTTACCACTTATACAAAATTCCTTCCGAATGAAGAGGACTTCACAAGCTATTCCCAGAAAATTAAAAACATACACTTTACTTGTCATGTAAGTCTTAAAGGTATGGTATTTTAATAAAAATCGTTACAGCCAGTTTTGAGAAAGTAAAAATACTCTGATGTGTTATATTCACATAACTTTCTCTACACTCTATCGTTTATTAGTGGGTATACAAATTATTCTGCGAACGTTTTTCTATGTAATTCATTTTAATACAGATAAACCTTTACAGAAATAGTTATATTACATTTTTCGTTAATGAACAAAGGGTACAGTGAAAGTCAAATGCTGGCTTCAAAATTCCATACTCTTTCCATGCCACTGCGAGAAACTGAAAATCGATGGACTTAAAAAAAAAATGACAATGTATTGAACAAATCGAACCATTAATAACAGATATCTCAGAAATGGCTGATGTCGCAAAAAAGTTATTTGAAATAAATTGTGTGTTACATTTTTCAGTAGTGCGATCTCGTCTATGGCTTAACGTTTACCAGCTATACAAATTATACAAAATTCCTTCCGAATGAAGAGGACCTTGCAGGCTATTCTCTGAAAATTCAAGATATACATTTTAGTCATGTATATATCTTCAATATATGATATTTTAATTAAAATCTCCATAGCCATTTTTAGAATACCAACAATTTCGAAAAATGTTCCACGCAAAGGGTAGTTTGGGGTGGGGGATTTTCTTGAAAATCTCAGTGTCGCATCTTTGGAAGGTACTGAACCTAAAAACCAAGTTTGGCATTTATCCTACTTTTCCTTTTGAGTTATGCTGTTCACAAACACAACACACACACACACACTGACATTTTTCAAACATGCTTTTTACTTTCCCTACTACGTATAGTAAGTAGGGGAAGTATTGTATTCCACCCAAAAATTCGATACCGAGATTTCACCGGAAATACATGTTTTGAGACCTCCTGAATCCAAAAAAAGCATTTTTGGAAACATGTCCGTGTGTGTGTGTGTGTGTGTGTGTGTGTGTGTCTGTCTGTCTGAACAGCATAACTCAGAAACGAACAGTGGGATAAACACCAAACTTGGTATTTAGGTTCAGTATCTTCCAAGGATGCGACACGGAGGTTTTCAAGAAAATCCCCCTACCCCAGAGTACCCTTTACATGGAAGATTTTTCGAAAAGTTTAATTTTCTCAAAAATGGCTCTAACGATTTTGATTAAAATATCATATGTTTAAGATATTTTTATGACAAATAAAATGTATATCTTGAATTTCCTGGGAATGTCTCCAAAAGTATTCTTCATTATGAACGACTTTTGCATAACTGGTAAACCATAAGAGATAGACAAACTTTTACTACACAAAAAATGTAGATCGCGTTAAAATACACAATTTATGTCATATACATTTTTTTTTTGAGTGAACCATTTTCGAGCTATTGCTTGTTATTCCCTTAAATTTTCCGTTTTCTCAAATGGCAATTCATTATTCATTTTTTTTATGTCCTGGACACACAAAGAGAATGGAATGCTCCACATAGCAACCAGCTCTTAAAATATTTGACTATCGCTTAAAGCCTACCATATTCCCCTTGTACCTACAAGAAAATTAGCAATAAGATTAACATCTAGATTAACATGAAGCATACGGAGAATAAGCGTTTGTAAAAATAGTTTGTATAAGAGTAAGAAAGTCATGTGATCATCAGATTTTTTATTGGGTGCCTCAAAACATGTATTTCCGGTGAAATCTCGGCATCAAATTGTTGGGTGGAATGCAATAGCTTCTCTACCTACTAGGTACATACGTGGTAGAGAAAGTAAAAATGGAAACATTTTCCATGTAAAGGTTAGTTTGGGGTGGGGTTCTGGAAAACCTTCGTGACGCATCTCAGAAAATACTGAACTTAAATACCAAGTATGGCATTGACATTTCATTTTTGAGTTTTTTGCTGCTCAAAAATCTTTTTCGGATTAAGCGGGATTTCACAACATGCATTTCCTGTGAAATCTCGGTATCGATTTTTGCTTCCCGTAGTAGACAAAGTAATTAGCTACGGACGGTTGATTTTAATTCCTGTAAAGGGAAATATATTATCACTTGTGCAACTAGTGGTATATAAGCATCATTAAGAGGCGTAAGCCGAGTTCTGTAATTACGTGAGAGCGGTATTATGCTCATCCCACTAGTTGTACACACTATTTTATGTGACAATTTAATAATGGCTACTTACCTTATCTGTGTTCATGAAACGATCGTTTGTTTATAAATAACAGCATGATTATTCAATAAACATTGTGATATTCTGTGTTTCGTTATAAATCCGTTAATATTATTCCTTGATCATAGTAAAGTTGGTCTAGAAACAAAAGAAGTAATGTAACAATATTAATTTGTTTACAATAACAATTGAATGGAATAGATTATCTGGAATCACAGAAAGCCGGCTAATTCATTCTGATTAATAATTGATTTTTACTTTCTCTACTACGTATAGTAAGTAGGGGAAGTATTGTATTCCACCCAAAAATTCGATACCGAGATTTCACCGGAAATATATGTTTTGAGACCCCCTGAATCAAAAAAAAAAAAAAAAAAAGCATTTTTGGAAACATGTCCGTGTGTGTGTCTGTGAACAGCATAACTTAGAAACGAACAGTCGAATAAACACCAAACTTGGTATTTAGGTTCAGCATCTTCCAGAGATGCGACACGAAGGTCTTCAAGAAAATCCCCCCACCCCAGATTACCCTTTACATGGAACATTTTTCGAAAATTTTAATTTTTTCAAAAATGGCTATAACGATTTTGATTAAAATATCATATGTTCAAGATATTTTCATGACAAATGAAATGTATATCTCGTATTTTCTGGGAATGTCTCCAAAAGTATTCTTCATTGTGAACGAATTTTGCATAACTGGTAAACCATAAGAGATAGACAAAGTTTTACTACACAAAAAATGTAGATCGCGTTAAAATACACAATTTATGTCGTATACATTTTTTTTTTGAGTGAATCATTTTCGAGATATT
This sequence comes from Deroplatys truncata, assembly GCA_030765065.1. Taxonomy (NCBI): domain Eukaryota; kingdom Metazoa; phylum Arthropoda; class Insecta; order Mantodea; family Mantidae; genus Deroplatys; species Deroplatys truncata. Next base: position 175,988,096 of record CM060988.1, read on the forward strand.
GCTTGTTATTCCCTTAAATTTTCCAATACTTTTTCTCAAATGGGAATTCGTTATTCATTTTTTTATGTCCTGGATATACAAAGACAATGGAATGCTCCACATAGCAACCAGCTCTTAAAATATTTGACAATCGCTTAAAGCCTACCAATTCCCCTTGCATCTACAAGAAAATTAGCAATAAGATTAACATCTCGATTAACATAAACATATGGAGAATAAGCGTTTGTAAAAATAGTTTGTACAAGAGTAGAGAAAGTCATGTGAGTGTAACACATCAGATTTTTAAGAAAGTATCCCATCATATATTGAAGCAGCAATTTCGACAGTTTTTGCCATGGAAATCGAGGGTACAGTATGAAGCGGCATACGAGCGCTATGTGAAATGCTGCGAAGTGAGAATGCACATGAGAAAATTTTACTTGCATATGTTAAACCTTTTATCACAATCTTATAAACCATCGTCTGTTTGGCCATATTATTCTACAAGGGCGACACTGGAAAATTTTAGAAAATCAAATAAGATTTAGTTTTAAAAAATTTAAATAATGTTGTTTTTCAAAATATTGCCATTTAACATCAATACGATTTTGCATTCAATGAAACCGGTTCTTAAAGCAATGATGCCACTGTTCCTGAGCCACTTAAGAAACCACGTTTTTATAATGCTCCACTGCTTCATTCTGATGACGAAAATGTGATTCCACGCATTTTATCTTTAATTTCTGGAAACAAAAAGAAATTACGAGGTACTAGGTCAGGGCTGTATGGATGGTGCTGACCTTTAGGGCATTCAGATACTCAACTGTTAGTTTTGCTGAATGCGACGATGTGTTTTCATGATGTAACATTATTTTTCCTTTTGGGCGTTTTTCCACGAACTTTTTGAAAAAAGTGCTGTAAACAGACATTTGTGTACCAATCGGCAGTAACGGTACGCCTATCTTCTAATGCTATAGTAGCAGTATGACCCGTTTTAGAAAAAAAACTAGCAACCGTCTTTTTACTACGAATGTTTAGGACTTTTGTTGGCTTAGGTTCTGTTCGAAAGTCCATTGAGCCGATTGACTTTTCTTTTCAAGATCATAACAATAAATCCAAGATTCATCACCAGTATTTATATTCCAAACCAAATTTGAACCGCTGCCTTGGAATTTTTCCAGAGTTTTTCGCACCAATCAATGCGTTGTTGTTTTTGATAGGGAGTCAGTTTATGTGGAATCCATCGACAACAAAGTTTTCTAACGTCTAACTGTTGATGTAAAATGTTTTGGATTTGACTCATACCACTGCCTAATGTCGTCCGAATAAATTCCTAAAATGTCAATCGATCTGCTTCAAGCATTGCTGGAACAGCAGCAATATTTTCATCAATAACAGCAGTTCTTGGACATCCTTCACGAAATTCATCACTATGAAAAAATGATCTTGTTTGAATTCGCTGTACAAATTATAAACTGTTGCCTTATATGGGGCTTCTTCGCCAAATGCATTTCTAAGCCGATCTTCACATTGTTTAGCCGTTAATGACGATTTAATATCGTAAAAACTCATAGCCCAGAAATGTTTTCTAGTCAAATTCATTTTTGGATGAACAGAACGTTTTTAAATGATGATAATTAACAAACTATTAGCGCAAATTGAACAAACTACACAAATATAAACAAATTTCATTTGTTTTTATAAACATGACATTCTAAAAGTTTTCAGTATCACCTTCGTATAAATGTAAGTACAGAGGTTACAAAAGTGCAACTTTGACATCTTTCCACCATTATGGGATAAGTCACTAGAATCTGGTGATTTTCGAGTTGTTGCGTACCATTTATAACCGGTAATTCCTCCGCAAATACACGACTGTTACATGTATTGGAAAGCTTAGTTATGTACCCAAGTTGCGTTGGTGCCATGCACGTTGACTATTTAGTCACAAACTGACGCACTTATTGTAATTCTAATATTATATTATGCCTATAGTGCGGTCGTTTTACGGTGAGGCCACGTAGCGCGTAAGCGTGCTCCGCACACTGCTTATTACACTGGGGGTTTTTCGATCCCGCGTTACTTACAAGTGATTGTACAGCTAGTGTAAAACGTCGTGACAGTCCCCCATTCCTGAAGCATAGCTGCGCAATAGCGCTGACCAGCCCACCTGCATAATAAGAGAGGTGGGGGTCAGCGACTGCCTCCGAGTTCTGATATACTTCTAGTCCCTTGCTCCCCATCCACTCTACCATTTCTCCTCTCTTGCGCATATGGAGTGTCACGACGTTACACGAGCTGTAACATGCACAATAATAGTAACCAACCTTGTTATAAGTGTGTTGGACGTTGTGTCTATTTGCGTGAAGACATTCCTCGTATCTTTGGATGAAATTTCCATTCACACGCATAAGTTCTTCTTACATAATGCTCATAATTTCTGTTTTTATATTGTCCTTAAGTTCGTCTATGGTGTGGGGATTGTTCCTATAAACTTTATTTTTTACAGTTTCCCAAAAATACGAGAGCAGTCCCAGAAGTGCCCGACCTGACGTATACATAGCGGTTGTTTCAAACAAATGACTATGCTAGAAAGTACCAACCTTATAAAGCTTAAGCTTGAAGTTTGACGACGCTACGTTGTTTAGTAATTGTTTGGCAGCATTAATAGTGAACTCCCTCAACGAATTTGTAAACATGGATATAACCGGCCATCTTTATGTGATACAATACTTTCATTTGAAAGGTCTTAGTCCAACTAATATTAAAGTTGAGCTAGATTCTACTCTGGGGGAGTCTGCTCCTTCGTTTACAACAGTAAGATATTGGGTGACAGAGTTTAAGCGAGGCTGTACGAGTTGCCAAGACGAACATCGCAGTGGTCGACCAAATGAGGTGACCACGCCAGAAATTGTGAAGAAAATCCACAAAATGGTATTGGATGGCCGTCGACTGAAAGTACGCGAAGCTAGCAGACATCGTAGGCATTTCAAAAAGTGTTGTATATCGCATATTAACTGAAAATTTAGACATGAGAAAGCTGTACGCAAGATGGGTGCCGCGTTTACTCACAGTGGAACAAAAGCAGTGTCGTGAGGATGTTTCAGTCGAGTGTTTGGCGATGTTTCGCTGCAATAAAGCCAAGTTTTTGCGTCGATTCATAACTATGGATGAAACACGGGTCCATCACTTCACACCTGAGACGAAGGAACAGTCAAACCAGTGGATTGTAAAGGGAGAATCGGCTCCAAAGAAGGCGAAGACAGTTCCATCTGCAGGCAAGGTCATGGCGTCAGTTTTTTAGGATGCGCGTGGGATAATTTTCATTGATTATCTTCAAAAAGCAAAAGCAATCAATAGCGAGTATTATGCAAACTCATTGCAGCATTTAAATGATGAAATCAAGCAAAAACGGCCGCATTTAGCGAAAAAGAAAGTTCGATTTCATCAAGACAATGCACCAGTTCACACATCCATTATCGTCATGGCCAAAATCGATGATTTAAAGCTCGAATTGCTTCCTCATGCACCCTATTCGCCAGACTTAGCCCTCTCTGATTATTTTCTGTTTCCAAAGTTGAAGAAATGGCTTGGTGGTAAAAGATTTCCTAACAATGAAGAGGTGGAGTCTGCAGTTGATGGCTATGTTGCAGAACTCGACGGTTCTCACTATAAACAGGATATCGAAGCTATTGAACATCGCTGGGAAAAGTGTATCGAGCTGAAAGGAGACTATGTAGAGAAATAAAGGTGTTTTTTCCCAAAATATTTGTGTTTTCTTTGTTAGGTCGGGTACTTATGGGACAGCCCTCGTAGATGGTTTTTCCTACGTTAGAACTTCTCGTTTTCGCTTCTTAGGTATAACGTTTAGCGATCCCATTGTCCTAAACTTATTAACCAGACGTCTAACAGTTTCTCTACCTGGAACTGTGATACCACGAAATTTCTCCAGAAAATGTCTACAGGATTTAGTTCTTACATATGTATCGCACATAAAAATTCGTTGTTGAAGTGTGAATTTGTCGGCAGGCATTGCAGTGGACTAATCGTAACACATTAACACTGCAACTCACACACAACACAGATATCTTGAATAAACTTTCACCTTTGAGAGGCACAATGCACAACTCCTTTTATAGCACGAACACAAAGCAGCGACTGAAACACAGCTGATAAAGATAATCTTGAATGCATCATGCTCCGTCAACTGCGTCACTGCAGTACAACTTGCTACGTATACAGCCAGTCTGTGGCCTCGCCTTATAACGACCGCACTGTATTAAGTATATTACTGTTTATATTAGTTTAGTTATAGTTATATTAATATTAGGCTAATTATACGAGCATTTAATTATTAATTATTATTAGGTTAGGCCATTAGGTATTAACTTCTTAATTATTAGCTCTTACCTTTGCACTTAACTAGAAATCTGAATTGTTTTTGCAATTTTTGGTGTAAGCGTTGTCTGTGTGTGGTTTTATTGTTACAGGAAGAAGGTCTGAACAAAAGAAAACCAAGAAATTTATTTGTTTGGTTTAGGCAAATACGCCAAAATCATATTAAAACGTAACTATAAGTTGTTCCTCATACTACTACAGTACAGGAATTTGGTTTAATAACATACGCATTTACATAAATAAAGTTCATATCACAGTTAATAGTTCAGTGCCTAATTTAACACTTAAGGCGCATCCAGGTTATGGATAATAATCCGCGATTATGGCGGGGAAGGAAGGTGATGCACAAACCTTTGCACAGAAGAAAAGAACATTACAGGGCAGTAGATATCACAATTTTTTTTTATTTACGGACGCTCTTTAGCTGCTGTGGTCCTTAGCGTCCCATTCTATATTGGCCGTGAAAGATCGGTAATTTTGCTCAGAGGCCTCTTTATCAGATTTGAGGTTCTTTTACGTGCCGTAAATCTACAACACGGGACCACCGCTTTACTTCCCTTCCGAAGGAAGCCATGCTAAGGATTTTTACGCCCTCCGCCGGGTTTGAACCCGCGACCTCGGGAACTAAAGGTTAGCATGGTGACCACTAGACCACGAAGGACGACATATATGACAATAACTTGTAATATGCGGCCGTCACCTCCTTCGTCCGTTGCTTTAGGCTTACCTTGATGCTTCTCCCGTTGTTTCAGAAGTTCACAGTGTGCTGGTTCTCTTCAATTTTATCCTCGGCTAGCTGCAGTAGTTTTCTTTAAACTATATAGGAGCATGGACTTATCCTCGGTAAAGGAAAGCGTAGATCTCGGGTGGTGATATAGGAAGACATAGACGTGCTTTGTTTATGAAAAGATGACACTGTCGTTTCTCTTTATTTAATTAACACTCGTAGTATACAACACTGGTATTGTCGCCGTAAAATACTGTCCACCGCTGTTAAAATGCGGCGCGGATATGACACGAAGTTTAAATATGCTTATTATCTCTTTACGAGTAGCGGTTCTTAGGTGTGTTTCTAAAACTATCTTGATTCCCTTTTTGGCGCGATATCTCACACATCCTGCAGCATCTCTCCCTGACCACACATGACAAAAACTGTCAAACAAACTGCAATGCTAAACTGACATGACAAAACTGTCGAACAAACTGCAATGCTAAACTGACATGACAAAACTGTCCCGAATTTGCTCCAAACAGATCCATTTATAGTCTCAGGCTACTGAGGCTGCTTCCTTTCCTATTGGTCCATTTTTAGCGCCACTCGACGCGTCTAACTATTTCGTATAAACTTCCAGGGATCTCATTGGTCCAAGTTTAATATAAATCGCGGCTTTTCCCAAGTTTACCGTTAAGCTATCTGTCTCTCTCTCTTGGTCACGGCGAATTATCAAATAAAGGAACAAAGGCGCTACACCCTCGCTGTAGGAATAATGGCCCAGCGACCAAAGACATGTCATAAAACTAGGTTTTCTGCCTTCGAAGGCACTATTCCTGTAGCTAAAACATTTCGTCGTGGACAGTATTTTAACACAGCGCTTAAATTATTTACATTAAACCATTTATAACTCTACTAATATTAGTAACCTAGATAGATACATAACGTTAAATCACCCTTCTTAAAATATACAAGCAGTATGAGAAAAAGATATTTACATGGTATGATTTAACATCAATAAAAGTTGATTAATAAATTATCTATAATTACAGTTCTCGGGTTCGGCCTAGAGTTGCCGTTTCAAATACTAGCAGAAGGCCAAAGTATGCGTCTTTTGTAAATAGGTTGTCTGGGGATTTTTCTGGTTATATATCTAGTGACTCAAGGTAGAAAGTTCATCGCCCCGACATGCGACATCAGCCATTTTTGTTTTTAGTTACCAGAGGCTGCGTCCCATATATATTAATTCATTGCGCAACGAGTGCGGTAATGAATGCCATTGCTTGGTGATGAGACGATGATTAATCATGATTATTATTAAATGGTACGAACTGCGGCAACAGAAGCGTTCTTAGGAAACTGAACATTCGCTACATTTCCTGTCCGCAGACACTGTTGGGATTTTCAATCAATGTACACGCATGTATACAAGATAAAGCCATATATGAACAGCGACATGTTCGGCGGGCAGTTGCTACACAGGGAGTCAAGGCCGCATGTACAACATCGATCCGTAGAGCTGCGGCAAGATCAAGGTTAGCAATCACTGCCGCAACTCTTTGCATTGTTATCTGGGCATTTCAGAATCTAAAGCACCAAACGCATCACACTATTCAATGCAGTGATCAAGAGGGGTACAAGAATATCAACCATCGCAGCTTCTATCGTCACAGTTTTGCTTTATCGTATCTGCATTAACGTGCTTTGAGGTGATTTCATCACAACAGCGTGTTTGCACATTTTATACCCCGCCTTAACCTGCACTGGTCTTATCGGCGGCCTTTCCCTTGGAGCTTATTGCCTGTTGGCAATGGTGTTAACTCGTGTAACTTTGGGTTTCTTGCACTTTTTTTTTTAAATCATTAGATCATACACACATTCACAGTCTAATTCATACTTCCAGACTCTGGGGAGGAGAAAAATCCCCACCCTCAGCCGGGAATCGAACCCGGAACCCCTCACACAGCAGGCAGTTGCTATGGGGCCAGGCTTAATGAATGTTGTTGGCCAGTGGTTCCCTCTAAGAACAGTATAACTCAAAACTTGGTAATTAATTGTTCTTTCGTATGCGGTGTGTAGGCTAAGGTTACCATGGTAACTCAGTTGGCTCGAGCAAAGGTACGGTAAGCCGAAGACCCACGGTTCAAATCCCGGCTACGAAATTTCGAATTTTAGTCTGATTGTACCTTTTTCAACCACACTTGATATCCAGGGTGCGAATTCCCCACCCAAAATTACCCATTACATGGACAATTTTCCCATATTTTTATTTAAGCTAAAATGGCTCAAACGATTTTTATTAAAACACTCTTACATTTAAGATTTATCTTGAATTTTCTGGCAATAGCCTGGGAAGTCCTCTTCATTCTGAATGAATTTAGTAATAACTAGTAAACCGTAAGAGAGATAGAGATAAAAACATATTGCACAAAAAATATAGGTCTCGTTAAAACATGCAATTTATGTGATTTTTGGCGGTCAACCCTTTCTGAGAAATTCATCTTGTTTTTTTTCTATTTATTCAAAAGCCTAATATGTATTTTTTTAAATAAAATATACATACCGAATTTTGAGTTTAAACAAAATACTTCCTCCAACTACTATAATTAAGTGGTAGAGAAAGTAAAAATGGAACTAATTTTACATGTATTTTGGTGCGCGGAATCCAACATCGCTTTCTTTCTCATTCCCTCCCTCCCTTTCATGAGGAGAAGTCGAAAAAAAAGGTAAACATCGAAAAAGGATGTTTCTCTCGATTTCCCACTGCTCATAGGGACATTTTCTCCGGAAACAGTAAATTACAGCCTTGGTTCGAGGTCAATTTATCCGCGAGCTCTCAAACCGTGTCCACTCCAGTAAAAATTGGATTTAGGTAAGTGTCCGAACCAGATGGGTCTTTCCTCCTAATTTTTTTTTAGCCAGAATGTTTATTAAAACACAGCAGTATATAAAATCGTGAAAACGCAAAACGTAATAAAGATTGATACCTCGTTCATACTTGATAACTCAGTTTTCATGCAGGCTAAAGGATCTTTGTATATTATTGTGATATAGTGGAGGAAAATGCTCATTGAAAATTATTTCTGCCACATTTCTGATGATACATTTACACGACTTTCTCTGCTCTCTATCTTTATTAGTGGGTATACAAACTATTCTTATTAAAACTTATTTATCTATCTACTACATATAATCCAAATAAACTTTTGCAAAAATTGCTACATTACACATTTCGTTATGAATACAAAGAGTACAACGACAGTCAAATGTTTTAAGAACTGGAGGCTATACGCTGGCTTGAAAATTCCGTGCGTTCCCGTGCAATCGCGAGAAACAACTAAAAACCGACGGGACTTTAAAGAAATGGCCTGAACATTTCGAACCTATAATAACGGATATCTGAGAAACGGCTTCTGCCACAAAAACACTTATTTTAAATAAATTGTGCATGTTAAAGAGATCTACAATTTTTGTGTGGTACGTTTTCGTCTATCGCTTAACGTTTACAACTTAACGTTATATAAAACTCCTTCCCAGTGCAGAGGATTTCCTAGGCTATTCCCAGAAAATTCAAAATATAATTTATTTGCCATGTAAATATCTTTCATATACGGTATTTATCAGACTTTTCCTTTTTGAATTATCTGTTCACACACTCGCAGACATGTTTCCAAAAATGCTTTATTTGGATTCAGAGAGCCTTAAAATATATATTTCCGGCGAAGTCTCGGTATCGAATTTTTGTAGTAGAGAAAGTAAAAATCTGATATTACATTTATATTACTTTCTTTGCCCATTTCGGTTATTATTACATAGTATCTACAAACTATTCTAAGAACAAACACAATTTTTATATCTACTTCATAGTAATCCAGATAAACGTTTCCAGAAATAGTTCCACTTCTGGAAATAGGTGGTTCCAGGAAACCGAAGCGATAGTGAAATGTTTAAAAGCGGGTCGCTGTATGTTCGCCTAGAAATTGCATACTCTTTTCTTGGTATTGCGAGAAGCAGCTCACTGATGACTTCAAAAAAATTACGATTATTGAAATTTTTAAACCAATCATAACGGATGTCTCGGAAACGGCTGATGCCAAAACAAAAATTATTTGAAATAAATTGTGTGTTTTAAAGAGACCTGCATGTTTTGTGCAGTAATTTTTATGTCTGTATCTTATGATTTACCTGTTATACAAAACTACATATTCCTTCCGAATGAAGAGGACTTCACAGGTTATTCCTAGAAAATTCAAGATTGATTTTATTTGTCGTGTAAATATTGTAACTGTACAGTTTTCACTGTCACTTCGTTAATGTGATCTAGTTCGCTATCACTGCACTTTCTTCGTGACGTAGCAGCGAAACGAAATATACATGACTAGCCTCCTCTTCCGGGCGGTTCACTCTCACTGGGGAGTCGAACGCAAGCCTTCCCCAATCTCTCCTACAGCAGCAACAATCACAGCACTCGTCACAAACTCGCTAGGAGAACAACACTTTTCATCGCACCAGAAACGTACTCGTTAACTCGCTCACTAACCGTCTTTTTTTACATAGCCGTTGGGAATTTCCACAGATTTCCAGAACGTTTGAGAAAGGAAAACGTTCAGAAGATTCTGGTTATCTGTCGATAGCGCTTCCGGCGTTTACGCTGGGGAGAGCGCTACTTATCTTTGTTTACCTCCGAATGTAAGCTCCGACCTCCCGATAACCTTGTGTTAAAGTCGCTGCCACACAATATCTTAAAATTGTTACATGCACATTCCAGTAACAAGCCTGTAAGAGTATTTTGGGGAACGGGGATATATATATATATATATATATATATATATTTAAATAACCTTTCAGTGTTGTTTTTATAAGGTACTGAAGGTTAAAATGTATACACGTTTCCATTTATGTTGTCACCGCAGCTTCAGGCGGATGCCGTCCTCCGTGGACTAGTGGTACCGTGCTAGCCTCTAGTTCCCAAGGTCGCGGGTTCAAGCCGGGCGGAGGGCAATGGATTTTTTCGGGCGTAAAAATCCTTAGCATGGCTTCCTTCGGAAGGGAAGTAAAGCCGGTGGTCCAGTGTCGTACATTTACGGCACGTAAAAGAACCTCAAGCGATAAGAGGCCTCTGAGCAAAATTACCGGTCTTTCACGCCCAATATGGAATGGGACGTTAAGAACCATAGTAGTTACAGGGCGTCCATAAATAAAACTCAATTTCAATTTATTTTTTCAGGCGGATTCTACTGTGGAGTATGTACAGCAAGGAAAAGTGTGTGTGTGTGTGTGTTTATCTTTTCGTGCATGCAGTGGTGTCCTGTTTTGTGTGTATAGTTCTAGATTATTCGTATATGGATATATAACTTAAGCAATAGCTTTACTCATCACTTATAATAACCAGGTTTAAATATACAACTAAATAAAACCCTGTTTTATACAATATCTCCATGAAAAAATATTTTAATGACAACATAATCTAAAACTGAAATACATTATACTTTTTACTCGCAAAGAGGACACATTTACTAGTCATCGGAATCATCTATACAATCTAAATATACAACTAAATAAAACGCTGTTTGCACAATTTCTCCGTCCTCTGTGGTAGAGGAGTAGTGTGTCTGCCTCAGATTCAAGAGGTTCCGAGTTTGAATCTCGATTAGAGTGAGTTACTCAGATAAGGTTTTTCCTTATCCTGAAAATACGTAGGTCAGGTAACTTTAAGCTCTGGTACCCCGGGCTCATTTGAGCATATTTTCATTCATCGTCCTAAACGGTTAAAGGGCGCTAAACAAACAAAAAACATCCATGAAATAGTATTTTAATGACAATAATTATGATGTAAAATTGAAGTAAATTATACTTTTTACTCTCAAAGAGGACACATTTACTACACATTATTTTAATAATCTGTCCATATGAATGCTGCATTTAATAACGGTAGCAATGTGTTCAAATGGCAAACTGGCTTCCACATATCCAAAATTCTTCCGCGGTGCACCTCGGAAATATTCGCATACGTCACGTGAGCTACACTTATCACGCACCACTGCTTGGTAGAACAACAAACGCAGTACGCTCCAGAAGCATGCCTCCCTGCTACGTACGCGCCCGCTGAGAAGGTTGGTAAAATGCCTCCCGAAATTGCGGTGACGGCGTAAATGGAAGCGAGTGTATCAACCTTGTATTTATCCAACATTTGGTTTTTGAGTCACGCTGTTCACAGACACGCATAAACACAGACCTTTCTTCTAATTTTTTTAGGGATCCTAACTAGTATTTCCTGTGAAATATCCATATGAATTTTGGTGCGTGGCACAGGAAGTAAAAAAGAAGTAGTGAGAGAATTGTCAGAATCGAGTTCACAGAATTACTCAGTAGCCCGGAAGAAATCATGTTCCATTTTGATACTATGAGCTGCTCATTTAAAGCGCCGTGGTTTCGCCGAGGCAGGAAGCGCCTGCGGTTGTTCTGTGAATACAAAGCGGACATTCTCAACGTTTCCGTGCTAACAGTAAGCAGAATAAACCTCCCTTGAGGTCTGAAACATCTTAGCACATTAAAATCTCATTAATCTGCTGTCTAGACCTGTTGCCATGGTAACTATCTACCGAGGGGCGAATAAACCAGCAACACAACACGACCTCCATGACTGAGCGTTCGCTACAGTGGTCAGTCCATCAAATATTTAATTCATAAACATATAAATTAGCGAGCTGAAATTGCCCAGCGTTCCATAGTTGACTTTTTACGAGACGACACTGAACATTTTTAGAAAATCGAACAAGGATTAGTTTTTAAAAATTTAAAGGATTTTATTGTTTTTCAAAATATTCTCCTTTATCAAAACATTTTGGCATTCGATGAAATCAATCCTTAAAGCAATGATGACACCCTACCTAAGGCACTTCTTAAATCAGGTTTTTATAATGTTCCACTGCTTCATCTGATAACAGAAAAGTGATTCCACGCATTTTAGCTTCAATTAAAAAAAAAATAAAAAACAGAAAAAGAAACAACAAGGTGCTAGGTCAGGGCTGTGTGATGGAGGGTCCATGGTGCTGACCTTTAGAGCATCCAGATACTCAAGTTTTATTGTATACGGCAATGCGTTGTACTGTAACATTATTTTCACTTTTGGGCGTTTTTTACGAACTTTTTTTAAAACTTTGCTGTAAACAGACATTTGTGTACTAATCTGCAGTATCAACACGTCTATCTTCTAATGCTATAGTAGCAATATGACCCGCTTTAAAAAAAAAACATCTAATGTGTTACACTCACATGACTTTCTCTACTCTTGTACAAACTATTTTTGCAAACGCTTATTCTCCATATGTTTCATGTTAATCGAGATGTTAATCTTATTGTTAATTTTCTTATAGATGCAAGGGGAATTGGTAGGCTTTAAGCGATAGTCAAATTTTTTAAAAACTGGCTGCTATATGGAGCCTTCCATTCTCTTTGCATTTGCATTCTCTTAGTGATAGCACTGGAAAAATGTTTTTAACACACTGCCTAAATCCCTAGGTATAATCCCTTGTAATGCAAAATTATTTGTCACTGCATTGCAGATTACTTTTACACATCAATTACAATATCCTGCAGCCAAACCTCATCAGCGCACAATTAAGGCGGATATGGCATAACACCATCATAATTTGAAATTGATTTTAAGTGCAAATCATTCCCTAAATGAAGAATTTTATCAGTTACTTTAGAACTCCAAGCATCAATATTTATTACAGTTGAAAAACATAACGCCTTCACCGAGTTGCTTACATGTGTTTTTAACCTCACCAAATATGTCGTTATTTTGGCTCAAGGTGCCAGCAAACACTTTGGCTACTTTAACGGAAAACAACTTCTTAACATTAAAATTAAAACTGGTTCGTTTCTTACTAAGCATTATGAAAAGTCTTAAAACGTAAACCAGTAAACAAAGAATAGAAACCAAAACAGAAACACCTGAAAATAGTACTATAACAAATAATATATGAATGAATAAAATGAAACAGCCCTTAAACCGTGAAAACAAAAAATATAAACTAAAATAGGAACATTTAAAATGCTACTGTAACGAACAATAAAATATGAATTAATAAAATGAAATGATCTTACGAAATTGGTTCAAATCAGCATTCCTTTGAAGCAAAAGCCTATAGAAAATTCACAAAATCATAGCAGTTCGTTTATTTCTCAGTATAAAAAATCTGATGTGTTACACTAACATGACTTTTTCTACTCTTGTACAAACTATTTTTACAAACGCTTATTCTCCATATGCTTCATGTTAATCGAGATGTTAATCTTATTGCTAATTTTCTTGTACATGCAAGAGGAATTGGTAGGCTTTAAGCGATAGTCAAATATTTTAAGAGGTGGTTGCTATGTGGAGTATTCCATTCTCTTTGCATTACCAGGACAAAAAAAAGAATAACGAATTTGAGAAAAAGTATAAGTATTGGAAAATTTAAGGGAATAACAAGCACTATCTCCAAAATGGTTCACTCAACAACTAAAATGTATATGATAAATTGTGTATTTTAATGCGATCTACATCTTTTGTGTATTAAAATTTTGTCTATCTCTTATGGTTTACCAGTTTACCAAAAGTCGTTCACAATGAAGAATACTTTTGGAGACATTCCCAGAAAATTCAAGATATACATTTTATTTGTCATGAAAATATCTTAAACATATGATATTTTAATCAAAATCGTTAGAGCCATTTTTGAGAAAATTAAAATTTTCGAAAAATGTTCCATGTAAAGGGTACTCTGGGGTGGGGGGATTTTCTTGAAAACCTTCGTGTCGCATCTCTTGAAGATACTGAACCTAAATACCAAGTTTGGTGTTTATCCGACTGTTCGTTTCTGAGTTATGCTGTTCACAGACAGACACACAGACACACACGGACATGTTTCCAAAAATGCTTTTTTTGGATTCATGGGATCTCAAAACATGTATTTCCGGTGAAATCTCGGTTTCGAATTTTTGGGTGGAATACAATACTTCCCCTACTTACTATACGTAGTAGAGAAAGTAAAAATAACGTAACAAACCATCTACTTCACAAAACATTAGAAAGTAGTTGTCAAATATAAACAAATTCTATTTATTTTTAGAAACATGTCATTCTAAAAATTTTCAGTATCGCCCTCGTAAACCTACAATGATTTAATTCATTTCATTTCCTACTCATCGTATTCGTTATAAAGTTATAATGTAGTAATCTACAAGTTTTTAATTGTAAATTCTTTTCTTTACTCTTAGAACCGTAATTTCATTAAAATCCGCGGTGTGCCTAATAACTAAGGAAAACTCTGATATTCACATAATAATTATGTATGAAATATCAGAAAGTAATAAGAATGTTATATTCTTATTACTTCCTCTACTATATACCTACTTACAGTAAACAGAGGAAACATTATATTCCATCCAAAATTTCAATGTCGAGATCTCACCAGAAATACATGTTTTGAGGCCCCTGAACACCCAAAATGGCATTTTTAGGAAATGATCCAATTTATGTGTATGTCTGTGAACAAAATAACGCAAAATCGAAATAGCTTGCATCTTGCAAGGATGTCACACGAAGATATTCAATAAAATTCCCCCACAACAAACTACCCTTTATATGGGACATTTTTTGAAATGTTTATATACTCAAAAATTGCACGATTTTGATTGTGTAAGATATTCATATCCCAAATAAAATGTATATTTTGAATTTTCTAAAAATGGTCTGTGAAGTCCATTAACTTGAAGGAATTTTGTATATCATAAGAGATGTACAAAAACTTGCTGCACAAGAAACGTAAGTATATATCTTTATAAAAAACAATTTATTTCAAATAACTTTATTTGTGACATCCGCCACTTCTGAGATATCCATTATTAATGGTTTAAATTTTCTATACTTTCTCTCCGCCGCCCCCCGAGATGTCACCAGAAATACATGTTTTGAGACCCCTGAATCAAAAAATATTTTCTAGCAAAAGGTCCGCGTGCGTGGCTGTGAACAGCATAACACAAAAACAAAAAGATCATACAAAATTCCTTCCGAATGAAGAGGATTTCAAAGGTTATTCCTAGAAAATTCAAGATAAACATTTTATTTGTCACGTAAATATCTTTAATATATGGTATTTTAATCAAAATCCTTACAGCCATTTTTTAGAAAATCAAACATTTCGAAAAATGTACCATGTAAAGGAGAGTTTGGGATGCGGGGTTTTTCTTGAAAATCTTCGTGTTGCATCTTGAAAGGTACTGCACTTAAACACGAAGTTTGGTGTTCATCCGACTTTTCGCTTTTAACTTATGCTGTTCTCTCTCTCTCTCTCTCTCTCTCTCTCTCTCTCTCTCTCTCTCTCTCTCACACACACACACACACACACACGGATCTTTTTCTAAATTCATTTAATTCAGGGAGCTTCAAAACATATATTTCCAGTGAAATCACGTATCGAATTTTTTGGTTCAATGGAATACCTTTTCTAACTACTGTACGTGGTAGAGAAAGTAAAAATTTAGATCTCTTTATATCACGCAATGTATTTCAAATAAGTTTTTTTTTCGTAAGCCATTTCCATATATCCGTTATTCATGGTTAGAATTGCTCAATACTTAGTAATGCTTTTAAAGTTCTATCGATGTGCAGTTGTTTCTCACAGTAACATGGAAACAGTATGGAATTTTAAACAGTTCTTAAACATTTGACTATCGCTATTCACTTTGCATCTATAACGAAATGTGTAATGTAGCTATTTTCGGAAAGGTTTATCTCGATTAAAATGAAGTAGATAGAAAAATAAGCTTTACGTAAAAATTGATTGTATATCCATTAATAAACGACTCAGGATAGAGAAAGTCATGTGAATGTAACTCATCAGGTATACTTTTTAAAGTGTTGTAGCTATTCAGTTGTTTCTTGCGAGGTCATGAGTATGAGTTTTTTTTTAATTTATGGCGCTCTTTACCTACTTTGGTACTTAGTGTCCCATTCTATATTGAGCGTGAAAGACCGGTAATTTTGCTCATAGGTCTCTTTATCAGGCCTGAGGTTCTTTTACGTGCCGTAAATCTACGACACGGGACCACCGGCTTTACTTCCCTTCCGAAGGAAGCCATGCTAACGATTTTTACGCCCGAAAACATCCATCGCCCTCCGCCGGATTTGAACCCCCAACCTCGAGAACTAGAGTAACCACTAAACCACGGAGGACGAGTCTCGCGATGTCATGGAAACAGTACGGAATTTCAGGCTAATATTTAGCGTCCGGCTTTGTAAGAAACCATTTCTGCCAAGGTTTATCTCAATTAACACGCAACACATGCTTAACATTCACATTACCTTTTCTGGCCAGTTCGTTTATTTTTATACAGCCTCTACGAACTATTCTTAGGAAGGCTTACTTTTGTATCAAATAAATAGGACACATTTCGAAAAAGAAATGTTCCTTTGGGTTCTGGAGAACCGAGGTTTTGTGTGGAATGCAATAGTTCCTTTATCCACCACAGGTATGGGTATTGAAAGTAATTAGCAGTGTTTTGTTTTGACAAACAGGGATTTGGTTGGAAGTTCCAGTCAGAAGCTGTTAGCCGACATGAGAACAAGAACCGTATCACCTGGGGTCGCAGAACCTCCCCAGATGACATTACAAGCAGTCAGTCAAGTTAGACTGTTCGTAGACAAAGCGAGTAAAAATAAACCGCTCTTGGACCGGTAACATATCGACAGTTCAGTTCGAGGCGGCCAGCTCCCTCCCAGTTAGCTCTGGAACGTGCATTACAACCATCCTGCCCTTTCAGAAATTCTTTTTGTAACGACACGATCTAACATACAAATGTAAATTAGGAATCCTTTAGGGAGGGGCTAGCGCAATTAGAAACATAGTACCTTACCAATGAGCAAAGTGCAGATAATAATAGAGCATTTTACGTCTCTAGATTTTAAAAAAATACAGAAGTGATCCACGGATGCAAACATTAATCTAAACACTGAGAAAACTACTCTATATTCACTCTTAGGTTGATCCGCGTCAAAACAAACCCTAGGTGACCAGTGCACCGCTATAACGTATCCTTCCGCCATTCGCACTAGAAATACTGTCACACTTTCAGACCATGTGGCCAGTACAAGCGGCACGTAGTGCAAAAAAGAACAGAGTCCTTATTTCGACAACTGAAACGGTGACTAGCATATTCTGTTAAGGGGTAAAGGTGATAAGACTGATAGTTGCAACAAAATAAACGTTTGCACATATAATAATAGTTAATTCTAAAATAAATGGGCGAAAAATAAAGTAACAGGTACGCGATAACCTAATTTATTCGCTCTCTGTAAGCGGCACTATATTAACTGTTGGCGGCACATTTTAAAAAAGAAATTGTGCACTGTTACGCGAATTGCATTCTTCTCAAAATCACTACATTCTTGCATCGCGTATTTCATATGCTTTCTTTTTCTTCCGGGCGTAACCACTTTTCTCGTTTCAGATTTTTCTGCACAAGCACTGTTTATACTTGTACTCGAAACACCGGTGAACTCAGAAGTTAACTTCACCTTTTCTTTCGCGGAAAGTGTTGGATATTTCTCACATAACTTATAATAAAGATTCAACACTATTGTTTTTTCACCACTAGTCAATGGTTTGCGCGGCTAATGCTTTACGTAATTCGACGAAAACACAAGAGCAAATTCATCGTCCGCCATGATACTAAACACAACTGCTGGTTCCTGGCTGTAAACAATATTCTGCGCCTACCCGGATGTCAAGTGACTCATACGAATTGCGTCATGGGACTTGTAGCTCTGTTTTACGGTATAAATGAGCGTTAAATAAAACCTTAGGTATTTATATAGAATATTATACTATTTAAGGATAAGTTCATTCTAAAATTCAGAGATTAGCATGGGACTACTTTCCTGGGCGCATTGCTACCGTGTTGCACCACGGTGCACTGACCACGTGGGTTTGTTTTCGCCGCGGATCAACCTAAGAGTAAATATAGTTTAGGGACGGGATCTCGATACTTCACGTTATTGCCTCGCACATGTCCCCAAAGAGTTGCTGGACTGCGTGTCCTGTGGGTGAATGAATGCAACACTCCATAGACGCTTGTGTCTACACGAAAACGTGCAAAACAATGGGGAAAAGAGTAGAGGTACTCGTGTAAAATGCAGCGTTAACTGAGTTGTGAATGAAGCTGACGCACTACGTTTCTGCAACAGCCTGGCTCTGTGACTCACTCTCAAACATTACATTTACCTACTCCGGCGACTAAAATCTGTGAATCCAGCAGAAACAAATCAGAACTTAAAACATGAGGTAATACAGCGCTTGAAATATTTGTTCTTACTTTCCATGTGTTAGTTTGTGTTTACACAAGTCAAACCTTTGTATTAAGTATGTATATGTTAATGTATGAGGGCGGGTAATAGAGAGACCGAATCTACAAACTTAGTGTTTCCGAGTGTTATATGGTTAATTACTTATTACTGAATGAAAAAAGTACATACGTTATGTGGTGGTTGTGAAGTAGTGGTAGATTGGTGTAACATACACATTGTTTTTAGTTGTTTGAGTTTCGTGTAAAACATATATTATTTTGTACTTACAAGATTGCCGAATACAGAAGAATTGCTAGTATTTGTTGCTCTGTGGATAGAAAATCATTTAAACGAAAGTTTTCAGTACAATATATAGTAACATAAAAACGGAAGGAAGATGTTTATTATTATTGTTATTATTATTATTATTATTATTAATCTTGCTTAACAATAGGCAGTATATAACCTATGGCATTATCAAGATAAACAAATTGCTGACATTTGGAGAATGTAAAACAAGAACAATTTCGGAATTATCATACAATACAAAACACACAAAACTACTAATAACAAACTATTGCTTTTATGGTTTTTTATAAAGTATGAGCATCAGTGCTCAAAAATCAGTAACGGTATCGAGAAATAGTGCTATCCTCATATCACTAGGGAAAACATACAATGATTTATCAAAGAAACACTAATATTTAAATAATTTGATTGCTCATTTTCCTCTTAGTTTTTGCTTCTATTGTTTCAGAGTTAATTCTTATTCATCAGTTATTTATCAGTAAATGCAAAGCCTATTTGTTTCGGCCTATCTGTTATTACTTTCTCTACTATGTATAGTAAGTAGGGGAAGTATTGAATTCCACCCAAAAATTCGATACCGAGATTTCACCGGAAATATATGTTTTGAGACCCCCTGAATAAAAAAAAGCATTTTTGGAAACATGTCCGTGTGTGTGTGTGTGTGTGTGTCTGTGAACAGCATAACTCAGAAACGAACAGTCGGATAAACACCAAACTTGATATTTAGGTTCAGTATCTTCGAGATGCGACACGAAAGTTTTCAATCCCCCCACCCCAGACTACCCTTTACATGGAACATTTTTCGAAAATTTTAATTTTCTCAAAAATGGCTCTAACGATTTTGATTAAAATATCATATGTTTAAGATATTTTATGACAAATAAAATGTATATCTTGAATTTTCTGGGAATGTCTCCAAACGTATTCTTCATTGTAAACGACTTATGCATAACTGGTAAACCATAATAGATATACAAAATTCTACTACACAAAAAATGTAGATCGCGTTAAAATACACAATTTATGTCATATATATTTTTTTGTTGGGTGAACCCTTTTCGAGATATTGCTTGTTATTCACTTAAATTTTTCAATACTTATTTTCTCAAATGGGAATTCGTTATTCATTTTTTTTGTCTTGGATATGCAAAGAGTATTAATCTGTGGGAAAGGGAATGGTGCTGCACCTAGCAACCAGCTATTAAGAGATATGTATATGCTTAAATGCTACTGTATTTCCAAATTGCCCTTGTAAATATACATTCCCCTTACATCTACAAGAAAATTAGCAATAAGATAGACTCTGCAAATGTTTATCTCGATTAACACGAAGTAGATGGAGAATAAGCGTTTGTATAAATAGTTTGTACAAGAGTAGAGAAAGTTATGTAAGTGTAACACATCAGAATTTTTTTTTGTCCTGGTAATGCAAAGAGAATGGAATACTCCAGATAGCAACCAGTTCTTAAAATATTTGACTATCGCTTAAAGCCTACCAATTCCCCTTGCATCTACAAGAAAATTAGCAATAAGATTAGCATCTCCATATCTCGATAACATGAACATATGGAGAACAGGCGTTTGTAAAAAATAGTTTGTACAAGAGTAGAGAAAGTCATGTGAGTGTAACACATCATAATTTTTTTCTAGAGTTAGTGGAACATCTTTTGAGATATAGTTCATTGACTCTGGAACGAATAGATGCCCATATAGTTTAAGTAAATAGAATAGAAATAAACGTATTGGTTTTGATTTTACGGAAGCAACCCATAATCTTAAATATAATAAATAGCATATTCTTTTCTTTAATTACGGGGAAGAGACTTTGGCATCTCTCAGTCCGACCTTGGGTCCGCCCATTCAGAGACATCAACAGACATAGGAATTTCCAAGCATTAAAGCCACGACGAAAGGAAATGGTTGAACTGGACCTTACACAGTGAAGTCGCAAATAATAAACCGCTTCCCATGCCTCTGCAGTCTGTTGACGTGTGCAGACCAATCACGAGACGGTGTTTTACCTGTATCTGACCGTTGTTGTTTACGTTGTATATATTGATAATGGTTTGAGTGTAGCTACAACTGCTACAAGCTTGAACTGCTTTAAGAATTCCTATGCCTGCTCATCAATTCCTTCTTTTTCTTTAACGAATTACTCTCCTGTTTATAGGACTTACACCCCAAGACTTACAAGCCAATGCCTTGTGTCAGTAGCCTGTCGAGGAGCAAGCAAACTCTAGATCTAGCATATCCAGGATGGGTGATCAGCCCAGCCAGTGAATACACGGCGCAACCTATGGTCGTTGGGCTTTAGTTCTTGAGTTCATTTTGTAAGCGTGAAACTTCAAGTCCAAACGCAGAATGCGCCAAGTTGTGGTCGGCGAAAGCCCCAATTCTTGCGCTCCACGAGCAATTTATTTGTTTCCGTTCTCGCGTACACTCTCACGAACAGCGCCTATGTTTTCGTTGGAGCGCTTACGTCGATTACGTACAGGCGTTCTTTGATCGCCGGCAGAACCACTTTTTTCAAATTTATCGATCAAACGCCGAATCGTTCTCTCGCAGGGACGATTATGCACACCGTAAACTTCACGCAATACACGGAAGGTTTAGCGAACAGATGATCCATTCTGATAATAAATTTTCACAATTTCTACGCGTTGCTGAATGTTGTAACGTCCCATGGCTATTTGTCAATAACAACTGTAACCACATGAAAAAAATTACTGCTGTAACTCAATAACAACGGCAGCTATCACATGTTAAAGATAGGACACTCTTGTTGAAAGGCCCTTTATATTGCATTTAACCACTTACGACGTATTCTTTGTTAATGTTTTGAATTTTCAAATAGTTGTACTTTTTTCAAGTGCTAAGTCGCTTTTTTGTTTTTACTTTACCTATCGCATACCTAGTAGGTAGAGGAAGTATTGCATTCCACCCAAAAATTAAAAACCGAGATTTCTTCACCGGAATATAATATATACACAGCGTTAGTTAAAAGTCCCGCACTACCTAAATAACTTTTGAAGCATGTGGCTAATTAACAGGAAACTCGGTGTACGGAGGTAACGTACAGGGAACTGAAAATTATATCAATGAGGTTTTGCTACTTCCGGCTTAGCCGGAAGTGACCGCCAATTTCCTTATTTTAAATGGAACATCCTATATCTTTTTAGAGTTTTGTATAGTACTTCTCGGTAGCTTTTCAACAGCAGATACTTCTGTGCAATTTCTGATAAATAAATAAAAAAGAAGAAGAAACAGAAAAGTATAAACTTAACGGAGTAAAACGTTTCTTTTTTTTCTGTGATTTGACTGTCTGTTGTTTATATCCATGAAGACATGCAAATGACTATCCTTTTTTTTATATCCATGGAAACATGTTTGACTGTCCTTTGTTTATATCCTGGAAACTCCTTTATTGATACTGTTTATTAACTGATTTATGGGTTTGAATCTAACATCTGTGTGTTAAATAATATTCTGTTTGATGTTGAGTGAAAAGGAAAGAATTCTAATTTTAATGATGGTTGCCTATGGAGACAGGCTGCGATCTTATCAAGACTTACCAAGATCAGGTGGCCTGAAAAGTGCAACAGATGAGAATACTTAATTGGGTGTTCTCCACCCTGTGAAAGAAACTCCAGAAATATCTGCAACAAATTTAGGTTAGAATCCGATATAAGCCAAAGTTGCGTGATGAAAATTCTTACAAATGCCAAGCAACATCCTTATAAAATTCAATTCAAAACTGATAGTACCGATTGTTTGCTACTTCCTATTAAACCGGAAGTTATGTAACTTTCTTATTTTAAATATAACACTATATTGTGTTTTACAGATTCTGGTATAACTGTTCAGTTGTTCAAGAAGCCCCCAAGTTCTATACAGGGTGGACCGTTTAAGTTGAGGCTGTACAATATTTCCAAAACTAAGCGTTGTAGAAAGAAATGTATTTGATAAAAGTTGCTAGATGTTATGGGGGAAAGTAGATGCCATTAGTCGTGTTTTGTTTGGAGGACATTATGATAGTCATTCTACCGTCAATTTAGTTTTTTTTAAAATGGGAACGTATAATTAATGTCAAATTAAATTGACCCTAAAATGATCATCACAGCGTCCTCCAAATAAACACGACTAATGGCATTTACTTTCCCCCATAATATCAAGCAACTTTTATTAAAGACATTTCTTTCTACAACGCTTAGCTTTGGAGATATTGCACAGTCTCAACTTAAATGGTCCACTATGTATATAGATACAGTGTGTCCAAAAAATGTATGCACTGTTTAAGCATTATTAACTTTGTAATAAATTGAAATACTTCTTCTTTAACGGGTTACTCTCCTGTTTGTAGGATTTGCACCCCCAAGGACTTACAAGCCAATGCCTTGAGTCAGTAACCTGTCGAGGAGCAAGCAAACTCTGGATCATAGCATATCCAGGATGAGTAATCAGCCTAATGCCTTGGGTCAGTAACCTGTCGAGGAGCAAGCAAACTCTGGATCATAGCATATCGAGGATGAGTGATCAGCCCAATGTCTTGTGTCAGTAGCCTGTCGAGGAGCCAGCAAACTCTGGATCATAGCATATCCAGGATGAGTGATCAGCCCAATGTCTTGTGTCAGTAGCCTGTCGAGAAGCCAGCAAACTCTGGATCATAGCATATCCAGGATGAGTGATCAGCCCAATGTCTTGGGTCAGTAGCATGTCGAGGAGCAAGCAAACTCTGGATCATAGCATATCCAGAATGAGTGATCAGCCTAATGCCTTGGGTGAGTAACCTGTCGAGGAGCAAGCAAACTCTGGACCATAGCATATCCAGGATGAGTGATCAGCCCAATGTCTTGTGTCAGTAGCCTGTCAAGGAGCCAGCAAACTCTGGATCATAGCATATCCAGGATGAGTGATCAGCCCAATGTCTTGAGTCAGTAGCCTGTACAGGAGCCAGCAAACTCTGGATCATAGCATATACAGGATGAGTGATCAGCCCAATGTCTTGTGTCAGTAGCCTGTCAAGGAGCAAGCAAACTCTGGACCATAGCATATCCAGGATGAGTGATCAGCCCAATGTCTTGGGTCAGTAACCTGTCGAGCAGCCAGCAAACTCTGGATCATAGCATATCCAGGATGAGTGATCAGTCCAATGTCTTGGGTCAGTAGCCTGTCAAGGAGCAAGCAAACTCTGGACCATAGCATATCCAGGATGAGTGATCAGCCCAATGTCTTGGGTCAGTAACCTGTCGAGCAGCCAGCAAACTCTGGATCATAGCATATCCAGGATGAGTGATCAGTCCAATGTCTTGGGTCAGTAACCTATCGAGGAGCCAGCAAACTCTGGATCATAGCATATCCAGGATGGGTGAATAGCCCAATGTCTTGGGTCAGTAACCTGTCGAGCAGCCAGCAAACTCTGGATCATAGCATATCCAGGATGAGTGATCAGCCCAATGTCTTGGGTCAGTAACCTGTCGAGCAGCCAGCAAACTCTGGATCATAGCATATCCAGGATGAGTGATCAGCCCAATGTCTTGGGTCAGTAACCTGTCGAGCAGCCAGCAAACTCTGGATCATAGCATATCCAGGATGAGTGATCAGTCCAATGTCTTGGGTCAGTAACCTATCGAGGAGCCAGCAAACTCTGGATCATAGCATATCCAGGATGAGTGATCAGTCCAATGTCTTGGGTCAGTAACCTATCGAGGAGCCAGCAAACTCTGGATCATAGCATATCCAGGATGGGTGAATAGCCCAATGCCTTGGGTCAGTAGCCTGTCGAGGAGCAAGCAAACTCTGGATCATAGCATATCCAGGATGAGTAATCAGCCTAATGCCTTGGGTCAGTAACCTGTCGAGGAGCAAGCAAACTCTGGATCATAGCATATCCAGGATGAGTGATCAGCCCAATGTCTTGTGTCAGTAGCCTGTCGAGGAGCCAGCAAACTCTGGATCATAGCATATCCAGGATGAGTGATCAGCCCAATGTCTTGGGTCAGTAGCCTGTCGAGGAGCAAGCAAATTCTGGATCATAGCATATCCAGGATGGGTGATTAGCCCAATGCTTGGTATGGCGTTGAAGAAGGAAATGGAATGTAGTAATGAAAGGGACGATAAGAAAATCCACGGATCAAATTATCCAACCCGGAATTCGTCTTGCGACCAAGGAAAACCACGAAAAAAGCTTCGGTCAGATTGGTCGGCCCATGATTACGAACCCGGAACCTCTCGAATGGAGTCGCATGCATTACCGCGGCGCTACCTCGTTCGGTAAATTGAAATACAAGGCTAAAATTTTGTGAAGATGTAGCTTAATCCTCAATTTCAACTGTCTGAAGCGGCCACCATCTGCAGTCAAACGCAGTCGGTGCCGTCAAACACTTCCACGAACAACCTGTTTTAACTTATACAGCGGAATCGCTACACACGATAATTCAATGTTTTCGCGTAGTGCAGTCAATGTAGGTGGCTTTGCCTGATACAAAACATCCTTTAGGGTTCCCCAGAGGTGTTAGATCTGGGGGCCGTGCTGAATATTCGATAGTGCCTCTTCGGGCTATCCATTGTCCAGGGAGAGTTTCATCAACATCTCTCTGAAGCCTTGTTGGTAGTGAGCTGGGGCACTATCTTGTTGCAGATAAAACCTCTCCTCCCCATACAGCTCTCGGATCGCAGCGTAAGTCGATGTATGCCGCACCCCTTTTTTCGAATGGTAGCCTTGTAGTCGCCATTTGGTGTCACTGTTCATGTCACATGAATCCTAGTCTTTTACCAAATTTGAGACGTGTATCTCAATTCATTACAAACTTATTGATGATCAAACAATGAGTACAGTTTTCGGACCACTCCGTATATTAATAGTGTTTAACGCTCGTTCTTATTTCATACGGCAAGCAGGCACTGATGATACATGAAACGAAAAGCTAATTGGGAAAGGAAATTTGGGAAGAAAGCGTTCCAGGTCTAAGTTTTAGAGTATGTACCTCCCCGGCATTTGCAAGTTATGAGGACTGAGGAAAACCTGAAGAAAAAAAAAACAAGCCAGAGAAGACGGTTCTGGCGGGATTTGAAGTACAGACCTTCCGTTCACGAGAGCGTGCCTTACTACCTCGGATACCCGCGTTGTAAGATATGTTTCGAGGCCGCCTAAATAAAAAAATAGAAAACGGCACGCGTTTGTGTGTAAGATATTACCGAGCGGGGTGGCTCAGGCGGTTACGTCTGCGGCTCGCATTCGGAGGTCCCGGGATCGATTCCCGGCGACCGCCCACTCTGCCCCATGGGTTTTTCGTGGTTTCCCCGGGTCGCCAGGCGAATACTCGGGTGATTCATCTTCTACCACGACTTTCCTGTACTCATCATCTGTGTCAGGGTTGCAGGAGCAGGCGACGGGTTACGCTAAGTAAAGTTTTCTTCCCTGGCGTCGCTGCGGTACCGCTCAGTTAGGTCTCTCCTCAGCGTGGGACTCCGTTCCGGGGGACCTTGGAGGTTGGTGACTTGTGGGCAGGGACCGCGCGCCGGCGGATGCATTATATCTGGAAAAGTTAGGGACCCCGTCCAAGTTTACGCCCGTCGGCATCCGTATCTGGTCGCCCTTCCCTTCATCCCTCCCTCCTAGGAGTCACGTTGGAAGCACAATGAATCGACTGGTCCGCACGCGGTGCTCTGCCCCGGTTACAGGGCCCCCCTCCGTGATACCTTCACCATCAATCATTTCCGAGTTACGCGTTATTGTTGTTTTGAAACTTTCAATACGTTTTTTCAATATCTGTTCAAAGTGCTATTCAGTTGTTTCTCGCTATATTATGGAAGGAGTGTGGCATTTCAAAGCTAGCATATAGCGACCGACTTTTTAAAGTTTTGACTATCGCTTCAGACTCCTGTATCCGTTTTGTACCCACAACGAAATGTCTAATGAAACTATTTCTGCAAATGTTTATCATCATTAACATGGAGTGGATAGAAAAATGAGCTTTCGTACAATTGTTTGTAAAAGAGAGATAGTGGGCAGAGAAATTCATATGAGTGTAACAAGTCAGAACTTTTTAACACCTGACAGTGTCACCTACATATGATTTAAACCGATAGCTCCTAAAATTAAGGCGTTAATTAGGAAGTTGGGTAAAAACGTCGATAATCCGTGACTTTTGTCAGTGTGAACGGGGAACTGTATCCAAATGTGATTACAAGTTACGAACTCAATGATACGTTACTCTAAATGCTGGCTATCACCTCACCTCAAATTACAAGTTACTCAGAGTTATTGCTCTGAGCGATCTTGGCGTTTGTTCGCCATTACTTGGCTTGCGATATTGCTCGGAAGAATATACGCTAGCTTACTTTAATGTGAATATTCTACCAACGTACACTTTGCATTTATACTACAACTTTATTTATTACTTTCTCTACCAGTACCTACTCAGTAGTTAGAGAAAAGTATTGCATTCCACCTAAAAATTCGATATCGAGATTTCATCGAAAATACAAGTTTCGAGGCCTCCTGAATAAAAAGAAAAAGCATTTTAACTTGGTGTTTAAGTTCAGTACGTTCCAAAGATGTGACACGAATATTTTCAAGAAAATGCCCCCAAACTATCCTTTACATGAACATTTTCACTAAATGGCATATTTTCAAGTTATTTACATGACAAAATATAAAATGTATATTTTCAATGCTTTGGGAACAGCCTTTGAAGTCCTCTTCATTAGGAAGGAATTTTGTGTAATCTTCTATAAGTGGTAAACGTTAAACGGTAAACGGAAGCATACTATACACAAAATGTAGATTTCTTTAAATCATACAATTCATTTCAAAGAATTTTTTCTGGCATCAGCGATTTCTGAGGTATCCGTTATTAATGATTCGAATTGTTTAATACCTAGCCAGTCCTGTCGATTTTCAGTTGTTTCACGCGATGTCATGGAAAAAGTATGGAATTTTAAGGTCACCGTATAGCGTCCTGATCTATAACATTTGACTCGCTATTTCTTTTGTATCTATAACGAAATGTGTAATGCAGTTTTATCTCGATTACAAGGAACTTTCCTAAGAATAATTTGTGTACCCACCAATAAGCGTTAGAGGGTAGAGAAGGCTATGTGAATGTAGATAACACGTCGGATTTTTTTTCTCGATTTTACGTAGTTGTTTTGTCATTTTCTTGCCTTATCGTCGCGTTTTTTTCATTTACATTTACATTAGTACATAAAAAGTTTTATATTATGGGACTCCTTCCCATGGACATTTATTTACAAGCGGAGGCCAGGCTTAGTGCAAACAGGGAACTGGAGAGGTAGTGGCTCAATTACTGGACACACGTCCTTTCTAAACTTCCTGGATATCTCAGTCTGAATATGCGGTCGCACCTAATGAATACTAATATTGCTCTCCTCCTCCATTTAAGGTAACTCTCATGTTACCTTAAGACTGGGAGGACTGGATGGAAGGAACTATGCCTGATAAAGAATGTGATTCACAGATGAATCCTGTATAGGAACCCAATCGGGTGCAGGCATACATCACCAAGGACAAATATAAATATAGGTCTTGGAAAATACAGCTTTTTTCAGGTGAAAGTATTTGCTATCCTGAGCTGTGCCCTAAGAGGACTTGATAAAGGTTACCATGTAAATGAATTCCTATCCTCACAGATAGTCAAAGCGCTTAAAAGCACGCTTTTAGACCAGATAAAATCAAAATGTATGGAAATGCCTAAATGCCCAGATTGCCCTGGAATCCCGCAACAGTTTCGAAATATGGTGGGTGCCGGGGCATCAGGGCACCTATGAAAGTGAAAAAGCTGATCGGCTGAGATACCTTATGTAGTCTTGAATCCATGGTTGGAATTAGTATACGTACTGCGAAAATCTCTGTGAAAACATGGATAAGGAAATACACCAACTATCCTGGACAAAACAAGCAGGAAAGTGGTTTAGGTTCATGCAACACTTTTTCCTCATCTCTCCTGAGATTAGGCAAAAGAGGAATAAGGAAAGTATGTTGCATTAATTTCTGAACATCATCACTTCAGGAAACATCTCCATAAAGTAGGATTCTTCAGTCAGGAACCCATCTGTAGATTGTGTAAAGAGGATGAGGAAACTGCCTCGCATATCCTGTTTGATTGTCTTTTCCCGGAAAGCGACTTACTCTTTCTATAACCAGGGAGGCTTAGGAAAGGATGCCACTACTGCAATTTGTCAGGAACAGATTTTAGAAAACAATTGAGTACTTTTGTATTTATTTATGGAGACTTTTTAACTATATGGTTCTTAGCGTCTCTTCTATAGGGCGATTTATGAAGAACTGACACATTTATTTATTTAATTGTTTCGAAACGAGTTATGCTAGCGACAACTTATTATGCCTGAAATGCAGAGAAATTTTGGGAGATTATTTACCTGTATAGCAAATGTTGAAAATGTCCTCCATCCTGCATAAGGCACAACTCGACACGTCGTTCCATGTTACTGGCCATTCGTTGGAGGACTCTGTTGTCAATAGCTTGAATCTCCTGTGTAATGTTGTGCTTCAGATCGTCCAATGTCTGGGGACGTGTGGCATAAACCCTGTCTTTTAAGTAACCCCATAGAAAGAAGTCCGGGGATGTCAAATCCGGAGATCTCGATGACCAATAGATTCTTGGAAATTATCCGGTCGTCAAAGAAATTTGCAATTAGTGCCATAGATTCATTAGATGTATGACATGTAGCACCGTCCTGCTGAAAATATCCTTGACTCAGCTCTACATCGTTTGGTTGCTCAGCAAACTCCATGAAAATCCGTTGGTACTCTGCAGTGTTCACATTGTTTAAAAACAATTGGTTCCACTATTCTCTGTGCGGCTATTGCGAACCAACTCCGATTTTAACGGGCGCATAGGTGCTTCATGAATAACATGTGGATTTTTGCTGGCCCAATAGCGTGAGTTATTTGAGTTCACATAGCCGGATAAATGGACGCATGTTTCATCTGTGAACCATGTGATGGACAATATGGCAGGATTTTGCACAATGAACACCTGAAACCAACGACAATACTTCAGTCGTCTATCCTTATCTGGTTCCTGTAACCGATGGACAACCATAATCCTATACGGCTTTAGGCCTGCACTTTTCACAGCTCTCTGGCACACTGAGTAGCGGTACCCTGTCTTCTGCGACAAACGTCTTAATGATTTTTTGGGTGACTGATCCAGTCGTGCTCTTACGTCAATAACAACCGTGGGAAGCCTAGATGAACAAGTTTTGCTTTTTTCACTCACCAGAGGTCCAGTTGTTTCCAATTTGTTTACCAGTCCAGTGTTGTGTTTCTTTGGGGAAGATTCTGAAAACCAAACTCTCTCTGGTATGCCCTTTGAGTAGCTGTAATTGAGTTCGTAATCCAGTATTTCTTTACAAGGAAGAGTCGTTCATTTAATGTGTACTTCATTTTCACGTTGACTAAAACAAAATCTCAAAAACAGTTGCCGACAATAAAACTAACAATTACGAATAAAACATGAACATCTGCGCATCTAGTGAGAGGCAATCGAAACTCCGGAACATTCTGCTTAATTTGGTGCTAAAATTGGGGCATTGAGTGAATTTCGAACAGAATAATTAAAGAAAGAAATGTGTCAGTTCTTCATAAATCATCCTGTCCATTGGGCGTGAAACACCGGAAATTTTGCTCACAGGCCTCTTTATCAGGCTTGAGGTTCTTTTACGTACCGTAAATCTACGACACGGGACCACCGGCTTTACGTCCCTTTCAACAAAAGCCACGTTAAAGATGTTTACGCCCAAACAATCCATTGCCGTTTGAATCCACGACCTCGGCAACCAGAGGCTAGCATGGTACCCCTAGACCACGGAGGATGACATTGGGAAATAATGAAGGCATACTTTCCAATTGGGTTACACAATAAGGCCTCATTTATGCATGTGATTGCACGTCGCTTCACAAAGAATGATGCGACGCGTTAGAATTTTTAGTGGTCTCGTTAACCACATTTGGTTCGACGGCTAGAATGATTCATGTGTGTTGTACTATTGCTACAAACTCATAACTCGAAAAAAAATCTGATGTGCTATATTCACATGACTTTCTCTAGCCTTCTATCATTTATTAATGGATAGACGCATTATTCTTCCGTAAGTTTAATTTTCTAACTAATTAATTTTAATTCGTAAACCTTTGCAGAAGTGGCTACATTACACATTTCGTTATAGATACAAAGAGAACAGCGATAGTCAAATGTTTAACAACTGGACGCTATATGCTGGCCTTGGAATTCCATACTGTTTCTATGCAATCGTGAGAAACAACTGAAAATCGACAGGACTGAAAAGAAAAGACTTGAGTAAAAGTATTGACCAAATCGAACCATCAATATTGGATACCTCTGTAATGGCTTATGCCACAAAAAAAATGTATTTGAAATAAACTATGTGTTTTAAAGAGATATAAAGATTTTGTGTAGTACGTTTTTGTATATCGCTTAACGTTTACCAGTTATATAAGATTATGCAAAATTACTTCCGAATGAAGAGGGCTTCACAGGCTGTTCCCAGAAAATCCAAGGTATGCATTTTATTTGTCATGAAAATATAATATATGCTATTGTAATCAAAATCGTTATGAGCCATTTTGAAAACATCAAAATGTTCGAAAAATGTTCCATATATAGTGTAGTTTGGGATGGTGGGGATTTTCTTGAAAGTCTTCATGTCTCATCCTTAGAAGATTCTCAACTTCTCAACTTAAATACTAAGTTTGGTTTTTAACCGACTTTATGTTTTAAATTATGATTCTCACACAAATGCGCGCGCGGACGTTTTTTAAGAATGCTTTGTTTGGATTCAAGGGAGTCTTAAAATGCGTTACTCCGGCGAAATCTCATTATCGAATTTTTTAATAAAATGCAATACATTCTCTACCTACTAGGTACGTGGTAGAGAAGGTAAAAACAAAGAAGAAAAACAAACAAGTGAAGTTTATATCCATAAATATTACAAGGTTCGTGGACAGTGTGTTTAGGAACCTCTTTGGGAAATTTCCTTTTGTCACGATTCTTGTAATTTTCTGACGCGACATACCAAATTGAACTCCTAATACGAATTTCTTATATAAAATGTCCCTTATGATACTCGATAAAATTCTGAACGACGACCGCCACATCACTCTCGCAACACGTGAAAGCACAAACACAATGAAAAATCAGTCCTAGAGCTCTGTATTTCCCAAAGTGGCAGCACTCACTCGATTATTTCGCTCACAATGAGGCAATGCGACGTGCTTAAACAGGCCCTTATAAACCCATGTATATTGAGGTCATGCGACTGCCGCATATGTCGTGCGACATGAAAGACAACGGACTTCTTTTTCAGATCGTACGACACAGAATATTGTGCGACTATCGCGTCCCATAATGCTTCTATTTAATCATATGTACTTTCCAATCGCGTCGTACTTGTCGCACGACATGAAATCGCATGTACGAGTATAAAGCCTTTTAAACTGACGTGCGGGAGGTCAATGAAACTCAAACCCCGTTATCTAATCTTTATATTATTACTAATATTTTGTATAAGGCTAACCTTCCAAACAAAAAAATTCCTTTTAAACCTAGCAAAAATTAAATCCCTAGGTTTGCTAGCGGGCGTAGGGATGGCTATTTTAGGGGATTAGGATCAGGTACTAGGAATGAGACAGGTCAGTTTTCCCCTTTTTCACGTTAATGAGTGCGCACAGTGAGTTGCTGTTGTCTCGTGTCCTGTCGTAGGGCTGTGAAGTCCTCTTCATTAACAATTAATTTTCTATAATGTGAGAACACAAAATAGTTAATGCTACAGTTTTGTAAGACCTGCATCGAAAACAATTCTCTTAACTTTCTTTTCAGATTCTTCAAACAGGAACATATACATTTTTAATTAATTACTTTCTCTACTACATACCTACATAGGTAGAGAACGTATTGCGCATGCGCGTGTCTAACACAAAAACGAAATGTTCGTTAAATACCAAATTTCGTATTTAGGTTTAGTATCTTCCAAAGATGCATCAAGGAGTTTTTCAAGAAAATCCCTCTCCATCCTAAAACTCACTTTAAATGGATGATTTTTCGAAATTTTGGATTTTCTCAAAAATGCCTCCTAACGATTTTGACTAAAACACCGCGTGTTTATGATATTTACATGGCAAATAAAATGTACATACTGAATTTTCTGGGAATAGCCTGTGAAGTCCTCTTCATTCTGAATGATTTTTGGATAACTTGTAAACCGAAAGAGATAAACAAAATCTTATTACCTACATAGAAAACGTAAATCACGTTATAGCAATAATTTGTCAAATAAAACTTTTGTGGCATTAATCACTTCCAATATATTATTTGTTATACTTTTTACAACAGGAAAATCGCTATTCTTTTTTTTTCCTCAAAGTCTACTGTATTCCTCTAATCTCCTTGTGCTTACAATGAAATATGTAATAAGTTATCTCTGAAAACGTTTATCTCGATTAACATGAAGTAAATAGAAGAATAATCTTTTTAATAATACTTTGTTGAAGAACGGGTAGAGAAAGTCGTGTGAATGTAATACAGATTTTTTTTCTCTATGGTCACGCAAAGAGGATTGAATTTCAAAGTCA
The DNA here is from genome assembly GCA_030765065.1 of Deroplatys truncata. Taxonomy (NCBI): domain Eukaryota; kingdom Metazoa; phylum Arthropoda; class Insecta; order Mantodea; family Mantidae; genus Deroplatys; species Deroplatys truncata. Next base: position 176,021,462 of record CM060988.1, read on the forward strand.
TTACATAGCGATACGCTCCTTTATACATGCAACTGTCCCTTTAGCTTCTGTATATCCTACAACGAAATATATAAACGTGAATTGAAAGTTTATAATTATTAACAAGAAGTAGATAGAAGGATGCTTTTGTAAGAAAGGTTTATAGAAGAGTGAGCAGAGAGAACGTCAGAGTTTTTGTAATTATTTTGCCATTTTTTTACTTTCTCTACTACGTATTATAAGTAGGGAAAGTAGTGCATTCACCCAAAATTTCGATACTGAAATTTCACCTGGAAATACATGTTTTGAGGTCCCTCAAACCAAGTAAAGCATTTTGAAAACATGTCCATGTCTGTGAACACCATAACTCAAAAACGTAAAGCAGTTAAATACCAAACTTGGTATTTAGATTCAATATCTTCCAAAAATGCGACACGAAGTTTTTCAACAAAATCCCCCCACCCCAAACTACATTTACATGGTACATTTTTCGAATTATTTTACCTTCTAGAAATCGGCTCTAACGATTTTGATTAAAATATTATATATGAAACACATTTACATGACAAATAAAATCTATATATTGAATTTTCTGGGAATACCCTGTGAAGTCATCTTCATTTGGAAGGAATTTTGTATAATCTTGTATAACTAACTGATAAACGTTAAGCGATAGACGAAAACGTACCATACAAAAAATGTAGATCTCTTTAAAAAACATAATTTATTTCAAATAGCTTTTAAGTCCTGTCAACATTCAGTTGTTTCTCGCGATTACATGGAAACAATGTAATTTGTGTAAGGCAGCTATCTCCGGAAACGTTTATCTCAATTAAAATGAAGTAGATAGAAAAATTAGCTTTAGTAAGAGTTTGTATAGCCATTAATAAATGATAGCGGGTAGAGAAAGTCAGTGAATGTACCGCATCAGATTTTTTGTTTAATTTTTACTTTCTCTACTACGTATAGTAAGTAGGGGAAGTATTACATTCCAACCAAAAATTCGATACCAAGATTTCACCGGAAATATATGTTTTGAGACCCCCTGAATCCAAAAAAAGCATTTTTGGAAACATGTCCGTGTGTGTGTCTGTCTGTGAACAGCATAACTCAGAAACGAACAGTGGGATAAACACCAAACTTGGTATTTAGGTTCAGTATCTTCCAGAGATGCGACACAAAGGTTTTCAAGAAAATCCCCCCACCCCAGATTACCCTTTACATGGAACATTTTTCGAAAATTTTAATTTTCTCAAAACTGGCTCTAACGATTTTGATTAAAATATCCTATGTTTAAGATATTTTTATGATAAATGAAATGTATATCTTGAATTTTCTGGGAATGTCTCCAAAAGTGTTCTTCATTGTGAACGACTTTTGCATAACTGGTAAACCATAAGAGATAGACAAAATTTTACTACACAAAAAATGTAGATCGCGTTAAAATACAGAATTTATGTCATATACATTTTTTTGTGTTGAGTGAACCATTTTCAAGAGATTGCTTGTGATTCCCTTAAATTTTTCAATACTTATTTTCTCAAATGGGAATTCGTTATTCATTTTTTTGTCTTAGATATGAAAAGAGTATTAATCTGAGGCAAAGAGAATGGTGCTGCACCTAGCAACCAGCTATTAAGAGATATGTATGTGCTTAAAGGCTACTGTATTTCTATATTGCCCTTGCAAATACAAAACAAGGGGAATATAGTATGCCTTAAGCGATAGTCAAATATTTTTAGAACTGGTCGCTATGTGTAAAATGTAATTCTCTTTGCATGTCAAAAGATCGTTTCTGCAAATGTTTATCTCGATTAATATGAAATAGATGGACAATTAGAGTTTGTAAAAATAGTTTGTACAAGAGTAGAGAAAGTCATGTGAGTGTAACACATCAGATTTTTAAGAGTCGTTTTGTAGGTAATTTTGCAAACATTTTTAGGTGATCAAAGTCTGGGCGCTGGTTATAACCGAATAGGAATTAAGAGAGAATGGTGTTGATTTTCAACTCTACCTGCCGACGCCCCTGAGTGGTGCTAACCCAGAATTAAAGATTAAGTCACGTTCAGGTCCAAGGCAGCGAGAAAGGCGGTTCCTGAAGACTTAGTGTCGATACATTTTTCACATGTCCCAGTTCGTAAGCTCGGTGAAGATAATCGCTTTGGCCAAGATGTGCAGGACAGGAAAATCCTCGCCGGCAATACGTCAGATAGCGTGGTGGCCTTCACGTGCATCTGACGTCCATATTTCCAGGAAGGAGATAAGCACCGTGCAGGGAAATGATGAAATTCCTGTCTGCACCGTTACTAAACCGATGTCAGTGCCGTCTACCTCCACAAAAATACAGTAGCACATGTCTGATTGAAAACTCCGATACTGGAATTCCGGTCTTGGCATTGTGCGGGGTTCAATGCGCTTCGCTTGCATGCATTACGTAAACGTGGAAAACAGATTTTGTGAGCTTAAAAATAGTTTGTGTACCTAACAGTCACATTACTTAATTTCATGGCAATGCTGCAGAGTATTCGTATAAAAAAATCTGATGTTTCGTATTCACGTGACTCCATCCTCTATCGTTTATTGTATGTACCTCCTACAAACTGTCCTTCATGTTAACTGTTAGCATTTGCAGAAATACAGAGAGAGCCAAAAAACTACGACCGGCTGTGCGATGTTTATCCTGTCCGCGTCCTAGGCACTCGTTGCCGTTTGCCCCTATCATAGAAAGGCGCCAGAAATACAGGGAGAGCCAAAAAACTACGACCGGCTGTGCGATGTTTATCCTGTCCGCGTCCTAGGCGCTCGTTGCCGTTTGCCCCTATCATAGAAAGGCGCGGATGAAACCATACAACATTTTTAAAACTACTTTTAAAGGCTGTACTTACCAACTTTATGAAAGGAGATACTTAAACTGGCTACCGACGCTGTCCATACATTTTTGGCACCTCTTTAGGAAACTATCCATCACTCGCCGTAGTTCACGTTGAGAAATGCTGGCAATTTCCTGGCGGAGTTTTATTTTAATTCTTCCAGGGTGTGTGGGTTCGTCTTGTACACTTTGTTTTAAGTAACCCCAGAGATAGAAATCGCAGGGGGTTAGGTCGGGGGACCGAGGGGGCCACAAATCTCTACTAATAATTCTGTCCTCAAACACACTTTCATAAAGTTTGAACCGCGCAGCCGGTTCGTAGTTTTTTGGCTCTCCCTGTAGTTTCGTTATAGATTTCCTTACAAGAGCATAAGAAAACTAAGCGATAGTCAAATTTTAAAAGCGGGTCGGCATATGCAGTTTTGAAATGCTATACTACTTCCATGACATCGGGAAAAACAACTGAATGTTGACGGCATGTGCAAAAACCTGATGTGTTACATTCACACGAATTTAAAGAAAATATTCTCACCCCATACTACCCATTACGTAGAAACATTTTCGTTCATTTTTAGTTTTCTTAAAAATGGCTCTAATGATTTGGATTAAAGTACCATATGTTTAAGATACTTTTATGACAAAATGTGTGTTTTTTATTTTCTGGGACTACCTGTGAAGTTCTGTTCATTCTGAATGATTTTTGTATAACTGGTAAACCGTAAGAGGCAGACAAAATCTTACAACACAAAAAATGTAGATCCGTTAAAACACACAATTTTTGCTTTTTGTGGGGGGGAAGTAGGGGAAGTATTGTATTCCACCCAAATATTCGATACCGAGATTTCACCGGAAATACATGTTTTGAAATCCTCTGAATCCAAAAAAAAGCATTTTTGAAAACATGCCCGTGTGTGTGTGAGTGTGTGTGTGTGTGTGTGTGTGTGTGTGTGTGTGTGTGTGTGTGTCTGTGTCTGTGTGTCTGTCTGTGAACAGCATAACTCAGAAACGAAAAGTCGGATAAACACCAAACTTAGTATTTCGGTTCAGTACCTTCCAGAGATGCGACACGAAGGTTTTCAAGAAAAATCCCCCCACCCCAGACTACCCTTTACATGGAACATTTTTCGAAAATTTTAATTTTCTCAAAAATGGCTCTAAAGATTTTGATTAAAATATCATATGTTTAAGATATTTTCATGAAAAATGAAATGCATATCTGGAATTTTCTGGGAGTGTCTCCAAAAGTATTCTTCATTGTGAACGACTTTTGCATAACTGGTAAACCGTAAGAGATAGACAAAATTTTACTACACAAAAAATGTAGATCGCGTTAAAATATACAATTTATGTCGCATACATTTTTTTTGTAGAGTGGACCGTTTTCGAGATATTGCTTGTTATTCTCTTAAATTTTCCAATACTTATACTTTTTCTCAAATTCGTTATTCATTTTTTTTATGTCCTGGACATGCAAAGAGATTGGAATGCGCCACATAGCAACCAGCTCTTAAAATATTTGACTATCGCTTAAAGCCTACCAATTCCCCTTGCATCTACAAGAAAATTAGCAATAAGATTAGCATCTCGATATCTCAATTAACATGAAGCATATGGAGAATAAACGTTTGTAAAAATAGTGTGTACAAGAGTAGAGAAAGTCATATGAGTGTAGCACATCAGATTTTTTTATTATTGGTTTCAATTTTCAAATATTTATAGTTTTTTCAAGTAAGTCGCTAGTCTTATTATTTCCGTGGCCATGCAAAGAGCCTGGGATAACTAAATAGCGACGCGCCTTTTAAAAATTTGACTATCGCTTGAGCTCACTGTATCCTTGTTGTATTTAAACGAAATGTGTAAATGGAAGTTTATCTCGATTAACAAATTATGTTTTGTACCCTTAAATAACAAAGCTATAACGACCTCGTAAAACAAGCACGCAGCTGCTAAGGGAGTAGAGAAAGTAAACACAAAATGAAAGTAAAATTAACTTTGACAAGTTAGGCGAATATAAAGTATACACGATTCTGTTCTCAGACAGGAGGAGTCCTTGTATAAAGGTCGCATAATAAACAAAACATTGTGTTCGGTCGTCTGTTTGAAGCGCAGCAGCTGGAGCGGACAGTTTAAAAGAGGTCGCCACCCCACATCTGGTGTAATTTAGAACGGTTTTGATTGTGAGAAACAGGGATCAATCTTAGAGCTCGTTATGAAGCCAGCGAGATAAACAGTTATAATTAGACCGCGGATCTCTAGGTTAAAGCCGATTCCTTTCCCGAGTTCCTAGTTGCAGAAAATGTCTTTCAGGACTAACATAACTTGAAACTGTTAATTTTGTAACACCTAATACAGCCTATTTCGCCTATTTTTTACCTATTTTAATTTTTTAAAATCCTAAAAAGTGCTTATTTCGTTAAATATAATAAACTTAACGCTTTTATTTTAAAAAGCAGTGACTGTTTTCTCCCTACTTAGGAGAAGCAAAATAATACGATTTAGCATTTAAAAGATGTAAGTATGATTTAAAATACAACTGCGTGCACTCGCTCGAAGCGAGGCTTTGTTCACGAGAGTGCGTATATTCTTATAGTAGTTATAATGGGGAACACAACTATAATCACAAAAGTCTTCCGAGAAAATAATTCATATACGAGATTTCAAACGGGCAGATGTTTCAGAGTGTTTCAACATTGAATATTTGTAATAACAAAAACGCAATTTATTGATTTATGGTTCTCTAGTGGAGTATGACTGAAGCTCATTACAATACCACGTTTACTGCAGAACTCTTATGCCAATGGTAGAGATTAACTTACCGTTACTAAGTTGCAAGTTCATATCCCCGTGGATATACTCAATTTTTACTTTCTCTACTACGTATAGTAAGTAGAAGTATTGTATTCCAACCAAAAATTCGATACCGAGATTTCACCGAAAATACATGTTTTGAGACCCCCTGAATACAAAGAAAAGCATTTTTGGAAACATGTCCGTGTGTGTGTGTGTGTGTGTGTGTGTGTGTGTGTGTGTGTGTGTGTGTGTGTGTGTGTGTGTGTGTGAACAGCATAACTCAGAAACGAACAGTCGGATAATCACCAAACTTGGTATTTAGGTTCAGTATCTTCCAGAGATGCGACACAAAGGTTTTCAAGAAAATCCCCCCACTCCAGATTACCCTTTACATGGAACATTGTTCGAAAATTTTAATTTTCTCAAAACTGGCTCTAACGATTTTGATTAAAATATCATGTTTAAGATATTTTTATGATAAATGAAATGTATATCTCGAATTTTCCGGGAATGTCTCCAAAAGTATTCTTCATTGTGAACGACTTTTGCATAACTGGTAACCCAAAAGAGATAAACAAAATTTTACTACACAAAAAATGTAGATCGCGTTAAAATACACAATTTATATCACATACATTTTTGTTGTGGAGTGAACCATTTTCGAGATATTGCTTGTTATTCCCTTAAATTTTCCAATACTTATACTTTTTCTCAAATTCGTTATTCATTTTTACTTTCTCTACTACGTATAGTAAGTAGGGGAAGTATTGTATTCCACCCAAAATTTCGATACCGAGATTTCACCGAAAATACATGTTTTGAGACTCACTGAATCCAAAAAAAGCATTTTTGGAAACATGTCCGTGTGTGTGTCTGTCTGTGTGTCTGTGTGTCTGTCTGTGAACAGCATAACTCAAAATCGAAGAGTCGGATAAACACCAAACTTGGTATTTAGGTTTAGTATCTTTCAGAGATGCGACACGAAGGTTTTCAAGAAAATCCCCCCACCCCAGACTACCCTTTACATGGAACATTTTTCGAAAATTTTAATTTTCTCAAAAACGGCTCTAACGATTTTGATTAAAATATCATATGTTTAAGATATTGTCATGACAAATAAAATGTATATCTCGAATTTTCTGGGAATGTCTCCAAAAGTATTCTTCATTATGAACGACTTTTTCATAACTGGTAAACCATAAGAGATAGACAAAATTTTACTACACAAAAAATGTAGATCGCGTTAAAATACACAATTTATGTCATATACATTTCTTTTGTTGAGTGAACCGTTTGCGAGATATTGCTTGTTATTCCCTTAAATTTTCCAATACTTATACTTTTTCTCAAATTCGTTATTCATTTTTTTATGTCCTGGACATGCAAAGAGAATGGAATGCGCCACATAGCAACCAGCTTTAAAATATTTGACTATCGCTTAAAACCTACCATATTCCCCTTGCATCTACAAGAAAATTATCAATAAGATTGACATCTTGATATCTCCATTAACATGAAGCATATGGAGAATAAGCGTTTGTAAAAATAGTTTGTACAAGAGTAGAGAAAGTCATGTGAGTGTAACACATCAGATTTTTTTTTATGTCCTGGACATGCAAAGAGAATGGAATGCGCCACATAGCAACCAGCGCTTAAAACATTTGAATATCGCTTAAAGCCTACCATATTCCCCTTGCATCCACAAAAAAATTAGCAATAAGATTAACATCTTGATTAACATGAAGCATATGGAGAATAAGCGTTTGTAAAAATAGTTTGTACAAGAGTAGAGAAAGTCATGTGAGTGTAACACATCAGAGTTTTATGTATAAGGCGCTTATTTAACAGTCCGTCATATCAGTAGATGGCAACCACGGCATTAATTTATCGGTCGGGAGGAGATTTCATATTCAGTCAATTTAGTTTTATAACCACAAATTTCACCAGTATTGTAATTATATTTATAAGTAAAATTAAGTAACACAAGCAATATTATTTAAGTATATTGCAGTAAAATGAGTTGTAAAAAAAAGATAACAATCCACTACGGAGAATCGAACTGTAGCTACTTGCGTAGAAGTTAAGTAGCTTCCACGCCAAGCACGGTGAAGCAGTAGCCCAAATCAGTGTCTTCGTTTTATGTCAAGCCCGCGGATCCCGCGAAGCGTGCTGTGCACAGTCTACTACATTGCGATGTTTTCCTTCCCGTAACTCCCGTGTTACTTACGAGTGTTAGTAACATATATGTAATGAGTGCTAATCTTGTTATAAGTGTTGTTGAAAGTGGTGTCCATCTGCACAATGACATTCTTGACATCGTCGGATGTAATTACCATTCACACGCAAGTTGTGTAATGTTCATAATTTCTGTTTTTATATTGTCCTTAAGTTCGTCTGTAGTGTAGGGATTATTGCTATAAGCTTTATTTTTTAGCGTTTAGCGATCTCGTTGTTCTAACTTTATTGACCAAACATCTGAGACAGCTCACAGCTGATAAACGTATCCTTGATATGTCCTGTGCCGCTTCTTCGCTATGGCGGAATACCGAGGTCACTGCTGTCTCGGCCGATACGCATATAAGGCGGTTGTGGCCTTGGCATAAAACGAAGGCACTGTATTATAGAGTTAGCCAAAGTGGCGCATAGAAGTTGACGGTTTGAACCGCGCGCTCCTCGAAGGACTCTGAAAAATTTTAAATACTCAAGAGACCGGTCACTTTTAGTTTGACCGAGTATACATCTCGGAATAACGGTTTCCCAGCTGTACAAAATTATTTAGTATTAAATAAGAATGAAGTGGACTGGGCAAGTTGTTTAAAGTAAACTCAAGATAATAAACTTTATTCTTCATGTCAGTATCACAAGCGTAATATATTTAATCAAAATGGTTGGAGCGAATACAAAATAACGAACTGTTTTTTCACCTAAAGGGTAGCTTGAAGTGGGAGAGAATTTCGCCAAAATCTTCGTGAAGATGCCGGACTAATACGAAGCACATTGCGGTTTTCATCAGCTACCGACGTGCACTTGGAAGCAGAAAAAAGTGACCCATGTAGGAAAAAGGGGTTTAAGTTGTTCCGTCTTCCCCTCTTGTATAATTCGAGCCATTTGATTGATAAATTGCTTACTTATCCCAAAAGATGAGCGGGGCTAACACTGCCAATGAGCTATGTTCTTGATAGTTGAATACTGTTAAATTAATAATAATAATAATAATAATAATAATAATAATAGTAATAATAATAATAATAGTAATAATAATAATAATACAATATCTAATAATGATGCTAAGGATAATAGTCCAATTATTTAACAACGCTGTTGAATAATGCATAATAACAATAACAATAGGTTACAGGTTACAAAATTAATTTTATTACCAGCCAAGAGGATATAGGGACGAAGGAAGGTCCTTATCCAGATGGCGGAAGTACTTTTAACATCCTGAATTTCGAACAGGTCGCACGCTAAATTCTTGTTGTATAATAATAAAAAAAATCTGATGTGTTACACTCACATGACTATCTCTACTCTTGTACAAACAATTTTTAAAACGCTTATTTTCCATTTGCTTCATGTTAATCGAGATATCGATATGTTAATCTTATTGCTAATTTTCTTGTAGATGCAAGGGGAATTGGTAGGCTTTAAGCGATAGTCAAATATTTTAAGAGCTGGTTGCTATGTGGCGCATTCCATTCTCTTTGCATTACCAGGACAAAACAAAATCGGATGTGTTACACTCACATGACTTTCTCTACTCTTGTACAAATTATTTTTACAAGCTCTTATTCTCTATCTATATCATATTAATCGAGATAAACATTTGCAGAAACGATCTTTTGACATGCAAAGCGAATTACATTTTACACATAGCGACCAGTTCTAAAAATATGTTATTATCGCTTAAGGCGTACTATGTACCCCTTGTTTTGTAATTGCAAGGGCAATATAGAAATACACTAGCCTTTAAGAACTGACATATCTCTTAATAGCTGGCTGCTAGGTGCAGCACCATTCTCTTACCTCAGATTAATACTCTTTGCATATCCAAGACAAAAAAAATCTGATGTGTTACACTCACATGACTTTCTCTACTCTTGTACAAACTATTTTTACAAACGCTTATACTCCATCTATTTCATATTAATCGAGATAAACATTTGCAGAAACGATCTTTTGACATGCAAAGAGATATACATTTTACACATAGCGACCGGTTCTAAAAATATTTAACCATCACTTAAGGCCTAATATGTTCCCCTTGTTTTGTATCTCCAAGGGCAATATAAGCACATACATATCTCTTCATAGCTGGTTGCTATGTGCAGCACCATTCTGTTTGCCACAAATTAATACTCTTTACATCTCTAAGACAAAAAAATGAATAACGAATTGCCATTTAGAAAATAAGTATTGAAAAATTTAAGGGAATAACAAGTAATATCTCGAAAATGGTTCACTCAACAAAAAAAATGTATATGACATAAATTGTGTATTTTAATGCGATCTACATTTGTTGTGTAGTAAAATTTTGTCTATCTCTTATGGTTTACCAGTTATGCAAAAGTCGTTCACAATAAAGAATACTTTTGGAGACATTCCCAGGAAATTCAAGATATACATTTTATTTGTCATAAAAATATCTTAAACATACGATATTTTAATCAAAATCGTTAGAGCCATTTTTGAGAAAATTAAAATTTTCGAAAAATCTTCCATGTAAAGGGTACTCTGGGGTGGGAGATTTTCTTGAAAACCTTCGTGTCGCATCCTTGGAAGATACTGAACCTAAATACCAAGTTTGGTGTTTATCCGACAGTTCGTTTCTGAGTTATGCTGTTCACAGACACACACACACGGACATGTTTCCAAAAATGCTTTTTTTACTTTCTCTACTACGTATAGTAAGTAGGGGAAGTATTGCATTCCACCCAAAAATTCGATACCGAGATTTCACCGGAAATACATGTTTTGAGACCTCCTGAATCCAAAAAAAGCATTTTTGGAAACATGTCCGTGTGTGTGTCTGTGTGTGTGTGTGTCTGTGTGTGTGTGTCTGTGAACAGCATAACTCAAAAACTAACAGTCGGATAAACACCAAACTTGGCATTTACGTTCAGTATCTTTCAGAGATGCGACACGAAGATTTTCAAGAAAATCCCCCCACCCCAGACTACCCTTTACATGGAACATTTTTCGAAAATTTCAATTTTCTCAAAAATGGCTCTAACGATTTTGATGAAAGTATCATATGTTTAAGATAATGTCATGAGAAATGAAATGTATATCTCGAAATTTCTGGGAATGTCTCCAAAAGTATTCTTCATTATGAACGACTTTTTCATAACTGGTAAACCATAAGAGATAGACAAAATTTTATTGCACAAAAAATGTAGATCGCGTTAAAATACACAACTTATATTATATACATTTGTTTTGTTGAGTGAACCGTTTTCGAGATATTGCTTGTTATTTCCTTAAATTTTCCAATACTTACACTTTTTCTCAAACTCGTTATTCATTTTTTATGTCCTGGACATGCAAAGAGAATGGAATGCGCCACATAGCAACCAGCGATAAAATATTTGACTATCGCTTAAAAGCTACCATATTCCCCTTGCATCTACAAGAAAATTACCAATAAGATTGACATCTCGATATCTCGATTAACATGAAGCATATGGAGAATCGGCGTTTGTAAAAATAGATTGTACAAGAGTAGAGAAAGTCATGTGAGTGTAACACATCAGATTTTTTGGATTCAGGGGTCTCAAAACATGTATTTCCGGTGAAATCTCGGTATCGAAATTGTGGGTGGAATACAATACTTCCCCTACTTACTATACGTAGTAGAGAAAGTAAAAATGAATAACGAATTCCCATTTGAGAAAATAACTATTGAAAAATTTAAGGGAATAACAAGCACTATCTCGAAAATGGTTCACTCAACAAACAAAACTGTATGTGACATAAATTGTGTATTTTAACGCGATCTACATTTTTTGTGTAGTGAAATTTTGTCTATCGCTTATGGTTTACCAGTTATGCAAAAGTCGTTCACAATGAAGAATAGTTTTGGAGACATTCCCAGGAAATTCAAGATATACATTTTGTCATGAAAATATCTTAAATATATGATATTTTAATCAAAATTGTTAGAGCCATTTTTGAGAAAATTAAAATTTTCGAAAAATGTTACATGTAAAGGGTAATCTGGGGTGGGGGGATTTTCTTGAAAACCTTCGTGTCGCATCTCTGGAAGATACTGAATCTAAATACCAAGTTTGGTGTTTATCCGACTGTTCGTTTCTGAGTTATGCTGTTTGCAGACACAGACACACACACGGACATGTTTCCAAAAATGCTTTTTTTTTATTCAGGGGGTCTCAAAACATGTATTTCCGGTGAAATCTCGGTATCGAATTTTTGGGTGGAATACATTACTTCCCCTACTTACTATACGTAGTAGAGAAAGTAATCATTTACCACTTATTATTGTATCTAAATACTTGAGGGACCAAGGTTACTATTGCAATTGACAAATACATTACAATGATATCCTCTTTGCATCAATACATTCAGAATCGTTGCTATGTCTACTTCAGAAAAAGAAAAGTTCGACATAGGTAAATATTGCGTGCTACAGTGCTACTCCTCCCTCTACAAGGTCGAGGCGCTAATTATGTTACATTGGACTAGCTATCTGTACTTGTTTACACGAATCAGAGTGGAATTCATTAAGAAAGGTTAACTCTGACACCTTCGTTTCACGCCGAGCAAAACATCCGGCATTAGTTCATGTTTGCTTCTTGGGATTTGCTTCAAGCCAGTGATAAGGGCTGGGTGGAAACTAGTGCTGGTTGGATAAACGAGGAAACCTTACACTATTTGTGATCTAGGGCCACTTTTTATGCTCCCAAATGACTTTGGGAAGCTCCGCAAGAACCCAGACATTGAAATTGGAAATGTAATGCTAGAAGAGAAATTGCAGAGAAGCCTGTGGAAACCGAAGCCGATGAAACCTTTCTCCTCGAGGCAGGTTACATAACAGGAAACTGCCTGTTGCACCACTTTTTGTGTGTCGCTCTTGGAATTTGCTTTATCTTGTCGGTGTATTGTGTGTAGCCGCAAGAGCAGGATCAGTTGTTACGCTTGACGTAGTACACGCACAACATGCCGGCGACTCTTCCTCCAACCCTTGTGCTTCCTTGATGAGCAAATTCTTATGTGTTACATTCACACGACTTTCTCTGCCCACTCTTCTTTATTTTCTATACCACATACGTAGTAGGTAGAGCAGGTATTGCTTTCCACGCAGAATTTCGTATCGAAATTTCACTGGAAATACATGTTTTGAGGTCCCCTAAAGTAAGCATTTTAGAAAAATCTCCATGTGTCTCTATGAACAGCATAACTCAAAACGAAATGTCGGATAAACACCAAACTTGGTACCTTCCAAAGATGCGACACGAAAATTTTCAAAACATTCCTCCCGCCCCATACTACTCTTTATATGGAACACTTTTTAGATACTTTTAATTTTCTAAAAAAAAATGTTCGAAATATTTTGATTAAAACTCCATTTATTAAAGATATTTACTTGAAAATAACATGCACATCTTGAATTTTCTGCAAATAGCCTGTAAAGTCCTCTTCATTCAGAAGGATTTTTTATAAACGTTAAGCCATACTAGATGGAAACGTATTACACAAAAAATGTTTTTTGTGACATCAGCCGTTTTCGAGATATCGTTAATTAATGGTTCGAATTGTTCAATACTTTTTCATTATTTTCAAGTGGTGTCGATTTTCAGGTGTTTCTCGTGATTGCGTGGAAACAGTATGGAATTTTAAGGCCAGCATATAGCGTCCAGTTCTTAAACATTTGACTATCGCTATTCCCTTTGTATCTATAACGAAATGTGTAATGTAGCTATTTCCGGAAAGATTTATCTGGATTAAAATGAAGTAGATAGGAAAATAAACTTTCGTAAGAATCATTTTGTATCCACTAATAAACGATACACGATAGAGAAAGTAGTGTGAATTTAACACATCAGAATTTTTTTTCATTTATATGCTGCATTTAACATCTAAGGTCATATCGGCGGTTTTGCCGGTGGAACAGGTTTATTGTACATTAGCAATGGTGTTCTCTTGTTTACTATTGCGTTAATCTTTGGGTTTGTTTACGTTGGGTTTTCTTTATAAGCATTAAATTCACACACATACACATGCATACATTTACACTCTCTTTCATACTTCCTGGCTCTAGAAAAATTCCCATCCTCCCGCCGGGAATCGAATCCGAGACCTCTGGATTTGGAAATTACGCTGCTAAGCACCGGACTTATGAAACATTCTTACGAAGGCTTTTTCTTCTATCTACTTCAAGTTAATTGTGATGAACGTTTGCAGAAACAGTTTCATCATCTAGTATAGCCCGGGTGTTAAGGCAGGCAAAAAAGACAAAAGCGTAAGAAAAGCCACGGTAAGTTTTAAAAAGCCATAGTTTTCCCTACAGTACTTCCCGATAGTGAAACACCCACTCTCAAGGAGAAATGCAATAACAAACTTCGCAACCCAATGCAAAGGACGTCCAAGTTCCAAAATAAAAGGGCGTCCATCATCTAGAGTTTCTTGAATGTAATAGGAAAATCGAAAAGTTAAAATTGATTTTAAAAAGATAAAAACTGACATTTATAATTCAAATCAGCAGCTAGACTTCAAAAAGGCAAAAAAAAAAAGCTGATTATATCCCTACCAAATACCTCAAATCAATTATCTACACATAACTTTTGGTTTATAATCACCTAGTACATAGGCACTCTGCCTAACATCCAGCTGTATTCAGTAAACATTTAATTGTAGGTAAAAAGAACGCCAAATAAAATCTCACTGCACTTCGCGTCTATGTCACATTATTAATCGTTGTACGTGGCCTTGCGAAGCCATGGCCATTTCATTGGTTGCTTTAAGCCACGGTGCAAGGGTGCGCCACTCCTTCTGCTAAACAGTTACACCAATAACCAAAACAAAGGTTACAAAATGGCGTAGAAATGAAATATATGTTTACGCCCTCTGCCGTATTGACTAAAAGAGAAAGAGGTAGAGTGAGTGCATTCAGTTTGTCATACAGACCTCTTATCGTGATTGGTAGCCCATATCTTATCGGCTAGTGCAGGACACGCCTTTGAAAGGGTTAAAAGCTAAGGGGATGAGCGTCCAGGTTAGCGAAATGTAGAATGTGTAGTGTGAGAAGATTTTCAGGGGGTGCAAATTAAAGCTTGAGTGGTATTCATTAAATACACAGCAAGGCAACACTTTATAACAAAAAAAATAAACAGACCTGTATTCTCACAGTGATATTAATGCTAGTTGCTGCGTAGAAGCAAGCATAACTAAATAATAAATAAATAAAATAGCATGGTTTCCCTCTAATTCAAACTATAATTGGTTAATATACCTTTACTAACATATTGCTGCTCACAGGAATACAACAGGATTATAGACAAAAATATAACCCAATTTTATTGCCATAATATGTATGTCGTATTCGGTAAACCATATGCATATACGTATTCATCTCTAGTTTCTAAACATGATAGTCAATTATAACAAAAGAGTAATATAGTAAACGAATATCACCATCTGCGGACGTTTTACGGAGAGTGTTCGCTTTCTGACGAGTATGTAGACCGTCTTTCCACTTTCCTGGAATATTTTTATCCAGTAATTTAATAAACACACTTTTAAGCACTGCCGTTGCAATTGGTGTAACAGTGCGACCAGCTTCCCACATGCCCACGATACGTCCACGAGTAATTTCGCTAGTATACGGCATGACTGGTTATGAGACAAACAGTTTTGGTTTCAATAACACCAGAAAAAGCAAAGGCATCAACCTCCCCTCTTTCCCCCCTTATTGCTGTGTTATCAAGCCACTTCACTCTGCCATAGGTAAGGTGAAGGACACGCCTCAAAAGACACCAGAAAACGATACAAAATCCGCCGAAGATTTTCTTTGGCGCTCTGTTTACAAGAGCGATACAGGAGACAAAAGCGATAGTCAAATCTTTAAAAATATGGTGTGATACATTCACATGACTTTCTCTACCCTCTATCTTTATTAGTGGGTATACAAACTATTCTTACTAAACCTTATTTTTCTATCTACTGCATTTGATCCAAATAAACCTTTGCAGAAATAGCTACATTATACATTTCCTTATAAATACAAAGAGAACAGCGACATCAAATGTTTAAAAACTGTCGCTATATGCTGACCTTAAAATTCCACATTGTTTCCCTGACATCGCGAGAAACAACTGAAAATCTATGGTACTTTAATGTTTTATTTGGATTCAGGGGGGCCAGTATGTATTTCGTGAAATTTCGGTATCGAATTTTTGGGTGGAATGCAATACTTCCCCTACTTACTATACGTAGTAGAGAAAGTAAAACAGCGCGTCTCTATATGCTGGTCTTGAAATTCCTCTCTTTGCATAACCACAAGAAACAGTGGTTGAATGATTACTTTTTCTTCTTCTGATTATCGGGGGCGACTCGGCATTGATCCACTGAGGATATTGTACCTATGCCCCACAAGGGGGGGGCGCCCCGGTAGTAGGGAGGTGAGAGAAGACACCGTGCGGCCGGAACTAGGAGTGACGGCACAGCAATGACAGGGCATATACAGATTTATTCGACCTTTACTGGCAGTCGGTTTAAATGAATGACGTCATTATTAGTTCAGCGATCCTCTTGGCTCAAAGGGGAGGTGCAGAATTGAACCTTGGACTGCATGCGTTTTCGACTTCGTAAACAGGTTGGTGTACTGTGGGAAAGTAGTGTAAGCTAATGAACAATAATAAAGTATTTGGAAAATAATGTTGTTATTTTTTTAAAAAAGTTATTGTACTTACTTTAAAAACACGCCTCGTAGTTGATGTACAGAGAGGGCCAAAAAACGACGAACCGGCTACGCGGTGTTTTTCCTGTCCGCGTCCTCGGCGCTCCTTGTTGTCTGCCGCTATCATAGAAAGGCGCGGATGCAACCATACAAAATTTTTATAACTACTTTTAAAGGTTTTACTTACCAACTTTATAAAAGGAGATGCTGAAACTGGTCACCGTCGTTGTCCATATATTTTTGACACCTCTTTAGAAAACTACCCATCACTCGCCGTAGTTCACGTTGAGAAATGCTGGCAATTTCCTGACAGATATTTTGTTTTAATTCTTATAGGGTGTGTGGGTTTGTCTTGTATACTTTGTGCTAAGCTACCCCAGAGGTAGAAATCGCAGGGGATTAGGTCGGGGGACCGAGGGAGCCACAAATCTCTACTAATAATTCTGTCCTCAAACACACTTTCATTGCTCTCATCGAAATATTGGCCGTATAAGCTGTTGCAGAGTCTTGTGGGGAAAAAAGGCAAAATCATGCTCCCTGGCTGATAATTCTCTAAAAAAGGGGGGGCCAAAATTGTATTCACGTATGTACGGGCGTCAACTGTTGACTCGAAAAAATTGGCCCTATAACTCTTAGTAAGAAAAACTCTGGTAAGTAAAGCTTTTAAAAGTAGTTTTAAAAAGGTTGTATGGTTTCATCCGCGCCTTTCAATGATAACGGCAGACGGCAACGAGCGCCGAGGACGCGAACAGGAAAAACACCGCGCAGACGGTTCGTAGTTTTTTGGCTCTCCCTGTAGTATCAGAACTAGGAAGACTGCCAGAGGGAGGTTAAGGAACTTAGTCGTTCCGTGGATGTTTCACATCATTTTGCGTTAATATCAGGGGATTTTTCTTCCGGAATAGCAGGGGCTGTACGAGTTTAAAATAAGGGGCAAACGGGAGGATTGAAACCCCTCCCCCCAAAAAATTCTCAATCATTGTTGAGGCAGTATTTTATATCACCACACTGTGAATGCCAGAGTGATTGTAGTGTAACTTAACATTATTGTATGACAATGATTTGAGATGTTTGTTAATTATAATCATTGTTAGGAAATAAGTTTACACGGCCTCACTGAAACTGACAATAGGAGCGGGTAACAATGAGCGAGGGGGTGAGTTTATCAATTATAAGAGACAAACAAATGACGTCAGAGTAGCGCGCTTTTCTTTAGAAATGGAGGGAATATCTTCCCTAGAGCATATGTGTTCGTAATTTTGATTGGATATAAAAATAGACGCTAATGTTGGCGCGCTTTATTAACCAATAGCAGCTCGATTATAATCTTTAGGCATATCAGAGTGAGGGAGTATAAATTCTGAAGCCAGAGACGGGTAACGCATTGTTCAACAGAATCATTCACGGGTTACACATCGCGCAGTTTAAGAGGATCATTCACGGGTTACACGTCACACAGTTTAACAGAATCATTCACGAAGTTCACGTTACGTAATTCTACAGAATCTCTCGCGTCGTAAAGTTAGTTAAAAAATCTGATGTGTTACACTCACATGACTTTCTCTACTCTTGTACAATCTATTTTTACAAACGCCTATTCTCCATATGCTTTATGTTAATCGAGATATCGAGATGTCAATCTTATTGCTAATTTTCTTGTAGATGCAAGGGGAATATGGTAGCTTTTAAGCGATGGTCAAATATTTTTACGCTGGTTGCTATGCGGCGCATTCCGTTCTCTTTGCAAGTCCAGGACATAAAAAACTGAATAACGAATTTGAGAAAAAGTATAAGTATTGGAAAATTTAAGGGAATAACAAGCAATATCTCGAAAACGGTTCACTCAACAAAAGAAATGTATATGACATAAGTTGTGTATTTTAACGAGATCTACATTTTTTGTGTAGTAAAATTTTGTCTATCTCTTATGGTTTACCAGTTATGCAAAAGTCGTTCACAATGAAGAATACTTTTGGAGACATTCCCAGAAAATTCGAGATATACATTTTATTTGTCATGAAAATATCTTAAACATATGATATTTTCATCAAAATCGTTAGAGCCATTTTTGAGAAAATTAAAATTTTCGAAAAATGTTCCATGTAAAGGGTAGTCTGGGGTGGGGGGATTTTCTTGAAAACCTTCGTGTCGCATCTCTGGAAGATACTGAACCTAAATACCAAGTTTGGTGTTTATCCGACTGTTCGTTTTTGAGTTATGCTGTTCACAGACACACACACAGACACACACACGGACATGTTTCCAAAAATGCTTTTTACTTTCTCTACTACGTATAGTAAGTAGGGGAAGTATTGCATTCCACCCAAAAATTCGATACCGAGATTTCACCGGAAATACATGTTTTGAGAATCACTGAATCCAAAAAAAGCATTTTTGGAAACATGTCCGTGTGTGTGTCTGTGTGTGTGTCTGTGTGTGTGTGTGTCTGTGTGTGTGTCTGTGTGTGTGTCTGTGTGTCTGTGAACAGCATAACTCAAAAACGAACAGTCGGATAAACACCAAACTTGGTATTTAGGTTCAGTATCTTCCAGAGATGCGACACGAAGGTTTTCAAGAAAATCCCCCCACCCCAGACTACCCTTTACATGGAACATTTTTCGAAAATTTTAATTTTCTCAAAAACGGCTCTAACGATTTTGATTAAAATATCATATGTTTAAGATATTGTCATGACAAATAAAATGTATATCTCGAATTTTCTGGGAATGTCTCCAAAAATATTCTTCATTGTGAACGACTTTTGCATAACTGGTAAACCATAAGAGATAGACAAAATTTTACTACACAAAAAATGTAGATCGCGTTAAAATACACAACTTATGTCATATACGTTTCTTTTGTTGAGTGAACCGTTTTCGAGATATTGCTTGTTATTTCCTTAAATTTTCCAATACTTATACTTTTTCTCAAATTCGTTATTCATTTTTTTATGTCCTGAACATGCAAAGAGAATGGAATTCGCCACATAGCAACCAGCGTTAAAATATTTGACTATCGCTTAAAAGCTACCATATTCCCCTTGCATCTACAAGAAAATTACCAATAAGATTGACATCTCGATATCTCGATTAACATGAAGCATATGGAGAATAGGCGTTTGTAAAATTAGATTGTACAAGAGTAGAGAAAGTTAAGTGAGTGTAACACATCAGATTTTTTACTTTCTCTACTACGTATAGTAAGTGGGGGAAGTATTGCATTCCACCCAAAAATTCGATACCGAGATTTCACCGGAAATACACGTTTTGAGACCTCCTGAATCCAAAAAAAGCATTTTTAGAAACATGTCCGTGTGTGTGTCTGTGTGTGTGTGTGTGTGTGTCTGTGTGTGTCTGTGTGTGTGTGTGTCTGTGTGTGTGTCTGTGAACAGCATAACTCAAAAACGAACAATCGGATAAGCACCAAACTTGGTATTTGGGTTCAGTATCTTCCAGAGATGCGACACGAAAGTTTTCAAGAAAATCCTCCCACCCCAGACTACCCTTTACATGGAACATTTTTCGAAAATTTTAATTTTCTCAAAAACGGCTCTAACGATTTTAATTAAAATATCATATGCTTAAGATATTGCCATGACAAATAAAATGTATATCTCGAATTTTCAGGGAATGTCTCCAAAAGTATACTTCATTATGAACGACTTTTTCATAACTGGTAAACCATAAGAGATAGACAAAATTTTACTACACGAAAAATGTAGATCGCGTTAAAATACACAATTTATGTCATATACATTTCTTTTGTTGAGTGAACCGTTTGCGAGATATTGCTTGTTATTTCCTTAAATTTTCCAATACTTATACTTTTTCTCAAATTCGTTATTCATTTTATTATGTCCTGGACATGCAAAGAGAATGGAATGCGCCACATAGCAACCAGCGTTAAAATATTTGACTATCGCTTAAAAGCTACCATATTCCCCTTGCATCTACAAGAAAATTAGCAATAAGATTGACATCTGGATATCTCGATTAACATGTAGCATATGGAGAATAGGCGTTTGTAAAATTAGGTTGTACAAGAGTAGAGAAAGTTATGTGAGTGTAACACATCAGGTTTTTTTATGTCCTGGACATGCAAAGAGAATGGAATGCGCCACATAGCAACCAGCGTTAAAATATTTGACTATCGCTTAAAACCTACCATATTCCCCTTGCATCTACAAGAAAATTATCAATAAGATTGACATCTCGATATCTCCATTAACATGAAGCACATGGAGAATAAGCGTTTGTAAAAATAGTTTGTACAAGAGTAGAGAAAGTCATGTGAGTGTAACACATCAGATTTTTTTGTATTCAGGAGGTCTCAAAACATGTATTTCCGGTGAAATCTCGGTATCGAATTTTTGGGTGGAATGCAATACTTCCCCTACTTACTATACGTAGTAGAGAAAGTAAAAAAAATGTGAAATACGCGAATTAATAATGTGCGGCAAATAAATGATTATAGTTACATTCGAAACTATAACAGTTTCAGTCGGGTGTGTATCAAGAGTAATTATGTGAAATGAATAAAGTGTGACGGCAATAAAAGTGTAAAAACAAATTCTTTTGTCAGTGTTATCTTTTAGTAACAACTCCTTTCCGTTTACACACCCTGTTCAAGAGATTTGCTCAACTGGGTAATAATAGCTAGGCGGAGGACAAAGAACTCAAAATTAAAAATAGCAAAACAATAACAGGCGCTCAGCAAATAAGAAAACACGAAGGATACCGCGACATTGTACAATAATTTTATAAAGAACGGGGAAGGTAAATGAAATTAATCAATTCTTCAATCATGTTTAAAAGCTAATGGGGTAAGCGAGCTTATTATTAGTACAGTTACAATGGCTAGTTTTAGGCATGCGTTCATGAAGTAAGGAAGAACCCCACCTCAGAAATAGCATCATTACTGTGATGCAGTGCTATGGCCTACGAAGATTTACGTTTATTGAACGTGTGCAGTGGAGGGTTTCATTGGAAATCCCAGTTATGACGATATCCATGCAACGTTAGCTAATACTTGCGTGTGCAAAGCTCATTAGCAATCTGGTTTAATGCATAGTAATACATTCCTCCTCCTGTTACAGCGTATTTCATTTAACATTCAAATATCACTGACATTTTTTCTCCTTAATAGGCTTCCTAAGTAGGCCACACTCCCCAGTTCAGTGCTACAGCAAGACGAACTTTCTGCATTTCAGAAAAACTACCTTCAAACTTTTACTTCATCACTAAAAATAAGATATTGCCCCGTGAAACGAACCTTACGTAGAAGATTTGGATGACTTATTGTTACGTAACATGATTTATTAAATTTGTAATCGTTTCGAGGGAATTTTGAAGCAGTACTCGCTGTACCGCTTACCTGTGATAGGTAGAGGTAGTATTGTATTGGACCAAAAAATTCGCTATGAGATTCAAAATGCATTTTGAAGTTCCCTGAATTAAAAAATCTGATGTTTTACACTCACATGACTTTCTCTACTCTTGTACAAACTATTTTTACAAACGCTTATTCTCCATCTACTTCATCTTAATCGAGATAAACATTTGCAGACTCTATCTTATTGCTAATTTTCTTGTAGATGTAAGGGGAATATATATTTACAAGGGCAATATAGAAATACAGTAGCCTTTAAGCACATACATATCTCTTAATAGCTGGTTGCTAGGTGCAGCACTATTCCCTTTGCCACAGATTAATACTCTTTGCATACCCAAAACAAACAAAAAATGAATAACGAATTCCCATTTGAGAAAATAAGTATTGAAACTACAAATTGTAATCCGAACATCAGAATATGATCCCAGAATGTATGGATGTTAACTTCAATTATTTATTACACTTATGTTAGCAATGTTTGGGCACATATGGTCACTGCGATTATGTTGGACCCTTTTGCTTCTATTTTATATCAATACACAATAAATCTAATGAAGATAAGTAATAAGAAAAAATCTGATGTGTTACACTCACATGACTTTCTCTACTCTTGTACAATCTATTCTACAAACGCCTATTCTCCATATGCTTCATGTTAATCGAGATATCGAGATGTCAATCTTATTGATAATTTTCTTGTAGATGCAAGGGGAATATGGTAGCTTTTAAGCGATAGTCAAATATTTTAACGCTGGTTGCTATGTGGCGCATTCCATTCGCTTTGCATATCCAGGACATAAAAAAAATGAATAACGAATTTGAGAAAAAGTAAAAGTATTGGAAAATTTAAGGAAATAACAAGCAATATCTCGAAAACGGTTCACTCAACAAAAGAAATGTGTATGACATAAGTTGTGTATTTTAACGCAATCTACATTTTTTGTGCAGTAAAATTTTGTCTATCTCTTATGGTTTACCAGTTATGCAAAAGTCGTTCACAATGAAGAATACTTTTGGAGACATTCCCAGAAAATTCGAGATGTACATTTCATTTCTCATGACATTATCTTAAACATATGATATTTTCATCAAAATCGTTAGAGCCATTTTTGAGAAAATTAAAATTTTCGAAAAATTTTCCATGTAAAGGGTAGTCTGAGGTGGGGGGATTTTCTTGAAAACCTTCGTGTCGCATCTCTGGAAGATACTGAACCTAAATATCAAGTTTGGTGTTTATCTGACTGTTCGTTTTTGAGTTATGCTGTTCACAGACACACAGACACACACACGAACATGTTTCCAAAAATGCTTTTTTTGGATTCAGGAGGTCTCAAAACATGTATTTCCGGTGAAATCTCGGTATCGAATTTTTGGGTGGAATGCAATACTTCCCCTACTTACTATACGTAGTAGAGAAAGTAAAAACAGTCGTACTTAGTCTGGTTTTGACTATCGCTGTTATCACAGGCTTGTCTTGTCTTGTTCGATACAGATTTCCGTCATTGCTCTGGAGCACTCAGCCTTGGACATATTGTGCCACCTATATCGCTTTAAAGCCAATTCATTATGCCTGCACCTTTTACCAAGGAATACAGTAACATGGCAAGTATAGTTTCCAATTCTTCTGGTTCTAAAAGCATTTTCCCAAGCAATATACGAGGGCTGTCCTTGAAGTAGCCGACCTAACAAAGAAAACACAAAAAGTTTTGGGAAAAAATATCTTTATTTCTCTACATAGTCTCCTTTCAGCTCGATACACTTTTCCCAGCGATCTACAATAGATCCGAGACCCTGTTTATAGTGAGAACTGTCGAGTTCTGCTAAATAGCCATCAACTGCAGACTCCACCTCTTCATTGTTGGCAAATCCTTTACCACCAAGCCATTTCTTAAACTTTGACAACAGAAAATAATCAGAGGGGGCTAAGTATGGCGAATGGGTGCATGAGGAAATAATTCGAGCTTTAACTCATTGATTTTGGCCATGACGATAATGGATGTGAACTGGTGCATTGTCTTGATGAAACAGAACTTTCGTTTTCGCTAAATGCGGCCGTTTTTGCTTGATTTCATCATTCAAATGCTACAATAAGTTTGCATAATACTCACCTTTGATTGCTTTTCCTTTCTAAAGATAATCAATGAAAATTATCTCAAGCGCATTCCAAAAAACTGGCGCCATGACCTTGCTTGTAGCTGGAACTGTCTTCGCCTTCTTGGGAGCCGATTCTCCACTTTCAGTCCACCTTTGACTGTTCCTTTGTCTCAGATGTGAAGTGATGGGCCCATGTTTCATCCATGGTTATGGATCGACGCAAAAACTCGGCTTTATTGCAACGAAACATCGCCAAACACTCGACTGAAACATCCTCACGACGCTGCTTTTGTTCCATTGTGAATAAACGCGGCACCCATCTTGCGCACAGCTTTCTCATGTCTGAATTTTCAGTTAGTGTGCGATGTACAGCACTTTTTGAAATGCCTACGATGTCTACTAGCTCGCGCACTTTGTCGACAGTCATCCAATACCGTTTTGTGGATTTTCTCCACAATTTCTGGCGTGGTCCCCTCATTTGGTCGACCACAGTGATGTTCGTCTTGGCAGTTCGTACGGCCTCGCTTAAACTCTGCTACCCAATATTTTACTGTTGTTGACGAAGGAGCAGACTCCCCCAGAGTAGAATCTAGCTCAGGTTTAATATTAGTTGGACTAGGGCCTTTCAAATAAAAGTGTTGTATCACATAACGATGGCCAGTTTTATCCATGTTTACAAATTCGCTAAGAGAGTTCACTATTAATGACTGCCAAACAATTACTAAACAAAGTAGCATCGTCAAACTTCAAACTTAAGCTTTATAAGGGTGGTACTTTCTACCATAGTCATTTGTTTGAAACAACAATCACTATATATACATCAGGTCGGGTACTTCTGGGACTGCCCTCGTATCTCTTTTAGACCAAGGCCTCACAGGAGCATCTTATCACAGGCTAATTTAATGCAGTTGGAAATTTTGTTTCTCAGCTAAGCGATTGTAGCGCCTTTACATTTGCGCAAGCATAGCTTTTTAATTATTTATTTTACTGTGTTATTCCTCCATTATCAATGTAAATGAGATCGACGAATAATATGTGAACATGCTGTTTCTTGTTATTTTGTGTAGCCGTGAAAACCTAAGTAATTATCATTCTTATGTTGGCAATATTTAGCCTATTACAACTATCCTTGAGAAAGAATAGATGGTCTTGCGAGCTTTTGAAGGTATCACATAAAATTAAATAGGTAATTAATAGTGTGATATGGAGCGGAATTTCCAATTCTAAGCGAGACAGTAATATTTTCACCTTGGGTCAAAGAATATGTGTGCTAAGTTTGATCGAAATTGGTCTAACATTGTAGAAACCTGTAAGGAACATACACTGACTTTTATACACTGCCGTTTGTGAAAACTGCAACACCAAAAAAGAATTTCCCGAATAACTCCAAACTTGGTGGGAGTGTAGAAGAGTGTGCAAGCAGTAAGTGATTAGGTTTGCAGAGAGATGGGGTACACGTAGGCCGAGCAGAGCCCTCTCGAGTCGGTCCAACAAGGTCAGTGTTGCGACCAGTGTAGTCAGTGCAGAGCTCTCAAACAAGGTGGAAACAATAAAGTGAGTGCCAGTATGCCTCGTCGACGTCAAATGGAGCCATATGGGCATGTGAGCGAGTTCCAACGCGGCAGAATGATCGGTCTCCGGGAAGCGGGTTTGTCATGCCGTGACATTTCGGCTCGTACAAGGCATGCTGCTACGAGTGATGCGTGTGTGGAAGCAGTGGATAGATGAAGGTCCTACGCAGCGAAGAGCGGGTACTGGACCACAGCACGGGATGACGTCATCTTGTCCGCATGGCCATAACGGACCGTAAAGCTTTATCCACAGTGTTGGCTCGACGCTGGAGCACTGCAACAGATGTGAACTTGTCTGCATCAACGGTTCGTCAACGTCTGCTGCAGGTTAGGCTGGTTGCATGCATGCCATTACGTCGGCTTCCATTGTCCAGAAACCACAAGCTCCTCCGACTGCAATGGGCACGTGAACACCGTCACTGGGGTGCTGAGTGGCAAAATGTAGTCTTTTCGGACGAATCCCGCTTCAACGTGTCCTACAGTGATGGCCGCATACGTGTCCGGCGGTACCGTGTTGAGCGCCATAGCGGACAAACACCAGGTGTGATGGTTTGGGGCGCCATTGGTTACAACAACCGATCTCACTCGCCTCCTACGAATTGAGGGCACTTTGAACAGCAACCGGCACCTAACGGTGGTTGTAGAGGCTGAGGCACTCCCCCTGCTTCAGGCATCTCCACAGGCCATACTTTAACAGGATAATGCCCGGCCACATATTGCGAGGAATGTACAAGCCTTCTTCGAAGAGCGACGGGTATTACTCGCGCAAAACTTCTGGAATCGTGACCTTGATTGCCAACCCAGCTGCCGAGCCTAGGAATGGTTTATGTTTAGCTTTATCAACGAAAGCGATATAACACCTTTGCTTACTCACAGTGCGTAACACATACAGTCTGCATAGAAAGTGTCTGCATCTGGTTGTAATTTTAAAGAGAGCTGCAATATCTAAATAGTACTTATTTGATATTTGTTATATTTATAACCATGGCTCCTATGTTTTCAAAGTTAAGTGGTAAGGTGTTACATAGTCAAAGTAGGGAAATAATTGCAAATGTCATCGACTTCATGAAACAAGAAGCAGAGATGAAGGAAGAAATTATATCCGAGTTCCACAAAAGCCTTATGAGAGTGAAAGAAAGAGTAGTCAAAGCAACTGGTGTTTCACCGAGTTCCGTTTCCAGAGTTCTCAAAGATAAGAGAAAAAAACATGATGAAAGAGTACCATTTGACACACCTGGGAAGAAACATAAGGTCCCTAAACGTATTACAGAAATAGACGATTTCGAATGCGTCATTCGGCACACGATTCACAATTCCTATGTGGAAGAAAAAACTGTGCTAACAATAAGCAGATTGCTCATCCAGCTGAAAGACAGCAGAAACTTTCAAGGTGGTGCTACAAATCTCAGAAAAATTATTAAAGATTTAGGGTTCAAATGGAAGAAACCGAAATCAAATAGAAGAGTTCTAACAGAAAAGCAAAATAAATAAATAAATAAATAATAATAAAAATAAAAAAAATAAAAATAAAAAGTAAATGTTGCCATGATAGCTTAGTCGGTTAGAGCAACGGCACGGGAAGCCTAAGATCCGTGGTTCAAATCCCGGCTATGGCATTGAATTTTTCAGTCTGGTTCTACCTTTCCAAATGACTATAATTTTATATGTACTTATATCAGTGTGTACTTATATCAGCATCAATTTTCAAGGTGGTGCTACAAATTTCAGAAAAATACTATAATGTATGAAGATGAGTCATACATACACAGCAGTCATACAGCATCTAAAAGTTGGAGTGACGATAGCGAATTAGGTTTGCAGGCACCGGTTGCCAAAGGGCAAATACTTATTATCGTTCGTGCTGTTGGAAAGATCGGCTTCGTTCCAAATGCCCTTCTTTTACAAGTCGCAACAAACAACAGGAGATCTTCATCAAGAAATGAATACAGAAAATTACATGAAGTGAATCAACGCCATGTTGATACCTAATATGCCTCCTGGGTCTGTTCTGGTCATCGACAATGCTTCACAATGCGTCAACACTCAAATTCACAAACCACTTACCTCAATTCCTTGAAAGAAGAAATGAGAGCTTGGTTACTTAGACATAAAGCTTTAGATGAAAGCATGAGTAAAACAAAGCTATATAACTTAATTAAAGCCAACAAACAGCTTCAGAAGTCATACATACTTGACCAGATAGTAATACAACATCGCCATAATGTACTTAGACTGTCATCGTATCGCCCAGATCTAAACCCAATCGAATTAATCTGGGCTGATGTCAAAAATGGGTGGCATGCAGAAATATCACTTTTAAATTAAAATATTTGGAGCAGTTATAACGCCAGCAATTTGCTGAAATTGGAAGGCCAGAATGGGAAAATGTATGGCGACATGCTGAATAAATTAAGAATCATTATTCCGAAAAATACGGAATTGCAGAAAATCAAACAGAAATAATTCTCATGCAGGATAATGGTGCAGAAAGTAGTGACAGCAGTGATGACGGCAATAATGTGAGTGATTCCGCAGAAGAGGAAGGGTTGTTAGATGTGGAAGAATTGGAGGCAATGATTGACAGCGTTTTTTATATTAAGCGCTTTTTACAGCATGGATTTTAATATACTGTATATAACTAAGTTTATCAGCGCAACACAGTGCATAACCGTTGTGGATATTTGACGATGACTGTCCCTCGCACTCCTGCAGCATTCAGTCGATCGGTCACCACCTGATGGTAAGCAACTCGCATCATAGCTCTCATTAAGATTTTCACGTGTCTAGAACTGTTGCGCCGATTATACCATTGCTTCCCTGGCCTGCACTTCGCCTGACATGTCGCCCATCGAACATGTCTGGGTTATGGTTGGTCGACACCTGGTGCGTCACGGTCCTCCAGTAACCAGTGTCACGGATTTTGGGCTGTGTGGAGTGAAATCCCTCAGGAACTTATTCAGAACCTTTTTGATTCAATGCCACGGCGTATAGCAGCTCTAATTGCAGCGCATGGAGGCCACACCAAATACTGAATATTAGGGCTCAAAGGTCATGTATAGATTTGAAAAGTTTATCATTTGTTACCTATCATGTATCAAACCCGTGGTACTAAATTCATTGAATTCATGCGTTTCCTTCTTGGTGTTGCAATTTTCACAAACGGCAGTGTACTTTAAGATATTAGCAAGAAAGGCTAAAATTTGACTTTTTGAGCCTTAATTGTTTTCACCGAAGAGTCTTCTCAAAGCTAGGTAGTGCTTGAAGATTTATCAGCGTGAAAGGATAAGGTCTTCCAGTACGCGTCACAAAGCTGATTAGCGTGCTTTCACCTTGACGTATGATTCACACTGCATGTTCGTCATGAACACGTGAAAATTGATGCATCTTAATATTTAGTTACTGAATCAGTGACAATTCTGCTGTAAGAATATTAACAGTTTCAGCCAGTTGCTGTGTCTATCGTCACAGTTTTATCGTTTTCGCTATTTCACTCTCATTTTATTACCCATTTCGTGCACTTGTTTTTCAGGAAATGAAACACATTCGTAACTTCTTTGTACATTATAGCTATCATGCGTCACTTTTCCTCTTCAAATGGAAACAAATCTGATGTGCTATGTTCACACACTTTCTCTACCACCTCTTTTAGAACCGTTCTTACAAAAGCATATTGTTCTATGTACTTCAAGTTAATCGAGGTGAATTTTTGCAGAAATAGTTTCATTACATATTTTGATTAAAGGTGGGTACAAACTTCATGATTCATGAAAAACAAAGGAATGGTGACCAAGCACTTCAAATAACATAAAATAGTGGAAAATTCTAAGAACAACGAATAACTGGAAAATGCTTAGTGCCACAAAAATTATATTAGATAAAATTCATGGTTTTAACAATATCTTAATTTTTGTTTTTTGACTGTTTAAAATTATACAGAAGTGGGTGTACAAAATTCCTTCCGAATGAAGAGAGCTTCACAGATTCTTGCCAGAAAATTGAAGATATAAATTTTACTTTTCACGCAGATAACTTACACATAGATCCATGTTTGAGAACATCCTAAAGAATGACAATTTTTCTGAACTTAAATACGATTTTTGGTACTTAATACTACTTCTCATTTTGGAATTATAGTGCCTAGAACAAACACACGAACACGGAATTTTTCTAAAATACTGTTGTTTTTTATTCAGGAAGACTCAAAACGAGCATTTCCGGTTAAATTGAATACGGAATTTTTGGATGTAATACAAAACAAACACACACACACACACACACACACACACACACACACACACACACACTAACTTTCCTATTTTTTTAAATCAGGGAAACCCAAAACGCACATATCCAATGAAATTTGAGTGTCGAATTTTATTGATGGAGTCCAATATTTCCTCCAGCTTGTTTACCTAAGTGGTTGAAAAACTAAAAATGGAAATTTTTCTCATTGACCGCTCGTCTTACTTTGAACTATGCTTAATATTCTATAACTCCTTAATCCTTTGAAAGCTTTTCGTAATCCTGAATGTTTAACTTGCTGCTGTTATCAAATATTCAGGAGATTGCATACAGGATTATTTGAAGTACATCCTGGCTGTAGTTGGAAATGCTAGAATAATTATTTAAAGGCATGAATCAATATACAGTGACGATACTACTATACCGTCTCTCGAGATACGAACCTCGGCGTATTGCATGTGAAAGGAGACAATAACCTTGAATGATGCGGTTGAATGTGGTGGTTTTCAAGTGGAAAGTGAAAGTTTTCGTGTCCACAAAATCCTTGAAGTGGCTGCTCTGGGTCTTAGATTCACAACAAAGCACGGTAATTGAATTTTTTACTGTCCCGAGATAAGTATTTCTGTTGCTAGAGTTCACTTCGGCGTTAACCCATAAAGAAACTCAATGAGGCAAATAGTTAAGGGAAAAAAATCCTTATATATTGCATTCACATGATTTTCACTGCTGACTCTTCTACAAATTACTCATACAAAAACGATTTCTTCTATCTACGTATGTTAATCAATATAAGCTTTCATTAACATTTACAGTTTTTTAGGTATAGGAAAGATACAGTAGGCTAAAGCGATAGCCGGATTTTTAAAATCGGTATGTGATTGTTTGAAATTCCACGCTCTTCGCATAACCACAAGAAAAAACGAATAACTTACCACTTGAAAAAATCTGATGTGTTACACTCACATTACTCTCTCTACTCTTGTTCAAACTATTTTTACAAACGCTTATTCTCCAAATGCTTCATGTTAATCGAGATGTTAATCTTATTGCTAATTTTCTTGTAGGTGCAAGGGGAATTGGTAGGCTTTAAGCGATAGTCATATATTTTAAGAGCTGCTTGCTATGTGGAGTATTCCATTCTCTTTGCATTACCAGGACAAAAAAAATGAATAACGAATTTGAGAACAAGTGTAAGTATTAGAAAATTTACGGGAATAACAAGCACTATCTCGAAAATGGTTCACTCAACAACAAAAATGTATATAACATAAATTGTGTATTTTAACGCGATCTACATTTTTTGTGTAGTAAAATTTTGTCTATCTCTTATGGTTTACCAGTTATGCAAAAGTCGTTCACAATGAAGAACACTTTTGGAGACATTCCCAGAAAATTCAAGATATACATTTCATTTGTCATGAAAATATCTTAAACATATGATATTTTAATCAAAATCATTAGAGCCATTTTTGAGAAAATTAAACTTTTCTAAAAATCTTCCATGTAAGGGGTAATCTGGGGTGGGGGGATTTTCTTGAAAACCTTCGTGTCGCATCTCTGCAAGATACTGAACCTAAATACCAAGTTTGGTGTTTATCCGACGGTTCGGTTTCTGAGTTATGCTGTTCACAGACACACACCCGGACATGTTTCCAAAAATACTTTTTACTTTCTCTACTACGTATAGTAAGTAGGGGAAGTATTGTATTCCACCCAAAAATACGATACCGAGATTTCACCGGAAATACATGTTTTGAGACTCACTAAATCCAAAAAAAGCATTTTTGGAAACATGTCCGTGTGTGTGTCTGTGTGTCTGTGAACAGCATAACTCAGAAACGAACCGTCGTATAAACACCAAACTTGGTATTTAGGTTCAGTATCTTCCAGAGATGCAACACGAAGGTTTTCAAGAAAATCCCCCCACCCCAGACTACCCTTTACATGGAACATTTTTCGAAAATTTTAATTTTCTCAAAAATGGCTCTAACGATTTGGATTAAAATATCATATGTTTAAGATATTGTCATGAGAAATGAAATGTATATCTCAAATTTTCTGGGAATGTCTCCAAAATTATTCTTCATTGTGAACGACTTTTGCATAACTGGTAAACCATAAGAGATAGACAAAATTTTACTACACAAAAAATGTAGATCGCGTTAAAATACACAATTTATGTCATACACATTTCTTTTGTTGAGTGAACCGTTTTCGAGATATTGCTTGTTATTCCCTTAAATTTTCCAATACTTATACTTTTTCTCAAATTCGTTATTCGTTTTTACTTTCTCTACTACGTATAGTAAGTAGGGGAAGTATTGCATTCCACCCAAAAATTCGATACCGAGATTTCACCGGAAATACACGTTTTGAGACCTCCTGAATCCAAAAAAAGCATTTTTAGAAACATGTCCGTGTGTGTGTCTGTGTGTGTGTGTGTGTGTGTGTGTGTGTGTGTGTGTGTCTGTGTGTGTGTCTGTGAACAGCATAACTCAAAAACGAACAATCGGATAAGCACCAAACTTGGTATTTAGGTTCAGTATCTTCCAGAGATGCGACACGAGGGTTTTCAAGAAAATCCCCCCACCCCAGACTACCCTTTACATGGAACATTTTTCGAAAATTTTAATTTTCTCAAAAACGGCTCTAACGATTTTGATTAAAATATCATATGTTTAAGATATTGTCATGACAAATAAAATGTATATCTCGAATTTTCTGGGAATGTCTCCAAAAGTATTGTTCATTATGAACGACTTTTTCATAGCTGGTAAACCATAAGAGATAGACAAAATTTTACTACACGAAAAATGTAGATCGCGTTAAAATACACAATTTATGTCATATACATTTCTTTTGTTGAGTGAACCGTTTGCGAGATATTGCTTGTTATTCCCTTAAATTTTCCAATACTTATACTTTTTCTCAAATTCGTTATTCATTTTTTTTATGTTCTGGACATGCAAAGAGAATGGAATGCCACACATAGCAACCAGCGTTAAATTATTTGACTATCGCTTAAAAGCTACCATATTCCCCTTGCATCTACAAGAAAATTATCAATAAGATTGACATCTCGATATCTCGATTAACATGAAGCATATGGAGAATAGGCGTTTGTAAAATTAGGTTGTACAAGAGTAGAGAAAGTTATGTGAGTGTAACACATCAGATTTTTTTTTCACGTCCTGGACATGCAAAGAGAATGGAATGCGCCACATAGCAACCAGCGTTAAAATATTTGACTATCGCTTTAAACCTAGCATATTCCCCTTGCATCTACAAGAAAATTACCAATAAGATTGACATCTCGATTAACATGAAGCATATGGAGAATAAGCGTTTGTAAAAATAGTTTGTACAAGAGTAGAGAAAGTCATGTGAGTGTAACACATCAGATTTTTTTGTATTCAGGGGGTATCAAAACATATATTTCCGGTGAAATCTCGGTATCGAATTTTTGGGTGGAATGCAATACTTCCCCTACTTACTATACGTAGTAGAGAAAGTAAAAAGTATTTGAAAATTCAAAACCAATGTCTTGGAAATGGTCATCGTCACAACAAATTTATTTGGCATAAATTGTGTGCTTTAACAAGATCTACAGTTTTAGTGTGTATTAAGAGGTTGTCTGGTCTTCGAGTATACCAGTTGTACGAAAGCCATTTCCGCAAAAAATGCAAGATATATTGTATGCAAATATCTTAAAAATGTGGCATTTTAATACAAGTAGTTAGGCCATTTTTGAGAAAATAAAAAAAAAGAATATTTTTCCATACAAAGGGTAGTTTGGGCTGTGAGGATTTTCCGGAAAATCTTCGTTTCGGAGCTTTGGAAGATGCTGAACTTATTTTTTCTTATTTATGGACGCTCTTTAGCCTCTGTTCTTAGCGTCCCATTCTATATTGGGCGTGAAAGACTGGTAATTTAGCTCAGAGGCCTCTTATCAGGCTTGAGGTTTTTTTACTTGCCGTAAATCTACGAAACGGGACCGCGGACTTTACTTCCCTTCCGAAGGAAGCCATGTGTAGGATTTTTACGTCCGAAAAAATCCATGCCCTCCGCCGGGTTGAGACAGAATGTACCCGAGGTAATTTTGTTAGATGCTAAATTATTCTATGTTTAATCTAATATATAAATGATATATGTTTACAATGTAAAAACCATGTAAATAATTTCTGTATAATGTAATATTTGTCGTGTACACAATGTTCCTGTTTAACTAGGTTTAGAACGTCTTGATCTATGCAGTTAGGGTAGAAACGTGATGTTCACATGGTCAGCAAAAACGGGATCTTTTGTGTATGAATTGTTTGTTTCCGCTCCGGAAGTATGGAGCGAGGCAAATATAATATAACGGTAGCTTTACCGTTGACTTTTAGGTTAAGCAGTTCATAATTGACATTCAGTAGAAGACAGTACACAGTGGAAGACAGTTGAAGTTGTTAAGCAGTTCACATTCAACAATTGGCGCGCAAAATGGTGATATGTCAACAGGAATATTTATGTAGTGTTAGAGTGAGGAATTAACAATAAATAGCCATAAGCCAAACATTACAGTGTGTATTCAATTCTTCTATAAACTCCCAGTACCACAACTGAGATCGACGAGCTTATCAAATATCATGATAGGCAGAGTCCATGCTAAAATAACCGCTGAGAACCAACTAGCCAGGATAACAGCGAGAAGGACTACAAGACGAAGCCACGTCGGGTAAAGAAAAAGGTACAGTGAATTTTAACATTAATTCTATCTCTACCACTATACCGCGTTCGACTCCAACCCGAGCAGGCATCGAACTCGGGACTGCTACCAACGGCGCAGTCGTCGAAACAATATGCAGGGGTACCGACGCAGGGTTTGAACTCGTGACATTTTTCTTCAAATGCTGTGTTTTGGATTCGGGGAATCTCAAAATGTGCATTTCCGATGGATTTTCGGTATCGAATATTTGGGTGGAATGCAATACAACCTCTACTTACTATGGCTAAGTGGTAGAGAAAGTTGGGATGTTTAAAAGACTAATGGTCGTGTTTTTTCTAAGCCGCGTCAATAATAAGTGACACTCGGGTAAAGATGCAACACCTACTGCAACTTAGTTTGTGTTTATCGTAATACTAGGCAGAAACAACCGACGTTGCCCGCGCCTTTGACGGTTTTGGTGAAACGCAAATTTTTCAAATATTTATTTACACTTAAAGCAATTACAATATTGCTTATATTCAACTCTTTTAATTTGACCATCTCACCTTCATTAAACTTTTATTGTTGAAAACGCAGACCCATTCATGTTGAACATCCTTATAATTGCCCCCCGACGAGCCTTTTCCATTTCCTCTCCCATTTCGGGGTTGGTTTTTGTTATACCATCCCTAAAACAGTGAAGAGAACGTGATTTATAGTTTTATTCAACACCAGTGTTGAGAAAACAGGTCAATTCGACCTGAAAAACCTTGCTTCCCGTGATTACTATCCTCCCCCCTCTTCGTTTAGGGGTGGTTTTATTGCGATAGCATCCCCACAGTATTTTTACTCTTGTCGTAAAGAATGTGTGTAACAGGTTTCCCATTCGTACTGAAAATCCTCCAAAGTACCTCCCATCAAACAATTGTCAATCCCATCTCCCATTAGGGTTCCTAAAAGAATGAAGGGAGCAACATTCATGGTTCTTTTTTAGCAAAAGTATTAATAAAAACAGGCCCATTGATGCTGAGAATCCTCCAAAATTGCCCCCCGTCAAACGTTTTCCACCCCCGCTTCCTTTAGGGGTGGTTTGTCAGGCCACAGTCCTGCTGGCTTTGAAATTCCACACTTTGAACGATCAAGCAAACGCTTATTCTCCATCTACTTCATGTTAATCGAGATAAACATTTGCAGACTCTATCTTATTGCTAATTTTCTTGTAGATGTAAGGGGAATATAGATTTACAAGGGCAATATAGAAATGTAGTAGCCTTTAAGCACATACATATCTCTTAATAGCTAGTTGCTAGGTGCAGCACCATTCCCTTTGCCACAGATTAATACTCTTTGCATATCCAAGACAAAAAAAATGAATAACGAATTCCCATTTGAGAAAATAAGTATTGAAAAATTTAAGAGAATAACAAGCAATATCTCGAAATTGGTTCACTCAACAAAAAATATATATGACATAAATCGTGTATTTTAGCGCGATCTACATTTTTTGTGTAGTAACATTTTGTCTATCTCTTATGGTTTACCAGTTATGCAAAAGTCGTTCACAATGAAGAATACTTTTGGAGACATTCCCAGAAAATTCAAGATATACATTTTATTTGTCATGAAAATATCTTAAACATATGATATTTTAATCAAAATCGTTAGAGCCCTTTTTGAGGAAATTAAAATTTTCGAAAAATGTTCCATGTAAAGAGTACTCTGTGGTAGGGGGATTTTCTTGAAAACCTTCGTGTCCCATCTCTGGAAGATACTGAACCTAAATACCAAGTTTGGTGTTTATCCGACTGTTCGTGTCTGAGTTATGCTGTTCACAGACAGACACACACACACACACACACACGGACATGTTTCCAAAAATGCTTTTTTTGGATTCATGAGGTCTCAAAACATGTATTTCCGGTGAAATCTCGGTATCGAATTTTTGGGTGGAATACAATACTTCCCCTACTTACTATACGTAGTAGAGAAAGTAAAAATGTATTTGACATAAATTGTGTGTTTTAAGCAACAGTAAATTTTTTATCTCTCGTGGTTTAAATTAAAATTAAATTGAGTTTTATTTATGGACGTTCTTTAACTACTATGGTTCTTAGCGTCCCATTCCATTGGGCATGAAAGACCGGTAATTTTGTTCAGAGGCCTCTTTATCAGGCTTGAGGTTCTTTACGTGCCGTAAATCTACGACACGGGACCACCGGTTTTACTTCCCTTCCGAAGGAAGCCATGCTAAGTATTTTTTCCCAGCAATACATAATATTATAGAAAATCCATTCAGAATGAAGAAATTCAGGCTATTCGCAGAAAATTCAAGATATACATTTTATTAGTACTGCAAGTACCTTAAATATATGATATTTTAATCAAAATCATATAGCCTTTCTTGAGTAAATAAAAAAACCAAAACATTTTCCATGATAGGGGCATTTTTTGAAAATATTTGTCCAGCATCGTTAGAAATAGTTGAACTTAAATACCAGGTTAATATTTAACCAAATATCGTTGTTGAGAAGTGCTGTTCACAGACACGAAAGGTTTTTTTTCTATAAAGTGTTTTTCTTCTTCTTTTTATTTAGGGTGCTTCAAAGCATGTATTTCCCTTAAAATGCTATAGGTACATGATAGAGAAAGTAAATCAGCAGGTATTTGGTTTTAGATAATCCCACGAGAGATTGTGAATTTATCTGATCAAACTCTCGAATCGACTTTTAAGACTATTCCATGAATGAAATGTAACATACAAATAATAATAATAATAATAATAATAATAATAATAATAACTGCTTTCTTACTTATGTTATTTAAAATCAAATCACCATTGCGTTAGATGTCAGATCACGGCAAACAGGCGAATGTATTACGGAATACTAACCAATGCTACCAACAGTGGGAATGAAAACAAGATAAGTTAAAATCAGAACACAATAAAAGCCCTTTTTTTTAATAATCTATTCCGAAATTTACACTACTTGAATGTGCACTGATTAAAACACAGTTTAAGAAATCTGCTGGTTTTCGGTAATGGAAACTGAAGTGGATGTTGAGGTAGTAGGATTCCGTAAGTTCTCTAAATTTTATAAACGAGATGGATGACGTATATCTGCATACTGATACTATAACGGTTGGTTCAGTGGTGAGCAACGTTTCATATGATAACTTTGCATCCTTGTAAGCATATTACAAGATAAGCGACCAGGATTGGTCGATGTCTGAGGCATTGCTAAACGTTATTGGTCAGTATGAAATATGCTGCGTATGAATGGAGTAGTCGTTACAATTCGTCTTTGAAATGAAGGTGAATCGAATAAAGAATTCGTCGATTGTCCGAAAGAAACTCTTATGTAATTATGTTATTTAACTGCTTAAACTAAAAGGGAGACCGAGCAAGGTGGCGCCGAGGTAACGTATGCGACTCGATTCGGAAGGTCCCAGGTTAAAATCCCAGGGGCCGAGCAACTTAGCCGAAGATTTTTTCGCGGTTGTCCTTGGTCACTAGGCGAATGCTGAGTTGGATAATTTGATCCGCGAATTTTCCTATCATCACTTTCATCATTACATGGTATTTCCTTCTTCACCACCATACCAGCCATTGGCCTGATCATCCATTCTGGATATGCTACGAGGGGGCATTCAAAAAGTTTTGCAAGCACCCTATCCATTGTTGGACAATGATTGTTACAAAAATGTAACTAGTGCAGCTGGCAATAATTGACCTTAAGCTATCAAAATAGCTAATATTCCTAGTCGTACAGTCAACAGCTGGTGATAAATCATGATATTTCTAAAGAGAACATTAGATTCTACATTTTCACACGTTACAAGCTAGGTGAAAGAACACAATAAAGAAAGGTGGGGAAGCCACGAGGACTCGTTAGCTGTTAATGGTGATCAAGTGTGTTCATTTGATACCATTGCAAAGTGGATACGATCATTTGAAGAAGGGCGAGAGACTTTGAAACAACCCTCGTTCTGGCGGCCTCGGGAAGCTGTGAACGAAAGAACAATTTAAAGAGTAAGGAACTTAAATTGAAATTGAGTTTTATTTATGGACGCACTTTAACTACTATAGTTCTTAGCGTCCCATTCTATATTGATCGTGAAAGACCGGGGATTTTACTCAGAAGGCCTCTTTATCAGGCTTGAGGTTCTTTTACGTGCCGCAAATCTACGACACGGGACCACCGCCTTTACTTCCCTTTCGAAGGAAGCCATGCTAAGGATTTTTACGCCCTCCACCGGGTTTGAACCTGCGAACTCGGGAACTAAAGGCTAGCACGGTACCACTAGGCGACGAAGCACGACACTGAGGAACTTGGTGGAGGAAAATCGACATATTATTGAGATGCTAAGTATGGAAGTCGGTAGCATTGACTGTATACTCCATTAAATTTAAAGCTGCGAAAAAGCTTCCGCATTCTCTAACCAATGCAGAGGAGAAAGGAATGTGCAAATAAAATGCTGAGCATGTTTCCACCTAATGGCCCTAAACGTTTGACAGAGTATGTATGCACTGGTGATGAAAGTTTGATTTATTGCTATACCACACCAAATAAAGCTTAGAATCGTGTCTGGGTAAATGAGAATGATCCAAGAACAGTCGTTCTTCGACAAGATTTTCGTTCTCGGAAGCGAATATTCACCGTGTTCAACTATGAAGGACCATTAGTGGTTGACTGCATGCCAGAAAGAATGACAATCAATGGAGAATACTATGACTCTTATGTTTTGAATCCTTTATTAGAAGAACTGAGTGACAGCGTCCAAAGACAGGAACTTCAAGGCTATTGCTTTTGCATGACAATGCGTCTCCTCACAGAACAGCGGCAAAATTGAGGACACTGGAAGCCACTTAAGGCCAATTGCTTGACCAACCACCTTACAGTCCTGACCTTGCACCGTGCGACTTCTGGCTGTTTGCTCGAGTGAAATCTTGCATTGCTGGAAAACCTTTTAAACGAGTGCAGGACCTTGCTGAGGCTATAAATTCAGCTCTGTTGACAATACCTCAATCTGAGTATCGTAGTGCACCGCCTACAACTGTGTGTGGAGAGATGGAGACTACTTTGAAGGATTGTGAGGATAAGTTTTTGAATTCTATCCTTAGTGTAGATTTTAACATGACACAAAACTCCTATGATCCAGAGTTTGCTTACTCCTCGACAGATTACTGACCCAAGACATTGGGCTGATCATCCGTCCTTATATGCTATGATCTAGAGTTTGCTTACTCCTCGACAGACTACTGACCCAAGACACTGGGCAGATCACCCATCCTGGATATGCTATGATCTAGAGTTTGCTTGCTCCTCGACAGGCTACTAACACAAGGCATTGGGCTGATCACTCATCCTGGATATGCTATGATCCAGAGTTTGCTTGTTCCTCAACAGGCTATGACCCAAAGGTATTGGGCTGATCACTCATCCTGGATATGCTATGATCTAGAGTTTGCTTGCTCCTTGACAGGCTACTAACACAAGGCATTGACCCGGATTTTTGTCGAAAAATTATCTTCAGCGACGAAGCCCACTTTTGGATGGATGGTTGTGTTAACAAACAAAATTGCGCTATTAGAGCAATCACAATCCAATGCAGATTCAAGAACGACAATTTCATCCCCAAAAGGTTACTGTGTGGTGTGGATTTTGGTATGGTGGAATCATTGGTCCATAGTTTTTCCAAGATGAAGATGGAGAAAGCTCTAATTGTCAAAGGAGAAAGATACCGGGCTCTTATAAGGGACTATTTTTGGCCTCAATTGGATGGTATGGATCTCAGAAACATCTGGTTCCAGCAAGAAGGTGCCACATGTCATACTGCTCTCGAAACAATCGATCTTTTGAAGGAGAAGTTCAGAGGTTTCATCATCTCCCGTGGTGGTATTAACTGACCCCCGAGGTCCTGTGATTTAACGCCGTTGGATTACTTTTTGTGGGGTTATGTTAAATCTCGTGTTTATGACAACAAGCCAGAAACAGTAAATGATCTTACGAATAACATCACGCGTGTTATTCGTGAAGTTGGACCTAATTTATGTTCTTCTGTCATTGAAAATTGGTTCAACCGTATACGCGCAACCCAACAAAGTCACAGCGGTCACTTAACTGATGTTCTCTTCCACACGTAATGACATTAATTATGTTCCAAAATAAAATAAGAATTAAACCTCTATCATTTATAGAAAGTTTTTATTTAAGTTCAAAGATAGGACACTCTTGTTGAAAGACCCTATATATACCGCGTGAGTCTTCTCATCCTGCGGATTGGTAACTAGGCAACGCTACATTTTATTGACGATGCGAAATGCATGTGCTGACACCGCATTCACCAGCCCGCTGATTAGGGCTACGGTGGCGCTCTATGTTAACGTGCTCTAGTAGCGCAGTAGTTAACATCCTGGAAAGTCGCGGCGAAGAGTTCAAATCTCGCCTGCGAATAAATGAGTTTTTTATTCATTTCTTGCATTTATTTATGATGTTCATTAAAGCATATTCTAATAAGTAACAATTTGTGTTTTAAAGAAATTCAAATAATTAAACTAATTAAGTGAAACGACACTTCCATGCCAAACTATCAGTTCCAGTTAAATTTACTATACATAAAATACCTTCAAGTAGCATTATTTGAACCTGGGACCTTCATTACTGAAGGCCAACGCGCACAGTGTTATGCTACGAGTGCAAGTCGCTGCACGTACAGTGGTGCAAAGCAGTCGTTTCGGCCGAAATTGATACGATGCAATGAACAGTGTTTACGGCATAGCCTGTACAATACCGGGACTGCATAACTTCTCAATCCGCAGGCTGAAAAGACACCTGGTATATAGATTTTTTTAAGGGAATTCGAATTAGTGGATTTTTTGAGAATCATCGTGTTGTATCCTTGAAAGATACCGAACTTAAATACCAAATATAGTGTAAAAAGTCTCTCTCTCTCTCTCTCTCTCTCTCTCTCTCTGAATAAGAAATGCAACCTCAAATGACCTTAAAGGTGAACATTTATAAACGTGGAAACAAACGGACGGCAAGTCCGCTGAAAACAAAGAAAAAGCAATGAAGAAAACTGTGTGGGTATGCAGTGACGTCATAGTCACGTTTTCTGGCTATGTAAATCACTTGTTTGAATTCCTCGGGTGATCAAACTAACGCAACACCTTTGTTAAACTGAACTGAAGGAAATGGAATTTGTGTACGAAATGTGGGAGCGTGGAAACAAAAGCGTCGATATGATTCAAGTCAATGTTGGCTGGCGTGGGAGAATGGCCTGCCTTCGTAACCCGTCAACAAGACAAGTAGAACAGAAAAAAAAGAGGGTGTTTCACATACAATGCGGGCAATATCACTGCAAGCAGATAACTTTGGTATTGTTCTCGTACATGCATAGCATTCGATTTCAGGCGCGTTCGTGTTGTGGCCTCAGTAAAATATATTATTATTACCGTTATTATTATTATTTTATTCTCTTCTGCTCAACCACACAAAAATCCTGAACACAACATCCTGAACAAGGTAAAATATATCCAAAGAAACGCAAAACAGAAATAACTCAAACATTAGAACAACAAACTTAAGTTAATTGAAAATATAACAAACTAGGTTAAAAAGTAATAAATATCTTAAAAATCTAATGTGAAATACTCACCCCACTTTCTGTACGCTCTATCGTTTATTAATGGGTATACAAATTATTCTTTCGAAAGCTTATTTTCGTTTTAATCCAGATAAACCTTTCTGGAAGCAGCTACATTACACATTTCGTTATAAACAGAACGGGATAGCCATAGTCAAACGTTTAAGAAATGGACGCTATATGCTGGCCTTAAAATTCCATACTGTTTCCATGCAATCGTGAGAAACAACTGAAAATCGATGGGACTTAGAAAAAATGACAAAGTATTGAACAAATCGAAGAATTAATAACGGATATCTCGGAAATGGCTGGTGCTACAAAAAATGTATTTCAAATAAATTGGTGTTTTAAAGATATCTACATTTTCTTGTGTAGTATATTTTCGTCTGTGGCTTAACGTTTACCAGTTATATAACATTATACATAATTTCTTCCAAATGAAGTAGACTTCACAGGCTATTCCCAGAAAATTCAACATATACATACATTTTATTTGTAATGTAAATAAATATCTTTCATATGTGGTATTTTAATCAAAATCGTTGGAGCCATTTTTGAGAAAACAAAAAATTCCAAAAAATGCTCCATGTAAAGGGTAGATTGGAGTGGATGGATTTTCTTGAAATCTTTGTGTGCGCATCTTTGGAAGGTGCTGAACATAAATACCAAGTTTGGTGTTTATCCTCCTTTCGTATTTGAGTTAGTGCTGTTCACAAACACAGATAGATACACACAAATAGATACACCTTTTTCTAAAAATCTGATGTGTTACACTCACATGACTTTCTCTACTCTTGTAACACTATTTATACAAACACTTATTCTCCATCTACTTCATGTTAATCGAGATAAACATTTGCAGACTCTATCTTATTGCTAATTTTCTTGTAGATGTAAGGGGAATATATATTTACAAGGGCAATATAGAAATACAGTAGCCTTTAAGCACATACATATCTCTTAATAGCTGGTTGCTAGGTGCAGCACCATTCCGTTTGCCACAGATTAATACTCTTTGCATATCCAAGACAAAAAAATTAATAACGAATTCCCGTTTGAGAAAATAAGCATTGAAAAATTTAAGGGAAAAACAAGCAATATCTCGAAAACGGTTCACTCAACAAAAAAAAATGTATATGACATAAGTTGTGTATTTTAACGCGATTTACATTTTTTGTGTAGTAAAATTTTGTCTGTCTCTTATGGTTTACCAGTTATGGAAAAGTCGTTCACAATGAAGAATACTTTTGGAGACATTCCCAGAAAATTCAAGATATACATTTTATTTGTCATAAAAATATCTTAAACATATGATATCTTAATCAAAATCGTTAGAGCCATTTTTGAGAAAATTAAAATTTTCGAAAAATCTTCCATGTAAAGGGTAATCTGGGGTGGGGGAATTTTCTCGAAAACCTTCGTGTCGCATCCTTGGAAGATACTGAACCTAAATACCAAGTTTGGTGTTTATCCGACTGTTCGTTTCTGAGTTATGCTGTTCACAGACAGACACACACACACACACACACAGACATGTTTCCAAAAATGTTTTTTTTTTTGGATTCAGGGGTCTCAAAACATGTATTTTCGGTGAAATCTCGGTGTCAAACTTTTGGGTGGAATGCAACACTTTCTCTACCTAATATGTACATACGTGGTAGAGAAAGTAAAATATGTATAAAACAATACACACACACACACACACCACATTGAAAATGTGGATACTGCCTCTAAATTAGCAATTAGTTTCAAATAAAATGTGCAAACTATGACAAAATTCATATAAAGTGTGAAAGCCTCTCATATCTTGTGGCAATGAATTCCAGGGCCTAGCAACCCTCACTGTGAAAGATGCTGGGTACACAGATGCTCGGTGAAGTACTGAAAATCTGTGAGGTTTGTGAGACGAGGACAAACCTTTAAAGCGAGAAGCTAGGTGGCACCAGGCAAATTTTTTACAATTTTTAGCTGCTTAATTCACTAACCTACTTTTATAAAATTAGTTCAATAAGAAAGGACTTTTTCACCATGTTTAGATAAAAATGTATTAGCAATTATTTTTAAAAAAATGTTGTTAACACCAAAATATATCCACAACAGCACTTAAATGTTGTACTCACCATCCTAAAATTTAATTTAGCTTCTTCAATAGTTTGAGAAAACAAGTCATTTATACTAGAAAATGTATTCAAAGAAAAACCAATATAAAACAAACTCCATATACCTGCAAAGAAAGAAGCCACATGGCT
Source organism: Deroplatys truncata (assembly GCA_030765065.1). Taxonomy (NCBI): domain Eukaryota; kingdom Metazoa; phylum Arthropoda; class Insecta; order Mantodea; family Mantidae; genus Deroplatys; species Deroplatys truncata. The sequence continues at coordinate 176,065,896 of CM060988.1, forward strand.
TGGGCAAACAGAAGATGCCATACTTCCGTTTTTGGAGCAAAAACTCCCCTAAAATGTGGGCTTAAGTTTACCTCTCTACTCCAACGTATACCCGGCCCACCATTCTCGCCTATGTAATTCTGATGCGAAACACTATTAATATGTGACGCTTAGCTTTCGTTATAAAAGGTGCTCGAAAGGATGTCCCTCACAAACCTGGCACCTGTTGAACACATTATTGAACATTCGTGCAACCAAATATTGAAAAACGCATGCAAGCCAAATACCTACTGCCTACTAATTGGTCGAGCGTATTTGGGATGTGTTGCATTAACTTCCCCACAAGATGATATTCACGTGGATTTAGATCTAGAGAGAGAGAAAATCATTGTCAAGATATATTATAATACTTTCTTCTTCTTTTTTTCTTTTTTTTTACGCCTTTCCACGACAGCGATTTTTCCTCGATTAGGACTATTGGCTGTCTATGTTTCTGTCTAACACTAATCCAGTATGTTTAAATGATTCTAACAACCCTTAAGTTGCGCATTTGCTAAAAACGACACCACCAGAGAAGTTCTGTATAAATTCAAACCGATAGTCCACACGTGGTTCCATTCGAGCAAAACCAAACGCAATAAACACACGTTGTTCTGTAGTATACACCAAGATAACTACTGTGTTTTTCAAATGGGATGATGTTTGTCCTTGAGCGCGGCCAGAGCGGCAACCAATCGGAGTTCCGCTGTGTTGTCATATTGCATTCGCCGTAAGCTAAGCATGACGCGTGCTAAGCGAATGTGTTTCTAATACATATAATTTGCGCTAAGACAAAAATTCAAATTTTGCAAAAAGTAACCCATTAGAAGGTAGGGAGTAATTTTCGTAACACAACCGTAAAAACCACATATTTTTAGCTCAAATAGTTTTCATAATACAAACAAATAAACATTCCCATATGTTATAATATAACCACGTAAGCACTGTAATGGTCACATTATTTGTATGTATGCATTATTGTATACATTATGTATATATATTTGTAATTATACAGAACTACTGACTTGATGGTGATAAAGAATTATGTTGTAAAACCAAGGCGTTTGTTAAAGCTGAAAGAGAGCAAACAGCCCACCAAGCTCACTTGTGTTACTTGTAGAATCTGCAGAACGTGAGCCGTCACATGTTTATGATTGTGTGTTATTTTTAAATCTGGGTTGGAGTTTATTTACCCTACACAGTTAATATCAGTATTCAGTTGTTGTTCAGAGAGCAAGCAGCAAGAGTAAAATAGTGCAATGGCTTATTGTGGTGAATTTAGTGGCGAGTCAAAGAGGCAGGTATTGCGAAGTCAGGCTCGAAGTATTATATTTAGGGTCTACTCGTTTTTAAAAAAATGTAACAATGAGGAACACAGAAATCAACTTGATTTCAAAAATCCTCAACAGCTTACTGCTAAAGCGTGTTGTGTCGGTAAAGCAAGTGTGTCTCGCATTTGCGGAGAGGCAAGAAAATCTGTTCCCAGTGATACTCCAGTGTTTGTATCGCCCAGAAAGCACATTGAACCTCCGAAGAGGATTACAAATTTAACTGACTTTGACAAGGACGTTGTACGCAGAACTGTTTTCGAGTTTTATGACCAAGGTGAATTCCCAACAATACAGAAAATAACTTGTGCCCTTAGAACTAAAATATCATACACTGGTTCAAATTCATCTACTTATAGAATTTTGAGAGGATTAGGGTTCAGGTACAGAAAGACAAATGATGGGCGACAATTTTTAATGGAGAGGAGTGACATTGTTGCGGCAAGAATAAAATTCTTACGCAAAATGCACGAAATTCGCAATTCTTGCGATACGAGACCTATATTTTACTTAGATGAGACATGGGTAAATAAAAACCACACTCAAAATTCAATCTGGCAAGATTCCTCAAAAAAGGGTGGCCTGAAGGTACCTGTTGGAAAAGGCAGTCGACTTATCATTTGTCATGTAGGGTCCGCTAAGACAGGATTTGTACCTGAAAGCAAATGGATTTTTCTGTCCAAAACCACCTCAGATTATCACGAAGAGATGACAGCTGATACGTTTAAAGAATGGTTTTTGAACAGATTCCTAAATTATTTAGAAGAGGGAAGCATAATTATAATGGATAATGCACCATATCATTCGGTTATTGAAAACAAAGTACCGAATACTGCCAGTAGAAAGAACGAAATTGTTGAATGGTTGCAAAAAAAGGGGGTTGAATTTTCGGCAACAGAAACTAAAAATGAGTTACTGCAACGAGTACTTCCATTTAAAAACCAGGGAAAAGTGTATCAGCTGGATCAACTTGCAATGGAAATGGGACACGAGGTAATCCGCCTCCCCCCTTATCACTGCCAGTATAATCCAATTGAGTTAGTATGGGCTCAAATAAAACGAGGGGTTGCAAACAGAAATAACACTTTTAAACTGACTGACGTTGAACGTCTTATTCACGAAGAAATTGACAAGGTAACTCAACAAGACTGGGAAGCCTGCGTGAGACATGCAGAAAAACTACAAGAAGACGACTTTTGGAAAGAAATAGGCCGTGACGATATTTTGGAACCTATCATCATAAATTTGCAAGACTCAGACGATGAAGACAGTGTCAGTGACGAATTGCCTCTTCACGTAACTGATGCCAGTGATACGGATGAGCCACTGGCAGTTCCATTGGATTAAAAGCACAGGTAATTCATATCCTATAATTATATAACACTTAAAAAATACGTACGTAGCATGCGAGTATATTCCCAATTATGAATTTAAACACCAGGAGAATTATAAAAGTTTAGATAATTCAGTTTGGGTTGCTTTACGTCGACCATTCTAGCGACAGGCAGATGTGAGAGTGAGAGGGAAATATGAAAAGAGTGGGGGTAACGAGGTGGCAACGCTGTGCACGCAAATGCATCTTATTCGCTGTAGCTCAGAACTCTTCCCATTTGAAACTAATAGTACACGTATAGCTTCACGTAACGTTATTACAGCAAGCCAAACAATGGGCTAGGCTACCGCAGAGTGCGGTCATTCAAGATTAACCCAGTATGCATAGCGGGAGCATGAAGTATAATAAATGTCATTAGAGATAGAAAATAAAAACTATTATTTTCAGCAACCGTTCCGAAAAAAGTAACAGTTGCTAAATAACTGTTCTAAAATAACAAGTCAACTACGTCCACGGGAGTGTACATATTGAATACTGAATGTATAATAATAATAATAATAATAATAATAATAATAATAATAATAATAATAAATAATAATAATAATAATAATAATAATAATAATACAGTAAAGCAACTCTTAGAATTTGGCGTCCTATCCTTACGTAACTTGGCACGCACTGCTGGTCGATCGGAGGTCATTCTCCCGCAACTTGGATTAGAACCCCGTTACCTTCGGTTCCGTGTACAGCCTGCAGTATAGAGGATCAATAGCAGTGACAAGCGTGGGAGTGTTGTGAGCCTACCCTCTCAACAAATTGGGTAGTGTCCCGTATCGGCACCACGTCTATTACTTTTGCTGTACAAAATTACACTCCAGTCCAGCTGGGACACTAAATATACATTAGCGAGGCTGAACTCTGAATTACATTTTAATTAAGAGTATCAACATATCGTTCAGATGCAACTTTTCGCAACATTCAGAAGTCCAGCCTTAATGTGAAAAGTTGAATCCTACAACGTTCTGAGTTGCATTCCAAGACCTTTTCAAAATTCACTTCCTCCCACAAACCTTTCTTTCAAAAGCTTATTTTTCTACCTACTTCGTGTTGGCCGAGATAAACTTTTGCATAAACACTTTCATTACGCATTTCGTTGTAGCCACAAACGAGATACAGCAGTTTGAAGCGACAGTCAAATGTTTAAAAAAGGAGTCGCTAATGTTGGCTTTGATAACCTATGCTCGCTGCACGACTACGAAAAACAAACGAATGACAATTGTACTCGCATGAAGTATTTGAAAATTCAAACCAATAACAACGAAAATCTCTGAAATGCTTAAAGACATGACACATTTATTCCTCGACCACACTATAATACCTTGATTACATGTGACGTAACTGGACCATAATGGCATCCACAAAACTTCAGTGATTCATTACGAACTTACTTGGTGGCGCGCGCAGCCCATGCCTTTTAACACCTTCAAAGCAACAGTCCACTGGGATACATTCTCCAGATAAACAATGAAATAACATAAAATAAATTCTGTTAATGCAATTTTAATATTCTGATAAATTGAATTCATTTTCTTTGCTTTAATATGCCATTCTTTCATGCTACCTGCAAAAATCAATAAAAACGGCATTAACTCAACAGTAAAAACTCCAAGTTTTGAAATTATAACGTGGTCGACAAAAACAGTAGTATGCAACTACTATAATGGTATTTAAGACGTTCATAGGAACATACTCGCATCTTAATTACTACCATTACGGTCTAATTGCATAATATACTATTATGATTTACCAGTTATAGAGAAGTGTAATTCAGCATAGACTTCACTGGCTGTTTGTAGAAAATTCAAGATATACATTTTGTCGTGCAATTATCCTATAACATATCGCACTTTAATAAAAATCCGATCCATTTGGAGAAAATCAAAAATAACGAAAATGTTCCATGTAAACGGTAGTTTAGTGTACAAGGATTTTATTGAGAATCTTCACGTCGCATCCTTGGAAGTTTGGTATTTATCCGACATTTATTTTTGAGTTATACTGTTCACACATAAACACACATACCAATCATTTTCTAAAAATGCTTATTTATTTATTCATTCAGAGAACCTCAAAATAATTGCCCGAGCTTATCGGGAGGATAGTGTTGACGAACCGGACAGTTGGAGAGATAAGTAGAAGCAGTAGCGCTCTAGCCCAGCGTAAAAACCAGAAGCGCTTCTTGCTCCCCGCCTCCCTCAAACATTCTAGAACTCTCCCGAAAACTCCAGCGGCTATTTATAAGCGAATGTGCTCGCAAGTTGTTCTTGATGCGGTATTAATTACTGGTTCTACGAGTGGGATTGTGACAACAGTTGTGACATACAATAAGTACTGCTACCGCCAGAGTTTAGAGTTTCGTGTTCGACGCCCCAGCGAGTCAAGCGGGAGGAAGGAGAGATGACTTCGCGCGTATTTCATTACGTCGCGAGAAACAGTGAAATGAGAAAAATAACACATTAGTGAAATGACAGTGAAAACTGAACTAAAGGCAGTGAAGTGGCAGTAAAAACTGGACAAAGCCACAATATGTATTTTCGGTGGAATCACGATATCGAATTTTTTTGTTACAATGCAATACTTCCTGTACCTAGAAGTAAATATATGTATAGGTCCAGTTATACCAATTCCAAAACAAAAGTCGTAAATAACGCAGATACTAACGCGATCGTTTTTATGGCCAGCTTCAAAAGTAACGCTCTGATTGTAGAGTTCATTGTGTTACAATACAACAGTTACATGCATGTACAGGATGCAAGAACGTGGGAAGCGTCCTTTCTTCCAAGTTCCATTAGAGGGAACTACTACTGTGAGTGCCTCAGGAGAATGGCTTTGTCCTTGAACCGCAAGCGTGCAGTGCACTAGGGAGCTTCTTGCCTACGATGCAAATGGCTTAACACCAGCAGTTCAAAAGCATTGTCAACAAGTGTAGTCCCGATAAAGTTTCACATGCATATGCTCATAAATATATTGTTTTACATGTATGCAGAATGCATGGTTTTTTTTTATTGAAAGTATGATCATAGTTGTTTTGTTTGATGCGGCAATATAATGTATCACTAATGCTACTTCGCGTAGTGTTTATTGTTCGGGAAAGAAAGGATAAGTACCTTTGGAACAAGGTGTAAAACAATAGAGCGAGATGGAAGAACAATGCAGCCCTAGCTCAGGTTCGCTTACGTCCACCACAAGAACGTAGTTTAAGTTCTTTATTATTATTATTATTATTATTATTATTATTATTATTATTATTATTATTATTATTATTATGACAAATACATCGTTCAGCATTAATGCTTTGCAGATATCTGTGAACAGAATGGAAATTTAACCCAGGACATAACATGGAGGTTAACCTAAATGGCTCCTCGAACTAGGTGAAGTTAACAATGCATATATAGAAGGCACAGAAAACAATATAAGACAAGAAATAGCACTCAGTATAAAACAAAATAGTCAATGAACACACAAATCAGTGGTGTCTGAGGGGGAACTGGGATCACTGAGAAGCAAATCTTGAGTGGTCAGCGCTTCAGCCGAAATGGCCCACGAGTTCTTGCTCCGAGGTTGTACGAGGGGCACTATTTATATTTTGAGCCTTGGCAATCCTGAAAGTTGAAGGTGCCATGTGGCGTTTCCAATGGAAAGTTTGACATTTTTTACCTTAATCTACTTCAAACATTTTGTCAATAGAGCGGCATTTGCTTTGTTTACACTAACTTAAAATTGTGTGTCAACAAAAACATGGAATTAAATCGTGAAAATGTTCGTGCAATGATTTATTACGACTTTCGACGTGGATTATCAACACAACAGTGCATCGATCAACTAACTTCCACATTTGGCGACGAAGCTCCATCCTTTGCCACTGTGAAACGCTGGTATAACGAATTTAATCGTGGCCGCCGTTCGCTCAATGATGAAGTTCGCGAAGGTCGACCAAAATCAGTTGTTGTGCCAGAAAACATTAATGCTGTGCAAAAATAATAACGAAAGATCGTCATGAAACATATTGTGAGACTGAGGCAACCCTAGGCATTAGTTCCACCAGCATATATAAAACATTACATGATTATTTAGCCGTGAACAAGGTTTGCTCTCGTTGGATCCCACACAATTTGACGCAATCTCAAAAAGATGCTCGTGTCGATTGGTGTGCAAAAATGCTCAAGAAATACAATGGTGGTGCCTCAAAAGACGTATATAAGATTGTAACAGGCGACGAATCATGGATCCATGCGTATGAGCCGGAACGTAAACAGCAGTCGACTGTATGGGTGTTGATGAAGCAAATCCAACAAAAATTGTTCGCACTCGAAGCACTTCGAAGCAAATGGTCGCTTGCTTTTTCAGCAAAACTGGTCATGTGGCAACAGTGCCTTTAGAGGAACGTAAAACGGGCCAATGCCAAATGGTACGCAACCATTTGTTTGCCGGAAGTCTTCGGTGAAGTAAGGAAAACCAACAAGAATCGTAGGATCCTTCTTCATCAAGACAATGCGAGCGCACACATATCTCGTCTAACAACAGAGTATTTGAAGGCCCAAAAAATAGAATTGATGGGTAATCCGCCATACAGTCCTGATTTGGCACCAATGACTTCTTTTTGTTCCCGAACATCAAGAATAAATAGCGTGGACAACGATTTTCGTTGGAAGAAGAAGCCGTTGATGCCTTCCCAAAACCATGTTTTGGAGGTGTCTCAAGAAGACTGAAATAAATAATTTGACAAATGGTTCAAACGGATGCAAAAGTGTATTGATCATAAAGCAGAATATTTTGAAAAACAATAAAGCAATTTTCAATCAGAAATTACTTTGCTTTAATTATTAGGCTCAAAATATAAATAGTGCCCCTCGTATTCTACTGCTCCCTGCACTTGCTGAAGGTTGGCGAAGAAAGGTTTAGAGACGGTGCGGATGAACTGGTGTATAGCAGAAGTCCCAACTCACTGTGAAGCTGTCGATTTCGGATGAACCATGGGGCTTTGGTGATAATTCGAATTGCTCTGTTTTGTATGATCTGAAGGCGGTGAATATGAGTCTTGCTGGCAGCACCCCATAGAGGAGCTGCATAGGGGATCAGGGGTCGCAGAAGAGATGTGTATAACAGCAAAGACACAAAGGTGACCGTCTGTGAAATACAGAATAAAGTTGTGAGAGTCTGGCTGAAGCTAAAGTGTACATGAGAATTCCACGTAAGCCTGGTGTCAAGTAGTACACCGAGATATTTCACTGATAGTTTAACTCCTGAGTCACTGACAGTAGAAATGCTCCGACCAATCAGATTTAGTGATGCTAATGAGATTTTGTCACAGATGTGCGAAAGGCAACTACTCGAAGATGCTGTTTTGAAACTATGATCCCGAATGGCCGTGCACTTGTTCGAATAGGCGACCCAAATGACATCACGGATGCTAAAACATCTCAACTGTTCCATCACAATTACGTAGAGTACTTGCTTCCGTTTTAGATATTTTATTTAAACGCGTCCTGGAATTGCTAACATTGTCGCCGGTACGAGGCAAGTGTATTTGGTGCACAACATTTAGCACCGATCTTACCGACATATTGCTTGTGTATTATTGAAATTATTTTATATAATAATAATAAGTCCGTCGTCAATCAGACATCTGAAGATTACCTGTTTAGCTAACCCAGGGAAATGGCTCCGCGGTAAAGCATGAGGCTCGCATTCGAGAGGTCGCGGTTACGATTCACATCGACCTCCCACTCACATTGGGTTTTCGTGGTCGGTAGGCGAATGCTGAGGTGGTTCCTCATCTAATAGGACTTCCTTTCCATCCTTTTCCTTTCCTTCCGTTTCCTTCTCATATTCCAGGTGCGCCTCTAGGTTTCGTGGCGTATGGCAGTGCCGGACAGATGGCGCGGGTGCTTGCTCAAAAGAGTATTCCTCGTGGAACTAGAGGCCTGCTTGGTCGACGGGTCGTTCATTGCCCTCTCTAGACAGCTCCAGCAGTAAGACGGTCTTCGAGACTGGAACCGTTAGGGACTTACGCGCGTCTCTGTGGCCTGTCTGCCTGCGGACTGTATTCTCCTGTGGGTGGTAGCCACAACATAGATCTATATAAGTCGAAGGGCGCGAGCTGTCCCCCTCCGTTGTATAACCTACACTATACCTCTAAGACAGCTGCTTTGACCTGCATATCCTCAAGTGTGCTTTGTGTACAAGTGGTTAAGATGTCGGGTTTCTAACGAAGAGGCTAAGAGTTTGAATCCCGCTACCGTCTACAGAATTTTATATGCATAATACATGCTGAAGTTTATGTATACAGCATGTACAGAGCCACAACTCGTAAATGATTAAAAATTCGTACCATCCTTAAGAGCTTGTAACATACAACTAACATCATCGGCGCGCCATTCATGAGTACGAGAGATAACTAAGAGTGGCACTGGAAGAAATAGGAATGAAAGATATATGGTTATAAGAGGAAAGGAACAGCAGAGGTTTTTGGAAAGAAGTAAGAGAAAGGGTGGAGGATATCGAAAGGCAGGAGATATGAGGGAGTATAGAAAATAAAAAATCTTTGAAATTTTACAGAAAAATAAAATGGAATGGGGTAGAGAAAGATATATAGTGCCGTATAATAAAAAAGAAAAAGAAGGGTTAGCTTGGATGAAAACGGGAACGATATTAAGTGGCCTAAGAGGTAACGATAAAGGAATGTGTGAATTTTGTGATGGTGAGGAAAGTGTAGAACATTATCTACCTGAATGTGAAGATTAAAAAAGAAAACTAGAGGGAGAGAGAAAGTCAGGGATCAGAAGTGGAACAATATAGGGGAGGGGGTAATTTATTTGCATTGAAAATGTTAACAAGCAAGCTGGAGGCAAGTAATAAGAAAATAGAGGATTTCTGAATAAAAGTGAAAGAAAACGGAGGAAAGTCAAGGAGAAGAAGAGGGAGGGAGAAGGAATAATATATGCCATGTTGACAACATGAATATAAGTACAATCTATAAGTAGCTCAAGAAGAGGGAGGGAGAAGTGGGGAGATAAGATAAAATGAATTGCACTGAGGTTTTAGTACGTAAAGGGAAGTACTGTAGGCCTCTGGCAGAAAACGTTTGCGGGGTGTTCTGCTCTCCGGAGGAGTGAGGAGGGGGGATAGTACCACGTGGCAGGTCACTATGATCTCATAAATATATCTACTATCCACATTAAAAACAACGCGCAACGTCAGTATTCCAGCGTGTTTCACTTGGAGCAGTGTGTGTTTTCTAGTGATTTATAAAGTTATTTACAATCTCCAGTAAGAAAGGAGGAACTCTACACAGTCAAGCCAGAGAAATAGTTGCTAACGTTGTTAAAATCTGTGACGAGGAAAGCAAACAAAAAGCAACTGGCCATTCAGCATTACTGGCAGAAGAGCGTATGTTTTCTCAGATAGCGATAGAATTGTCGATGTCAACACATTCCTTACAGACATTCTCCTGAGAGGAACACAGTACATGTTGCACAGCAGTGCTGAAGGCCAGGGAGCCATACCGGCTGTACAACAAAAAGGAAGGTACCAGGCATGTACATATTAAATAGGAATACGATGTATAGATGTACCGGAATATTGCAAGTTGTAGCTGGAATGATACAGTAAACTAAACTAAAAACAAACTAAGATATGGATTGGGATTCTGGAACACCGTGTATAAATAATTACGTCATGAAAAATGCATGATAATCACTGATTTAAATGAGCAGTTATATAGAGGTATTGCTGTTAACGCGACATTAAGATTTCGTGTGTTCATGGAGGAAGGGAAGGGAGCTTCGTGTTCCGATACCAGAAGGAAGAATCACGACTTGATGTGAAAGAATCCGAGTCATAATACCTACACTGTCTTCAGTCTTAGGTTGATCCGCGTCAAAACAAACCCCAGGTGACCAGTGCACCGCTATAATGTATCCTTCCGTCATTCGCACTAGAAATACTGTCACACTTTCAGACCATGTGGCGAGTACACTAGTGCCTAGTGTAAAAAAGAACAGAGTCCTTATTTCGACAACTGAAACGGTGACTAGCATATTCTGTTAAGGGTTAAATTTGATAAGATTGATAAAATAAACGTTTGCACATATAATAATAGTTAATTCTAAAATAAATTAGCGAAAAATAAAGTAACAGATATGCGATAACCTAATTTATTCGCTTTCTGGAAGCGGCACTATATTAACTGTAGGCGGCTCATTTTAAAAAAGAAATTGTGCGCTGTTACGCGAATTGCATACTTCTTAAAATCACTACATTCTTGCATCGCGTATTTCCTATGCTTCCTTTTTTTTCCGGGTGTAACCACTTTTCTCGTTTCAGATTTTTCTGCACAAGCACTGTTTATACTTGTACTCGAAACACCGGTGAACTCAGAAGTTAATTTCACCATTTCTTTCGCGGAAAGTGTTGGATATTTCTCACATAACTTATAATAAAGATTCAACACTATTGTTTATTCACCACTAGTCAATGGTTTGCGCGGTTAATGCTTTACGTAATTCGACGAAAACACAAGAGCGAATTCACCGTCTGGCATGATACTAAACACAACTGCTGGTTTCTGGCTGTAAACAATATTCTGCGACTACCAGGATGTCAGGTGACTCATACGAATTGCGTCATGGGACTTATAGCTCTGTTTTACGGTATAAATCAGCGTTAAATAAAACCTTAGGTATTTGTATAGAATATTATACTATTTAAGGATAAATTCATTCTAAAATTCAGAGATTAGCATGGGACTACTTTCCTGGGCGCATTGCTATCGTGTTTGTTTTGCCGCGGATCAACCTAAGAGTGAATAGTGTAGAGGACTAAGACTATCTCGTTGTTACGGTTATAGGCTAGTGTTACAACAGAACCCCGCTTAACGGAAGTACAGGGGCCAGAGCCGCTTCGGATAATCGATGGTAATGATTTTAAGCAACGAAAGGAAGAAAATAATTACTGTATTCCGAGTGCATGTAATATTAATGTTTTATAAAAAATCTTACACTGTATACGGTATTAAAAATGTGTTAGGGTGTTTACAAAGACTTTCATAAAATCATTATTTTTTTCTCCTGACCTCTCTTCTCTCAGCGCTTGGGAGCCGTTATATCACGCCACCATTTGATTAAGCATTATATTTGTTGGTGTTGGTTCACTACTTTGTACTACAAAACGCAAGGCAACCTAAATACAAAAGGTTTTGTTAATGATAGTGTCCTAATTCAGCATTTCCCGTTAAGATTTGAATACGAGTTTGCAGTCTTTCTTACCTCTAAATTCTGTTGTCACTTTGTGGCTAACGGTTACTATTCAATGCTTATTACAATACGCTTTCCTTTCGCTGGCCACACTGACCAGCACCAACAATAAAACAATAGTCAGCCTTCGCAATGAATGCGCGTGCGAGCAATTAACACTTGTTCGGTACAATATTTCTTGGAATGTGAGGAAGAGGGTGAGGATTAACTGTATAGAATACCAAATACTTGTATTTGAGTTTAGGGTTGGGGCAAAAGAACATTGGCAATTATTGTCACAGCAACTCTGCCAGCGCTAATTTAAGCATCTCGTATTACACACATATATATATATATATATATATATATATATTGGCTTCATTGCTTCTTACCCCCCTCCGACGTTTCGCTTAAGCGGGGCTTTACTGTATATGGAACCTACTGTAGGCCTCTGACGACAAAAATTTGCGTGGTGTTCTACTCTCCGGAGGAGTGAGGGGGGGGACAGTACCACGTGACACCTCACGATGATGTCATAAATAGACCTACTATCTACATTAAAAACATCGCACAACGTTAGTATGCCAGCGTGTTTCAATTGGAGCAGTGTGTAAGTGTTTATTAGTGATTTATAAAGTTATTTACAATGCCCAGTAAAAAATCTGATGTGTTACACTCACATGACTTTCTCTACTCTTGTACAAACTATTTTTACAAACGCTTATTCTCCATATGCTTCATGTTAATCGAGATATCGAGATGTCAATCTTATTGCCAATTTTCTTGTATATGCAAGGGTAATATGGTAGGTTTTAAGCGATAGTCAAATATTTTAACGTTGGTTGCTATGTGGCGCATTCCATTCTCTTTGCATGTCCAGGACAAAAAAAAATGAATAACGAATTTGAGAAAAAGTATAAGTATTGGAAACTTTAAGGAAATAACAAGCAATATCTCGAAAACGGTTCACTCAACAAAAGAAATGTATATGACATAAATTGTGTATTTTAACGCGATCTACATTTTTTGTGTAGTAACATTTTGTCTATCTCTTATGGTTTACCAATTATGCAAAAGTCGTTCACAATGAAGAATACTTTAGGAGACATTCCCAGAAAATTCGAGATATACATTTCATTTCTCATGACAATATCTTAAACATACGATATTTTAATCAAAATCGTTAGAGCCATTTTTGAGAAAATTAAAATTTTCGAAAAATGTTCCATGTAAAGGGTAGTCTGGGGCGGGGGGATTTTCTTGAAAACCTTCGTGTCGCATCTTTGGAAGATACTGAACCTAAATACCAAGTTTGGTGTTTATCCGACAGTTCGTTTCTGAGTTATGCTGTTCACAGACACACAGACACACACACGGACATGTTTCCAAAAATGCTTTTTTTGGATTCAGGGGGTCTCAAAACATGTATTTCCGGTGAAATCTCGGTATCGAATTTTTGGGTGGAATACAATACTTCCCCTACTTACTATACGTAGTAGAGAAAGTAAAAAGGAAGAGCTCTACAGAGTCAAGCCCGAGAAATATCTGCTAAAAGGAACGCAAACAAAAGCAACTGGCCATTCAGCATTACTGTATGTTTTCTAAAAGGCCTTAAGCCTTGTTGATATGTTGAAAGTAGAGCCCTAATCTTTCTCTGATAGCACTAGAATTGTTGATGTCAACACATTACTTACAGACAAATTCTCCTGAGGGCAACACGTAGTATTTGCTGTAACTGAAAAATAACAATTGTCTAACCTCTCAGAGCCATACTTTACACCAACTCCCGAATAAATACATGTCAGTTTAATGGAAATACCGTGTGGCTCATCACTCCAAATTAAGCGACGTGACTGACAGTTACTATGACAACATAAAGTTAGAACAATCAGACCAGACTTCGCCTGTCTCTGTCAATACAAATAGCAGGACCCTAATACCGTTATGAAAACGTACGGAGGCGCCGTGCTGAACCACAGACATATCCATTGCAATGTAGATGGGAGACACGAAACAACGAAGGGTGCATATACCCTCGGGGATAGTTACCTAAAATTCAAATTAAGTGTACACGCAGGGAATGCCAAGAGGTTGTACCGTCTCCCTTAAAAAAATAAATAAACTTTATCATCTGATTTCCAAAAAGTTCAATTCTAGTTTTGGATTCATACTGGCAATAACAAGGAATTTAATTGCAACATCATTTCGAAATTTCTAATGTTTGATAACAATAAAACAAACACAGAAACTACCCAATACAATATCACGTCTCAAAATCACATTCATCAATAACTGGATCGCGAAACGGGGAAGGAATAGTCTAAACAACGTCAGTTACAACCTTAAAATGATTAATTAGAATCACTTTACTTAAGTATTAGTTTAGTACGATATTTTCTTTCTACAAACGTTACCGTAGTTTTAGTTAGACCCTCCAAAGACTCCCCCTTTATTATCTCTAAAGCTTGCCTATGATTTCGATGAATGTATTCCACTCAGAAATGGAGATTAACTATAGCACTTAAGGTTCCTAGGAACAAAAACAATAATAATAATAATAATAATAATAATAATAATAATAATAATAATAATAATAATAATAATATGTTTCTGTGTATGCGCGAGCTGTTTTTAAACCAGTACAGCATAGTTTCTACCACGAAACGAGCATAAAGAACAGGCACAATTTTATGTAATATAGTTTTTTTAGACAGCATGGCCTAAAGGTACAACTTCTAACACACTGCACGCGAGTTAAAAGCTTTAGATTACCGCACTAGTGGCAATTGCCCTTTGTATCTACACACGTTTAATAACTCGACTTGGTTTGATTAGGTTTTACTTTTCATTGTATATTTTTACATGATTAATTTCTAATGTCGCGCGCATTATCTGTTCACAATACAAATCGCCATACTTCAATTTATCACAGTTCGCTGTAGAGTTAACCTATACGTTATACTTGCTGTTTTCTGCTTTCTTTGATCCAAAACGTTATTCTTTTGTCTAGTATAACCTATATAAAAATTAAAGGGCGATAATTATGAATTCAGAAGAAACTGAAATGGAAGCGAAATTACAGAAGCAGCAGAAAGAATAACAATAGCAATATTTGCCCAAAAAATCCAGAAAGCAATATGATATAGCTTTAATGTTTCATTGGCTGGTGTTGAAAATAATTTCACTGAAAATGACTTCTAGCGAATCAAAAAAACATCTGACATCTCGGTTTTAGCGTCATTTCTCTTGTTTCAAGAACACGTTCTAAACGTGATCTCTGTTAGTTTCAGCAATCAATATAGTATTATTTAGTAATTCGAGCACTGTCTAAAAAATAGTATATACCACATGTGTTAAAAGTGGTTTTATTTTACCACTTGTTTCATAATCTACTTTCCCGTGATCATACAAGGAGCATGGAATTTCAAAGCCATCCCATAACAATCCTCTTTTTAAAAATCTGATGTGTTACACTCACATGACTTTCTCTACTCTTGTACAAACTATTTTTACAAACGCTTATTCTCCATATGCTTCATGTTAATCGAGATGTCAAACTTATTGCTAAGTTTCTTGCAGGTGCAAGGGGAATATGGTAGGTTTTAAGCGATAGTCAAATATTCTAAGAGCTGGTTGCTATGTGGCGCATTCCATTCTCTTTGCATATCCAGGACATAAAAAAATGAATAACGAATTTGAGAAAAAGTATAAGTATTGGAAAATTTAAGGGAAAAACAAGCAATATCTCGAAAACGGTTCACTCAACAAAAGAAATGTATATGACATATATTATGTATTTTAACGCGATCTACATTTTTTGTGTAGTAAAATTTTGTCTATCTCTTATGGTTTAATAGTTATGCAAAAATCGTTCACAATGAAGAATACTTTTGGAGACATTCCCAGACAATTCGAGATATACATTTCATTTCTCATGACAATATCTTAAACATATGATATTTTAATCAAAATCGTTAGAGCCATTTTTGAGAAATTTAAAATTTTCAAATTTTCATGCTCCATGTAAAGGATAGTCTGGGGTGGGGGAATTTTCTTGAAAAACTTCGTGTCGCATCGCTGGTAGATACTGAACCTAAATACCAAGTTTGGTGTTTATCCGACTATTTGTTTCTGAGTTATGCTGTTCACAGACACACACACACACACACACACACACGGACATGTTTCCAAAAATGCTTTTTTTGGATTCAGGGAGTCTCAAAACATATATTTCCGGTGAAATCTCGGTATCGAATTTTTGGGTGGAATACAATACTTCCCCTACTTACTATACGTAGTAGAGAAAGTAAAAAATGAATAACGAATTTGAGAAAAAGTATAAGTATTGGAAAAGTTAAGGGAATAACAAGCAATATCTCGAAAACGGTTCACTCAACAAAAGAAATGTATATGACATAAATTGTGTATTTTAACGCGATCTACATTTTTTGTGTAGTAAAATTTCGTCTATCTCTTATGGTTTACCAGTTATGAAAAAGTCGTTCACAATGAAGAATACTTTTGGAGACATTCCCAGAAAATTCGAGATATACATTTCATTTCTCATGACAATATCTTAAACATATATTTTAATCAAAATCGTTAGAGCCATTTTTGAGAAAATTAAAATTTTCGAAAAATGTTCCATGTAAAGGGTAATCTGGGGTGGGGGAATTTTCTTGAAAACCTTCGTGTCGCAACTCTGGAAGATACTGAACCTAAATACCAAGTTTGGTGTTTATCCGACTGTTCGTTTCTGAGTTATGCTGTTCACACACACACACGGACATGTTTCCAAAAATGCTTTTTTTTTTATTCAAGGGGTCTCAAAACATGTATTTCCGGTGAAATCTCGGTATTGAATTTTTGGGTGGAATACAATACTTCCCCTACTTACTATACGTAGTATAGAAAGTAAAAAGCTGACTATCGTTTTAGCCTACTGTTTTATCTCGATTAACAGAGAATAAGCTACTGTAAGAAGAGTAGAAAGTTAAGTGTATGCAACACATCAGATTTTGTTTATAAAAACACTATAGGCAATGCACAAACCTTGAGGGAGTATTTACCTAGGTTGTATTCGAACCGTGGTCTGCACGCCTGAGAAAGAAACCACGATAATCTGGTGATGCTCGCCTTGCGGACATTTTCTTCCAAGAGATAAAAAAGAATGATTCACTGAATCAGCATTTTCATTCCAGCGCTTTAGCCCGCAAGGGATTTCTCCCCTTGCTTGCCTCTTGAAAAAGCCAACTCCCAGAGACACGTGCTTACATTCAAACTATTGTAAACAACACATGGACAATGACAACAATAGAAATGATTGCCTCATACTTTTGTTACGGTCCAGCCAGCCAGTTTTCCACATAATCACCACCGTTTCCTAAACACTTTCTACAACCCATCTTTATAATCGTGGTACGAAACCTCGTGTAAAAACTTCTCAATTTCTCTCAGGAAACACATTTTACACACAAATAAAACCCATCAGTAACGTTTATGAAGAGTCCATTAGGGTCGCTTTGTCCTTCTCGCCAATCTCTGCAGCAGTTTACATTCTATACAGAAGAATTTGAACAAACTTTGTGGACAAACTACGCATTTGGTCTACGGCAATGCATCGATGAAATTTGGTTTTTTAAAAAAAAGTTTGATTTTATTTCTGCATTTTTGATATAAATTGAACTTTTTTGCTACACATTTGGTTTTTTTAATATCAACAATTTTAAAGCCACAAATGGATTGGCTCTGTATCATTTAATTAAAGCACCGCACTTAACTTTAAAATCCATTTATCTCAATTCCCTTTTACTTTCTCCACTACGTATAAGTAACGAGGGTAAGTATTGTATTCTACCCAAAAGAGAGATTTCACCGGAAATACATATTTTGAGGCTCCCGGAATAAAAAAACCTTTTTGGAAAAGGTCCGTGTGTGTGTGTGAACAGCATTACTCAAAAACCAAATTTTTCAACAAAAATTCTCAAGAAAAACCCCCACACCTATGTTTTATGGAAAACTCTTCCTTGCCATTGAGTTTCTCAAAATTGGCTGTAACGATTTTGATTAAAATACAATACGTTTAGCATTTTTTCATGACAAAATGCATTACCTTGAATTTTCTGAAAATAGCCTGTTAAATCATCTTCTTTCTTATTGACTTTCGCATAATTAGTAACCATAAGAGATGGACAAAAACTTCCTACAGGGAAAGTTCTGATATCTTTAAAACACACAATGTCTTTTTTGTGGCATTAACCATTTCTGAGGCATACTTTTCAATTTTTGAAGCGCTGAAACACAATTCATTTTTCCTTTCTTTTTACTCCCTCTTGATCGCCTTAGGGGAGAGGTTCCGATCCCTTCAGCTGCGTGGTTCAAGCGTTGCGTACCCCTAACACTCGTGGAAGTTCAGACAGAAGTACGTCGGGTCGAATATCTGGGCCCCTTTCGTTGGGGAGCTGTTCGGATTGGGTTGGTCTCGACAGGGCTCCGACACATTTCCAAGGAATTTCAGACATCGCATAGCAACTATTTAAGCATGCAACTTTGTTGCACCTGCAATGGAATGTGCAATGGAATTATTTCCATTCCCAATGATATTTCCATATCATTCCAATGATTATTTTTCAAAAGATGGCCTTGGTGTTTTTTCTCCCGGGCTCTCCAAATGCATTTTGGCTACTTTGGGTCACGAACTAATTACATCTAAGATGTTTCTTATGAATATACAATAGGTTCTATGAGTTCACCAGAAGCAATTTCCTTAACGCAGGGCTCCAACTCTGTAACTTCTGACCCTTTGATCGTGTGCAAAGTCAGAAGCGCAGGTTTCTGAAGTCACTGAAATTTGAGTTTTAAAACTGTAGTCAATCCCTGACAGACGTGCGGTTGAACTTGGCCGCCTACGTGCCCCTCTACCCCCCTTCTCGCCGCCACATATCATCAATCAATAGCAACGTACTTTTCACTTCCCCCGTTGTGGAAAATCGTCAGCGAACCGAGAAACTGAATCGTCTGACGAGGACTTTGATGTTGTAATAGCAATTTGTATGCCACAAGTTTTCAAGGTGAAACCGTCCAATTGGGCGCCTCTTTTGCGTCGGCTGGAACTTTTGGCAAACCGATATTATTCCAATGCTCGGCTTTATTGGCTCTCAAAGGCGCTCTCCCACCCCTCGCCTTCTCGTGCGATGGAATCAATCATTCCGAAGCTTACAGTCCTCGAGCCCACGTGCTTTCTTCTTGAGGCGGGGATGGCAACAATAAGAAATCACAAGTTTCCTGCTCGGGCGAATTTTAAAACTTTTATACCGCAATGTAAAATATCTTTTAATGAAAACCTGATATGTTGCATTCCCATGACTTTCTCTACTCATTCTTCTGCACATTCTTCTTACAAAAGCTTATTCTTCTGTCTGCTTCTTGTTAAATTTAAATTGAGTTTTATTTATGAACGCTCTTTAACTACTATGGTCCTTAGTGTACCAATCTATATTGGGCGTGAAAGATCGGTAACTTTACTCAGAGGCCTCTTTATCAGGCTTGAGGTTCTTTTACGTGCCGTAAATCTACGACACGGGACCACCGGCTTTACTTCCCTTCCGAAGGAAGCCATGCTAACGATTTTTACGCCCGAAAAAATCCATCGCCTTCCGCCGGGTTTGAACGCGCGACCTTGGGAACTAGAGCATAGTATAGTACCACTAGTCCACGGAGGACGACCTGCTTCTTGTTAATCGAGATAAACTTCCATTACACATTTCGTTGTAGGTATAATCATACAGTACAATAAAGCTATAGTCAGATTTTTTAAAAAGCGTGTAGCTATGTGATGGCTTTGAAATTCCATGCTTTTTGTATGTCCATGAGAAAAAACGAATAGCGACTTACCACCTGAAAAATTTCATGTTACGTTCACTTCTTTATCCACTATCGCTTATTACTTTCTCTACCACGTGCATAATAGGCACAAAAGGTATTGCATTCTACCCAAAAATGTCAATCAAATACATGTTTAGAGGTTCCTGAATTAAAAAAAAAATCCTTTTTAAAAAGGTCCATGTGTATATGTGTTTGAACAGCGTAACTCAATTTAAACGAGAAGTCGAATAAATATCAAAATTGATATTTAAGTTCAGTATCTTCCAAAGATGCGACATAAAGATTTTCAAGAAAATTCCCAACCTCAACTAACACTTTCCAAAATTTTTATTTTCTCAAAAATGGCTCTAACGATTTTGATTAAAATACCACATACGAGGGCGGATTGATAAGTTCATGACTTTGACGAGAGATAGCTTTCTAATCACAGGTTTCTGTTTGCACACAAGTCTTACATCTATTCTGGGTATAATGGCAGTCGTTTGTTTCTTAGAACATTGTTGAGAGCGTTTAAAATAAGCAGATGTGTGTTGCTTTGTAGAAGATGGAGAAAAGTGAATTTCATGTTCTGATAAAGCACTACTTTTTGCGTGGTAAGACGGTGAAGGAAACGGAAGAAAAGCTGAACAAGTATTATGGGGACTCTGCCCCATCACATGGAATGGTTCACAAGTGGATCACAGAATTTCGATGTGGCCGTTCGAGTACAAGAGATGCCATGCGCACAGGACGGTCGGTTGAGGTTGCAACAGAAGAAACGGTGAACAAAGTTTCACGATATTGTATTGGAAGACCGCCGAGTGAAAATTCGTGAGATAGCCAAGACCGTAAACATCTCGAGTGAACGGGTGTATAACATTCTGCACGAATTTTTGGGTATGAGGAAGCTGTCAGTAAGACTGCTCACGGTTGTGAACAAGCGGAATCGTGTGACCATTTCGCAGGGATGTTTGAACATATTTCAACGCAACCCGAATGCGTTTTTGCGGCGTTATATCACGGTTGATGAAACTTGGATCCATTACTATCAACCTGAAACCAAACAAATATCTAAGTAGTGGATTTCCTTCTGCGAACCTGCTCCAAAGAAAGCGAAAACCATTCCGTCGGCAGGAAAAATCATGGCAGCTGTCTTTTGTGATTAAGAAGGGGTGATAGACATCCACTACCTGGAAAAGGGTAAAACGATCACAGGTTCATATTACGCCGCAATGCTGGATCAGTTTCACAGGGAATTATTAAAGAAACGACCCCGTTTGGTGAAGAAAAAGGTTCTCTTACACCAGGATAATGCACCCGCACACAAGTCAGCCATTGCCATCGCAAAATTTGTGGAATGGGGCTACGAATTGCTACCTCACCCACCATATTCTCCAGATTTGGCTCCGAGCGACTTCTTCCTCTTCGCAAACCTGAAAAATTGGCTCGCTGGGAAGAAATTCACGTCCAGTTAACACATCATGGCAGAAACAACCTCATATTTTGCAGACTTCGAAAATCATATTTTTTGGAAGTATTGAAAATGTTATAGAAACGTTGGACAACGTGTATTGAATTGAAAGGAGACTATCTTAAGAAATAAAATTGATTTGTTGGAAAAAAATATTTTGTTTAAAAAGTCATTCACTTATCAATCGGTCCTCGTATTAAAGATATTTGCACAAGTAAAATGCATATCTTGAATTTTCTGGGTATAGCCTGTGAAGTCCCCGTCATTCCGAAGTAATTTTGTATAATATTGCATAACTGGTAAATGTTAAGCGATAGACGAAAATGCACTGCAGAAAAACGTAGATCTCTTTAAACCATGCACTTTATTTCAAAGAATTTTGTGTGGCATTAGCCATTTCCGGGATATGGATGGTTTGAATTTATTGAATTCTTTGTCATTCTTTTGAACTCCCATCGACATTCAGTTGTTACATGGAAAGAGTGTGGAATTTTAAGGTCCAGTTCTTAAGCATTTGACTATTGCTGTTCCCTTTGCATTTATAACGATATGTGTAATGTAGCTTTATACGCAAAGGTTTGTTTGAATTAAACTGAAGTATATGGAATAATAAACTTTAATAAGAATAAATGATAGTGGATAGAGAAAGTCATGTGGATGTAACACATCTGATTTTTTTTTCGTGGCTCATACATAGTATTCTGATGCAAGCTTATTTTTCTATCTACTTCACGTTAATCAACATTAATTTTTGCAGAAATAGTTTCATTGAACTTTTTGCTGCACGTAAAGGGGAGACTAGAGGTAAAAAACGATAGTCACATGTTTAAAAGCGGCTTATATAAGCTGGACTTGAAATTCCATTTTTCTTTCTTTTTATAGTTTAGCGTCCTTTAACCGGTTAGGTCATATCGGACGATGAATGAAATGGATGAAATGATGCTCAAATAAACCTGGGGTACACAGAACTTAAGATTTCCCGACATTCGGCTTTTCAGGATAAGGGAAAATCCCGGTAATATCTATCCGTGTAACTCATCCTAATCGAGATTCAAGCTCGGGACCTCTTGAATATGAGGCAGACTGCTACCCCAACACCACACAGGGCAAATTCCATATCCGTTCCATGGTATCGCGAGAAATGACTGAATAAAATGACAAAAGTACTAAAAAATTCAAACCATTCACAATGGATACCTCGGAAATGGCCATTCAGATTATTTGAAATAAAAATTGTATGTTTCAACGATATCTATGTTTATTGTGAGCTCGTTTTTGTCTATCTCCTATGTTTTAGCCGTCATACATTATACAAAATTCCTTCGGAATGAAGAAGATTTCTTAGGCTATTCTCAGAAAATTCAAGATATACATTTTGTCATGAAAATATCTTAAATATGGTATTTTAATACCATTTAAATAAAGAGCTATTTTTGAGAAAATCAAAAGTCGAACGGGTTTCCATATAGTTTGGGACGAGGAGTGATTTTCTTAAAAATTGTTGTCGCATACTTGGAATATACAGATTAAATTTTAAATTTAGTTTTTAGTTAAAATTTTCCCAGACACCGAACTTTTTTCCAAAAATTCATTTGCGGAGGGAGGATCAGGAACTCAAAACCGGTATTTCCGGTGAAACCTCGTTATCGAATTTTTGGGCGGAATACAATACCTATTTCTTCTATGTAGGCAGCAGAGAACCTAATAAGGTTTGTCCTGTAATGTAAAACAGCTTATAATAAAAATCTGATGTGATATATTCACATAACTTTCTCTACTCCATTGTTTATTAGTGGGTATGCAAACTAGTCTTACTGAAGCTTATTTTTAAAGTACTGAACAATTCGAACCATTAATATGGAATATCTCGGAAATGGCTGATGCCACAAAAAAGTTACAAATAAATTGTGTCTTTAAAAAGATTACATTCTTACATTTTTTGTGCAGCACATTTTCGTCTATCACTTAACGTTTACAGGTTAAACAAGATTATACATAATTTCTTCTGAATGAAGATTTTAACAGGCTATTCCCCGAAAATTCAGATATACATTTTATTTGACATGTAAATATCTTTAATACACGGTATTTTAATCAAAATCGTTAGAGCCGTTTTTAGAAAATCAAAAATATCGAAATATCTTCCAAGTAAAGGGTAGTTTGAGGTGGGGGAGTTTCTTGGAAATCTTCGTATCGCATCTTTGGAAGATGCTGAACTTAAATACCAAGTTTAATGTTTATCCAACTTTTCGTTTTTGAGTTATGCTGTTCACACACACGCGCGCGCGAACCTTCTTCTAAAAATACCATTTTTTTTTATTCAGGATGCCTCAAAACATGTACTGCTGTTGAAATTTCAATACAGAATTTTTGGATGGAATGCAATACCTTCTCTACCTACTATGTACGTGTAAGAGAAAGTAAAGAAAAAAATCTGATGTGTTACACTCACATGACTTTCTCTACTCTTGTACAAACTAGTCTTACAAACACAAATTCTCCATCTATTTCATATTAATCGAGATAAACATTTGCAAAAACGATCTTTTGACATGGAAAGAGAATTACATTTTACACATAGCGACCAGTTCTAAAAATATTTGACTATCGCTTAAGGCGTACTATGTTCCCCTTCTTTTGTATTTGCAAGGGCAATATAGAAATACAGTAGCCTTTAAGCATAGACATATCTCTTAATAGCTGGTTGCTAGGCGCAGCACCATTCTCTTTGCCGCATATTAATACTCTTTGCATATCCAAGACAAAAAGATGAATAACGAATTCCCATTTGAGAAAATAAGTATTGAAAAATTTAAGGGAATAACAAGCAATATCTCAAAAATGGTTCACTCAACAACAAAAATGTATATGGCATACATTGTATATTTTAACGCGATCTACAATTTGTGTGTAGTAAAATTTTGTCTATCTCTTATGGTTTACCAGTTATGCAAAATGAAGAATACTTTTGGAGACATTCCCAGAAAATTCGAGATATACATTTTATTTGTCATGAAAATATCTTAAACATATGATATTTTAATCAAAATCGTTAGAGCCATTTTTGAGAAAATTAAAATTTTCGAAAAATGTTCCACGTAAAGGGTAATCTGGGGTGGGGGGATTTTCTTGAAAACCTTCGTGTCGCATCTCTGGAAGATACTGAACCTAAATACCAAGTTTGGTGTTCATCCGACTGTTCGTTTCTGAGTTATGCTGTTCACAGACACACACACACACATACACGCACACGGACATGATTCCAAAAATGCTTTTTTGGGATTCAGGGCGTCTCAAAACATATACTTCCGGTGAAATCTCGGTATCGAATTTTTGGGTGGAATACAATACTTCCCCTACTTACTATACGTAGTAGAGAAAGTAAAAAAATCCGATACAGTGTTTTACCTAAGTGTGTGACAAGCATAACTCAAACGAAATGCCGGATAAATACCAAACTTGTTATTTACCTCAGTAACTTCCAAGGATGCGACAAGAAGATTAAAAAAAAAGGAAAAATTTAAACTACCTTTACATAGGATTTTTTTCCGAAATTTTTTATTTTCTCCAAATCGGCTGAAGTAATTTTGATTAAAAATCCACTATTTAAGATATGTACAATACATGAAAAATAAAATGTATACCTTGAATTTTCTGGAATAAATTATTAATTCGTCTTCATTCGGAAGGAATTTTATATAATTTCCTTTAACTGCTAAACCTTAAGCTATAGACAAAAACTTACTACACAAAAAAATGTAATCTCTTTAAAACGTAAAAGTTATTTCAAATAACATTTTCGTGGCAGTTCAATCGGTAGAGCACGTGCCTGCTGTGCGAAGGGTCCCGGGTTCTATTCCCGGCTGGGGTGGGAATTTTTCTCTAACCCTATCCTCCCAGGAGTCAGGAAGTATGAATATGGATGTAAATGCGTGTGTGTGGTCTAATGAATAAAACCCAAAGTTACCGAAAATCAACGACAAGAGAATACGAGTTAACATTGCCTATATGTTCCTGAGGAAATGCTGCCGATAAGACTATTACAGTTAAACATTGGAACATTTTCGTGACATCAGTCAATTCCCAGGCGGCCATTATTATTGGTTTGCATTTTTAAAGTGTTGTCGCTATTTAGTTGTTTCACGCGATGTCATGTAAAGAATACGGAATTTCTGACCATCGATTCGGTTTCCTATATCCCCCTTGTACCTACATCGAAATGTGTAATGAACTACTTTAGCAAAGGTTTGTCTGAATTAACACAAAGTAGATAGAAAACTAAGCTTTCGTAAGAATAGTATGAAACTTATAGAAATAAACAATAACGGATTGAGAAAGTTATGTGAATTAACACATATTTTTAAATAAAAACTTGCATTTATATGCAAAACCTCGCTGAATTATTACCTGCAAAATTAATGAAATGCTTTTCGACATGCGGTATTTAGCATTTTGAAGGAAACTAAATATAATTACTGCTAAATCATGCATTCTTTTGTTTTCCCTTCCGATGTTCTTATGTGCACGGCCTATACCTCGAGTGTAGGCAGTGTTTACGTTTATAATTTGCATGCTAGTCAGGGGGAAGTTGGCAACTGGCAGACTAGAGGCGCTCGATCGACCGTCAGGTGTGCACTCCGTGGCGAATCCTCTGATTGGCCACAGCCTGTCGTCATGTGATATCAACACGACGAGACTGTGGTTATTAGTATTTGGTGGTCACCCAGTAGACGGCAATATAGAACACAAAGCGAAACCCTCCGTGTTCACGTCTTTCAGAAAAGAACTCTCTAGCGTGGTAAGCGGTTACTTACACCATGGTACAACTATTCTGACAGAAGTATGTGCTTTATTGCTTTCGCATGAATAAAAATTTAACGTGTTACATTCATGTGACTTTCTGCTAAACCCACGCAAACTATTCTTACAAACGCTTACTGTTCTAAACATTCCATATTGAGATAAACATTTGCAGAAATTACTGTCTTATTCAATATTTCTTTGTGGATACAAAGGGATCAGGGGAATACAGTTTAAGCGATAGTCAAATGTTTGAGCTGTGCGCTATGACGGCTTTCAAATTCCGTTTTCTTTGCATGACCACGAGAAAAAGGAGACTAACGATTTTTGAAAATTAATGACACAAAAATTGTATATGACATAAATTGTGTTTATACTATGTCTACATGTTTATGTAATAAGATTTTGCTTATTTCTTATGCAAAAAAACATTCAGAATAAAGGACTTCGCAGGGGTATTCCCAGAAAATTCATATTATATTGAATTTCTCATGTAATATCTCAAAATATAGCATTTTAATCAAAACCGTTAAAATGATTTTTGATAAAATCAAAAGTTTCGAGAAAAAAATTTCCTTGTAAAGGTAGTTTGGGCTGGAGGATTTTCTTGAAAAGCTTAGTGTCGTATTCTTGGAAGATGGTGACCCAAATACGAACCGACTACATTTTAATTCTGTTTTGTGCTGTTCATAGACACGCACATACACACATGGAGCTTTCTCTAAAAGTGCTTTTTGGTGGGTTCAAGGGGCCTGAAAATGCGTATTTCCGGTGAAATCTCGATATAGAATATTTGGGTAGACTACAATACTTCCTCTACTTACTGTAGATACTTAGTAAAGAAAGCAAAAATTGATTTTACAGCACATGCTTCACTTTTGTGGAGAACTACTGTTTGATAACAATTAAAGTTTTCAAGTACCTACTTAATTTTGAGTCCATAGTCAAATAATGGAGCAGAGAAGAACATTTTCAATTGTTCATTTTAGGAGTATGTACCACAGGTTCAGTCTCTTCTCATGTTTAGAATGGTTAAATGTATATTCATTTTTGAGTATACATTGATTTCTTTTTATTTAAAAGTAAATCTGAAGAAAGAAAACATTTACATGACTTTCTCTACTCTATATCGTTCATTAGTGGGTATACAAATTATTCTTAATAAAGCTTATTTTTCTAACTACCACATTTTAATCGAGATAAACCCTTGCAGAAATAGCTACATTACACATTTCGTTATAGATACAAAGAGAACAGCGATAGTCAAATGTTTAACAACTGGACGCTATATGCTGGCCTTAAAATTCCATACTGTTTCCATACAATCGCGAGAAACAACTGAAAGTTGACAGGACTTTAACAGAAAGACCAAGAATGAACAATTCGAGCCATTAATAACGGATATCTCGGAAATGGCTGATGCCCCCCAAAAAGCTATGTGAAATAAAGTGTGTTTTAAAGGGATCTGCATTTTTTGTGTAGTACGTTTTCGTCTCTC
Source organism: Deroplatys truncata (assembly GCA_030765065.1). Lineage (NCBI taxonomy): Eukaryota > Metazoa > Arthropoda > Insecta > Mantodea > Mantidae > Deroplatys > Deroplatys truncata. The sequence goes on from CM060988.1 coordinate 176,093,503, forward strand.
GCTTAACATTTACCAGTTATACAAGATTATACAAAATTCCTTCCGAATTAAGAGGACTTTAAAGGCTACTCCCCGAAAATTCAAGATATACATTTTCTCTCTCGTGTAAATATCTTTAATACATGGTATTTTGATCAAAAGCCTTGAACTCATTTTTTAGAAAATAAAAATTTTCGAAAAATGTTCCATGTAAAGGGTAGTTGGAGTGGGGGATTTTCTTGAAAATTCGTATCGCATCCTTGGAAGATACTAAATCTAAATGCCACGTTTGGTATTTACCCGACTCTTCGTTTGAGTTATGCTGTTCACTGACACACACCCCCACACGGACATGGTCCCTAAAAATTCTTTATTTGGATTCAGGGGGCCTTAAAACATGTATTTCCGGTGAAATCTCAAAATTTTTGGGTGGAATGCAATACCTTCTCTAGTTACTATGTACATGGTAGAGAAAGTAACAATGGTAAAAATTAATTAGCTAATATAGTGCTCATGGAAAAATATATAAATATTGCCATAAGGGGTTTCAAAATCCTTCATCCCTTCACGAAAACATAACCTGTAAGTAGGGATCGGTATAATAGGCGCTAAAAAATCTGATGTGTTACATTCACATGACTTTCTCTACTCTTGTACAAACTCTTGTTCTCCATCTATTTCATCTTAATCGAGATAAGCATTTGCAGAACCGATCTTTTGACATGCAAAGAGAATTACATTTTACACACAGCGACCAGTTCTAAAAATATTTGACTACCGCTTAAGGCTTACTATGTTCCCCTTGTTTTGTATTTGCAGTGGCCTTAAAGCATATACATATCTCTTAATAGCTGGTTGCTATGTGCAGCACCATTCTCTTTTCCTCAGATTAATACTCTTTGCATATACAAGACAAAAAAAGGAATAACGAGAAAATAAGTATTGAAAAATTTAAGAAAATAACAAGGAATATCTCGAAAATGGTTCATTCAACAAAAAAAAATGTAATGACATAAATTGTGTATTTTAACGCGATCTACATTTTTTGTGTAGTAAAATTCTATTTCTTATGGTTTACCAGTTTTACAAAAGTCGTTCACAATGAAGAATACTTTTGGAGACATTCCCAGAAAATTCGAGATATACATTTCATTTGTCATGAAAATATCTTGAACATATATTTTAATCAAAATCGTTAAGAGCCACTTTTGAGAAAATTAAAATTTTCGAAAAATCTTCCATGTAAAGGGTAGTCAGGGGTGGGGGGATTTTCTTGAAAACCTTCGTGTCGCATCTCTGGAAGATACTGAACCTAAATACCAAGTTTGGTGTTTATCCGACTGTTCGTTTCTGAGTTATGCTGTTCACAGACATACACAAACGGACATGTTTCCAAAAATGCTTTTTTTGGATTCAGAGGGTCTCAAATCATATATTTTCGGTGAAATCTCGGTATCGAATTTTTGGGTGGAATGCAATACTTCCCCTACTTACTATACGTAGTTGAGAAAGTAAAAAAGTTAAATTAGACACAATCATTTATTCATTTACCACTTAAAACACATTTTCACAAGATAGAAGAGTATAGAAACATCAAACAGCCATATTCCATTTCTTAAATGTGTTAAATTCTATATTCCCTTAATCAAGTGTAAACTGTACAGACGGTTTCTTTAAATTTTGACTCTTCAGTTGTGTATTTTTATGCCGAACTCTATTATCAGTTTTTAAGTAATTTCTTTCTTGAATACGTTTTACACTCCGACACTGGTTTTTAATTTTTATTGTCTTATGTATTACTGTTAAACGTGCCACTGTTGCGTTTGCAATGAAATAAGTAGCCCTTTTAGGTCATTACTGTGTTTTCGCCCACGTGGGAAGTAGAAAACAATAAAGCTATCGTATTGATGAACAAAGCGATGACTTAATACTGAAGTAATGGATTTCCCAGTTGTAAACAATAGGTTTTTTACGCTTTATTGTGCTGTTTTATTATCACACGAAACAATGCAACGTTAGGAAATCAATAGTACCGGTATTATAAATTTCCTCAGGCACGTTGTCAATAATGGCTCAGAGCGCGAAATATTAATTGCAATACAAGGTTAGCATAACATTAATAAACAGCCGCCAATAACAAAAATAATGAAATTACAGAAGGTTATACAGACTTGATAAAAGTTCCCATTAAAAAAAAAAGCCATAAGCTACGAAAAGATACACACTATGAAAATAGGCAATTATAAGCACTGTAAAATTAGTATATTTTAATCCACTATCCACGAAACACACTGTCGTTTGTGAAAATTGTAATATCAAGAAGGAAACGAATGAATTTAATACCACAGGTTAGGTACATAACAAGTAACAAATGATAAACTTTTCAAATCTATACATGCCCTTTGAGCCCTAATATTCAGTATCTGATGTGGCCTGCATGCGCTGCAAATAGAGCTGTTATACGCCGTGGCGTTGAATCAAAAAGGTTCTGAATACGTTCCTGGGGGATTTCCCTCCACGCAGTTTGTATTCGAGCCCACAAATCCGTGACACTGGTTACTGGAGGACCGTGACGCACCAGGTGTCGACCAACCATATCCCAGACATGTTCGATGGGCGACATGTCAGGGGAAGTGCAGGCCAGGGAAGCAATGGTACCTGTCGCTCTTCGAAGAAGGCTTGTACATTCCTCGTAATATGTGGTCGAACACTGTCCTGTTGAAATGTGCCCTGTGGAGATGTCTGAAGTAGGGGGAGTACCTCAGGCTCTACAACCACCGTTAGATACCGTTTGCTGTTCAAGTGTCCTCAATTCGTAGGAGGCGAGAACGGCTGTTGTAACCAATAGCGCCCCAAACCATCACACCTGGTGTTTGTCCGTTATGCCGCTCAACAATGCATCCCTCCAGGTTGCGCTCACCACGGTACCGCCGGGCAGTATGCGGCCATTACTGTAAGACACGTTGAAGCGGGACTCGTCCGAAAAGACTACATTTTGCCACTCAGCACACAGTGACGGTGTTCACGTGCCCATTGCACTCGGAGGAGCTTGTGTTTTCTGAACTATGGAAGCCGACGTAATAGCATGCATGCAAACTGTCCAACCTGCAGCAGACGACGAAGAACCGTTGATGCAAACAAGTTCACACCTGTTGCAGTGCTCCAGCGTCGAGCCAACACTGTGGATGAATCTGTACGGTCCATTATGGCCTTACGGACAAGATGACGGTCATCCCGTGCTGTGGTCATGTTCCGTGGTCCAGTACCCGCTCTTCACTGCGAACAACCTTCATCTATCCACTGCTTCCACACACGCATCACTGTCATAGCAGCATGCCCTGTACGAGCCGAAATGTCACGGTATGACAAACCCGCTCCCCGGAGACCGATCATTCTACGCATTTCGAACTCACTCACGTGCCGAAATGGCTCCCTTTGACGTCGACGAGGCATACTAGCAGTCACTTTATTTCCACTTTGTTTGATAGCTCTGCACTGACTACGTTGGGCGCAACACTGACCTTGTCGGATCGATACAAGAGAGCTCTGCTCGGCCTACGTGTACCCCATCTCTGTGCAAACCTAATCACTTATTGCTTGCACGCTCTTCTACACTTCCACCAAGTTTGGAATTATTCTGAAAATTCTTTCTTTGTGTTGCAATTTTCACAAACGGCAGCGTATTTATACATAGAAAGCTAACAATTCTAAGATTGTCGTCCTCTGTGGTGTAGTGGTTACCATGCTAGCCTCTAGTTCCCGAGGTCGTGGGTTCAAACCCGGCGGAGAGCGATGGATTTTTTTTCGGGCGTAAAAATCCTCAGCGTGGCTTCCTTCGGAAGGGAAATAGAGGCGATGGTATCGTGTCGTAGATTTACAGCACATAAAAGAACCTCAAGTCCAATAAAGAGGCATCTGGGAAAAATTACTGGTCTTTCACGCCCAATATAGAATGGGACGCTGCAGTTAAAGAGCATCAATAAATAAAACTCAATTTAATTTAATTCTAAACTAAGTAACAAAATAGGCAAATGCCGACTTCTACCTATAAGTATCAATGAAAGTCAGCTTTAATAATTAAGCTCCCTTTGTAAAATGTTAAATTTCAAAATCTGGTTTCTCAACCACGTATTTAGCAGGTAGAGAAGGTTCCACCCAAAAATTCTTACCCAGATTTAACCGGAAATATCTGTTTGGAGACCCCTGAATACAAAAAGGTGTGTGTGTATGTGTATGTGTGTGTGTGTGTGTGTGTGTGTGTGTGTGAACAGTATAACCCAAAAACGAAAACTCCGATAAATACCAAACTTTGTATTTAATTTCAGCATTTTCCAAAAATGCGACACAAAGATTTTCAAGAAAATCCCCCAATCCCAAACTGTCCTTTACAAGAAAAATGTTCCGATTATTTTATCTCAAAACTGGCTCTTAATGATATTGATTGAAATTCCATATATTTAAGATATTTACATAACAAAATTTATATCTTGAGGTTTCTGGGAATAGCCTGTGAAGTCCTGTTCATTCTGAAGAAGTTTTATATAACTGGTAAACGTCAAGAGATAGACAATAAACTGGTTTAAAAAGCTGATGTGTTACACTCACATGACTTTCTCTACTCTTGTACAAACTATTTTTACGAATTCTTATTCTCCGTCTACTTCATGTTAATCGAGATAAACATTTGCAGAAACGATCTTTTGACATGCAAAGAGAATTACATTTTACACATAGCGACCAGTTCTAAAAATATTTGACCATCGCTTAAGGCGTACTATGCAGTTATGCAAAAGTCGTTCACAATGAAGAATACTTTTGGAGACATTCCCAGAAAATTCAAGATATACATTTTATTTGTCATGAAAATATCTTAAACATGTGATATTTTAATCAAAATCGTTAGAGCCATTTTTGAGAAAATTAAAATTTTCGAAAAATGTTCCATGTAAAGGATAATCTGGGGTGGGGGGATTTTCTTGAAAACCTTTGTGTCGCATCTCTGGAAGGTACTGAACCTAAATACCAAGTTTGGTGTTTATCCGACTATTCGTTTCTGAGTTATGCTGTTCACAGACAGACACACACTAGGACATGTTTCTAAAAATGCTTTTTTTGGATTCAGGGGATCTCAAAACATATATTTCCGGTGAAATCTCGGTATCGAATTTTTGGGTGGAATACAATACTTCCCCTTCTTACTATACGTAGTAGAGAAAGTAAAAATGTAGTTCACTTTAAAATTAACAATTTACTTCAAATAACTTGTTTGTGCCAACGGCCATTTCCAAGATATCCGTTACTATTGGTTTGAATTCTTCAATACTTCGAAGTTCTGTCAGTGCTCTGTTATTTCTCGCGATGTCATGGAAAGAGTACGGAATTTTCAAGATCAGGACATAACCACTCGTTTTTTAAACATTTGACTATGGCTTCGGTTTCCTGTATCCCCTTGTAGCTACAATGAAATGTGTAATGAAAGCATTTCTGCAAACGTTTATCTGGATTAATTTGAAGTAGATAGTAAACTAAGCGTTTACAAGAATAGTTTGCAGAAGAGGTATTGATATAAAACCGATAATGATAGGAGAAATTCTTGTGGGCTTTCTCAAATACGTGATTAGAATTTTCTGGCTTTCCCAACGCCTGTTTTCTCCCTATTTCTTTTACGTTCCCTTTAACTACGTGGACATATCGCGACGGATCTGTTAGGAGATACATACCTCGTGGCTCGGTGTGTGGCGGACAGTTAACCTTCTAGGTCTCATCACTGCACATACCATCTTACTTCGTCACGTGTCTACAGAGGTCTTGGTGCTAGGCAACTGTACCTCAGCTTACATACGTGACGTGTAGATGGCAGCTTCGACATGTGTCTACAGAAACCTTAGTGCTGGACAACTGTACCTCTGCTTCTATACGAGCAGATGGCAGCTTCGATACGTGCGCATAGACCTCAGTGCTAGGCAACTGTACCTCAGCTTCTACATGTACCACGCAGATGGCAGCTTCAACAAGTGTCCACAGAGGCCTTAGTGTTAGGCAACTGTGTGTCTGCTTCTATACGTGACGTGCAGATGGCAGCTTCGACAAGCGTTCACAGATACCTTAGTTCTAAGCAACTGTACCTCTATTTCTATACGTGACAGACAGATGGCAGCTTCGATACGTGTACACAGAGACCTCAGTGCTAGGCAACTACTTCTGCTTCTACACGTGCCAGGCAGATGGCAGCTTCGACACGTGTCCACAGAGACCTCAGTGCTAGGCAACTGTATCTCTGCTTCTATACGTGACGTGCAGTTTCGACACATGTCCACAGAGTCCTTAGTTATAGGCAACTGTATCTCTGCTTCTACAGATGCCGGGAAGATGGCAGTTTCGACACGTGTCCACAGAGACCTCAGTGCTAGGCAATCGTATCTCTGCTTCCACACTTAGCGGGTAGATGGCAGCGTCGACAAGTGTCCACAGATGCCTTAGTGCTAGGCAACTGCATCTCTGTCGTCCAGTTTACCTGCTTTCATTATCTGTGAATAAATAGCAGAGAATTCGCTGTTACTATCTATTTTAATTTTTACTGTTGTTTTAGAACAAAGGTGGGACTTGGGTCGTGGTATTAAATAGCCAACCCGGCATTTACCTTGGTGACTAAGCGTAACCACGAAAAAAAAAAATCCAGCCAGATTGGTCTGCCCACGGGATAAGAACCCGAGACTTCCGAGTGCGGGCTATAGACGTTTCGAGTCATTCCGCTCTGTGACGCCTTGTAATAGAATGCTCGCGTGATTTACCGCTCTTCGCTGTGTACGTGATTCCAAACGAGGCTTCCTTCATGAGCGAAATCTTGTTTCCAGTTGTTGAGAATAGCTAAAATCCAATTAAACATTACGTGTTCCATTTACATTTCCTCCGTTAAGCTTTTACTTCATTCCTCTGCAGTGGAGGCACATCACGGTCGGATGCCAATAATGTTATATTATTAGTTTTCGTTAAATATTCACTCACCTTAATTAACGCGTGTACCAGCAGCAATAACGGATTTGGTGCAACAACGTACTATATACCCAGAGTGGTTTTCGGAAGCTAGAGAGTGAATGAAATTCCTACGATCACAGTTGCTCTAAAGTTAAACATGATTTCATGACAGCGTTTTTACGTGCAGTATTAATATTTTAAATTTCGTCTGCAATTTGATACAGAGGATGGGGTCATTTAAGTTGAGACATCTCCAAAACTAAGCGTTGTAGAAAGAAATGTCTTTAACAAAATTTGCTTGATATTATGGGGGGAAAGTAAATGCCATTAGTCGTATTTTATTTGGAGCACGTTATGATGGTCATTTTAGGTCAATTTCATTTGATCCTAATTGTAGGTTCCCATTTAAGAAACTCAAATTGACCCTAAACTGACCACCATAACGTCTTCCAAACAAAACACGACATTGCATTTACTTTACCCATAATATCAAGCCATTGTTTTTAAAAATATTTCTTTCTGAACGCTTAGTTTTGGAGGTATTATACAGTCTCAACTTAAATGGTCCACCCTGTATATTTGATTATTGTAGGCCAAATACCTCTATTTTGAGAGAGAATTTATTAAAAAATTCAGCTTCCCCTAATTGGAGACTGCCATAAACTAAGATTCTCAACAATAAACCGATGTTTAAGAACTGGACGCTATATGCTGGCCTTAAAATGCCGTACCGTTTCCATGACATCGCGAGAAACAACTGAATGTTGACAGGACTTTAAGAGAATGACCAAATAATGAACAATTCAAACCATTAATAATGAATATCTCGGAAATGCCTGATGTTACAAAAAATTTATTTAACATAAATTGTGTGTTTTAAAGAGATCTACTTTTTTTTTGTGTGTGTGTAGTATGTTTTCGTCTATCGCTTAACGTTTACCAGTTATACAAGATTATACATAATTTCTTCCAAATGAAGTGGATTTCACAGGCTATTCCCAGAAAATTCAAGACATGCATTTTATTTGTCATGTAAATATATTTAATATATGGTATTTTAATGAAAATTGTTAAGAGCCATCTTTTAGAAAATCAACAATTTCCGTAAATGTTTCACGTATAGGGTAGTTGGGGTGAGGGATTTTCTTGAGGACCTTTGTGTCACATCTTTGGAAGGTAAGTGAATGAACTTAAATAACAAGTTTAGTATTTATACGACTTTTACTTTTGACTCATGCTGTTCACAGACCTAAGCAGAAAGAGAGGCGCGCGCGTGGATTTTTGGGTGGAGTGCAATACCTTGTCTACCTACTATGTAGATGGTAGAGAATAGTAGATTATTGTGCAAGTGTTCAAAGTAGGGTTTTATTTTGCGAGTAGGAACGTTTGCGAAACGAAGGAAGAAGGCCGAGAGTAATTTTAAGACAGCGCTCGAATTTGTAAAATTTCAATAAAATAATATTATATTGATTCCTGAAACTAAGAGAAATCACGTTTAGAACGAAATCAACTCACGTATAAAGCAAGATTCTTGAAACAAGAGAAATGACGTTAAAACGAGATCAACCCTCGTCTGCAGTGTGTCGTCCTCCGTGGTGTAGTGGTTACCAGGCTAACCTCTCGTTCCCAAGGTCGCGGGTTCAAACGCGAACATCCTTCGGAAGGGAAGTAAAGCCGGTGTCCCGTGTTGTAAATTCACGGCACATAAAACAACCTCAAGCCTGATAAAGAGGCCTCTGAGCAAATTTACCAATCTTTCACGCCCAATATAGAATGGGACACTAAGGACCACAGCAGTTAAAGAGCGTCCATAAATACAACTCAATTCAATTTATAAATAAGATATCCAAACATTATATAAAACAGGCGTATTTTGCCTATTTTGAAAGTATTGTGAGCTATGGTCTTATATTGTATGGTAATAGTGCTGGCTTAAAGGATGTACTACTATTACAAAAAAAAAAGCTTTAAGTAAAATACATAACTCCCATGTATTTAATGCATATGCTTCCTGAGAGGGTAAGAATTTTAAAATTAAAACATTTCAAGAATTATGTAAGTTCAAGACTAAAGTTAACCCATTTTACAATATGCAAGAATGTCTTGATATTATAATAATAAGTTTCCAATCTATGAATATTGTATGTTTTATTAAAGTTTTACGACTTAGTCAATTGTATTTTATACTTAAAGGCTCAAATAAATTAGCAAAAATTATCAAAATTTTATCTGCAGCGAGATGCTTTGTTGATTCGCTAGCAGTCATTTTCAGCGAAATTATTTTCAATACTTTTTGCCTTACACCAGAACAATGAAGCGATTAAACGTTATTTTATATTGTTTTCTGGATTTTTGGGATAAGTACTTCTAGTGTTATTCTGTAATTTCACTTGGATCTTCCATTTCAGTTTCCTCTGAATTCATGATTGCTGCCATTTAATCTTATGTAGGTTATACTACATAAAGGAATAACGTTTCAGATCAAAGAAAGCACAAGGCTGCCAATATAAGGCAGAGGTTAGCTCCACAATAATTTGTATCGTGAACAAATAATGCGAGCGTCATGAGAAAATCTGTGAAAAGACATAATGAAAAGTAAAACATAATCAAACCAGGTGGAATTATTAAACATCTGCAAATTCAAAGGGTGGTTGCCATGTGATTGGTCTTGAAACCAAAGTGGTCACAATGGTATAAAAATGTTATCGCACTAGTGTGCACTATGTTAAAAGTTCTACTTATAAGAAGTGCTGTCTAAAAAGTAATATATCGTGAGCACAGTAATGTGAATAAAAGAAAAAAGTTTATTTATGAATAATATATGTCAATGGCAGTGAAAATGGTAGGAATATTACGTCAGATTTTTTATCATAATGTCAATCACATTCCTACTTCATACTGTGCAGAGGGCAGGGAATGATCATAAATATGTAACTCCGACTTACACGAGTATTCCAAACAACCGTAACCATTAGTGTTCACGTACGAATGGAAACCAAAATTAAAAGCCCTGTTAAAGTGCACTTGTAGGTAGAGGAAATCGATTGTATGATCAGGAAGTGGTTATAAACACGGGCGGCAACCCAGGATGTGCTGATAATAGACAACACGGAAACGCACGTAATCTTAATTTAAATGCCCTAGTTCCAATTTACAACGGGCATTGTGGACGCTACATGAGGTGGCAAAAACCTATAATTTAAACATTTCCTCAAAGAAAATTAAGGTTTTAGTATTTCTGGAAAAGAGCATCTTAGAGCCAAAACTGTAATTGCGAAAAAAATTTTAAAATAAGTTCACCTCTTCAGTTTTCTTGGTTGTAATATCACTTATTTATACGAGGGCGGACTGATAAGCCCATGACTTTGACGAGAGATCGCGTTTATTGTTTGCACCCAAGTCTTGTATGTATTCTGGGTATAATAGCAGAAATTCATTGTCATTTGTTTCTTAGAACATTGTCGAGGGCGTCTAACATAGCAGATGTGTGTTGCTTCGTAGAAAATGGAGAAAAGTGAATTTCGTGTTCTGATAAAGCACTACTTTTTGCGTGGTAAGGCGGTGAAGGAAACGGAAGAAAAGCTGAACAAGTATTATGGGGACTCTGCTCCATCACATGGAAAGATTCACAAGTGGTTCACTGCATTTCGATGTGGCCGTTCGAGCACAAGAGATGCCATGCGCAGAGGACGCCCGGTTGAGGTCACAACAGAAGAAATGGTCAACAAAGTTCACGATATTGTGTTGGAAGACCGAGTGGGATACGCAAGACCGTAAACATCTCCAGTAAATGGGTGTATAACATTCTGCACGAATTTTTGGGTATGAGAAAGCTTCAGCAAGATGGGTGCCGCGACTGCTCACAGTTGAGAATAAGCGGAATCGTGTGACCATTTCACAGGGATATTTGAACATGTCCCAGCGCAACCCAAATGAGTTTTTGCGGCGTTATATCACGGTTGATGAAACTTGGATCTATTACTATCAACCTGAAACCACACAAATATCAAACTAGTGGATTTCCTTCTCCGAACCTGCTCCAAAGAAAGCGAAAACCATTCCGTCGGCAGCAAAATCATGGCAGCTGTCTTTTGTGATTCACAAGAGGTAATAGACATCCACTACCTGGAAAAGGGTAAAACGATCACAGGTTCATATTATGCCGCAATGATGGATCAGTTTCACAGGGAATTGTTACATAAACGACCCGATTTGGTGAAGAAAAACGTTCTCTTTAACCAGGATAATGCACCCGCACACAAGTCAGCCATTGCTATAGCAAAATTTATGGAATTGGGCTACGAACTGCTACCTCACCCACCATATTCTCCAGATTTGGCTCCGAGCGACTTTTTCCTCTTCGCAAACCTGAAAAACTGGCTCGCTGGAAAGAAATTCACGTCCAGTGAGCACATCATAGCAGAAACAACCTCATATTTTGCACACTTCGAAAAATCATATTTTTGGAAGGGTTAAAAACATTGGAGAAACGTTGGACAACGTGTATTGAATTGAAAGTAGATTTATGTTGAGAAATAAAATTAAATTGTTATTTTTTTTAAAAAGTCACTGACTTATCAATCGTCCCTCGTATACCCAAGCCGTTCTTGGTGCGACAATTTTGAAACTCTTTGCTTCAAGTAGTGATGCTGCTATCTCGAAGTTGCATCCATTAGATAGCGTTTCATGTTACCTGCTTTGTCGACGAGTTCTACCATGTCATCTTTCAGCTAGTTCTGCGTTGTCTGGTTCGCCAGCTGCTTCAGTGGTAAAGCTATGAGTCCCTTTTCTCGGGGCATGCGTGAGTGTAGTGTGAAAGGATGCCACCAGTTTAATTAGCTGATAGCTTTTAATGTTGAGTAAAACGTTCTGTTTGAAGAGAATGGTGGACTGTTGAATTAAAAAATTTAAATTATTTCTAGAATAATACTTATGCGAAGCGTCAGTTGCCGTAAGTTGCAGAAATGTTACTCGGAAAGATCCCTCGCAATAGCCGCTAAATCTTTCGAACTCAAGCGCATCCCTAGGCGCTACACGACTTAAAGCTAAATACCCCAAGAGTAATCAAATAACCGTCGCACAAGTAAGTCTGATTTAGAATACAAACTCTTTTCTTAACTTAAACTCCGCCTACCTGCGTCACCCATACCAACGTTCCTACTCACGCTATCCAATCTTAAAACTCTTGTATGCGTGTGTGACCGTTACTATGCGGTACCTCCTCGAATCTCAGAATTTTATTCCCTTTCTAATTAACGGAATTCCCGTCTGCATTACTTTGCAAACGTACCGAACTCAACCTCTTAAGTGCATTCCAGGAATATTTGTGCTAACGTGTTCGCGTTCGGCTGTTGCTGATGACTTTCCTTAACATGACGCGCTAATAACCTTTTTCTATGGGCAATCTTTTAACTCAGGCTTGTTACATTATACATTGGTTTAATATACAGAAATTAATTATTGCAATTGCTTTCCTGTCTTACTATTATTTCTTATTACTATTGTTTATATATTCCAGTCAATAATTGCGGTATCAATGCTACGGATCCAGAGCAAAAATTACATTAACTTCCAACAAATGTTTGGTACACCAAAAAGAACTCTATTGGGAAAAAAAGTAAGGAAAGAGACGATCCTGAAATTTTATAGTTTTGGCCATGCCTGTGTTGCTTTATCGTGCAGAAACCTGGACTTTACCAACTAGTGTGGAAAGAAGATTTGAAGCAGCAGAGATGTGATTGTTAAGACCATTGGCAGGTTACCGACTGCAGGATCACAAAAGAACCAGGAAATTCGAGAGCAACTAGGTATTGTGGGAATAACAGAGAGGTTGACCAATATAGAAATAAGTGATACGAATGGGGGTTTTTCACCTTCCTAAAGAATATAAACCCCAAGGGAGAAGAAACATTGGACGTCCTAGTTTTGCTGAGTGGCAAAAGTTGTGAATTGGTTAGTTTCGGAACAGATAAGTATTGTCTAACCCGAATCGTATATGATGATGCCTAAGTTCCGCAATTCATGCACAACTTCCAAACTGTTCAATTGGTAGGATTGCTAAGGATCCCTGTAGACCTTCCTAAAGTCTGCATTGGCGTAGTGTAAGGGTAGACTTTGAGACTGAGTCTACCTAAATAAATTGCCGAGAAACTAACTAAAGTTTTAAACATGTAAATAAAGACAGCCTCACACAAGTGATGAAAAACTTACCCCAACGCCCCAGCCTACTGCTAAGTGTCAGATTGTAGTGCTGCGTACTTAGGCAGTTGAAATCTCATGATGCGGCAGCAAAATCGAGTAGAGACTGGGATGGCTGAGCAAGTGCAAGTCTCATCAAGAGTGGACTTGCATAGCTTTTCTTACTAAATTTCGACCTCCCGTTGTAGGAAGACATGCCTATATTTTGTTGTGCATTAAGGGCACAAAGGCAGCAGCAGAGATTTAACACGTTTAATGAGGTGTTTAGTCTCTGTATACCTGCTCTCTCCAAGGTCCGGAAACAGGACAGGGGTTGGACATAAGAGTAGGGCAAGGCAGTGTAACAAACATTTCATTCCTCAGTTATTGGTGAACCAGCATTATGTGCGTGCAGCCGTGCAATGTAGTAAAGTGTTAACTTTACGTAAACCTGTGTATTGTTTTCATTGTGCGTGTTTCATTTATCATTTTAGAAATATGGACAATTCCATCGATTTAATAGATTACTTATTAAAACTCAGTTTTCGGCTCTATCTTTGAGGAAAAGTGTGAACTAAAGGCAAAAGACGAATTCCTAAGCTTGGCATTGTCTTCCAGGAAAAGAACAAAAAACGGACATTTCAAACATCCTGGTACAGTAAATTTAATTGGTTAACTGACAGTTACATTCATAACAAAGTGTGTTGCTTCGTATGTTTGCTTTTTGGCGGGGAAAAGGAATGGAGTGTTGAAGGAATATCAAATATTAAAAACATTGAAAGAAAAGCTTGCAATAAAAATCACCGACTGGAGCTTATATACAAGGGAATTTAAGCTAGTACCTACCTTGTTTTCATGAATTACAACCATACAATGGTTTGTAGGCATTTTGTAAAGTTACACCTAATGCTATATTTTTATAATCTAGCTTAGTTTAAAATGTATGTTCAGTCAATTTTGGCAATTAGTAGTGATGCTAATGGCTACTAAAACAAGAACAACAAATAATAATAATCAATCGTAATAGAGAATTCACACTATTTTATGATACACTAACGTATGGGAATTTGTGCATCATTTAAAAAACTAAATTTAGTTATTAAAATCTAGTATACAGTATCAAGCTACGCCACTGAAAGTCTGCATGGAATACTACAGGATAGTCACGATTCCCTCGCCCCAGCGGAGAATCGGGCCCGAGATCTCTGGGTCGAGAGCCAGGACACTTGACTATTCGACCGCAGTGGCAGTCAGACAGAATATGATGTTCTTCTATACTTCCAAGTATGCGCAATACATTGCCCGTTTTGTTTTCCAAGATTTCCCAACCATCTCTTTCCGGGTCTGCTTACAGACAGAAAGAATGAACGAAAAAATACGAGATGCTCAAATTCGCATTGGCCAAGTTGCTGCGACAATTGACAATGTTCTTTTGCCCCAACCTCAAATTCCAACACAGTTAATCCTCACCCCCAATTCCATGAACTATTTTACCTTATAATAAGTGTTTGTAAACTACTTGCATGTGTGGCCACTGTTATTTTACTGTTGGTGTTGGTTAGTGTGGTTTATTTAACATACCATTTGCTGTAATAAGCATTGAACAGAAACTCGAACCCGTTAGCGGCATAGTGACAGCGGACAAAGGATTCAAGGCTCCACAGATAAAAAAGACTGCAAATTCCTACTCAAATCATAACGGGAAATACTGAACTACGACACTATCAAGAATAAAACTTGTTTTTAGGTTGCTTTGTGTTTTGTAAAACAAAGCAGTGAGTCAACACCAACAGATATAATGCTTATCAAACGGTGACGTGATATAGCTGCTCGTTATTAATGGTTTGAATTATTCAATTCTTTGTCATTCTTTTAAAGTCCCGTTGATATTCGGTTCTTTCTCGCGGTTGCATGGAAAGAGTATGGAATTTTAAGGCCGGTATATGGCGTTCGGTTCTTAAACATTTTACTTTCGCTATTACCTTTGAATTTATAACGAAATGAGTAATGTAGATATTTCTGCAAAGGCTGTCTCGATTGAAATGAATCAAATAGAAAAGTACGCTTTCGGAAGAATAGTTTTTACACTCATTAATAAATGATAGAGGGAAGAGAAAATCATGTGAATGTAACACATCGGAATTATTATTATTATTATTATTTTTTTTTTTTTTTGCTGCAAAGGAATGGTTTTAAATTAAGCACGACGTGCTTAGTTACACAAGTGGAAACAACATTCAAATGTTTACTCGTGCCAACAAGCTGTGATGTTTGCCTTCACATGACTTTCTCTACTCTTTCTCTTCTACAAACTATGTTTACAAAAACCTATTTTTTATCTGCTTCTTGTTAATCGAGATAAACTTTTATTACGCATTAAACTCATTTCGTTGTAGGTAAAGTTAAAGCGACAGTGCTTTTTTTTCTTCTTTCTTTAATAAAGTAGGTCGCTAGGCGATGGCTTCGAAATTCCATGCTATTTAATGGCTGAGAGAAAGAAAGAAAGAAAGAAAGAAAGAAAGAAAGAAAGAAGCAAATAGCGACATGTTACTTGAAAAATATGTACAAACGTATTTGAAAATTTAAACAAATGACAAAGAATATCTCGGAAATGGTTAACGCAAAATTGTTATTTGACATAAATTGTATCCCTTAACGAGATCTACGTTTTTATGTAGTAGGACTTTGTCCCTCTTATAGTTTACCAGTTATACAAAAGTCATTCACAGGCTATTCCCAGATAACTCAAGATATACATTTTACTTCTAATATGTGATATTTTAATCAAAATCGTTACAGGCACTTCTGAGAAAATCAAACTTCTCGAAAAATCTTCCATGTAAAGGGTAGTCTGGGGTGGGGAGATTTTCTTGAAAATCTTCGTGTCGCATCTTTGTAAGGTACTGAACCTAACTAATAAGTTTGGTACTTGTCTGACTTAGTTTTTGAGTTATGCTGTTCACAGATACACACAAAAACATGTTTCTAAAGATGCTTTATTTGGATTCAGGGGCCTCAAAACATGTATTTCCGTTGAAATCTCGGTATCGAATTTTTGTGGGGAATGCGATATCTTCTTTGCCTATTAATCACGTGGTAGAGAAAGTAGAAACTCTTGCATTAACCATTTCAAAGATATTCTGTATAATTGGTCTAAAGTTACTGCAAAGTTGCAGTTCATTTTTTTCTCGTGATCATTCAAAGAGAACGGGATTTCTAAGTTGCCACATAGCGACCCATTCTTAGAAGATCTGACTATCGTTGAAGCCTACTGTGTTGCTTTATTTCCTTTGTACCTACAAGGAAATATGTAGTAAAATCATTTCTGCAAATCATTGTCACGATTAAAAAGAAGTAGACAAAAGATAAGCTTTCGTAAGAATAGTTTTCTGCATAATGGGTACAGAAAGGCATGCGAATGTAACGCATCCTGAGGTTTTTCCCCGCTATGAGTCTGATTTTGCTATAAATTAATACACGCGATGTCCCTTCTACGCCGCATACGTCTCCGGCGGTACCGTGGTGAGCGCAACCTGGAGGGATGCATTGTTGAGCGGCATAGCGGACAAAGCCAGGTGTGATGGTTTGGGGCGCCATTGGTTACAACAGCCGTTCCCGCCTCCTACGAATTGAGGACACTTGAACAGCAAACGGTATTTAACGGTGGTTGTAGAGCCTGAGGTACTCCCCCTGCTTCAGGCATCTCCAAAGGCCACACTTCAACAGGACAATGCCCGGCCACATATTGCGAGGAATGTACAAGCCTTCTTCGAAGAACGACGGGTACCATTGCTTCCCTGGCCTGCACGCTCGCCTGACATGTCGCGCATCGAACATGTCTGGGATATGGTCGGTCGGCACCTGGTGCGTCACGGTCCTCCAGTAACCAGTGTCACGGATTTGTGGGCTTGAATACAAATTGCATGGATGGAAATCCCTCCGGAACTTATTCAGAACCTTTTTGATTCAACGCCACGGCGTATAGCAGCTCTAATTGCAGCGCACGGAGGCCACACCAAATACTGAATATTAGGGCTCAAAGGTATGTATAGATTTGAAAAGTTTATCATTTGTTACTTGTTATGTACCTAACCTGTGGTATTAAATTCATTCGTTTCCTTCTTGGTGTAGCAATTTTCACAAACGGCAGTGCAGATCTATTGTGGCTACCACTCCTGCAGGTTAAGGACCGCAGGCAGATAGGCCACAGACAACGCGGAAGTCCCTAACAATTCCAGGCTCGAAGACCCGTCCCACTACTGGAGCTGCCTGGAGAGGACGATGAACGACCCGACGGCCAAACAGCCCCCTAGTATCCACAGGGAAGTACTCTTTCCTTTGAGCAAGCATCCGAGCCATATGTGCATCACCGCCATACGCCACGAAACCTAGAAGCACACCTGAAAGACGAGAAGTAAACGGAATGATGGAAAGGAAATCGTATTAGATGAGAAGCTACTCCAGCATTCGTTTACCGACCAGGGAAAACCACGAAAACCCCAAGGTCAGAGTGGGCCGTCGATGAAAATCGAACCCGGGACCTCCCAAATGCGAGCCTCACACGTTACCGCGGGGTAATGTTGCCCATAGTTCACTCTCGCACGAATTGGTTGTGCGTTACTTTTAATTAGCTAATACCTCGAGCGGTTTGCAGACAACTAACGCGTTGTAATTAATTGCTTTGTGACATTACCTCTGGCATGGAAGCGCCCACAGAAAGAAATACCAAATGTAAATAAAATGTAATGCATTATCTGGAATGACGACGTCCATGGTGGAACGGTGGCGAGGTTTTGTAAATACAACCGCCAGTGAAGTTTGTTGAACGGTCTAGCGTGAAATTATAGGAAGAAGAGATCGCAAGCATATTTTTAAGGTACGAGGCAAACGCGATGCTCGCATTTTCAAAGCCGATTTAACGCATTAACGCTTAACGCAGGGTTTCCCCAAGCATACTAGCTTAGAAGCGCCCTTCGGAAGAGATTAAACCTTTCTGATGCCTGAGAGTTTTTGCATCGTACCTGTTCTGTGTTTATTCGTTTAATTTTGGTTTAATCAAATATTAAGTTTTTGCAACAGAAGAGAGCCAGGGGAAAACTTTACTTTAAAACTTCATAGTGCATTCTCTACCCTGTAGCATTTATTATTGGGTATACAAACTATTCATACAAAAGCTTGTTTTTTATTTCATTTTAATCGAGATAATCAGTAGTAGAAATAGCTACATTACACATTTTCCTATACATACAATGGGAACGATAGTCAAATGATTTAGAACTGACGCTACATACTGGCCTTAAAATTCCATACCTACTCTTTTAATGCAATCGCGAGAAAAAAAAAAAAAGAATATCGACGGGACTTTAAAAGTATTAAACTATTCTAACCGTTAATAGCGCATATCATCGGAAACGGCTACAGAAAAAGTTATCTGAAACAAATATCTACAAGACATCTACATTTTTGTGTAGTACCTTTTCGTCTAACGCTTAACGTTTACCAGTTTTATTTCCCAGAAAATTCAAGGCATATTTCATTTATGATGTAAATATCTTTAATTTATAAATACTTTAATGTATGGTCTTTTAATCAAAATCGTTATCTAGTCATTTTTGATAAAATTCCAAAATGTTTCATGTAAAGTACAAACGTATTGGAAGAGGTATCAGAAATAATAATGACGTCGCTTTTAGAAAATACTTACTGTATCGAATTTCGAAGTTTTGTTAACCTGCATTATGAGGTTGAATTCCAAGCAGGTGAAAAAAAAAAACACTGGTTAGTCACAAACAAATGACATTCCAATGCGCATAATCGACTTTCCACGTTGCTATCGATAAGCAATTCCGTTTCAGCTCCCGGTGTATTGTGAACCAACCTTAAAAAGCAGGTCGCTACATGCTGGCCTTTGTATTGCATGGGTTGAAGGGAGAACAAAAGAACGAATATTTCAAAGAGTTACTTAAAACTAGCTAGCTCCCCGACGTTGAACGGCTAGCTTTTAACACTCGAATTAATTAATTTCATTTACCTCCCTCCGTTCTTTGTGAAATTATTGTACAATTGTCTAGGTTTTTTTTATGGTGAATCCTCCCATTCAGCCGTTACAATTGTAATTTCGTAGCACCGGCTACTCCTAATGAGGGATGAAAAGTCCCCTGACATTCAAGCAAAATTATGTATTCCTTAACCTTCCCTTGATAGTCTTCCTAGTTCTAGAAATGCTGCATAAGCACCCTTTGGCGGTGGAACAATCGTCGGTCGGAATGGTCGAGTAATTTTTACTTTCTCTACTACGTATAGTAAGTAGGGGAAGTATTGTATTCCACCCAAAAATTCGATACTGAGATTTCACCGGAAATATATGCTTTGAGGCAACCTGAATCCAAAAAATCTGATGTGTTTCACTCATATGACTTTCCCTACTCTTGTAAAAACTATTTTTACAAACTCTTATTCTCCATCTATTTCATACTAATCGAGATAAACATTTGCAGAAACGATCTTTTGACATGCAAAGAGAATTACATTTTACACATAGCGACCAGTTCTAAAAATATTTGACTATCGCTTAAGGCGTACTATGTTCCCCTTGTTTTGTATTTGCAAGGGCAATATAGAAATACAGTAGCCTTTAAGCATAGACATATCTCTTAATAGCTGGTTGCTAGGTGCAGCACCATTCCCTTTGCCACAGATTAATACTCTTTGCATATCCAAGACAAAAAATGAATAACGAATTCCCAATTGGGAAAATTATTGAAAAATTTAAGGGAATAACAAGGAATATCTGGAAAATGGTTCACTCAACAAAAAAAAATGTAGATGACATAAATAGTGTATTTTAACGCGATCTACATTTTTGTGTAGTAAAATTTTGTCTATCTCTTATGGTTTACCAGTTATGCAAAAGTCGTTCACAATGAAGAATACTTTTGGAGACATTCCCAGAAAATTCAAGATATACATTTTACTTGTCATGAAAGTATCTTAAACATATGATATTTTAATCAAAATCGTTAGAGCCATTTTTGAGAAAATTAAAATTTTCGAAAAATGTTCCATGTAAAGGGTAATCTGGGGTGGGGGGATTTTCTTGAAAACCTTCGTGTCGCATCTCTGGAAGATACTGAACCTAAATATCAAGTTTGGTGTTTATCCGACTGTTCGTTTCTGAGTTATGCTGTTCACAGACACACACACACACACACGGATATGTTTCCAAAAATGCTTTATTTGGATTCAGGGGGTCTCAAAACATATATTTCCGGTGAAATCTCGGTATCGAATTTTTGGGTGGAATACAATACTTCCCCTGCTTACTATACGTAGTAGAGAAAGTAAAAATCTGATGTGTTACACTCACATGACTTTCTCTACTCTTGTACAATCTAATTTTACAAACGCCTATTCTCCATATGCTTCATGTTAATCGAGATGTCAATCTTATTGGTAATTTTCTTGTAGATGCAAGGGAAATATCGTAGCTTTTAAGCGATAGTCAAATATTTTAACGCTGGTTGCTATGTGGCGCATTCCATTCTCTTTGCATGTCCAGGACATAAAAAATCTGATGTGTTACACTCACATGACTTTCTCTACTCTTGTACAATCTATTTTTACAAACGCCTATTCTCCATATGCTTCATATTAATCGAGATGTCAATCTTATTTGTAATTTTCTTGTAGATGCAAGGGGAATATGGTAGCTTTTAAGCGATAGTCAAATATTTTATCGCTGGATGCTATGTGGCGCATTCCATTCTCTTTGCATGTCCAGGACAAAAAAATGAATAACGAATTTGAGAAAAAGTATAAGTATTGGAAAATTTGAGGAAATAACAAGCAATATCTCGAAAACGGTTCACTCAACAACAAAAATGTATATGATATAAGTTGTGTATTTTAACGCGATCTAGATTTTTTGTGTAGTAAAATTTTGTCTATCTCTTATGGTTTACCAGTTATGCAAAAGTCGTTCACAATGAAGAATACTTTTGGAGACATTCCCAGAAAATTCGAGATATACATTTCATTTCTCATGACATTATCTTAAACATATGATATTTTCATAAAAATCGTTAGAGCCATTTTTGAGAAAATTAAAATTTTCGAAAAATCTTCCATGTAAAGGATAGTCTGGGGTGGGGGGATTTTCTTGAAAACCTTCGTGTCGCATCTCTGGAAGATACGGAACCTAAATACCTAGTTTGGTGCTTATCCGACTGTTCGTTTTTGAGTTATGCTGTTCAAAGACACACACACACACACACACACAGACACACACACGGACATGTTTCCAAAAATGCTTTTTTTGGATTCAGGAGGTCTCAAAACATGTATTTCCGGTGAAATCTCGGTATCGAATTTTTGGGTGGAATGCAATACTTCCCCTACTTACTATACGTAGTAGAGAAAGTAAAAAGCACTTTTAGAAAGTGCCTGTGAACAGCATAACTCAAAAACGAAAAGTCGGATAAACACCAAACTTTGTATTTAGGTTCAGTATCTTTCAAAGATGCGACACCAATATTTTTTTAAAAAAAAATCCCCGCATCTCAGATACCCTTACTTGGAACATTTTTAGAAAATTTTGATTTTCCCAAAAATGGCTCTAACGATTTTGATTAAAATATCATATATGTAAGATATTTTCATGACAAATAAAATGTATATCTTGAATTTTCTGGGAATGTCTCCAAAAGTTCTCTTTTTTCTGCATGGATTTTGCATAACTACTAAACCTTAAGAGATACATAAAATTTGTCTACACAAAAAATGAAGGTCTCCTTAAAACACACCATTTATGTTATACTTTTTTTTTTTGCCGAATGAGCCATTTCCGAGATATTCCTTGTTATTTGTTTGAATTTTCCATTATTTATACTTTTTCTCAAATGGGAATTCGTTATTGTTTTTTTTTTTTTTTTTATTAATTTAATGTCCTGGACATGTACAGAGAATGGAATGCTCCACTTAGCAACCAGCTCTTAAAACATTTGACTATCGCTTAAAGCCTATCGTATTCCACTTGCATCTACAAGAAAATTAGCAATAAGATAGTTTATGCATTGTTTATCTCGATTAACATGAAGTAGATGGAGAATAAGCGTTTGCAAAAATAGTTTGCACAAGAGTAGAGAAAGTCATGTGAGTGTAACACATCAGATTTTTGTTATATAATCACAGTTTAAACCTTTGTACCTTCTGCTATTTAATAACATAAGAGCTAAGAGTTTTCATATAATACATAGATTCTTAACACATAGAGATGATGAAGCTGGTGAATATGCAGATTCAGAGTTGTTAATTATAAAATATCGGTTAACTGATTTCTTATTTAGCTGGACACAATTCTATATACCCTGCTAACGATTGTAATTCTAAATACGAAACAAAGCAAAATTCTTGCTTTAAGGTTAGATATTAAAATATGTTGGCAATGGTATAGCATGCGTATCGTACGCTTATGAGAGATTCGATTCTCTCTTGTTTTTCTTTGCCTTAGTTACTAAATCGTGACCATCTACATTTATTTTGCTTGGAATGAACTATACGCGACGTTTGTCTTATCTGACATACATATTGTATGGAATAACAACAAATATTTTCAACTCCATGACAATCTCAACTTAAAAGTCATTTTCGCGAGTATGTTCTTTTTATAACTACGTGTTGTATTCAAGTACAAGGGCTTTATAAACCGTGTTTAATCCTGTAGTAATTTATGCAAATAAATTACGTGTTTTATAGTCCATGTCCATCAAAAAGAATTGCGTTTTTCAGTGGTGAAAAACCCGGCGGAGGGCGATGGATTTTTTCGCGCATAAAAATCCTTAGCATGGCTTCCTTCGGAAGGGAAGTAAAGCTTGTGGTCCCGTGTCGTAAATTTGCGGCACGTAAAAGAACCCCAAGTCTGACAGAGGCTTCTGAGCAAAATTTCCGGTCTTTCGCACCCAATATAGAATGAGACGCTAAGGACCATAGTAGTTAAAGAGCCTCCATAAATAAAAATTCAATTTAATTTATTGATAATGGAAACTGAAAGGCACAATAGGAAATATCTAAAACCAAAGCAACTAAAAGTTATTGTATACTTTAACGGAAGCTACATTCCCCGCATAGTATTTATGTATATTGTGGTTTCTCGCATCTAGATAACTCAATAATAACAGAGATAATGTTTCTTTACAGAGAATTAATATACTTTATTCGCCATGTGAATACGTCAAACATGTGATATTTGAGAATATAAAATAAATCGCAAATTTTTACTTTCTCTACTACGTAGAGTGCTACGATAGGCAGTGCTGCATTCCACCTAAAAATTCGATACCAAGATTTCACCGGAAATACATGTTTCGAGGCGCCTGAATCCAAATAAAGCATTTTTGGAATTATGTCCGTGTATGTACCTGTCTGTGAACAGCACAAGTCAAAAACGAAAAGTCGTATAAATATCAAATTTGGTATTTGAATTTAGTACCTTCCAAGGATACGGTATTAAGATTTTCAAGAAAATCCCCGCACTCCGACTACCCTTTATATAGCGCATTTTTCGAACATTTTGATTTTCTAAAAAATGGCTAAAGCGATTTTGATTAAAATATCATAAATGAAAGACATTTACATGACAAATAAAATGTATACCTTGAACTTTCTAATAGCCTAGGCAGTCCTCTTTATTTGCAAGAAATTGTGTATAACCCTGTATAACTGGTAAACGTTAAGCGATAGATGGAAACGCACTACACAAAAATTGTAGATTTTTTTAAAACACACAATTTACTTCAAATAAGTTTTCTTTGTGGCATAGGTCATTTCTGAGATATCCATTATTAATGGTTCGAATTGTTCATTCATAGTCCACAACTAAGGTTCATTACTTGGTCATTCTCTTATAGTCCTGTCAACATTCAGTTGTTTCTCGCGGTTGCATGAAAACAGTATGAAATTGTAAGGCCAGAGTACTGCGTCCAGTTCTTAAACATTTGGCTGTCGCTGTTCTCTTTGTATCCATAAATAACGTAATATTTCTGCAACGGTTTGTTTGTATTAAAATGTAATAGAATAGTTTGTATACCCACTAATAAAGATAGAGGATAGAGAAAGGCACCTTTCAAACATTGTCTTATCGGCAACGGTGTTCACTCGTATGCACTTGCCGTTGGCTTTCTAGATTTCTTTGAGTTTTGTACATAGATCACTCCCACTTGACTTGGATAGGATAGCGGGCAATCTTGGCTACAGAAAAATTTCCACACCCAGCCGGAAATCGAACCCGGGACCCCTCGCACAGCAGGCAGGTGCTCTACCGAATGAACTACTGGGACAGCAAATCATATTATTTGTATGACAACACTAGCAGGATTCAAGTTCAAGAAAACTTCCAGGATGCAAAAGGACGAGTACCGCTGCCTAACTAGTACTGTACAGACGCGTTCATTAGTATTCCAATTTGCATCGCTCTGCCAGGATGTCGGCAAGAGCCAATTGACCCTTTTGTAAGACAAAATAATTGTCTCGACTTTTTAATTTTTCTAGATAGAGAAGATACTGCATTCCACCCAAAAATTCGATAATGATATTTCACCGGAAATACATGTCTTGAGATCCCTGAATAAATAAATCCATTTAAAAAAGCATTTTATATAAAAAAAGGTCCATGTGTCAACACAAAAATGCAAATACGGCCAAACAACAAACTTGATATTTAAGTTCAGTAGCTTCCGAAGATTTCAAGAAAATCTCTCTACCCCAAACTACACTTTACATGGAACATTTTTCGAAGTTTTTTATTTTCTAAAAATGGCTCTTAATGATTTTATTAATATATAATATATTAAAGATATTTACATGACAAAGTGTACGTCTTGAATTTTGTAGGAATAGCCTGTGAAGTCCTCTTCATTCGGAAGGAATGTTGTTTAATCTTGTATAACTGGTAAACGTTAAGCGATAGGTAAAAACGTACTACACAAAAAATGTAGATCACTTTAAAACACACACAATTAATTTTTTCAAATACACATAATTTTTTTATGGCATCAGCCATTTCCGAGATACCCGTTATTAATGCTTTGAATTGTTCGATTCTTTGTCATTCTTTTAAAGTCCTGTCGACATAGTTGTTTCACGCGGTTGCGTGGAAACAGTATGGAATTTTAAGCCCAGCATATAGCGTCCAGTTCTTAAACATTTGACTATCGCTATTCTCTTTGTATTTATAACGAAATGTGTAATGTAGCTACTTCTGCAAAGATTTGTCTCGATTAAAGTGAAGTAGATAGGAAAGCTTTCATAAGAATAATTTTATACCCATTAATAAATTATACAGGGTAGATGTCATATGAATGTAACACATCAGATTTTTTTTCTCTACAAAATTGCTGGTTGTCTGAATGTTTAATAATAGTATGCAACAACCTTAGTATTCCTTTATGGCCTTAGCGAACCTCTAGGTTAAGGCTATTACTACGAATATCGGTTTATCATTTTACAGCTAAAGATATTTGGATAAAGCTGCATGCGCGATACCCTATCGCCCATTAAGAGAAATAGGATTTCATCTTAAACGCTACTTTGTTTGTACATTGCAATAGTAGCAAATTGAATAACTTTTTTTTAACAGTTGCATAATAGTGTATTGCACTAATAATAGAATCCAACAAACGTTTAAATTTCCTGATTGTGTAAAAATACTTCACAAACGTGTATTGTAAATATTTTTGCGGTTTTATACACTTCGAGAATGTAAAATATTTAAATTCTAGAGCTAGTCTGTCCTAACTGAAACAGCTGAATAGCGACGGTAGCCCGCTACCAACGTAAATTGATGGGTTCAAGTGAGCGAAGTCATTCCGAAGGCCGTGACAATTAGCAGTCTCAGAAGGCGGCGATTTTATTTATCACACACGTCAAATTATTCAAATGGTGAGAGATTACAGCATCCGTGGTCTTTTACACAATCTGTTAAGTCTGCGCTTCTGTATATTTACGCTTAAGAAAACAGCAATGCCTTGTAAGCTTTGTGTGTGTGTGTGTGTGTGTGTGTGTGTGTGTGTGTGTGTGTGTGTGTGTGTGTGTGCGTGTGTGTGCGCGCGCGCGCTCACTCACTCCCTATTCTAAGACCATACTGATCTTCGATCTTGGTGTTACTGTTATTAATTACATAGATATTAAATGGAAAAGCTCATGCTACATTAGTACTTTTGCAGCTTAAAAAGCATTAGATTTGTGGCATTATTTTCCTTTTCATGTTGTAGTTTCTTCCATAATTACTTGCCGGCTTCTGCGTCACTGCCTTCGTTATGTACCACAAGAATTACAAAGGCTGTAGTTCTATGATGCTCCTGTGTGGGAGTTCTTGCGAGTTATATTAAAATGAAAACACAGAAAGTAGAGGAAGATCATGAATAGCAGAGTCGAATGGTGTTGAAAACGATTAATTATTTATATTGTAGCTTCATCTCCTGCTCCCTCAACTTCATTCAACCGACCAATTGAAAAGACAAGTACTCGCAACAAGCGTAAACACCAAGAGCGCTATCCAGAGATAACGGGATTGTTCTGGAACCTTCCTTCTAACCGCCTCCCGAACATTCTAGAACTCTCTGGAAAACTCCACCGGCTATGTAAGCGAGTGTGCTTGCGAGTGAACTAGTTGGCAAGTGAGTTAACGAGTGCGTTTCTGGAGCGACATAAAGCGCTAGTGATTCAGCACGTTCTTCGAGTGTGGTTACGATAGTTGTACCGTACATGACTGCTGCTACTGCGAGGGATTAGGGAAGTCGTGTGTTTGAAACCCCAGCGAGTGAAGTAGCTGCTTTGCGGGTATTTCATTACGCGGCTACGTCTCGAAGAAAATTGATGGAACAGGGAAAACAGGACTAGGTCACATTAGTGAAATGACAGTGAAAACTGGATAAACTTATTACCACATAACAGTTTTGCTAGTTTTCAAATCGTCCTCCGTAGTGTAGTAGTTACCATGCTAACCTCTAGTTCCCGAGGTCGGGGGTTCAAGCCCGGCGGAAGGCGATGGATTTTTTTTCGGGCGTAAAAATCCTTAGCATGGCTTCCTTCGGAAAGGAAGTAAAGTCGATGGTCCCGTGTCGTAGATTTACGGCATGTAAAGAAACATCCAGCCTGATAAAGAGGCCTCTGAGTAAAATT
Organism: Deroplatys truncata; assembly: GCA_030765065.1. NCBI lineage: Eukaryota > Metazoa > Arthropoda > Insecta > Mantodea > Mantidae > Deroplatys > Deroplatys truncata. The sequence continues at coordinate 176,120,809 of CM060988.1, forward strand.
TCGGTCTTTCACGCCCAATATAGAATGGGATGCTAAGGGCCACAGCAGTTAAAAGTGTGTTCATAAATAAAACTCAATGTAATTTACAGCTTTCAATCCCTCATGCTTTTACACATTCTTTTGAAACTTGCTGCTGTCAAAAAGGAAATATAAAAGACCTGTAGTTAATCTGGCAATTACGTCTGAATTATTACGATCATTATTAATGCAGGAAATTACAAAATAATAATCAATCCTATGCGCATAAAACACTGATTCATTTTACTTTAGCAACCACTTTTAGCAGGCAGAAGTACTGCACTCGATAAAAAAATTGATATTGAAATTTCACCGAACATACATGTTTTGAGGTCCCCAGAATAAAAACCAGACACGCGCGTTTTGTGATAACATGGTACACATTATTTTTCATGTACTGATTTCTCGACTTTCCATGATTTAATTGCAACATTTTCCAATTACAATCGAGATTTTTTAATAACGTACTGTAAACTTTGTCCACATACCGTTAAGTCGTCCTCCGTGGACTAGTGGTACCGTGCTAGCCTCTAGTTCCCGAGGTCGCGGGTTCAAACCCGGCGGAGGGCGATGGATTTTTTTTTCGGGCGTACAATTCCTTAGCACGGCTTCCTTCGGAAGGGAAGTAAAGCCGGTGATCTCGTGTCATAGATTTTCGGCACGTAAAGGAACCTCATTCCTGATAAAGAGGCCTCTGAGCAAAATTACAGGTCTCTCACGCCCAATATAGAATGGGACGTTAAGAACCATAGCAGTTAAAGAGCGTCCATAAATAAAACTCAATTTTCATTATTTTGATTTTTTTAAAAAATGACTGTAATAATTTGGATTGAAATGCCGTGGGTTTAAGATATCTGAACGACTAAAACATGTATATCTTGAACTATTTGCAAACAGCCTGCGAAGTCTTCATTCTGAATGAATTTTGTACAATTGATAAACCATGAAAGACAGAAAGCTTACTGTACAACAAATTTAGATATGGTTAAAACACAATTGTCGAATTTTTTCTGGCATTAACCACTTCCGAAAGGTTTGTTGCCATTGGTTTGAATTTTCCAATAATCGTTTAATACTAAGTCACCATTGTTTTATTTCTTGTGATGCTGGAAAGGGTATGGAATTTAAAAACGAACCACTTGTTTCTTTAAATTTTATTAAGTGATTAATGCACCTGAAATATGGTTAATATCTAAAATACTTGTTTTTATGTTGTATATTGAAATATAGAGGGGCTTGGGCTATGTTTTAATGCCCAAACTCCCGTACAGTGATTCAATAAAAAAGAAAGGCAGAAGTCTGCTTATATTAACTCTAAAGTTCAAAGAATAGCTTAATTACAAAGTACAGGAAGAGCCAAAAGACTACGAACCGGCTGCGCGGCGTTTTTCCTGTCCGCGTCCTCGGCGCTCGTTGCCGTCTGCCGCTATCATGGAAAGGCGCGGATGAAACCATACAACGTTTTTAAACCTACTTTTGAAGGCTTTACTTAACAACTCTATGAAAGTATGTTTGAGGACAGAATTATTAGTAGAGATTTGTGGCCCCCTCGTACCCCGACCTAACCCCCTGCGATTTCTATCTCTGGGGGTAACTTAAAACAAAGTGTACAAGACAAACCCACACACCCTGGAAGAATTAAAACAAAATATCCGCCAGGAAATTGCCAGCATTTATCAACGTGAAATACGGCGAGTGATGGATAGTTTCATAAAGAGATGCCAAAAATGTATGGACAACGATGGTGGCCAGTTTCAGCATCTTCTTTCATAAAGTTGGTAAGTAAACTAGTTTTAAAAATGTTGTATGGTTGCATACGCGCCTTTCTATGATGGCGGCGGATAGCAAGGAGCGGGAGGACGCGGACAGGAAAAAACACCGCGCAGCCGGTTCGTAGTTTTTTGGCTCTCTCTCTGTATATGTAGAAGTAAGAGATTACTAGGAGTGTGGTTAAGTTATACAAAGCACATTCATATTGAATTATCACAAATCCTATAACAAAAGATCCATCAATGAAGAGTGTTGTGTGTGTCAAACAAACACTTAACGGTTTTACAGAGAATTGCCAACGCCTACATGACGCTGAATTTGCTGAACATGGAATTATAATGCCTTAGCACCAACATGTTTGCTGAAGATAAGATAACATACCTGCACATTTGTAATGGCTATTAAACTCTATGTACAGCAATGTTCTACGTTACAGAACACCAAACTCTGCTTCATTAATCTATGAGAGAAAATCCTGTAAATCACTCAACTTATCTTGAAAATATTTTCACTTTCTACATAATGGACATAGCCTATAAAATATTTGGAAAAGCTTTAAAAACTGGGGGTTTTTGTGGCTTCATATTCATATCACCCAATTTCAATTGGGTTCATGGAACATAAATATCAGAGCATAATTTTTTGCACTTTATTGTAAACCTGGCACATTTTTAATGACTTCCAGTCCAAAGGAGTAAATTTGGGAGTCTTAAAATATTTTAAAGCTGAGGATTTGTAAGGGAGAGTGGTATATGATGTCTATAGCATCAAATTTCCTGCTGATTTTGTTATCAATGCATACTTCTGGTATGATTTTGAAAATACTAATCTTATATAATTATAGGATACCTTAAAACTTCAAAAAGCTACCCCCTAATATTTTCAATGCCGTAAATACAAATTTGCACCCTTTGACAAATATAGAGGACACTTACAACATTCAAAAACCACCCCTATTCTTGTTTTTAATCCCTTATTTACAGAATACCTCTGTGAACTGCCACATGAAACAACTAGTATTATATATCACATAACTATTTCAAGTATTATTTTGGAAAATCTGCCTGCAATTGCCACTCATGAATCATAAAAATCCATGCATTCACCAGACCTCCAATTTGGTGTAGAGGAATGAAAGTGAAGATTTTGGTAATGCTTTAACACACTGAGTATAGAGTCTGCAAAGTGCCTGCAGAAACTACTGGGAATAAAATGTTTGAGAAGTGCTGTTACAGAACACTCTCAAATGGAACAAAAAGGATGTGGCAATTTTACGAGCGCTAGAGGAAGGTATCAACTGTAATTAGATCATAAAATTAATTACAGCGAGGTCTAAACCATGTTTATGTGGAAAGGTTTAAGATACAGGAAAGCCACAATTCATTGAGCAACTACAATACAGTGAGAGGAGATGAACAAAATAGACAACAGAATAATCTGTTACATTCACATGACTTTCTCTAGCCACTATCATTTATTACTTTCTCTGCCACGTACATAGAAGGTAGAGAATGTTTTGCATTTTACCCAAAACTTCTATACCAAGATTTCACCAGAAATACACATTTTTGAATCCAGAAAAAAGCATTTTTAGAAAAGGTCTCTCTCTGTGTGAATATAATCAAGAAGGAAAAGTTGGATAAATACCAAACATGGTATTTAGGTTCAGTACCTTCCAAAGATGTGGCACAAAGATTTTCAAGAAAATCCCCCCCACCCCAAACAATATTTTACATGGAGCATTTTTTTAAACTTTTGATTTTCTACAAAATGGCCCTAACAATTTTGATTGAAATACTATATATAAAAGGTATATACATGACAAAATGTATATTTTGAATTTTCTGGAAATAGCCTGTGAAGTCCACTTCATCCTTAAGGAATTTTGTATAATCTTGTATAACTGGTAAACATTAGGCAATAACACGAAAACGTACTTCACAAAACTGTAGATATCTTTAAAGCACACAATTTACGAGGACTAATTTTTTCACAGCATCAGCCATTTCCAAGACATCCGTTATTAATTATTGGAGTTGTTCAATACTTAGGACCATTGTTTTACAGTCTCTCGCTATGCCAGCATATAGTATTCATTTCTAAAACATTTAACTATTGCTATTCCCTTTGTATCTATAACAAAATGTACAATGCAGCTATTTCTGGAAAGGCTTATCTTAATTAAACTGAAGTAGATAGGACAATAAATTGTCGTAAGAATAGTTTGAATCCACTAATAAGTGATGGAGGTTGGAGAAAGTAATGTGATTGTAACACCTCAGATTTTTACTTTCTCTACCACGTACATAGTAGGTAGAGAAGGTATTGCATTCCAGCGAATAATACCGAGATTTCACTGGAAATAGATGTTTTGAGGCCCACTGAATAAATTAAAAAACAAATAATAAAATAACATTTTTAGAAAAGGGTGTCTGTAAATAGTGTAACTCAAAATCGAAAAGTCAGATAAGCACCAAACTTAGTATATAAGTTCAGTATCTTACAAGAATGCAACAAAGATTTTCAAGAAAATCCCCCGCCACCCCCATTACCTTTACATGGAACATTTTTCGAAAATTTTGATTTTCTAAAAAATGGCTAACAATTTTGATTAGAATACTATATATATATATATATATATATATATATATATTAAAGATATTTACATGACAAATAAAGTGTATATCCTGAATTTTCACGGAATAGCCTGTGAAGTCCTCTTCATTTAAAAGGAATTTTGCATAATCTTATGTAACTGGTAAACATTAAGCAATAAATGAAAATGTACTACACAAAAAATTAGATCTCTTTAAAACACACAATTTATTTCAAATAATTTTTTTCTTTTGTGACCTAAGCCATTTCTGAGAAATCCATTATTAATGGTTTGAATTATTACTTGATTCATTCTCTTAGAAGTCCTGTCAACATTCAGTTGTTTCTCACAATGTCATGGAAACATACAGAATTTTAAGGCCAGCATATAGCGTCCAGTTCTTAAACATTTGACTACCAATGTTTTCTTTGGATCTATAATAAAATGTGTAATGTAGCTATTTCTGCAAGGGTTTACTTGTATTAAAATATAGTATGTAGAAAAATAAGCTTTAGTAAGAATAGTTTGTTACCCACTAATATAGATAAAAGGGTAGACAAAGTCATGTGAATGTAACATCCAAAAAAAATTTTTATATATGTTCTAAAATGTTTCTACCTAGTTCAGGTTAATCGAGATAAGTGTTTGCAGAAATGGTTTCATTACGCATTTCACTGTACGAACATGAGGGTTAGAGGAGGTGAAGCAATAGCCAAATGTTTATATGCTTGAATTGAAATTTCATACTCTTTCCATGACATTGTGAAAAACAACTAAATGCTGACTACTTCAAAAAATGATGAAGCATTTATAAATTCAAGCTAATAATCTCATGGTGGATGCCATAAAAAACAAGATTTGAAATAAATTATGTATTTTAAAGAGATCTACATTTTCTGTGTCTAAAGTCTTTCTCTCTCTTATGATTTACTAGTTATACAAAACTCATTTAAAAAAAAAAAAAAAAGATGTTACAAGTAGAATGCTGAAGAGCAAAATAAAAACCCACAGGACCAATGAAACTCCGCTTAGCATACACTACTTTTAGGATCATTATATGGTACCCTGTCACAAACAATACAAAAACTGTGCAAAAGAAAGAAGAAAGAAAAAAAACACTCCAAGAAGTTTATTAGACAGTTGGTTCTGAATACCACAACTATACGACTGATAAACAAGACACACAATCATTTATATAATGCATAAATATGAATATGTGTTACGCTTTAAAGTCAAATATGAACTTAACTGTATAAATCTAATCCATTCTGTTTAATCTTATATAGAACTCATCAAGTCTGTAAATAAAACATAACATGTTAACCTAATTAAAATTCTTATTTATACTATAAAACCATTTTAAATAGTGTTGTCCAGTTAATTTACACAATTGCTTTGGTAGTTATGAACATACTATACAATTACTCTTTTTTTGACAAATGTTGATGGTTTACAAAGCCATCAACCATAACAAATGCTTGTTTGCAGCCATTGGGGGTAACTCAACTTTGAGATTTATTCCGCACATTTATTAAAGAGATCAGTAGGACTCCTGCTATCATTTATGTTTTATTTTATACAAACATGGTCTATGGGTAAACACATAACAAGGGAAACAGCATCTTAACTTTCAGCAGAATAAACTACAAGTTTCACATTGAATACAAGAGGAACAATATGTTACTAACTTTGAAATGAAAGGAAATTATTTCTCCATTGGATCCACCTTTATATATAAATGTGAATCCTGCAACCCTACGTTAATTGCAATAATGGTATTCTGGCATTTTCTGTAAATCAAAATATTTAAAATTTTGTGTCCTCAATTCTGTTGCTTATCGGTTTTACATAATTGCAAGTTCCTATTGAAGCAAAGCATCCTTTATTTTTTGCATTACTTTCTACATTAATTACACAGTGCATACACACTTTGATGTCAATTCCTTATTCAACTACAATAAAAAAATACCCAAATTTGCATAATTTTGCATATTACCGTGCTTATAAATTACCATTTTTATTTTTAAACATTCCATAACCTTGTGTATTCACAACAATAATTTTCGATTATCAATTTTTATTTCTTACGGCAGTAAAATAGCGCATTCCTCCGTTTCTAAGTCGTATTTACTTAGTTTGCACAAATTTTAGCCAAACTTTTTTCACCCTCTATCACACGAAATATGCGCTGTAACCCGTTCACATTATCACTGCAATTTGTTTACAAAACATGACATCAAACACCGCCTCAAATTCTTTCCATGAAAAATTGGTGCAAAATGTTTATCTCGACATTCATATTCTCTTCCGCAATACTATTCGAATATAACCCAACGCCAAAGTTTAAAACTGAATCCTCTCCCATTGCTCCACCAATGAATCACCACATTCGCTGATGGAATTACATTTGCACGGCCGACGACATCAACAGCACCTTCCATGTAATTATGTTTTCATTCTACACAATACGCAGGACGAATTCTCAGAGCAGATAATTGCAATGCAGTTTTCGCAACGATATGCGCGTTTCAAGGAATGTGAAAAGAGATCTCGAGCACGTCTCAACTTGTTTCTATCTTCGCACAAACAACAATCACATGCTAAAGTTGACATCATCGGGGCAGAGCCCTAAATAAATGGAAGGGCAGGGTAAACCTATGGCTGTACTCATATGCTGTCAGATGAACTCAAGACTTACCACTTTCGATGTATGGAACCAGTAAAAGCAGGAAAACGATGTATCCACACTCATTTAACATGATCCCACACATAAAATTGCCCCCAACAGTCTTAAAACTGCACTTTATTTCAAGCCATTCACTAAAACCACAGCTGACTACACCACATCACAAAACCTTTGTCTCCATTTCCTCCGGCGCATGCGCACTGCCACTTCGCGGTAGTATGAGAAATATACGTGCAAAATATTCAAACAGCTCTAATTCGAAGATGCTCTACTTTCGTACACTGTCATTATGCAAATTAAATCTTCCGCATCCGATATTCTATCAAGACTTAGCCTTTTAAATAAACTCGTATAGGAATGATTTATATGTAACTGTATTTTTCAGTTATTTAAAGTATTTTTCAGTTATTTAAACACTCAGACTTAATAAAACTGTCACAATAATAAAATAAGAAAGGTGCTAAAGAATAATCAGTGGGTTATAATAACTGATATTAAGTTTTGGTTGGTAAAACTATATTCATATCTGATTAACATTTTGAAAATTAGAAATTGCTATCCTTGAAATCGATCATTTAACAAGATATCTGAAATACTGACAGGATAAAAAGTTTAGTAGGTATAACAAATCTGCCTCTATATAACCATTTGTAGTTAAACTTTTTAAAACCATGGCCATGGTAAGCTAGGCAGACTGAAGTTTGTTAAAACTTTTTGTACTAGATCACCTTCCTATGATCAGTCAATCTTATCAGTTGGTAACCTAAATCAATTATTAAAATAACAGAAATAAGGAATCATTTTCCATGCTCAGAGAAACTAAAGATAGAAAATAGATTATTTCAGCAGCTTAGAGAAACAAACTTTTAGGACTAGTAATAGATCATAAATTAAGTTGGAAGAAGCATATCGATTAAACAGCCAAAAAAATAAACACAGGGCTATATATCCTAAGACAGTCTGCACAAATAATGGATAGAAAGAGCTTACTACAAATATATTATGCACTCATACATTCGCACCTAAGTTATAGGGTTGTATTATGGCGCAACGCACAGAAAAAAACAATGTTTAGAATTTTTAGGCTTCAGAAATGTGCCTTGAGAATAATATGTAATTTAAAAAAGCTTGATACTTGTAGAAATGCCTATAAAACCTTAAATATACTAACATTTCCTGCATTAAATATACAATAAAAAATCATAGTAATCAAACTAAGAACATAGACATAACACAAGAACAAAGAAGAACTATTTTATTAATAGATTAAGAGGAACATTGGGACATAAAAGTATAGAAAACAACACTAAAGATTTGTACAATCACCTACCTAACCACATAAAACAAATAACAGAAGATAAGCAAAAACTTAAAGTAATTAAAATGTATCTGTTAGAAAATGTACTTTATTCGGTAGATGAGTATAAATTGTTGAATGCATATAAACCTTGAGGTATATTTTGTTATATAACTTTCATATGTATCTTTTAGTTGGTAGAAGAGTATAAATTGATGATGTAAATGTTTCATAATACCTATTGTTGTACAAGATTTTAACAATTTGACAATCCTTGTAAAATGTATTTATAATTGGAGTTAATAAAGGAAATGAAATGAAATGAAAAAAGAATAAAGTATATGCTTTTGAGCAGCAGAACAAAACAAAAAATCTGCTAAACTGGCATTTTATTACACAGTCATATACAACCAACAAATACTGCATTACATTTGTTTTCTTGACCTATGTAAATAAAAGTGTATATGCTTTTGATATGCCACACAATAAAATTACCTCATCCTATATATTAAGTTTTTCCTTTCATTTAAAATATGACCTAAACAAAGAATTGTGCACATATTCTGGTTTTTCATGTACTATGATGTTTAAATTGCTACATAAATAACAGATAGTCTGATAAAAGTTTTTCAACTAAAGTTTAAAGTCTTTTCTAAGCATCACCTACTCAAAAACACCACTACGGGTGTCAGCTTTCGCAATCTCTGAATGTTACATTGTCGAGTTTCCTTGTTTCCTTACTAATTCGGGCCTCTGGAAAAGAAAAGAAAGATGGTTCAGCAAACATATTTAGCTCAGTAAAATGAACACTTTATAACCACCTATCATTAAATACAGGTAGACAATTCTGAATTCCTTTTTACTTCCTGTATTATATACTGTAAGTACAGGAAATATTGTGTTCCACACAAAAATTCAATGTTGATATTTCATAGAAATACATGTTTTGAGGCCTTCTGAACCCAAAAAAAGACTTTTTAGAAAAAGGTGTGTGTGTTGTGAACAGCATAACTCAAAAATGAAAATTCTGATAAACGCCAAACATTATATTTAAATTTAGTATCTGTCAAAGATACGACATCAATATTTTCAACAAAACCTGCCCATCCCAAACTACCTTTTACATGGAAAAAAAGTTTTGTATTTTTGTTTTCTCAAAAATGGCTCTAATGATTTTGATTAAAAAATTATATATTTAAGATATTTACATGACAAAATATAATGCACATATTGAATTTTCTACATGTATCCTGCGAAATGCTCTTCATTAAGAAAAGAATTTTGTATAATTTTGTATAACTATAAAAGCTATGAGATAGAAAAAAACATACTACATAAAAAAATTAAAGAATTCTTAAATACACACAATTTATTTCCAGTAACTTATTTTCTAGCATAATCCATTTCTGAGATATCTGCTGTTATTGGGTTGAATTTTTTAATACTTTTGTCAGTTTTTTAAAGTGGTGTTTGCTATTCAGTGGTTTTTGCGATGTCAAGGAAAGAGAATATTTCAAGTCCAGTGTTGAAGTATTGAATTTTAAACATCTGACTAACCATTCAGTTTCCTTCATCCCTCTTGTATCATCTACAACGAAATTTGTAATGTAACTATTTCTGCAAAGGCTTATTTCGATTAACATGAAGTAGATATATAAAATAAGCTTTCATAGGAATAGTTTGTAGAAGTTATATAAAATAAATGATAGTGGATAGAGGAAGGCATTTGAGTAGGGATGGGACCTCAATACCATCCATACCTCAATACTCTTGATACTCCGTGGTATCAAAATATGTCTAATACTTTTAGATAAACTTTCGATACTTCTAACTTTTTAAGTTTTCCATTATTTAAAGTTGTTGCATTTAACTTTATGCTAGATAAGGAATGAAAGCGGTTGAGACTTCACGTTGTTACCTCACACATGTCCCCAGAGTTGCAGGACTATAGTTCTTGATAGACCTTGATTGCATTCCTGTGGGTGAAGGGTGAACAAATGCAACATTCCATAGAATCTTGTGTCTAAATGAAAACATGCAAAGCAATGGGGGAAGAAGTAGAGGTACTCATGTAACATGCAGCATTAACTGAGTTATGAATGAAGCGCTAAATCATGTTTCTGCAATAACCTGGCTTGGTGACTCACTCTCTGCCATTACATTTACCCAATCTGGTGGCCAAAATCTGTGAACCCAGAGAAACAAATCAGCACTTAAGACATGAGATAATACAGCACATGGAAATATTTCTTCTCTCAAAAATGCTCATGTTCTTAAACAAAAATCTTTGTTTTCTTTATATCTCTGCATTTCATATAACATTTCCTTGATTTTTTCTTCAAATTTTGATTGTGTCTAATATGCCTTTGTATTAAAACATGTACATGCTAATGTATGTTGGTGGGTAATAGAAAGGCTTAATCCACAAATTTATTGTGTTTCCAAGTGTTATATGGCTAATTTCTTATTACCAGATGGAAAAATACATATGTTAGTGATAATTGTGAAAAGTGGTAGAATGGTGTAACACACACATTATTTTTAGTTGCTTGAGTTTCATGTAAAATACACTTTAGTTTATATTTTCAAGGTTGCAGCATAAAGAAAGGCTAGTATTTATTTTTCTACATATTATTATTATTACTATTATTATTATTATTATTATTATTATTATTATTATTATTATTATTATTATTATTATTATTATTATTATACTTGACTGACAATAGGGGATATATAACCTGTGGCATTATCAAGATAAAAAAAATCTGTTGAGTTACGCTCACATGACTTTCTCTACTCTTGTACAAACTATTTTTACAAACGCTTATTCTCCATATGCTTCATGTTAATCGAGATGAACATTTGCAGAGTCTATCTTATTGCTAATTTTCTTGTAGATGTAAGGGGAATATATATTTACAAGGGCAATATAGAAAAACAGTAGCCTTTAAGCACATACATATCTCTTAATAGCTGGTTGCTAGGAGCAGCACCATTCACTTTGCCACAGATTAATACTCTTTGCATATCCAAGACAAAAAAATGAATAACGAATTCCCATTTGAGAAAATAAGTATTGAAAAATTTAAGGGAATAACAAGTAATATCTCGAAAATGGTTCACTCAACAAAAAAAATGTATATGACATAAATTGTGTATTTTAACGCGATCTACATTTGTTGTGTAGTAAAATTTTGTCTATCTCTTATGGTTTACCAGTTATGCAAAAGTCGTTCACAATGAAGAATACTTTTGGAGACATTCCCAGAAAATTCAAGATATACATTTTATTTGTCATAAAAATATCTTAAACATATGATATTTTAATCAAAATCGTTAGAGCCATTTTTGAGAAAATTAAAATTTTCGAAAAATCTTCCAGTGTAAAGGGTAATCTGGGGTGGGGGGATTTTCTTGAAAACCTTCGTGTCGCATCTCTGGAAGATACTGAACCGAAATACCAAGTTTGGCGTTTATCCGACTGTTCGTTTCTGAGTTATGCTGTTCACAGACAGATACACACACATACACACGGACATGTTTCCAAAAATGCTTTTTTTGGATTCAGGAGGTCTCAAAACATGTATTTCCGGTGAAATCTCGGTATCAAATTTTTGGGTGGAATACAATACTTCCCCTACTTACTATACGTAGTAGAGAAAGTAAAAATTGCTGCCAAGTGGAGAATGTCAAACATGAACTATTTCAGAATTAGTGTACAAACAAAATTGGTTACATGTCCTTATACACATAAAACTACTAATAAAAACACAATTCAGTGAAGAACAAGCTATTGCCTTTACAGTTTTTCATAAAGTGAGTATGAGCAACGGAGCTCAAAAATCAGTATCAGTATCAGTATCAAGAAATAGTGGTATTGTCCCATGACTGAATATGAATATAATACATTTGTAATATATATATATATAATTCTTGTTCACTTTTTATATCCATATATTATATATAGACAAAGTAATAGCCCTGCAATATTAGTACAAATATCACATTTATCATTTATGCACTGTAGAAAACAAAAAGCTTTCATACACTTTAAATTTTTATTTTTATGTCTAATATTGCTTTTCAGTTTCAGTATTTCAAAATAGCATTAAGCTAAGCTTAATAATGTTTACTAAACTGGTTGTGCATTCGCTACTTTATACTCGCCAATACTGCAATTCGGGAGTTTAGGGTATGAATGCACAGCGTTACAACTTTTTGTTTTATGGGTGCTCTTTAGCTGCCATGGTTCTTAGCATCCCATTCTATATTGGGTGTGAAAGACCGGAAATTTTGCTAAGAGGCCTCTTTATCAGGCTTGGGGTTTACCTGCCCTACATCTATAACATGGGACCATCAACTTTACTTCCCTTCCGAAGGAAAACATCCATTGCCTTCACTGGGTTTGAACACCCATGAACATTTGAACTAGAGACTAGCATACTACCCCTAGACCATGGAGGACAACTATGATATAAATAGGGCTTGGAAATTGAAGATCCATAAATTTCATAAAAATGCTTATAAAAATACCTAAAATATCCAAAAAAGGACCTAATAACTGGAAAAGAGAATGTTAAAATGTGATGCAAATTAATATTTTTAATAATTATAGTTTTAATTAAATATTAAAATAATGAATATAATAGTAGACGATAGGCATCAGCATCATTACATCAGCCATTGTTAAAAGCGAATGTGTGTCATTTTTCCCCAAATTGTGCTATTTATGGACTCTTATATAATTACATTAATACATACATATTGCAATTAAAACTAATGTACCTAAATTATCGTGTAATGCCAAAACGTTTCTGAATAAATTGCTTCATATTACATGTGGACACCCCTTCATTTGAATGTAATTATATAACTATGAAACCAGAGGAGACACACCAAAATCTTAAACAAAAAAAAACATTTAAAAGACATTTATTTTGCTGGTCAGAATTTCCAACATTTCAAGCTGTATTATATCCATTGTTTTGTTTCTCATCAGGCCATGAAAACAACACTCAAAATATCAAATCCAGCAAACATACAGTGCCTTTCCTTCATACTGTAGCCACCTGGCTTCCTGCATGCCATAGCTCGGACTCCTGCTGAAACAGTTATAATATATCCCTGCAACCGCCTCACTTCTATTTACAATTAAAATGATAATATGCAGATATCTAACCATAAGAGATGTTCAAAATGTTGTCTTCTATTTACACATTTCTGGCATCTTCTCAGAAAATTTTCATTCATATTCGAAAGTTGAATATCCAAAAATAAATTAATTTCCTGCCCGATGTTTTCTTTTATTCTTACAATGTATCGGGTTTGTTGCACATGCTTTATTTTTCATGTGATCATCAGAGTTGGGTAAATTTCTGTAATTGGATTTTGTGAAATGATAAGAGTAATTGACCCATGGTTAATATTCTTCTCTGATGAAGCATGGTTCCATTTATATGACTATGTTTCATCAGAGAATAACAGATATTGGAGTACAGAGAAACCTGATTTTACACATGATACAAAAATTGGTGTGCAGTAAATGCATGCAGAATAATAACACCTGTTTTTTTACTTTCTCTATCACGTATAGTAAGTAGGGGAAGTATTGTATTCCACCCAAAAATTTGATGCTGAGATTTCACCGGAAATATATGTTTTGAGGATCTCTGAATCCAAAAAAGGCATTTTTGGAAACATGTCTGTGTGTGTGTGTCTGTCTGTCTCTGTGAACAGCATAACCAGAAACGAACAGTTGGATAAACACCAAACTTGGTATTTAGGTTCAGTATGTTCCAGAGATGTGGCACAAAGGTTTTCAAGAAAATCCCCCCCCACCCCAGATTATCGTTTACATGGAACATTTTTCGAAAATTTTAATTTTCTCAAAACTGGCTCTAATGATTTTTATTAAAATATCATATATTTAAGATACTTTCATGACAAATAAAACGTATACCTTGAATTTTCTGGGAATGTCTCCAAAAGTATTCTTCATTGTGAACGACTTTTGCATAATTGATAAACCATATGAGATTGACAAAATTTTACTACACAAAAAATGTAGATCGCTTTAAAATACACAATTTATGTCATATACATTTTTTTTGTTGAGTGAACCATTTTCGAGATACTGCTTGTTATTCTCTTAAATTTTCCAATACTGGTAATGCAAAGAGAATAGAATACTCCACATAGCAACCAGCTCTTAAAATATTTGACTATCGCTTAAAGCCTACCAATTCCCCTAGCATCTACAAGAAAATTAGTAATAAGATTAACATTTTGATTAACATGAAGCATATGGAGAATAAGCATTTGTAAAAATAGTTTGTACAAGAGTAGGAAAGTCATGTGGGTAACACATCAGATTTTTTTAACAAATAATAAATGCAGGTACAGGAATGACTTACTCATACCAATTTTTTGAACACCTGACCAACACTGAATGTCAATCTGGATTTTTCCAACACACATACAGTTGATGGGTCATTCAATTTACTTGCATAATAAAAATTTTCCACATAAAGGTTAGTTTAGAGTAGTAGATTTTTTTAAAAATATTTAATGTCGCATTTTTGGAGGATATTGAACTTAGATACCAAGTCTGGTATTTACCTGACTTTTCATGTTGACTAAAGCTGTAGACACACATACCGTTTTATAAATTCCTTTTTAAATCAAGGGGTCTCAAATTATGTATTTCTGGTGAAATCTCGACATCAAATTTTTAGGTGGAATACAATACTTCCTCTACTTACTGTTAGTATGTAGTAGAGAAAGTAAAATTTAAAAATTCTAAAAGCAATGCATACAAGCACTAAGAGTTAATCAAATTTTATGTTTTAATACTGTTTTAACTATAATAATTATCAATTTTATGTCACATAAACATATAATTTGACCATGTCTCTATAAGTAAGAATAGGGAGAACTCCACGTAAACACTTCTATATTTGTACAATAACTTCATAAAGAATACAGGGAGGTAAATGAAATTACTTAAATTATTGTTCAAGATTTAAAACACAAGTAACCAAGTTAATACATGATGTTTTATGCATGTGAAGCAGAAGAATATGAAAAGTAGTCCCATTGATTTAACAAACAAGGTGTGCTTTTCAGCAAATGAGACAGTTTTGGCCCAAAATGATATGTGGTGAAGTTTTGAGCAGTTCGCCTTGTGCTTGGAGCTTCTCTCCATGAGCTATTACGTTGCCAGTCTCTCCTATTCTTATGTTCTTCATTGCACCAGCACAAGACCAGCCACAAAAAAAATTCAATGCTCGAAAATAACCTTATATTTATATTACTTTGGAGCAAAAACCTGTTTCATTTTCTGGAAAGCTCACTAAGTTGGATACCTTCTAAGGCTAGGGCTCCACTAGCAGTACTGTATAAATTTCTGCATTAAAACAAAATGGCTACAAAGCACTGCTTTGACTGAGGTCCTGCTCCACTGGGTACCAGGCAGTGTACAGTGTGAAGTGGATGTATATTGTAAGATGATTATCACTTTTTATTCTTGGTTTACATCATACTATAACAAAAATAAGACTCCTTTTTTACTTTCTTTACTATGAAGTGGTATACTTATAATGTTATATTTAATTTGTTGAGCCCCACGTTTTGGAAGCCAATTTGCGATGGTAAATTTATAATGTTATTTGTGTATGTGTGTTTACTCCACGTGGTGAAGCCATTTTGTGACGTGATTCTATGTTAGGTTTGTTAGCTCCATCTGGTGTTAGCAATTTGCGGCAGTATTAGTGTTTGTTTGAAAGAATGCTACTGTTATTTTATTTACTTTTGGTTCACTGTCCTCTGACTAGCTATGATCTTTTTGGTTGAGCACATCTCTTTATACAGGTTGAGTAAACGGAAAGGAATCATTTATCCGAAGATAACACTGATGAAAGAATTTTGTTTTACACTTTTATTGTCGAACACATTCACTATCACATTGACACATTGATCTTGACACTCACCAAACTGAAACTGTTATAATAACTTCATTACTGATCACTCTTAATTTGCGTACTTCAACTTTTTGTATAATTAACTTTATAACACTTGGGATTTTTCATAACTCTGCTACGCGTAACTTCGAATCTATAGCTGATGCTGAACTGAAGATGACGTTTAACGTACAAATGTTTTCGACGAACTGACGGACTGAAGGCGACGTGTAGCATACAAATATTTTCGGTGAACTGACAGGGTCTATCTCTAACCTAGCCCTTTTTATACTCCTACACCCCGATATGCCTGAGCTGCAATTGGCTAATAAAACACGCCAACATTAGCGTCTATTTTTATATCCAATGAAAATTATGAATACATATGCTCTAGGGAAAAATGTTCCAGAAAATTCTAAAGAAAAACGCGCCAACATTACGTAACTTCCTCGTCTCTAATAATGATAAACAGCTCACCCCCTCGCTGCATTATTGCACGCTATTATTGTCAGTTTCAGTAAGGCCGTATTATAAACTTACTTCTCAACAATAATTACAATCAATAAACATCTCAAATCAATGTCACATAAAAATGCATATTCATATTATAATCATTCTTTACATTTAAATAATTTATGATACAAATTACTGCATCAACTATTTATAGTAAAACAGGAAAGTACTGCATTCCACCCAAAAATTGTATACTGAGATTTCATCAGAAATATATGTTTAGAGGCCCCATAAATCCAAATAAAGCATTTTTGGAAATGTGCCTGTCTGTGTGCATGTGTGCGGGGGTGCATCTCTCTCTCTCTCTCTCTCTCTCTCTCTCTCTCTCTCTCTCTCTCTCTCTCTCTCTCTCTCTCTCTCTCTCTCTCTCTCTCTCTCTCTCTCTCTCCCTCTCTCCCTCCCTCCCTCTCCCTCTCTCTCTCTCTCTCTCTCTCTCTCTCACACCTGTCTGTGAACAACATAACTCAAAAATGAAAGTCAGATAAATACCAAACTTGATATTTAAGGTTTAATATATTTCAAAGATGCGACACAAAGATTTTCAACAAAATCCCCCACTCCAAACTATCATTTACATGCAACATTTTTCAAAAATTTTGATTTTCCAAAAAAATGGCTCTAACGATTTTGATTAAAAATACCATATATGAAAGATATTTACATGACAAGCAAAATGTATATCTTGAACTTTCGGGGAATAGCCTATGAAGTCCTCTCCATTCGGAAGGAATTTCATATACTCTGTATAAGGGACAGACAAGAACATACTACACAAAAAATGAGATCTGTTTGAAGCACACAATTTATTTAAAATAAGCTTTTTTTGTGGCATAAACCGTTTCTGAGATATCCGTTATTAAAGGTTCGAGTTGTTCATTTCTTGGTCATTCTCTTAAAGTCCTTTCAACATTCAGTTGTTTCTCATGATTGCATAGAAACATTATGGAATTTTAAAGCCAGCAAATAGCGTCCAGTTTTTAAACATTTCACTGTCACAGTTTCCTTTGTATCTATAATGAAATATGTAATGTAGCTATTTCTGCAAAGGTTCATTTGGATAAAAATGTACAAGCTTTAGTAAGAATAGTTTGTATACGCACTAATAAATGATAGAGGGTAGAGAAAATCATCTGAAGCACATCAGATTTTTTGTTAAAGTTATTTCGGCAGGCTCAGTTATTTTCTTCCAGGCTTCAACTTTCGCATTTCTTTCTTAGAATTTTTCTTCTCGGGATTATAGAGAACCAGATATTTCTCAACTTCAATTATTATTAATTCACTAAACAGCTCCATTTTAACAAACACAAATTAGAAATATAGTGGCTCATGAGCATACCTTTGGGTGTTCATAAAATTTTAGTCAGACAGCCTTGAAAATGTGAAATAGCATCTACTGCATAATAGTTTCAATTGTAACAAATTGATATTGATGATGATGATGATGATGATAATAATAATAATAATAATAATAATAATAATAATAATAATAATAATAATAATAATAATAATAATAATAATAATAATAATGATTATCTTGTTTGAAAAAAAAAGAGTTGTTTTGTGAATGTTTGTTGTGTGCATAATTAAGTATGCCCTGTTACGGCAAAAACAAGGTAATGTGTAAATTAAATTGTAGTTGAGATTATGGATGGTACTGAGAAACTGAGAGAAGTTTCCGCGCTTGTACACGTTACCTAATTTTGCTACAGTGACTCTAACTTCTGCCATAGTATGCTACCACCTACTGGCACTGCCGTAAAATTGTATGGATAACATGGAAACAGAATGTGGGAAATACTTTGAGTGCTAGTGCACTTCTTCAAGTGTGCACACCTGTATGCATTTGGCCCTATATGGTAATTACACCATTCCAGTTGCACAGGCACAGGAGCTCCTTAAAATGTGCACAAGTCAAGTTGTGCTAGGGCCCCATGTTTCTTCAAATTTAGAGGAGTAGCACGGTAGATTTAAACACCATAGATTATAGATTACCCATATATGTTATGTTTAATAGTATTCAAAAAACAAAAAAATAACCAATTAATCTGCAAGGTGTCAAAAGTTAAGGCATTCACGTGCTCTTGTGCAGCAACTGTCACTGCTTATATTGCAGAGTTTCTGGAATTAGAATAATCATGCTCCTGTTGTATAACTTTTACATAACATGCTGCACAAAGCAATGTTGTCCTATACAAATATAACATAACTTTAGTTTTAAAACATAATCAAGATTTGTAACAGTGGTGTAGATAAGGGGGGGGGGGTTATGCTCAGGGTATCTGGATAACTCCCAAAACATAAAAGAACACAAAAAATAAAGTGCAAACAAAAATCACAATTGCAAATAGGAGTAAAGCAATAGTATGAAGGTTGCTAAATTAAAATTATATATATATATATATATATATATATATATATATATATATATATATATATATATAGGCATAAAAACCTAATGCTAGGAAACAACAAATAAAGATGCACAACGATCACAATAAACAGCCGACACACATAATAGAAATGTAGACAACACAAACATTACATTTCAGACAATACACGATGTATCATAATTAATAGTGCAAACTGAAATAGTTGAAACTATATGACAGTAGAAGAAAAACGTTTCAGTAAACATGGGTCTGTAAACATGGCATTTGCGAGATAATTGTAAACGTGTGATTACAAGCCAAGGGTAAATTGTCATACTGTTTCCCTCGTTTGTGTCACTTTTGCCCGCATTAGGTCTTACGCTGCTCTAACGTAATGCTGCCAACATATGAATAATGCCACCGAAGCCGGTAAGATACTCAGCCTCAAAGCGTAGCCGAGAGATTGAGGGCCCTCAGCCTCAAAGCGTAGCCGAGGGATGTTTTTTAGAAGGAGAGGAGTGCAGCAAGTTGCGGCCAATAGGCCGCAACTGCGAAGCGACGACAGAGCGTAGCCCAGGGATCTGCGCGTCTAAAACTCCAATGATTCACGTTCACAAAACAGCACCACATTTCACTGATTATTTAGGTTGGCAGTACCCACTTTGCAGGGGAAAATGGCTACGTTTGTTTTCTTCCTAACGCTATTTGCCTATATAAATAAAACACTTAAAACGGGTGGATAGGTGGGTACTAGATATTGGAGAGACCACATCATGTTCTAAAATCACTCCTAAGGTAAGTAATTTCATTGCTTTTTCACTTCCTTATTCCTAATTTTGGTGGGCAAAAGAAAGACCTAATGTGGGCAAAAGTGACACAAACGAGGGCAACAGTATGACAATTTAGCCCAAGCCAAATATACTGGAACCTTCATTAAGCAACATCATATCCTAATTAGTAGAAATGAATTAGAAAAGTAGACGTTTTGTTTAATAATTGTCATTCTGAGTTGCCTCAAAATTCACTCAAGCTTAACTTAACAAGGAATACAATTCTACCTCAGTAGGTGACATGATATTAATACTGTACACTCCTCCCTGTTAAAGGAGGTGTTCAAAGTGTCGTCCTTGCTCTGGATGCAATACTATGCTAGTCTCTACAGTGAGTTTTGAATTCTTCTAACACCCCCCCCCAAATCATCTATGAATTCTTGACAAGTATGTACAATTCTGTGCTCCAGTACTTCAAAGGCATCAACTGAAGTACTGTACACTACACTTTTAAGGCAATCCCAAACAGAAAAATCTGATGTGTTACACTCACATGACTTTCTCTACTCTTGTACAAACTATTTTTACAAACTCTTATTCTCCATCTATTTCATATTAATCGAGATAAACATTTGCAGAAACGATCTTTTGACATGCAAAGAGAATTACATTTTACACATAGCGACCAGTTCTAAAAATATTTGACTATCGCTTAAGGCGTACTATGTTCCCCTTGTTTTGTATTTGCAATGGCAATATAAAAATACAGTAGCCTTTAAGCATAGACATATCTCTTAATAGATGGTTGCTACGTGCAGCACCATTCTCTTTGCCACAGATTATAACTCTTTGCATATCCAAGACAAAAAAATGAATAACGAATTCCAATTTGAGAAAATAAGTATTGAAAAATTTAAGGGAATAACAAGCAATATCTCGAAAATGGTTCACTCAACAACAAAAATGTATATGACATAAATTGTGTATTTTAATGCAATCTACATCTTTTGTGTAGTAAAATTTTGTCTCTCTTATGGTTTACCAGTTATGCAAAAGTCATTCACAATGAAGAATACTTTTGGAGACATTCCCAGAAAATTTGAGATATACATTTTATTTCTCATGAAAATATCTTAAACATATGATATTTTAATCAAAATTGTTAAGAGCCATTTTTGAGAAAATTAAAATTTTCGAAAAATGTTCCATGTAAAGGGTAATCTGGAGTGGGGAGATTTTATTGAAAACCTTCGTGTCATATCTCTGGAAGATACTGAACCTAAATACCAAGTTTGGTGTTTATCCGACTGTTCGTTTTTGAGTTATGCTGTTCACAGACACACACACGGACATGTTTCCAAAAATGCTTTTTTTGGATTCAGGGGGTCTCAAAACATATATTTCCAGTGAAATCTTGGTATCGAATTTTTGGGTGGAATACAATACTTCCCCTACTTACTATACGTAGTAGAGAAAGTAAAAATCCCAAGGATTGATATCAGATGATCATGGAGATCAAGGTACAGGTCCTCCTCAACCTATCCATCTTGGACCGTATCTCCATGTTAGATGCCTTCTTACAGTAGCAGCAAAATGTGCCAGTGCTCCATCGTGCAGGTACCACATATTCCGACGTAGCTCAAGAGAAACATCCTCAAGCAATTTATGTCAGTGGCAGCTCATAACCACACATTTGCAATAATAAGTCTTGCACATAGCTTGTTTGCGAACCCATGTTTACTGGAACCTTTTTACTTCTATTATTACATACTTTCAATTGTTTCAGTTTGTGCTATTAATTATGATACACTCTGTATGTAAAGTCCTTCTTCAGGATATGAAAGATGTAAATACCTTAGCTTGATAGTGACAGGTGGCAGGAGTAATGCCAAACTGCTAATGCAACAATATTTTTGCGAAAGGCAATATGACCAACGGGTGTGGATGTATAGCCAGATGGAAAGCCTGGGAAAGTTGAATTGCTGATAGGATGCATTCTGTCATAAATCCTGTACTTTAATCATAAATGATTTTAATGAATTGTATTTAAAATAAATAACCAAGCAGGTAACAAAGCAACTGGAGATAACACCATCGGTTACTGCATGATTTAACACTGTCACAATTTTCAGTTATATACTAGCTGGGTTACCTGATGTTGTACGTTAGCTTTTCACACTCAAATGCAGAATTAATTAATTTAATTTACCTTCCCATTTTTTATGAAATTATTGCACAAAGCTCTAGAGAATTTTTACGGTTAATCCTCCCTTTTACCCCTTATAATTACTATTTTGTCCAGCCCCATCTATACATAATGATGGATGAAAAATTCCTTGATATTCATGCAGAAGAATGTTGAACGTTTGCCTTCCTTAACCTCCTATGGGCAGCTTCCAAGTTCTGGATATGTTGCATAGCCTACAACTAAACCTTGATGGTGCAACAATCATCGATTCGGAATGGTTGAGTAATCCTTTAGACAATTATAGTACATGAAATTTTAAACCTTTGTACCTTTTCTTTGGTAGCATAGTTATTTAATAAAACAAAAGCTACAGGTTTTCACATAGTGCAGAAACCCTTAATAGAGGTGAAGCTGTTGAATATAAAGATTTATATTCCCAAGTCAACAGTTAGCCTCTTTGGAAAAGATACATACTCTGTGACTATCAACAAAAATAATCTTCTCAGTTGTTAACTATTAAATATCGTTTCAGTGATTTCTAATGTTACCTATTTTTTCTCTTCATAGAATTGTTTAGCATGCCCTGCTAACAAACCTGATTTACAACAAAACTACAAAGGAAATAAAGCAAAACTATTTTGCATGAGATTTGTTAAAATATTTTGACCTTGATATCACATGTCCATTGTAGCACTATGAGCAGATACTTTACTTTAGCTTTACTACATTTTTGCTTTCTTAGCTGCTAGATTATGGCCATTCTATATATATTGTTTGCAATGAAATATTGATTGAATTTGTCTTATTTTACATACTTTTTCTATAGAGTAACAACTATTTTCTGCTCCACTAAAGTCCAAGCCTTCTTCCCAAGTATGTTCTTTCATAACTCCAATGATTTCATATTCGAATACATAATCTTTGTAAATCCTTTTTAGTATTCGAGTGGTTTACGAATTTACATTACAAAGCGTTTTATAGCCCATGTTCATCATAAAGAATAGGGTTTTGCAATGGTGAAGGAATTATTAAAATCAGTGTAGTGGTTTTTAAGTTTTATAGTAGTGTATACATATACATGAAGAAATGAAAGGTATTGTGTATTAAGACTTTGGGAAAGTTGTAGAGCTTCATGAGATCAGACTAGACATCCCAGAAAAACAAAATCTATGCCACTGATTTGTATACTACATAACATGGTTTTGGTTACCTGTAGATTCAGGCAATACTTTTGAACTCGCTTCAATACACAACTACTCACCATATTTTCCTGGCTTAACTTCACGAGCTTGAATCACCGAAGCTTTCAGTTCCTGCTCTACATCGCTTGCAAACTTCACCAGCTGAAGATAAAGTTCAAAGTTATGATTAAAAACACTTAAGAGGAAACAAACAGAATAAATACTTGCTTTAATTAAGATAGTAGCAATTATTTACCTCCTTAATTGAAGTATCATCAGTAATTTGCTTACATTTTTTATACTCAGCATTAATCTTTTCTCTTCCAGCTGAAAAACATAACTCTCTTAGTTACAATGAATTCGTTAATTTTCCATTGTTTGTCATTTATACAGATGCCTAATATGTTAAAATATATCTTCATGTGTTTAGAACTTGTATTTTTAGCATTTTAATACCTTTAAGAGCATATTCATCTCCTTCGAAGACAAATTGCCGGGCTCTATGCAACTTTTTAAAAGATTGCAAAACCTACAAGACAAAATGAAGCTTATTACACCAGCACAATAATGATATTTTTACATTTATCAACAATTTAAATGGTTTAAATGTACCGCCTTAAGATGTCGGACATGCTAGCGAAACAGCTGATAGCAAACTTGAATAATGTAGGTTATGTTCACCCAACCAGGTCGTGAAGAGAAGAGTGCAATTAAAAGCTCAGAAGAAATATTTAGTTAGTAAGAACTAGATCAACAGCAACACAAAACCACCAGAACGTCAGTACCTGTCTTTTTAACGAGTTATTCATTATGGTCGATTTAAGTGGAAGGCGATTACATGTATATAATTAGAAACCGCAATAGATTACTTTTTATAAGAAATGGCACTAACAGTCCTATTAAATGTGTATAATAGTGTATTTCTTATCTCTCACAATGAGCAAAACTTCGTAGACTTGGGTGTCTATTGCGTATGTACTCCAAGATAATATGCTTACTGAAGCTGTTCTAAACCGCGCGAGTTTAAAATCAAGTTTTCGTCTATGAAAGTGACAAAATCAATACTAGCCTTTAAATCGCCGATTTTCCTTCTTTTGAAGTTTTAAAACTAGAAATTATCTTTGGTTTACAAGACCAATCAAACAAAGCAATAAATAAAGCTTTAAATAACGCATATGTTAATGGTAAAAAACTCCTACAATGACTACCATATGATTTTGTGGATACATATGTAGTATGTAAACACATATGGATATGTCCCTGTTTTTACATTTGCGTTTTAAGTCATGGAAAAATGTCCTCAATGTCATATGCCCATCAAAGCTCCAAGTGCCCGACTTATACAAGATACATGTGGACACAAGAAATGTCGCTTGTGTCTCCTCAAAGAAGAATCTGGCTGTCAGCTTTGTGCTGCTAATGGTAAATTTTTGTTATTTCCATAAATTATGTTATTTTAATGCCAGAAATGAAAAACTGTGTGCCACAAATAGACATGTAAACAACATTTCAAATTTTAAGAGTTTAACATTGCAAGATACCTTAATACATTTCCAAAATATTCATTAAATGTTTATTTTAATGAACTTGCTTATTAACATATCTGTAATTTTTTCCTAAAGTCCATTGACAATTTTACTTTATTTTAAATACAATCGTAGAATGATAATTAGCCCAACAATGGAAAACTGCTTTTATTTTTCAGCATAATCTTCTGACAGTGAAATATATATTTGGAATTTTGTCTAACAATAATCCATGTCTTGATTTCATAACAGAAGATGGTTACCTGAAGGTCTGCAAATTAAGCATCCATAATATCTTTGATTTCCTCCTCCCAAGTAAGTGTTTTGCTTAGGGAATAAATGAAAGAGGGATCCAAATCCCATGAATAAGGTGGATGCGGAAGCAAGTCATACAGTAGAATTTAAATAACATGAAGCTTCTGACACTTCCTGGAGCGGTGTGTTTTCATGGCAATGTCCCCTCCAGTTGCTCTTGCCACCACCTTCCTTTCCCTTCGTCTACAAGCTCAACTTTGAGGAGTAACACGTTGCCATGTTGGCATGGTTTACTACTGCTCACTAGGGTTATGTCCCAGCGAGTGTTTGCTATACAGTATGCTGTTAAACAGCTGACACATGCTGTAATACAAGGTGGCATTGCAGCTCTCCCACTTTTCTGCTTAGAGTGAAATATTAGAAGCCTCAGGTCGTTTAAATGGCACTATACTTTAAATCATTGACTTTGGTACTGCAATAGCTACAGTGTGTGTGCCTGCATTAGGGACATTTTCGAGAAAATAAAAAAAGATGAACATTTTTTTCTTGTAAAGGGTAGTTTTGGCTGGGGGGATTTTCTTAAAATTCTTCATGTCTCGTCCTTGAAGGACACTGAACTTAAATACCAAGTTTCATATCTAAACAGTGTTTCAGTTTTGAGTTACATTGTTTACAGGCAGACACAAACAGACTCACCTTTTTCTAAAAATGCTTTTTTTTTTTTTAATTCAGGCAGCCTCAAAACACATATTTTTAGTGAAATCTGGTATTGGATTTTTGAGTGGAATGTGTTGGTGAAAATTCTTAGGTATTACATTAGAATACAGAGTTTATATTGAACAAAATTAATGTAATGTAGTAATGTAATAATTTTATTGTTAACCCAATTAATTGTACAAATTTACAACAACAATTTTACAAATTTATTCTTAACCCAATTTCTAAAAATAACAATAACATAAAATAAAATATAAAGAAAACTAATCTCTTAACTACTGGTATCAGCAGTATAGAATACTGGTAGCCAGGATTCCTCCTAATCTAAAAGTACAATTATCAATTTATTTAATCTCCAATACTAACTCTACCTTGAGTTGCTTTCCTTGGACCCCAACAAACTCAAACCTTGAGGTTGTCAAATTGTTGGGTCCTACTTGCAACATATCAACTAAAAACTACTGTAATTTAATACTTATTTACCTCTTCCTTGCTAATTTTCCTCATCCAATTTGCTCTTACTCTGCCCAAAAGGTTTCGTACTTCTATTATATTTTTCCTAGATTTTACTTTTATTAACTTTTTAGCTTGAATTTCTATTGGTAAATTTAACCATTCTCTCTTCTCTATCCTCTTTCTAAGCAGCTTCGTTTCTTCACACTCTAAAACTAAATGCCACTCTTTGATTTTCCGGTGTCATAGTGGGCATTTCTCCGAATCAATCTCTTTTCTCAAACCTTTTAAATTCACCATCCCTGTCCTAGCCCATGCAAATCCTGCTCTTGCTGTTTTATCACATATATCAACATACTGTACAACTTTCATTTCTCTATACAATCTCAGTGAGCTCTTAAAAGTAAAACTTGCTAATAAATCTTGTTTTTCCATGTCCTCTATTTTTGTCCTAATTTCATTCCAGAAACCTATTTGTAGTAATTCTTTAGCTCTCCAAATCTCCCCAAAAAACCTATCTTCATCAAGGTTTTCTTTATCTTACCTAGCCAAGACTCTTTATGATTAAGTCTTTCCTGCACTATCAAACATTGATGTAAAATGCTCTGATCATCGAAATTTCTAATTCTAATCCAATATTTTAGCACTCTTTCCACAATTTTTCCTTTAATTCCCATTCTCCCTAATTTGGCTTGAGCTACTCCGTTGGGTGATGATCTTGGTAAGCCCAATATTTGTTTACAAAAGCTCCTATGGATCATGTCTACATTTACCCACCCTTCTTCCAGGCCCCAAATCTCTGCTCCATATAACATTTTTGCTTCTACTACAGTAGTATAAATTCTCTCTAACCATTTTAATTGCAAACAAAATTAAAGGAAATTAATATGCTTTGAATATTATTTAAAGATGCGAGAGTTCCACTGCTTCCTGCAAAAATTCGAAGTAGATGCAAGCAAATATTTGCCAAGTTAGCTGCCAAGGATGTTCCCACACCAGAACTGCCACCATCTCCTGCATTGTCTGTACCAGACCAATACCCAGAAACTCTCGAGGATGCTAAGTCTACAGCAACAGAAAATGGAGAAACCAGTGCTACAGAGAGTGTGGGAGATAAATGTGAAGAATCAAAAGAAGAGGACATCAAACCTAAAAGAAAGCGAAAACCATTTGAGATAGCAAGCCATATCACAGTTGTCCCAGGTAAGGCAGAGATGGAATTTGCAACTAACAAGAGGGTATAAATGTTGCTATTGCATTGGCAAATGTACACACACTCTAATGCCCCTTGGATTATTTGTGATGCAATTGAGCAACTGCTATCAGGTGAGTTGCCATAGCATAATCAATAGAGCAAAGGCCTTTAGATATACTCTTTCTATGGAGGTATTTTCTGTCTACTTCATGTTGATCCAAGATTTGCAGAAATGATTTCATTACACATTTTATTGCAAGTACCTTGGGAATACAGGAGGTTGAAGTTATAATCAAATCTTTAAAAAGTTGGTCACTATATGCTGGCTTTCAAAATTATTCAAAACTAAGAGTACTTCTCAGGCTATTTGTAGAAAATACAAGACATACATTTGTAATACAAATATCTTGTACACATATAATATTTTAGGCCAAGTAGGCCAAGTATCATAATCCTACGAGTGGAATAAAACCACTTTTAACACATGTGGCATATACTATTTTTTAGACAGCGCTCAAATTTGTAAAATATCAATAGTATTATATTAATTCCTGAAACTAACGTATTTGATGTTTAGATTGCGGTTCTTAAAACTGATGCAGTAATTTGTATCACAAATTACTTAAATGTAAATAATGATTGTAATATGAATATGCATTTTTATGTGACATTGATTTGAGATGTTTCTTGACTGTAATTATTGTTGATAAGTAAGTTTATACGACCTTACTGAAACTGACAATAATAGCGTGCAATAATGCAGCGAGGGGGTGAGCTGTTTATCATTATTGGAAACGAGGAAGTTACGTAATGTTGGCGCGTTTTTTCCTTGAGAATCTTCTGGAATATTTCCCTAGAGCATATGTATTCATAATTTTCATTGGATATTAAAATAGACGCTAATGTTGGCGCATTTTATTAGCCAATAGTAATTCAGTTATAATCTTTAGGCATATCGGTGTGTATGGGTATAAAAGCAGTAGGTTTGAGGTAAAGTCCGTCAGTCGTTCAGTTCATCAAAAATCTGTGTACACTACACGTCGTCTTCAGTCAGTCAGTTTGTCGAAAGTATTAGTACGGCATACATCGGATATAGATTCACAAGTTACGCGCAGCAGAATTATGAAAGATCTAAAGTATGGTAAAGTTAATTATACAAAAGATTGAAGTACGTGGATTAAAAGAATTATCAGTAAGAAGCTGTTATAACAGTTTCAGTTTGGCGAGTGTTAAGATCAATGTATACATGTGATAGTTAACGTGTTCGACAATAAATGTGTAAAACAAATTTCTTCATCAGTGTTCTTTTTGGATAAAAGATTCCTTTCCGTTTACACAACCCTGATCAAGAGATATATTCGAACGAGAAATAATAGCTAGCCGGAGGACAGTAAACCAAAATTGCTAACACCAGATGGAGCTACAAACCGAACAAATGAATGACATCACAAGATGGCTTCATGTGGAGTAAACACACATACACAAACATCACAAGTAATAACATTATAAAGAATACCGTCACAAATTGGCTTCCCAAATGTGGGGCTCAACAAACAACAAATAATGTTATTACAAAACAAGAGAAATTATGTTAAAAAGGTGACATGTCAGATGTTTTAATGTTTTGTTGATTTGCTAGCAGTCATTTTCAGTGAAATTATTTTCAACATGTTTTGCCTTACACCAGGCAATGAAGTGATTAAATGCTATATCATATTGCTTTCTGCATTTTTTGGGTAAGCACTTCTAGCGTTATTTTTTCTGCTGCTTCTGTAATTTCGCTTCAATTGCAGTTTCTTCTGAATTCATAATTTCCACCATTTAATTTTTATGTAGTTTAGATAAAAGAATAGTGTTTTAGATCAAAGAAAGCTGCCAATATAACGTGTAAGTTAACTCCACAATAAACTGCCATACGTTGAAGTATGATGATTTGTATTGGAACAGATAATACGAATGCCACATGAGAAATTAATCATGTAAAAAGACATAATGAAAAGTAAAACCTAATCAGGCTAAGTTGAGTTATTAAACACGTGCAAATACAAAGGGTAATTGCCATGTGATTGGACATGAAACCAAAGTTTGGTCACAGTGCCATAATCTAAAGCTTTTAGCTCGTGTTCTCTGTGTTAGAAGTTCTACTTTTAGGGCCTTGCTGTCTAAAAAATATATTTCTATAACTTTTCAACTTTTAGTTATGCTTCCTTCTCCCCCCCCCTCTTTCACACACACACACACGTGCACGCACAAACCTTTTTCCCTAAAATTTTTTTTTTAGTCAGGGAGCCTCAAAAACATGTATTTCTGAAGAAATCTTGATATCAAAGATTTTTTTGGAATGCAATACTTCCTCTACGTAATAGGTACATGGTAGAAAAAGTAAAAATGCAACATAACATATATAAGTGTAACTTGAGCAAGTCCAAACCATAGGAGCAAAAATTAAAAAGATTATTCTGTGGCAGCTCACTTGAAAGAGTACCCTAAATTGTATTACTTTCTCCATTAACTGTGACACACCTAATAAAAACTGCCTCTGAAAACATGAAATCTTAAAAGTGTCTACATCTAATATTTTGCAAATGTAATTAGAAGGGTTCTACAGTACATAAGTAACGTCTAAGCAAAGTGTTAAGTTTGCTGTTTCCCCTTGAGAGCGAGTAAATATGTTCATGAAATAGACAGACAAATGGATGGACATAAATATTTAGATCTACTTCTTCAACATATTATGTACATTCAAACTAAAAGTGACTGACTGGTCTTTTGAGCAGTTACATTTTTTTGAAGTCCCTTTGAGGTGAGCACACAGCCCACAGCTGTCAACTTCTGTGTGCCGCTTTGATTAACTCTGTAATACAAGTATTAAGACACTGATTCGGGCTACCTCCAACAAATCTTGGCGTGGAGCAGTAGTTAAGGTACTTAATGTCTACGCAAGCAGCTCATGTTCGATTCCCCATAGTGGATAGCTATCTTTTATTTTTTACAACTTGTTTCACTGTAATATAGTTAAATAATATTGCTTGTGTTACCTCATTTTGCTTAAAAATATAATTACAATATTGGTGAAATTTGTGGTTATAAAATTAAATTGACTGAGTATGAAATCTCCTGCCAATCGATAAATTAATGTCATGGTTGCCATCTACCAGTATGATGTACTACTAAATAAATGCTACATACATAAAAAAATGAAGAAAACTGTAAGTTTTACTCATACATTTTGTTACAAATATCCAGTGTTGAAACACTCTAAAACATCTGTCTGTTTGAAATCTTGTATATGAATTACTTTCTTGTAAGACTTTTGTGGATATAGTTATGTTCCCCATTATAACTACTAAGAATAGATGCAGTCTTGTGAACAAAGCCTGACTGTCCTGAGCACTCACAAAAGTACGCGATTCATGTTCCATCTCTCAGATGCTGGCCAGTTTTAAATTGACCGAGTGTACACATTAATATTCTGTTGAATAATCTTATTATAGTAATAATTATTAATATAAGGCAACTCATATTAACTGAATACATTGTAATCCACCCTGGTGAGTTGTTGACTACTCTATTGGTCTGGTAAGCTTTAACACTGTCATTATCTTGCTACCGGGACCACTCTATACACAGAATATTTACCCACTATCTGTTTCTATAAAATCTACTTCATCTTGCTTGATTCATTTTTTCATCCATTTTCTTTTTACCTTTCCTAAATAACTACCAATCTCCTTAGTATTCTTATCTGATTTTAATTTTAACAATTGCTCCCCCCCAAATTGTATCTGTTGGTAATTTAGCCCATTTCTCCAACCTTAATTTTCCTCTCATTACTCATTAGTTTCTTCACATTCAAGAATCGCATGTCAATAATTCTCTCATTCAGCACATTTCCTGAGGTTAATAAATGTTTTGTTTGTACAGGCAATCCTCCAAGCTACACATGTACAGTGTGTCTGAAGACATTCAAGAGACGCTATCATGTCCATTATCACAGATATTGTGCAACTGGTGATAAGCCCTATAAGTGTGATACTTGTGGACAGAAGTTTGCCTCTAAGGCACATTATGAATGTCATCAGCGAAGTCACACAGGTGAGTCCTCCATTTGCAACCAGGTGTAAATTTGATTTCATAGTACATTTGTAACTGTTTGAAAGTCCAAACACACTTCAGTGGACAATGTTACTGGGTAAACTTTGCTCATATCCTAAAATTTTCATTTTTGTTTTCAGGAGATCGCCCATTTGTATGTGATACCTGCAAAAAGAGCTTCAGGCAGAAAGATAAACTTACCAGGCATATAAGAATTCATACAGGTACTTCAAATCTACTGCTTTATAAGAAGGTTTTTATTACTGTCTAGGAAAATAAACTCTGGGTTTATATCCACATGGTTTTCACTACCCACTCTTCTATAAACTATTCGTATGAAAGTTTATTCTTATTATATCAGGATTGCAGAAACACTTTTGTTAGACACTTCATTGTGGATACAAGGGAGATACAGGAGGACTAAGTGATAGTCAAAGTGAGTCGCTATTTGATGACTGAAATTCCACTCTATGCATGAACACAAGAAAGAAAAAAAAGCATATATGTTACATTCACATGACTTTCTCTACCTTCTATTATTTATTAGTGGGTATACAAACTATTCTTACTAAAGCTTATTTCTCTATCTACTTCATTTTAATTGAGATAAACCTTTGCAGAAATAGCTACATTACACATTTCATTATAGATACAAAGAGAACAGCGATAGTCAAATGTTTAAGAACTGAACTCTATATGCAGGCCTTAAAATTCCATACTGTTTCCACGTAATCATGAGAAACAATTGAATGTTGACAGGACTTAAAAAGAATAATGAAGTATTGAACAATTCAAACCATTAATAACAGTATCTCAGAAATGGCTGATGTCACAAAAAAAAAAGTTATTTGAAATAAATTGTGCATTTCAAAGAGATTTATATTCTTTGTATAGTACATTTTTGTTTAATGCTGAACGTTTACTAGTTATACAAGATTATTCAAAATTCCTTCTGAATGAAAAGAACTTCACAGGCCATCCTCAGAAAATTCAAGTTAGACATTTTATTTATTATTTAAATATGCTTAATATATAGTATTTTAATTAAAATCATTTTTTAGAAAACCAAAAATGTTGAAAAACGTTTCATGTAAAGGGAAGTTGGGGATGGGGTGAATTTCTTGAAAATCTTTATGACCCACCTTTGGAAGATACTGAACTTACATACAAAGTTTGGTATTTATCAGACTTTTCGTTTTTGAGTTATGCTGCTCACGGACACTTACATGGACCTTTTTCTAAAAATGCTTTTTACTTTCTCTACCACATATAGTAAGTAGGGGAAGTATTGCATTCCACTCAAAAATTTGATACTGAGATTTCATTGGAAATACATGTTTTGAGGTGCCCTGAACCCAAACAAAGCATTTTTGAAAACGTGTCCATGTGTGTGTCTTTTTGTGAACAGCATAACTCAAAAACAAAAAGTTGGATAAATACCAAACTTGGTATTTGAGTTTACTATCTTCCAAGGATGTGACACAAAGATTTTAAAGAAAATCCCCCCACACCAGACTACCCTTACATGGAAAATGTTAAACAATTTTGATTTTCTCAAAAATGGCTAACGATTTTGATTAAAATATCATATGTTTAAGATATTTTCATGATAAATTAAATGTATATCTTCTGGGAATGTCCCCAAAAGTTCCCTTCATTCTGAATGACTTTTGCATAACTGGTAAACCATAAGAGATAGACAAAATTTTACTCCACAAAAAATGTAGATCTTGTTATAATACACAATTTATGTCATATACTTTTTGTTGTTGTTGGAGTGATCCATTTCCAGATATTCCTTATTATTTGTTTGAATTTTCCAATACTTATACTGTGTCTCAAATGGGAATTCATTACTCGTTTTTTTATGTTCTGGACATGCAAAGAGAATGGAATGCTCCACCACATAGCAACCAGCTATTAAAAGATTTGACTATCACTTAAAGCCTATTCCCCTTGCACCTACAAGAAAATGAGCAATAAGATGATTTCTGCAAATGTTTATCTCGATTAACATGAAGCATATGGAGAATAAGCGTTTGTAAAAATAATTTGTACAAGAGTAGGGAAAGTCATATGGGTGCAACACATCAGATTTTTTGGTTTCAAAGGGCCTCAAAGCAAATATTTCCAGTGAAATCTCCACATCAAATTTTTGGTTGGCATGCAATACTTCCCCAACTTACTATATGTAGTAAAGTAAAAAACAAATTGCAACTTAGCACTTGAAAAGCATAAAAGTATTTGAACATTCAAACCAATAACAAATAATTTCATGTGTGTGTGTGTGTGCTTGTGTGTTGTTGTCGTTGTATGTTTGTTGTTTTTTTTCTTTTAATTTTCCTAATCAACTGCCCAAAGGACTTGGGAAGGTTAGTATCCAATGAACCATGTGACCAAACCAGCAAAGTCTAGTTTTACTAGTTTGGCAGTTGGGTAATAAGTGAGGAGATCTAAGTATGGTCCACAAAGAAGGAAAACAAGAATCTGATGAATCCATGGACCAATGACAAGTGTGTTCCCATCCACAATACAAAGGAATAATTCAACTGTCTACTTATAAAAAGAGGTGTCCATAAGAAAGAGTTGAAACCTATTCAACATAATGGACAAATAATGTTAATGGCAATGGGTAATCCATTATCTCCTCTCCTTGCAGACCTATATATGAAAAAGCTGTTACTACTTTATATCCACATATTTTCAAGATTTGGCATAGATATATAGACGACATTTTTGCTATCATTCCTCAACATTGCATAAATTTATCACTGAATGTTTTGAATTAACAAGACACACATATCAAATTTACTATGGAAACAGAAACTAATACTTAATTACCCTTCTTGGATGTACTGGTAAAAAGAAAAAAAAATAATATAAAGTTTGGCATTTACAGAAAACCTACACATGTGGATAACTATATTAAAAATAATTTCTATAGCCCTACTTTTTAGAAGTTTGGTCTACAGATTGATTAATGTACCATTGGAAAAAGAAGACTATGTCACTGAATTAAATTATATTAAGAATGTTGTTATTGAAAATGATTTCAAACCTCAACTTATCAATAAATTAATTACTAGATATAAAAAAAACATAGCTTACATATAATTAGTACCCTACAAAATCCGAATAAAAAGGATTTAATATACGAGAAGTTTACATACCACCCAGTGAAGTTCAAAGTTTTTGAAAAATTATTCAGAAAATATCAGCTCCAATTGACACCTCAGAATACCTACATTTTAAGAAATATGCTGAATACACCTTTGACTAATACAACTGATAATTTAAAAAAATCAGGAATTTACCAGATCTCATGTCATGATTGCCAAGCTCATATATAGGTAGAACTAAAAGGAATTTAAAAATAAGTTTAAGTAAACACCAAAGAAATATAAAACTGAAACAAATAGATAAATCAGCAGTGGCCAACCATTTTTGGAACAGTAACCATGAAATAGGACAAGAGATAAAACTACTAAAATCTATAGAGATTCCTTCACACTTGGAAATTTGGGAAAAGATTTTTATTCATCTCAACATTAAGAATGTTTTGAATTTTGAAATACTGCCTACAGACTACTTAATGCAGCTGATCCAATCAGATTACAAGAGAGAAAAAAGAAGACAGATGAGTTCCCAACCTTCACCACAGATGGCAACAAATCCAACACCACCAGTTTCCAATTCTTCACAACAGAGGGCAGAAGAATGGTCTAATGAAGTACTTCTTGGGGTTAGGGCAGAGAACGGTCCATTAGTCGGCCGTAGCTGATGATGGGAGAAACATATCTGCCGAAAGTGCTCCTTAGTTAACATCTAGCGCTAATGTGATGGGAATTAATAAGTAATGACTCAGTTTAAATTATCAAATGTTAATTGTTCTTCCACATCTGCTGTATGTAGGCTAAGTTGGAAAGCTAGTATCAGACTGAATAATTCAATACCATAGTTAAAATTTGAACCACCATACCAACTTATTGTGCTGTTGCTGTAACCATATGAGCTACCATGGCAAGTTGCTGACACCACATAATATTCTCAATGATTGACGTAATAGTGGTTAATGATGAAGCCCAGTACTTAAAGTACTTATGAGATTGTAAGTCGCCATTGGGAATATGTTATCTCAAAATGAATTTGAGAACACCTGTTGGTTTACTGGGAAAGATATGAGTCAAATGCAAAATTTAAGGTTGTGCCAACAAGTTGCTATGATAGCTCAGATGGTTAAAGTAGCAGCACAGTAAGCCAAATATCCATGGTTCAAATCCCAGCTATGGCTTGCACTTTTCAGTCTGATTCTATGGAAGTTGGTATTTTGGTGGATGCTTTATGTTTAACTTCCCCACGTATGGGACGCCAATTTGTAGTAGTAATTTAGCTGTAGTTGGAAGATGATGCTTTATTGATGCTGGTTACGTAATAAATACGTAACTTGAAGATGATCTGCTGTTGTTGCGTAATATATGTTTATGCAAAACTTGTAGAGTTGTTATGTATTAATAGTTGTTTTGAGCGTCGGTTTGAATTTAATGCTTATACAATATTATTGTTTAAATCTGCCTCTGCTGCATCAGTCTTAATTTAGAGTAATGATTCTTATGCAAGGTGTGGTAATGACAATTATTGTAGACGTCACAGAATTAAACTTTTAAATTTTCACTTTTATTTTAACTTGCACATATTTATAAACCACTACACTTTTAAAAAGAACTGTGAGAAACTTTTATACACTCTCTTAACGCGTATATCTGTTTACGACCGTAGAGAACACATTTTTCCATCTACACACTGTCACGTCTTGCCAGGAACTGAACTAACCTCAATGGTCAAAACTTTAAGCTTTGGTAATGCAAGTCTCTGATTGGCTAATTCTAGTCCAATAGAATTTCTGCATTCAACTTAAAACTTTTCTTTGCTGTTGATTGGCTTATTTTAAAACTGTCACTAAAACTACGTCATCATCGTTCTAATTATGACCAGTACATTTTTAAATTCCAAGCACATTATTGCCACAATTACCTCATTATTATTCATTGTTAGCAATCTAAAATTTACTATTCTCACAGTTCCTGCATTATTAGAATATATGATGTGTTCACATAACATTAATAAAACATATTTACAATTAAAATAAGCATTTGAAATGACTGTTACATACAATTAAAATAATTATTACATATATATTGTTTCAAGGCGGGCTGTTATTGAATTTACCAATTATAAATAACAATTGAAATTATTCAGGTATTAAAATACTGCCTCATCTACCTATCCAGTAATAAATAACATCTCATAAATGGTAAATGCGACAAAAGGATTATTCTACATAAATTGTGTGTTTTAACAAGCCTGTATTTTTTTTGTATAGTAAGATTTTGCCTAGATCTTACAGTCCACAAGTTAAAACAAATTCAGAGGATATTCTCAGAAAATATTTGTCAGGCAAATATCTTACACACATGAGCCATTTCTGAGAAAATAAATAACGAACATTTTTCCATGTAAAGGGTTGGTTGGAGTGGTGAGATTTTCTTGAAAATTCTCCTTGGAACATTCTGAACTTATATACCAAGTTTGGTATTTAACTGACTTGTCATTTGAGTTATGCTGTTTTGTTTAAACGACCTCAAAACATGTATAATGAAACCTTATAATGAATTCTTGAGTGGAGTACAATATTTTCTGTATTATAAATAGGTGCTAGAAAATGTAAATTACACTTGCAGACACTGGATTATAAACCATGGGCCTTACAAATGACAAACTTAATTATTCATTCACCAGTACACAGGAGGACAGGAATGTTAACATGTGTAGGGTGCTCTGAAACCACCTCCAAGAACTGGCACATTGCTCTCTTTACTTAGGGTCACTTTTATGAACCGATGTTAAATTTTAATGCAGAGTTAAAGTGATTTAAATATAAATTCTGTTTGATCAAACAAAATTAGCTGTAACATTGTGTTAAACTTCATATTAAGCTAACACTGCTGCACCCTTGTGTTAGGATGTTTAACTAATGATAGAAGTTGGTGAATGGCTGCCGTAAACCAAGCTATTGACATGGAATTGCTGTATTTGGAGTTTTTTTAATGCTGTTCCTAACTGAAGGATTGCCATGCATCAAACAATTTTGAAAACCTGTAAGAGCAGGAATTTTTAAAGTGGTGCAGACTGTCCTAAGTGGTCGTGAGTAGGTTTGTAACAGAAATATGAGAGGGGTTAGAATACTACCAACATAAAACATGCCTCTTTCTCCTATGCTAAAAGTGTTGATTACTTTGAAATTTTGTGCTATTGGCACTTTTCATTTAATGGTAGGTGATAGTGTTGAAATTTCCAAAGCTATTGTTTGTGGGTTTATCTGAAAGGTTTCCGAAGGATTTCCTTCAAGAAGTGAACAGTATTTCTGTTGGGGTCTGCTTCATTCTCAATCAGTGATAACATACTTTTGTCCATTTTAGTTTCAATGTAGTGTCCACCAATTTTAAGCTGTTCCAAGCACCATTGCACCAGGTGTTTTTGGTGCTATATTTTATGTTAGCATAAAATTGCACAGCTGGTTACTGGGCTTGGGAGAAATGCATGCTCTACAATTAAATTCCTCACAGATTTTCTCCCAGGCTGCATTCTCCTCCTTTAATTTAACTTAGTTGGTTTTCTTTGCACTCAATAATTCCTCTATACTTAGTAACCAGTTCTATAATTAACTCCTTTTCGAATGATGAAATATTAGTACTTATGCACCTAGATTTTTCAGTTGACATTGCAATTCTAACCTTAAGCAAGGAAATGTGCCAACTATAGTGGGTGCATCTAATTTGATGATTGGTTTCTCAGCCATGTGGTAATGAGCTGTGGAAACCAAGAGAAGGGATTGATACAGCATTACAGTTCCCTAGAAACCAGTAATCCACCAATCAACAGCAAATTGTTGTCATAGCAACTGGGTACACTATATAGAGGGTTACCCACTTAAGCTGGCATTTTTACTTACATTTTTTCATGGTGATACTCCCTTTTGCTAACACCTGTGATGCTCAATATGATGTCAATGGGCTTAAACTATGGCTCTGCAGTATAATTTCCACTGTAGAAGACGTCGCCGTAGAACAGGAAGGGGGATGTTATACCACTCCTCCTGACACTTTCCAAAGAACCTCAATTGTGGTGGGACATTGAGAAGGAAGGCATTGTTTCAGCCGACCAAATAATTGGTGACTTCACAGGGATTCTTTTAAATGGTACCACGTTTACGCCCATTTCCTCGGCATTCTGGTGGCAGTAATCCTGGGAAGATCTAGAAGTGTGGCTGTATGTTTTTTCCATGCGGATCCAAACATTTCAGGCATTCTTGCCATGCAACTGGGGAATCTCTTCATCAAAAATTAGTTTCATGATATTCCTTTGATAGTAGGCTGCATAAATTTTTACATTTTTGCAACTCTGTGAATGTTGAGTTTGCCCCGAGAGCAGTATCCTGCAACCACCATGAAGCCCTTGGAAAACTTGTCCTTGTTCTCCCGGACGAAGTTGGAGTACCCCACTTGATGGTAGTAAATGGCACAGGGTTTGTTTGGGCCATCTAGATAAACCCATGCTTCATCTAAGGAAACCATCCATGCCACTTTTCACCTGCCAGGAGGTGTTCATAAAGTTTTCTTGCATTGGTGAAGCATTTTCTGATGTGCTGCTCTTTCAACACATGCCCTCATGCTTTATGCCGCCATTCTAGACCCAAATGTTTGTGGATTATCAGACCCCTTAGATGTTCCAATACGGTTGACAATGCTTCTTTGCATTGGAAGGTTTTCTTGTATCACTGATGCACTCAACTTGGCTATTAAGCTTTAGGTTGTGCTGATTGCACCCTTTTCCTTGTTAGCTTGTTTGCAGATTGGGCCTCAGGTGGAAATCCATTTTTGTGCAGCTGTGTTATACAGTCAACACATGTCTTACTTAGGGTAAGATCTTTCTATTATCATTGAAAGGCTGTAACCAGCATTGATAAGTACAACAATGCACCCCTGCCACAAATCAGAGACTTTAGAAGCCATTACGGAGTAAATTTTGCTCCAATCTGTATCGGCAAACTGCAAGCATACAGTGAACTGATGCAATAGTAAACATCAGCATTTATGTTCTTTGTGCATGATGCCAGCAACTGATACCTCTGCTATTTGCATGCTGACATTTGATGTAAACAGATACTGCATTTATTCTTGCATTGCTTATGATTCAGTGGTAGTGGAATGTCATTTGCTAATTGCTCTCCTTAATATATACTAGGGTATTCAAAAAGTAATGGCAACACTGTTTAAATCAGAGATCCTAGTGGTGACTATTGTAATGTTGTGGTATATTGTTGAGCAGTCTTTGTTGTATAAATCGGTAATATTGAAAGTCTCAAAATAGTAATATTATGTGAATACATTCACTGTTTCTCACATTCAGTAAGTAATACCACCCTAAAACGATATTCGTCAGTGCTTTAAGGCATTGCAAGAAGCTTGTGGGTGGGAAGTCCTACCTTATCGAACTATTACAAGATGGGTGGAAGCTTTCCGCCAAGAAAGAGAAGAATGTCATGTGCTGGTAACCCACTGCTGCAACAGACGATTTCCATGTTCTGACTGTAAGAGCTTTATTGGAAGATGGCAGAGCTGGACATGTGTGTGGAGATTTCCAGGGAACTTGGTGTTGCTGTGTCGACTGTCCATACCATTTTAAGAAAAAAGCTGAAAATGCGAAAAGTTTGGGTTCCACACACTCTTTGAAATTGAGAAGTGGCAGCAAATTGAGAGAGCAAGAATGCATTTGGAGCAATATGAACACGAAGGTGAGGCCTTTCTTCATCGCCTTATCACAACTGATGAGACATGGATACGTTCGTATACATCTGAGGTGAAGCGACAATCAAGCGAATGGTGTCATACAGAATCACCATGCCCAAAAAGATGCCAAGCATTGCATGATCCTTCGAAACTTATGCTTACTGTGTGTTATGATTATGAAGGCATAATCTTAGTACATACTGCACCTCATGGTATAAGAGTAAATGGAGACTACTACTCGTGTTACTTAGAACACCATTTGCGCCCACCATCCCACGACCTCAGGCCATTGGGAGTCCTATTGTGTTACATGATAATGCTTGTTGTCATCTCATTGTAAACCACTATTCAAAACATTTGGAATTCTACCATTAGCCTGTGAGTATATTTTAGCTGTACTTTTAACCGTGGTTGACCACCCAGAAGTGTTCATAAAAATTTCAGACATACACAGCAAACAAACCAGAAATGGGCAGGACTTACACAGGCCAAGCAATAACCTACAAGTATTCCAAAAAGGGGCTTTATACAATGGTATAGTATTATTTAATTCACTTCCATCAATATTAAGGAACTGAAAACTAATAAAAAAAAATTCAAGTTAGCATTAAAAAGATATCTCATCACTCACACTTTCTATACAGAGGAGGATTTCTTTCATTCAAAAAAATAACTGACTATAAAATGTTACCAAATTTTATAACTACATTAAGTATAAATAATATTGTTTTAAAATTTTTTAACTCTAACGTACTCTATATAAGAACTACAATTTATTTACATCCAAGTACACAATGTAATTATGTATTTATGTAGGCTAGCTTTCTTTAAGCTGGTCTAGCTCACTATAGGGTCTATAGATTGAGATCTTATGTCATGTCATGTCATGTTGCCACAACATTGAGGAATTTGTTTATAAGGTGAAATTGGAAAGTACTCAAACATCCACCAAATTCACCAGACATGATCCCTCATGACTATGACTTATTCTCAAGGATCAAAAAACCTCTGCGAGGCATTCATTTCAATCAAGAGTTGACATCCAGAGAGCTCTAGATTGATCAGTAAGAGAGATATCCAGAAATGGTGCACCATCTTCCAAGGATTTGGCACCGTATTGTTGACCTGGCAGGAGACTATAAATGAAGTTCATAATGTCAAAAGTAACCTAAATAAATTTTTTGTGATGTTATAGCAGTGTTGCCATTACTTTTCGAATGCCCTAGTAGTAGTGAATGTGTGACCAGGGTAACAGCTTGGGCAGTTTATCATCAATCATTCCTATCTGACTTAAAAACATTTACAACAATTTAAAATAGCATATCACAACAAAATTTGTATGTCTCAGAGTGTTCATATGTGCATGTGCGTTTGTGGTCTTTAACTTGTTCAGACATCCAACGTATAGCAGCACATATCCTTAGATCTCTTCACAAATGTAAAATGAAACTATAATCCCTAAGTAGAACTTGCATCCTTGGAGATACAACTCGCTCTTTCTGACGTAATACACAGATATCCTGGGCATTTATAGATGCAGCATTGATAAATAAACCAACAACGATGTTCAGAATCCTAACACACAAATATCCTTCCCACTCCCTTCTATCTTTGCTGCATGCATGTGGACAAGGAGTGCTCAAGTGGCAACATTGGAAACCCTGTTCATTCAACTGTATTACCAACTTAGGATGCGGCCATTATAGTTGTCTGTTACTGAGCCAGAGAGCACAGTAATGTGCAGACAATAATGCATCGGAGCACATTCAGAAGTCAGGGAGTTCAGTCCCATCTTCTCGAAAAATATTATTATTATTATTATTATTATTATTATTATTATTATTATTATTACTACTACTACTACTACTACTACTAATACTACTCTATTTATTTTATGTCACTTTAACTCCTTGGTCATATCGCGACAGATCTGTTGATAACTCTTAGAACGATATGTGATGGACAATTAGCCTTCTCATCCCTGTAACCACCTGCTCCATCATGTGTCCAAGAGATCCTAGCGCATAGCTACCGGATCTTCTGCTTCGTGCCGTGCAGACAACATTAGGGTGCCGACCAGTCCAACCACTGCTCCCATATAGAAAGGCGGACAGTTAGCCTTCTAGGTCTCATCTCTGTAACCACCTGTTTCATGCCGTGAGATGGCATTAGGGTGCCGTCCAGTCTAACTGCCGCCCTCACACAGAAAGACGGACAGTTAGCCTTCTAGATCTCATCCCTGGAAATGCCATCCTGGTTCGTCACGTGCCCACAGAGACCCATGGCAGTTGGATCTTCTGCTTCGTGCCATGCAGATGGCATGAGGGTGCCATCCAGTCTAATGGCTTACATTGTCTGTGGATAGATGACATAGCATTTACTATTACCACTTAGTTTTCATTTTACTATGGTTTTAGACTTAA
This sequence comes from Deroplatys truncata, assembly GCA_030765065.1. NCBI lineage: Eukaryota > Metazoa > Arthropoda > Insecta > Mantodea > Mantidae > Deroplatys > Deroplatys truncata. Next base: position 176,163,668 of record CM060988.1, read on the forward strand.
GGTAGAATTTTGAGTCATGGTATTAAATAGCCAATCCAGTATTTACCTTAGCAACTGAGGGAAACCATGAAAAAAAACCTCAGACAGATTGGTCAGCCCACATGATTTGAACCCGGGACCTTTGAATGCGGGCGACAGACAGTGCCGCCTGAGCCATCCTGCTCAGTACAAAAACTGTTGCTCGAATTTGTCTTTGACATTAACAGTATGCAAGCTAACAATTTGCTGTGAAACCTTGATGAAAAACAGGAGTTTTAACTAATGTTAGAGTATTTTAACATCGGTTGATGAAATAGACCCTTATTGTACACCCAAATTTTGAGATATGAAATGAAATACAAATAAGTTAGTCAAAGTCCCTGTAAATTTTTAGCTACATAAAATAAGGTTTAATTCCAGTTTTCAAAACAAATTTGTTTCTGTACGAATTTTCTCTGATGTGATTCTTAAACTGTCAACAGGTGAGCGACCATACGTATGCCAGGAATGTGGCAAAGGCTTCAGTACATCTTATGGATTAAAGGCCCATTTACGTACTCATTCAGGGGAGAAGCCCTACTTGTGCAATGAATGCGGACATGGTTTTGCAGAGGCTGTTCATCTCCAAAAACATAGCGTCATACATTCAGGTGAGATGCATGCATTTGTGTTGAATATAACATTTGTGTCACGTGTGAAAGCTTTATCATAATGGAAATGTTTCTTTTTAAGGAGAGAAGAATTTCATGTGTGAAGACTGTGGGAAGAATTTCGGCAACAAAACAGCGTTAAATACTCACCAACGGACACATACAAGAGACAGACCTTATTTTTGCAACTTGTGCTCCAGATCATTTCGTGCTAGCATGATCCTCAAGCGGCATTATCTTACACACACAGGTAATGCACAACTCTATTCTATTAAACAAGTTAATCTTAAACACATATGCAGGGTGAACCAGACCACCCTTAACCAAATCACGTCATATTTAAATGCCTACTCAACTAACCAAGAAATCAGATTTAAAACCCCTAGCAGTGAGGGTGGTAACAGCGTAATGGTTAAAAAAATCATTTAAAATCAACTAATAAGTATTTTTTGCTGAAAATTTGCATGCACAATATCAACCGTTTATAACCTGGTGTACCGTATTTGTTACAATAGGTTTTTTTTTAGATTTTAGTTTTTTTAATGAGCTTTCTTAATCAGCAATAAAATTAAGCTATGAGGGCAGTCCCAGAAGTACCCGACCTGACATATGGATAGTGGTTATTGTTGTAAACAAACGACTGTGGTAGAAAGTACCAAAATTATAAAGCTTAAGTCTGAAGTTTGATGATGCTACGTCGTTAGTAATTGTTTGGCAGCCATTAATATTGAACTCTCTCAGCGAATTTGTAAATATGGATAAAACTGGCCATCGCTATGTGATACAATAATTTCATTTGAAAGGTCTTAAGCCCCTTGTACACGATCAAATTTTTGTCAAATTCAACGCTTTACAAGACCTGTCAAGAGTTGTCACAACTTTAAAACTTTTCTTGTCAAATTGCTTCCAATACTTTTAAAAGTCTTTGAAAGTCTTGAAAGCAAATAAGAACATGCTCTAAACGATCAAAGATTTGCAATGATTTGATGGCTTTAGCCAATGAAATGCGAGTATTTACAGTGCATCACGAAATCTGCAACATGGCAGAAAGCAAAAAGTAAACAAAAATGGCTACCCGGCAAAGATATGTTATATGCGAACTGATTAGGTTATACATAAGCTGGTCATGTCCATATGTCTAGGACTCTGTGGGTTACCACAAGATGAAGGCATATGAAGAAGTAATTGCCAGGCAGATTTCTGAACTAAGTATACATTAATGCAATGTTATATAGTGTGGTTAACCTATCAGTTGGTGTTATTTCCATTGTATTCCATAATCGTAATGTGATTTCATTGAATATAATACGTGAAAGTGCTACATTATATTAGTAAAGAACAAGATTTCATTGCAAACTGTTATACCGTGACGCAAATAGTAAATTGCTTTGTGCGTGACAATTATCAATGTGTTCTGAAGGGTTTCACTTTGAAGAAAGACAACTCATAAATACACGTTTATGACATTGTCAAGTCCTGTCCAATCTTGTCACATATTGAAAAAGTTTGACAATTTTTCTTGTAAACTCTTGAATTTGAAGAAAAGTTTGGTCGTGTACAAGGGGCTTTAGTCCAACTAATATTAAAGCTAAGCTAGATTCTACTCTGGGGGAGTCTGCTCCTTCATTTGCAACAGTAAAATATTGGGTGGCAGAGTTTAAGCGAGGCTGTATGAGTTGCCAAAACGAACATTGCAGTGGTTGACCAAATGAGGTGACCATGCCAGAAATTGTGAGGAAAATCCACAAATGGATCCACAAATCCACAATTGGATGATCATTGGCTGAGTTAGCAAGCTATCAGACATCATAGGCATTTCAAAAAGTGCCTAACATCATATACTGACTGAAAATTTAGACATGAGAAAGCTATGCACAGGATGGGTGCCACGTTTACTCACAATGGAATAAAAGGAGCATGGTGAAAATGTTTCAGTCGAGTGTTTGGCGATGTTTTGCTGCAATAAAGCCGAGTTTTTGTGTCAATTCATAATCATGGATGAAACATGGGTCCATCACTTCACACCTGAGACAAAGGAACAGTCAAAACAGTGGATTGAAAAGGGAGAATTGGCCCCAAAGAAGCTGAGACAGTTCCATTTGCAGGCAAGGTCATGGCGTCAGTTTTTTGGAATGTGTGTGGAATAATTTTCATTGATTATCTACAAAAAGGAAAAGCATTATGCAAACTTATTGCAGCATTTGAATGATGAAATCAAGCAAAAATGGCCGCATTTAATGGAAAAGAAAGTTTTGTTTCATCAAGACAATGCACCAGTTCACACATCCATTACCACCATGGGCAAAATCAATGAGTTAAAGTTTGAGTTGCTTCCTCATGCACCCTATTCACCAGATTTAGCCCCCTCGGATTATTATTTTCTATTTCCAAAGTTGAAGAAATGGCTTGGTGATAAAAGATCTGCCAACAGTGAAGAGCTAGAGTCTGCAGTTGAGGGCTATTTTGCAGAACTCAATGGTTCTCACTATAAACAGGGTATCGAAGCTATTGAACATGGCTGGGAACAGTGTATTGAGCTGAAAGGAGACTATGTAGAGAAATAAAGATGTTTTTTCCCCAAAAGTTTTGTTTTCTCTTTGTTAGGTCAGGTACTTTTTGGACAGCCCTCATATTTATAGCTTTTTATATTGTAAAACTATTATGTTTTTTAAATAAACTGTATTTTTTATGATATGAAGAAGCAAAAGCCATGCTATTGCAGTCAAATATATCCCCGTCAGCATCCAATTGTGCCATTACACCAGTTATTTTACTTGGGTGCTCTCCTTCCTTTACCACAGGCACATTTGACTGCAGTCGCTGGGAGTCAAACTCACAATTGTTTTTTCAGATTGAACTGTCATATGATATCTATAAAGCATCTCACACAATTCTTAGTTTTTCCCACTTAGATTCATTAGCAGTAAAAAACTGAATTACAATACATGAAACAATTCCATTTTGGGTTATTTCTAATCAAATTTTTATCATATATATAATGTACCATGAACAAAAGAGTCACTTTTTATATGAATATATCAAATATACGCATTTGTAAAATCTCTATATTGAATTTTTGAATAAAATGTAGTACTTGCTCTCCCATAGATTAGCAGTAGAAAAAGCAAAAAGAGAAATTCTGATTCACATCTGATCACCCATCATATATTTCATTATAGTTTTAGTTATATACTTATTTTAATAGTTACAATATTTGTTTTCTTATTCCAGATGAACGCAAATTCAGTTGCTCCTTGTGCAGTACAAAGTTTAGAAGGAAAGATAACCTTGAGAGACATATGAAGAACACACATCCGGAGACTAGAATGCCTCCGCATCTTTCTCAGGCTCTTCATCTGCAGAAACAGCAACAGATGCAGCAACAGGAAAAGAAAGCAAGTGTAGAAAAATCTCAAGATCAACAACAACAGTGCACCAAACCAGAACAAACTGGAACTTCAGAACGGCAGTCACCACGGCCAGAAAATGTAGTGCGAGAACATACTCCGGATGCAGTACCTGAACGCTCGCAATCCATGCAGCAGCAGTATTCTCATAATGTAATTGAATCCCCCAGAGATCTGGGGCTAGATCTGTCACAAAGCTTGTTACCATCACCTTCAAACAGTTTGGAACAGCAACACACATCACATCTGGTACGCCACTCTCTGCAAAGTAGTGTACTTGTAGAACAAGCGCCACAGCCCCAGCAAAACTTTATGCAAGACTCTCGAGAAATACCACAAGATTTAATGGACTCTGAGCCAATACAGGATCAGCAAAATTTACTACCACTGGAAGGAAGTGAATCACCTTTCTATTTACCTTTTTGTTCACCAACAGGATCATTGGGGAAATCACCAAATACCATTGGTAAACAAATCCATAATGAAGAATCAGAAATACTTTCTCTTCAGAAAATGCCTAACAGTTTAGGCAAGCAAATTCCTCTTCAAGAGGCAGACATGCTTTCTATTTCAAATATGTCAATGAGTATAGGAAAACAATTTTCTTTCCCAGAACAACACGTTCACGCTGGGCAGAAAACGAACAGTTTAGGCAAGCAAATCCTTGCTGAAGACCAACACATCCACACTACACAGAGGATTCACACCAGCTTAGGCAAACGAACTCATTTTGATGAGTCAGAAGTGTTTTCTGTGCAGAATTCAGGCAAACAGATGCCCCTTCCGGATCCAGAACTGTTTGCTGTGCAGAAGATTTCCAACAGTTTTGGAAAACGGATTACTTTTGAAGAGCCACAAGTGCTGTCCTTGCAAAAGTCAACCCACATCACAGGCAAACAAATTCCTCTTCACGAATCAGATGTGCTTTCCATGAAGAAAACTCCAAACATTTCAGGCAAACAAATTGACTTCCAAGATGCAGAAATGCAGATGCCTCACAGTATGGGAAAACAAATTCGTTTTGAAGAGCCAGAAACACGCTCTATACAAAATATACCCAGCAGCATTGGCAAGGAAATTCTCCATCAAGAACCAGAAGCAATGCCTGCACAGAAAAGTTGCAACAGTATTGGTAAACAAATTTCAATACAAGAACCAGAAATAAATTGTGCCTATCTGTCGCGCAGCATGCCTGAAGGGGCAGAAAGACCTGCTCAGACCAGTCGTTACCCAGAGTCAAGCTGTATTAAGTCTCTCTCGGACATTTCCAATGTGCCGCCGGGTATCAAATCGCATAGTCAGCCCCACGTAATGAGCTTCAAGGAAATGCTGGAGCCTGTGAATGATTTAAGGAAAATGTTTCCAAATGATGCCGGCAGCTCGTTATTCAGGGAGATTCCCAAAGCAACTCCCCCCAAACAGACTTCTTGTGCAGTGCCTGTGATCAACAGTGCCTATGCTCACCAGGTTATCAAAAATGCTTCCAACTACATCCAGCAGGAGAAGGGTACAAACTGTGTGCCAACTATAACAAAACTGCATTCAGGCATCGTGTAGCTTACCGTGTTTTTGTTTATATGGTCTTTCTGTCACAAAATTCAATTTCTTCCTCCTCCTCCTCTTCTCCATCAGTTTACCCTTCCTGTTCATAGAACTTACACCCCCCCAGGACTTAGAAGCAGGTACCTGGGGTCAGATGCCTGTTGGGGAGCAGACAAACTATTGTATATCCAGGATGGGTGATCAGCCCGAACCTGGTATGAGAGCAAGGAAGTGGATGATATGGAATGGCGGTGAGATGATTTAAAGGAAAGGTAATGATAGAGCAATTGGTGGAATGAATGGGGGTAAAAGTGAAGAACCTAGAGAAAACCTTCCCAGAAGTTACTTCGTCCACAACAAATCCCATATGTGGCTCCCTGCGATTGAACCTGGGCCACCTAGGTGAGAGGTGAATGGTCTATCCAGTGGTCTGATTCAATTTCCATTACATTAAAATTAACTTACACAATGAAACCAACTGACCTGGTAAACCTAAAAGGAGAACATAAGAAAAAAAAGTTTCGAATATTTTGCATTCACATGGCTTTCTCCACTCACACTTCTACATGCTGTTCTTGCATAAATGTATTCTTCTGTCCACTTCCTGTTAATAGAGATAAACTTTCGTTAGACATTTACAATTTTTGTTGTTGGTGTAAGAAGAATACAGTAGGCTAAAGTGATAGTCAGATTTTTAAAAAAGGTGATCACTACATGATGGCTATTTAAAATTCCTTAGGGCCCATTCACATAGAAATGTTAACATTAAAGTGAGGGCATAAATATGTAACATGAACACAAGATTTGCCTTGCTGTTCACAATACCAATAAAACGTTAGCATCAAAACAAGATAAATGAAATGTGAAAGTGATTAAAAATGGAGGTTGCAATGATTAATGAAGATGCAACAGTGCATTTGATGTTGCTACAAGCTGCATTAATTGTGTTTATGTTATATATTATATTTTTGCTTACATGAAAGAAAATGGAATGGTTAATAACCTATGAAGTTTCACACAACCTCAAAAGACACCTTAGTAATAATAATTAAAGCCTATGAAGTTTCACACAACCTCAAAAGACACCTTAGTAATAATAATTAAAGCCTATTCAGTTCATTTGTAATCAGTTTCCAAATATTTTGTTTTAACAAATTATCTTTATAAGATTTAAGTTTCTGTCATAAAGACAATGATGATTTTCAAGTAAAATAATTAACTTAACATCAAATGACTCTATTTCTCCTCTTTTCTGTTTCTATGCAGTGAGATTTTTTTTTCTCTCGAATCCCATTAATGCAAACTAGGGATGGACAGAAAATAACAGTGGTTACTAAAGTAACAAATACAAAGCAACTAGTTACCCAATAACATTACCAAAGTATGAAGACAACTAGTTATCGTGTTAATGATTACTGAAGAAACAAGACAGTTACCAAGCCTGTGTGACATCATTCACTGCATGTGCACTGCATTGGTATCAGGAACTAGTTATCTCAATATTCATTTAGAACAGTCACTGTCACTAGCTTGCCCTGTGACTTAATCACTCAGGGTAGGTTAGCCCAGGAACAAGAAAAAACTGTAGTGTGGGCACTGGATTTCTCAGTACGACTGACGATGGGGCAGCAGAGCTGTACAGTAGCGAGACATATACGTACATCTCAACGACACATTCTCTATTACGCATCTTGTTTTATGAATCACAAACTATTTGTGATAACTGCAGTATATAAAGACAAAGGAGGGTGTTCCATATTATTAATTTTAATAAAATGGCTGTAAAAAGAAATGGACTTTATTGCACAGAAATGAATAAACACTCAAATAAATTACACATACAAAACAATGAAAAAAGTTTACAAAATAACGTTCTTAATTATATGTCTTAGCAATTATGATTAAATTCTGACGAGGTAATTAAACAAATCTTTCCTTTGTCCTTGTGAAATGGGATTGTTATTTTACAATGCATACACTATTGATCTAACCAGAGTAGAAATTTACTGTGAACCTGTACTACTTTTGTCCTTCAATAGTTTTTCAATATTAGGCACATGCTCTGACTCACATACAAATGAAGAATACATTTTAAGTTATGGTCTGATAGTTGGTTTATGTGACATGGCTTATAGGTCTTCATCAGTATAAAAAACTGCTCACATGAATATGTAGATGCAAACATGCTAAGATACCGGGCAGCAAAATCATGAAGTCGTGGAAACTGTGATCAAGGGAAATTGCTGCAGAAGTCACTCCGATTCTTCCTATTTTGGAATTTGTCTCCGCGTTCTATGTCATTCTGCAAATCTATCACTTCCAGTTGCAGTATGTTAGGAATAGTATAATTGCAACAAAAAAAAAAAGGTTAGCAAATAACTCAATATCAGGTTCTAGGTCTATCCTTTTTTTAAATCTGGAGTCGAATTCTTCAATCACTTCTCGTATTATGCGTGCATCTGCATAATGACGTAAATTACACTTCTTTACTTGCTGAAGCACTTTACTATGCTACCATAATCCGTACATAAAAATAGTTCTTCCCATGCTTGCAAAAACGTTGATGTTGATGGCCTTGCATTAATGACTATAGCTTCTTCTGATATTGTTCCTCTAGAATAATATTAGACTTCCACACATGAGCCTCCATGGAAAAAATCACAACTACATCTGCATTACCACCACTACTGTACTGATACTGGACTCCTCTCGGCCCTGTCCATGTTGCCCACACAGTCAATGTGTGTCCTGGCATTCCACTTTGTAATGACGGCCACTGAGTCATCTTCACACAGAGTTGCAAGTACATATTTGTTTAGAAGTGGTTGCAAATATACAATTTCACTAAAATAGGTTCAATACCTCAGAACTAGTTTCGAGGAATCACTTTCTCATCGTCAGCTGATTGCAACTGGTTGGCTTTCCTCTGATGGTTACAGATATCTCTTTGTCCCTCTAGTGGTGGTTCTACAAGTTTAGTAATCAAATTTTTGTCCATAGGGATGTCGAAATTCATTAACCTTGGACGAAATTTCCAAAGAAATATTTTCTCCCAAATGTTTAATTCCGTAGGTTTTTGTGCCTGCTTGATAAGTGATACTGTGTTCTCAATTACATGTCCCTGTATCCAAAAATGTGCTGGAACTGCTGATTTTTCTTCTTCCCTGGATTTGATGTTTCGAAAATGTTTCTTAAGTCTCGTTTTTATGTTACGCTTAGTGTGACCAATATAGATTTGTTCACAATCCTATCATTTTTTCACTATGTCTTCTGATTAAAAGTAACATATTTGTTTATTACAGGTGTTGCTTATTGCTTGAAATATAGGTTACAGGCCTCAGATGACAGGTCAGTCAGCACTGCATTGTATTGTATTAAGATGGTTATGTACATACAATTATAGGTGCACAAGTTTGTGTTCTTCACAGGTAGATTGGGTACGAATAAACAATTAATGCTGTTTAGTAGCAAAATATGCATGAGCTGCTTAGCTCAAACAACAACTTTGTTCATATTGAAACACAGTTATATCTAATCGTTACTGGTAACCGTTAACACACTGTAACTACAAAGTTATAACCACTACTTGAAAATAACTGTTACTTACATACCTAACACGAACATGCAAGCTTGGAGTTTGCAACATTTGGCATAGGCATCTGGCAATAGTGTTCACGTTAATGAAAATCTTTGTGACTGGCCTCATTTATTAACCTGGCTGCAAGCTTTTGTGTTCGTGTTGCATTTACGTTAACGTTTCTATGTGAATGGGTTCTTACTTTTTGCATGACCACAAGAAAAAGAGAATAGCAACTTACCACTTGAGAAAATTATAAGTATCTAAAAATTTAAACTAATAACAAAGAATATCTAGAAAATGGTTAATGCCATAGGCATTTTTGTTTGATGTAAATTGCATGCTTTAACAACTTCATAACTAAACTTTCATGCTACAAAGTTCCTTCCAAGCTAGAAAGATAATCCAAGGTGATATATGATGCAGGTGACTGTGTAAATAGTCCTGAATTTCAGAGTATAAGAAACTATACAAATGTAATTTCCCCGCTACATCCATATTGACCATGCTCTGTTTTAACTACCAGATCATTAAAATGAGTTGTTAGTCCACAGTTCATAGGAACAAACCATTCATTTTGAATGATTCATTCATAAGCTATCCATCACAATGTATTTATTTTATGTAACTATGTATGCATTTATTTATTTATCTGTACTTGTATAGAGAAGTGCTTTTTTAATGTACACTATAAGAAAAAAGTAATGGAATGCTTTAAATTTACAAGTTTCTTTTGTACAATCACAATCTGCATGTTCTGATGCCAAGAGCCTGCTACAGATGACACTGCTCCTATTACGAGTTCTATCGTAGAGTATTCCAAAAGAATTGTCTTCACCGGCAGAAGGAAATAAATATGTTCTTCTATTTTTATTACAATTAGAAGTGCTCTGAAACAGTCAACTGTAACATAATTCAAGAAAGAAAGCACTGCAGACACAAGCAGATACTTGGACCATTCAGTTACTATGTATGCTTATCTGGAGTTGCCATGCTGAGGACAGATATGTAATTGTGTGTACGGTGCTCTTAGTTCAGCTACATTACTTTTTTTTTAAAAGTATCTTCAGTTTTAACTCAGTTAACTGACAAGGGAAGCACACACCCTTTCATACAAAACTTGAATTGAAATTTTCATATGCTTAAATATCTGGATAATAAGGATAACCTATACCTATTTATTTGCAAAGCACTAAAAACTTCTTCAGGCAAGAGCAAAACTACTGTGGGGGAGCTATCATAGAAAATCACCCCAACGGAAGAAGGATTGCGAAATGTTTGGCAGGAGGCAATTTTGAAGATTTTCAGCATGCATAGGTCTGTTTTTTCAATACTTTTGCTAAATAAAAAGATAAATTTATTTATATCATTCTTTTAGAAAAGGTAATGCAAAAACATACCCCTAATGGAAAATAGGGTTGAAAAGTTTTTGATGGTAGGCACTTTAGAAGATTTTCTGTACGAATGGGGAATTTGACACACACATTCTGTTGGTTGAGTAAAAATACTGTGGGGGTGCTATAAGAATACCACCCATAGTGTTTGGTGGGAGGCAATTTTGAGGTTCTTCAGCATGAACAGACCTGCTGTCTTATTTATTTTATGAAATAAAAATATAAACAATTCTCTTCATTGTTTGAAGAGTGGTATAACAAAATCTACTCCAGAATTAGAGAGGGCAATTTTTGAGTTAATGTAACTAAGGTTTTACCACAACAATCAAGGACCTGGCAATGCCAGGTATTTCTGTAACTAATTGCAGGAATAGTGTTGATATGTGTTGGCAATGTAACGGCAGATTTCTATGGGCATTTACCAATGAAGTTTGGACATAAGTTAAAGTAAACTTCTTATGCTGAAAAGTTGTTGTAAATAGCATGTTCATAAATGTTCACAAATCCCTTACACAGGGAGGTACTGAATGAATAAAATTGACAGATTACCTAAAGAATTTCAAAATTTAATCAGTAGTGCTTTATTTAAGTATTGGTTTCCTCTCTAGAATACCTTAATTTAGTTTTTGGGATATGGGAGTAAAAAGTTGAATTTATTACATTTAGATGACTTACTCTTCTACTATTATTAAAAAGCCCTATTTTGCTGTCTACCCTCTTCATGTTAATTGAGACAAACGTTTGCATAAATGATTTCAGTAAATTTTTCGTTATGTTTACAAGAGGGATACATGAGGCAGAAGTGACATCAAATCTTTAGATAGCAGGTCACTATATATTGGCTGTGAAATTCCTAATGACCTAAAACATTTATTTAATGTAAATTGTGTTTTCACAGGATTTAATATTTTTGTATGGATCTCTTGCAGTTTACCAGCTATATAAAGGTGCACAAAGTTAATTTAGAAGTCTTCTTAGACTATTTGCAGAAAATTAAAAAATATATGTTATTTATAATGCAAATATCTTAAACATGGTATTTTAATCAAAATCGTTAGAGCGTTTTTGAGAAAATAAAAATGCTGAAAAATTTTCCAGGTAAAGGGTAGTTTAGGGAGGGGGAATTTTTTGAAACTCTTCGTCTCATGTCTCTAGAAAATGCTAGACTTAAATACCCTGTTTGGTCTCTCTCTCTCACTCACGCGTATTTGGGTATGAAAGGAACTTCACAATTATTCACAGAAAATTCAAAATATGTGTTTTATTCATGTCAGCATTTCAAATTGTAATCCAATTTGAGACATTTTTTAGCAAATAAACTACAGTGAAAACTTATCCTTGTAAAGGATATTTTGGGCTGCAGAAATGTTGTGAAAAATCTTCATGTTGCTTTCTTGAAGGATGCTGAACTTCAATAAAAATTACTAGTATTCTTCAGACGGTTCATCTTATAGTTATGCTGTCCACAGTGACATACATGGACCTTTTTTTTTTTAAATCAAATGTTTATTTTTAACATATTTTTAATGAAATAGTACTGAATATTTGGGTGGAATACAGTGCTTTCCCTACCAACTATAAGGAAGTAAAAAGCACTTGATTTGTTCAAGCAGAATTCAGTTGTTGATATTTTATATCCTGTGATGGTTGTGGAGCATATTTTGTTATTGCTTCATTTAATTACACTTGTATGTGGTAGATATACTATATCTGATATAGATAAGGTACCTAGGTTATCAGTATCATTTAAATATCTAAGCATACACAAGTTTTAGGGTATGTGTGTGTGTGTGTATTTCCCCTGTCAATAGAAAATTTTAAAGGTGAAGTATTTTCATGATTATTGATTTTTTAGGATACTGTTAGTTGATATTTATATGTGAATAATTCCACTATAATAGGCTGAAATGCTGTGATTTCTATACCTATATGATTATATAGAGGGAATTTGAGGCTGTCTCTTCAGGACAGTTTCAAGAACCACTTAATATATTATGATAATTCCTTCATCATCAGAACGCTTGATACCTAACCTTTATGGAGTGTATATATGAACTGATGTGCATCCTACCTGCTGTAATATGATAAAAAAGCAAAGAGCTGTTCTTCCTATTAACTCAATAACCTGTGATATCAAGAGTACCTGCACGACACAAGAGCAGAACAACAGAGCAGTGGCTGAGCCACTTTAAGCTTTGTGTTTGTTTCTTTCCTTGCCTCTTTAGACTTACCCTTCACAGTGAATTTGAAGAGATGTGTTCTGTGACAACACAAAGCTGTGATTCAAAAACATCCTATGCATCAAGATGTGAATAAAATGCTTTACAGTATCATTGGGAAGACGGCCATTGTGTAACATGCAAAAGTGCAGTAGTCTTACTTATAGTGAATTATTTTTGTTATATAAAATGAAAATGTATAAATAATTTAAATCCAAAAATAATAAAGTAATATAGTGAAACATACTAATTAGGTTTATTTTGAAACCAGTAGAACTCGAGAGACCTGCTTGTGTTATTTTGTTAAATGTAGGGATTCCTCTCCGATTCTCTCAATTTCTCAGTTTCCTATCCCTCCCTCTATCTTTCTGATCTCATTCTCTCGACGTCCCTTTATTGCCCTGAATCCCTCTTTTCTGTTAACAAAAGATATATAATGTTTTGAAAACTGGTAATAAAACTGGGGTGTTACAAATAAAAGCATAGCAAAAAGTTTAATAGTACACAAACTTATGTCCCTTCCTTATGCTTGTTATGTGATCAGAATTATACAGTTTCTCACGGTAACTATTTAGATACATGAATAGTGCTAACAAAAAGAATCTGATGTGAAAATTCACACGACTTTCACTACCCATGACAAATTCACATATAACCGCTATATATTGTAATGGAGCCCTTGGTGAAAAAATTGAGTTTATTTATGGATGCTCTTTAACTCCTATGGTGTTTATCATCCCATTCTACAGGATGAACCATTTAAGTTGAGAATGTACAATATCTCCAAAACTAAGCGTTGTAGAAAGAAATGTCTTTAATAAAAGTTGCTTGATATAATAGGGAAAAGTAAATGCCATTAATTGCTTTTTGTTTGGAGGATGTGTGATGGTCATTTTAGGGTTAATTTTTTTTTTTTAATGGTTGTATCTACTTACATATGCGAACAGTTCTTTTTCTATATGAAGATCTGCAAACCACAACATAAAAACTAGTTTTTGGAAAATGTTCTTTGCTTGCGTGTTGACCAGGCTATGCCTCCAAATATTACACAACTAATGAGGGAGAGAAAAGGGGGGAAAAGCTCAAGAAAGTGTGGAGTTTGGGCAGGGCAGTGATACAAAGTAATGGTAAGTTATATTATACTGTACATAGTGGAAACTAAAATGCACAAAACTGTGTATTGCTAGAATAATTTGAAAGAGAATGCAAAGAAGCCTCCTATTTTCAATATTTCAAACAGAAAACTGTGGTACCACTGCTTAAACTGTTTGAAGCAGCTTCTTAGACCTATTTATGAAATTGAGTGCCTCTGCAGTTACGTATTTCATGCTTCTATAAGCACATTAAATTATAACGTTATATTGTTTTAGTGTGGATATATTTCATACAAATACATTTTTTATTATATTTATTTTACTTGTTTTAACTATGTGGTCATATAGCGAAGGATCTGTTAGGAAATACCCCTTGGGTCGGTGTGTGGCAGACCTAGGCCTCATCCCTGTAACACACCATCTTGCTTAAGGACGTGCCCACAGAGGCCTTAGTACTAGGCAATCGTAACTCTGCTTAAGTGACAGGTAGATTGCATTAGAGTGCTGTCCAGTCTACCTGTTTCCATTGTCTGTGGATAGATGGCACAGTAATCGTTATTACCAGAATGTTCATTATATTTGCTTCGGTGTCGATATCAGGACTCCTATCTCTCTTCCGAACGTTCACTAGAGTATCAAACACAGGTCTCATCTTTTCTCTTTCACAATCATTCGTTTCAGTATCGATCGCAGGACTCCTCTCTTCCGGTCGCTCACTTGAGTGTCGAATCAGGACTCATCTTTTCTCTTACACAATCATTCGCTTCAGTGTCGATCACAGGACTCTTCTCTCTCGTCCGGTCGCTCACTTGAGTGTCGAACACAGGCCTCATCTTTTCTCTTTCACTTTCAGTATGATCGCAGGACTCCTCTCTCTCTCTTCCGGTCACTTACTAGAGTGTCGAACGCAGGACTTGTTTTCTCTTTTTCAATCATTCACTTAGTTTCGATCGCAGGACTCTTCTCTCTTCCGGTCACTCACTAATGTGTCGAACACGGGACTTATCTTTTCTCTTTCACAACCACTCTCTTCAGTGTCGATCGCAGGACTACTCTCTCTTCCGTCCGCTCACTAGAGTGTCGAACACAGGATTTTTTTCTCTTCCTCAATCATTCCAGTGTCAATCGCAGGACTCCTATCTCTCTCTTCGGATTACTCACTAGAATGTCGAACACAGGATTTATTTTTTCTCTTCCTCAATCATTCCAATGTCAATCGCAGGACTCCTATCTCTCTCTTCGGATTACTCACTAGAGTGTCGAACACAGGACTTATCTTTCCTCTTCCACAATCACTCACTTCAGTGTCGATCGCAGGACTTCTCTTCTCTTTTCCGGACGCTCACTAGAGTGTCAAACACAGGACTCCTCTTTTTTCTTCCGCAATCACTCACTTCAGTTTCAGACGCAGGGGTCCTCCTTTCTCTTCCGGTCGTTCACTAACTGTCGAACAGAGGACTCCTCTCTATCACTCGCAGAAAAGCACTCGGCGCTGAACTTCACATTAACAACCTTACTTACTGTGTCACCAGAGCACTGGCTTATAGATAACTGCAGGATAGTTCGAGAATGTTTGCGGCGTCGGAAGAAACGGAGAAGGCAAGGCCTCTAGAAACTTTCATCCAGAGCGGGAGGAGAGAAATAAATATTCAAAAATCTCTCCTGGCGTCTCGATAGCATTTCCGGAATTTCCGTTGCCGAGAGGGATTCCTCCCTTCCACCAACCAATTTTGCGTCGGCCAGCACTGAAGGGCACGCCCGCCACTCACCATGAGGCCCGGCCCGCGAGAGCTACGTCACATTGTTTTTCATAACACTGACGGTGATTGATATCCTCTTTCTTTATTTTATCTACTACGTATCTATGTTAGGTTTCATTCCGCCCCAAAAATTTCATATCGAGATTTCATCGGAAGTAGATATACATGCTTTCACAAGCTTTGAACCTCAAAAAGGTGTGTGTGTGTGTGTGTGTGTGTGTGTGGTGTGTGTATGTGTGTGTATGTGTGTGTGTGTGTGAACAGCATATCTAAAACATCTGATGTGATACATTCATATGACCTTCTCTACACTCTATAGTTTACTAGTGCGTATACAAACTATTCTTACTAAAGCGGTTAATACACCGTGTATTTTTAACACCTCATCAAATATATCATTATTTTCACTCACAGAACCAGCAATCATTTTGGATGCTTTCACGAAAAACACGTCTTAACATTAAAATTAAAGCTGATTCGTCTCTTACTAGGCATGAAAAGTCTTCAAATGTAAGCAACGAAAAGAAAGAACAGAAACTAAAATAATGAACATTTGAAAACAGAAATAATAGGTTTGCATTAACAAAATGAAACAGTCTTACAAAACTGATTCAATCCCCCACTCCTTCGAAGCAAAGGCCGCTGAAAGAAGATTCACAAAATGCATCTTTTATAAAGCTACCATAGATGTTTATATTTGTTCACAAAATCACAGTAGTAAATTGAGTTCTCAGTGTAAACATTCAAATGTTTAACACGCGCTTGCGATAAAAAGAAAGAAACAAAGGAGGATCGCAGAACTTCATGCATGCCCGTTAGATGACATAATTCGGAAAAGTGTGAAATTAAAACATGGAATATTTCTAAAACGGCTAACGCTACGAACAAAATTGTTAAACACAGAATGTGTGTTTTAATGAACTCTACAATGCTTCTCTAATAAATTTAGGTTTATGTATTATGGTTTTCTAGTTATACAAGTTTATATAAAATCAAACAAATAAAAAGGATTTCACATGGTACTCCCAGAAAATTCAAGATAGATATTTTATTTGTCATGTAAATATATTAAATATTCATTCATTCATTCATTATCTGTTTACCCTCCTCTTATGTAGGACTTACACCCCCCCAGGACTTACAGGCGGGTGCCTGGGGTCAGAGGCCCGTCGAGGAGCAGACACTCATGGATCAGACAGAGCATCCAGGATGGGTGATCAGCCCGATGCCTGGTATGGGATGAAGGAAGTAGATGAGTCGAAATGTTGGTGAAATGGATGAAAGGAAAGGTGATGATGGAGCAGTTGGTGGAAATATATTAAATATGTGATATTTTAATAAAAATAGTTACAACCATTTTTGCGATAATCGGAAATTTCGAAAAATGTTCCATGAAAAAGGGTAGTTTAGAATGGGGGATTTTCGTTGAAAATCTTCGTGTTGCATCTTTGGAAGTTACTGAGCCTAAATACCAAGTTTGGTATTTATTCAACTTTTCGCTTTTGAGTTATGCTGTTCTCACACACACACACACACAGACAGACACAAACACATAGGACATTTTTGCAAAAATGCTTTATTTGGATTCAGGGGCCTCCAAACATTTTTGGTGAAATCTCGGTATTGAATTTTTTGGTGGAATTCAATACCTTCTCTACCTACTACGTACAGGTAGAGAAAGTAAAAATCTTATGTGAACATTTACACGTGTTTCTCTACCCATGGCATTCACATATGTCGTATATCAACAGTATTCATTGAAGCTTATTCTACTATCCATGTTACGTTGTTCACATTCACAAGACTTTCCTTACGCATACTTCTACAAACTAATCTTACAAAAGCTGATTCTTCTATCGGCTTCATGTTAATTCAAATGAACATTTGCAGAAATGGGTTTATTACACATTTCGTTGTGGGTACAAGGGGAATACAGTAGGCTAAGCGAGTCAAATCCATCGCTATGTGGGGCGTTGAAATACCGTTCTTTTTACATGACTATCAGAAAAAGAAAACCAAATCAGTAGTGACTTACAACTTGAAAAAAAGTTGAAGTATTTGAAAACTCAAACTAATAACAAAGAATACCTCGGAAATGTTTAACGTCAGAAAAAAAATATATTAAACATAAATTGTGTGGTTTATCGAGATTTAGATTTTTATGTAAAGGGTCTTTCAACAAGAGTGTCTTATTTTTAACATGTGATAGCTGCCGCTGTTATTCAGTTACAGCAGTCATTTTTTTCATGTGGTTACAGTTGTTATTGACAAATAGCCATGGAACTTTACGGCATTCAGCAACGCGTAGAAATTGTGAAAATTTATTACCAAAGTGGATCATCTGTTCCCCAAACCTTCCGTGTATTGCGTGAAGTTTACGGTGTGCATAATCGTCCCTGCGAGAGAAAGATTCGGCGTTTGATCGATAAATATGAAAGAAGTCGTTCTGTCAGCGATAAAAGAACTCCTGTACGTAATCGACGTAAGCGCTCCAACGAAAACATAGGCGCCGTTCGTGAGAGTGTACGCGAGAACAGAAACAAATCAATTGCTCGTCGAGTGCAAGAATTGAGGCTTTCGCCGACCACAACTTGGCGAATTCTGCATCTGGACTTGAAGTTTCACGCTTACAAAATGGTGTTAACTCAATAACTAAAGCCCAACGACTATAGGTTGCGCCGTGTATTCGCTGACTGGTCCTTGGAGCAATTGGAAGCTGACCCGTATTTTTGTCGAAAAATCATCTTCAGCCCACTTTTGGATGGATGGTTGTGTTAACAAACAAAATTGCCGCTATGGGAGCAATCACAATCCAATGCAGAATAAAGAACTACCACTTCATCCCCAAAAGGTTACTGTGTGGTGTGGATTTTGGTATGATGGAATCATTGGTCCATATTTTTTCCAAGATGAAGATGGAGAAGCTCTAACTGTCAATGGAGAAAGATACTGGGCTCTTATAAGGGACTATTTTTGGCCTCAATTGGATGGTGTGGATTTCAGAAACTTCTGGTTCCAGCAAGATGGTGCCACATGCCATACTGCTCTCGAAACAATCGATCTTTTGAAGGAGAAGTTCAGGGGTTCATCATTTCCCGTGGTGGTGATGTTAACTGGCCCCTGAGGTCATGTGATTTAACGCCGTTGGATTACTTATTGTGGGGTTATGTTAAATCTCGAGTTTATGCCAACAAGCCAGAAACAGTAAATGATTTTATGAATAACATCACGCGTGTTATACGTGAAGTTGGATCTAATTTACGTTCTTCTGTCATTGAAAATTGGGCCAACCGTATACGTGCAACCCAACGAAGTCACGGCGGCTACTTAAGTGATGTTCTCTTCCACACGTAATGACATTAATTATGTTCCAAAATAAAAACGGAATAAACCTGTATCATTTATAGAACGTGTTTTATTTAAGTTCAAAGATAGGACACTCTTGTTGAAAGACCCTATACTATGATTTTGTCTCTCTCTTACGGTTTACCAATTATCCAAAGTCATTCCGAATGAAAAGAGCATCACAGGGTATTCCCAGAAAATTCAAAGATATACAATTTAGTTGTCATGAAAATATCTTAAACGATCAAACTCTTTAGAGCCACTTTGGAGTGAATCAAAATAATGAAACATTTTCCGTGTAAAGGTTAGTTTTGGGTGGGAAGATTTCTTTGAAAAACTTCGTTTTGCATCCATGGAAGATACTGAACTTAAATACCAAGTTTGGTGTTCAACGAGTTTACCTTTTTGAGTTATGCTGTTAACAGACGCACATACCTATTCAGGGAGTCTCAAAATATGTATTTCCGGTGAAATCTCGGTATTGAATTTTTTGGTGGATTGCAATACTACTCTTCTCCTTATTATAGATAAGTAGCATAGAAAGCAAAAGGGATCAATAAACTGCGAACACAGAAATACAAAAACGTGGCGAAGGTTACAATAAGGAAAACACCAGAAGGGATTATATCGAACGTGAGCAGTTCCCAAAGCTTCCCAGATAATAAAACTGTAAATATGACGTATACAGAGTAGTAAGTCGTTACGAAACAGAGCTTAATGTTATCACACTATGAAAACACGGCGGCGAGCGTGAAGGTATTTTTATGGAAGGAAAAAATGCTTACTGACTCTAGAAAGTATTCCTCTCTATTTAAAAAAAAAAATTAGCTGTCAAATAACCGGGAAAAGATTCTAATTTTTAATATGAAGAAATAACAAGACGATATAGTTTACTCTTCTCCAATTATTTAATTTTACTGGTTTTATAACTTTTATACAACTGCACCGACTATAAACATGTATTATGTTTATAAAATTTCTCGCATACAAAAAGTAGGGAAAATACATCAAATTTCACATTTTAGTCGACAAAAAAAAGTAAAGAAAGAAAGGTAAAAAGAATTTAGAGCTCATTGAAATATACAATTTATGTCAAACTCCTTCTTATAGCATTAGCGGTTTTCGAAATATTCGTTGTTACATGCCATGTTTTCCCAGGTTTAACTGTCATGCGGCATGTATTCTGACTTTGTCCCGTTTTCACTGACACTTTACAAAAGTGATCTAGTTCAATTTTTACTGTCACTTTACTTCAATTTTCACGGTGTCTTCACTTAGTTCTGTCATTTCACAGATGTGATCTAATTCAATTTTCGTTGTCACTTGATACCGCAATTACTGACAGGAATACGAGCTGAAAAGTTCCCGACCTAATAAAGATACAAGACATTTTTTCAGAAATTTCTTTTTTATTATTCAACATAGTCTCCTTGTAACTCTACACACTTCTCCCAACGATGCTCCCATCTCTGTAACCCGTCCAAATAGTACTCGGCGTTTTTCTCTGCAAAATAATTGTTCACGAAAGTGATTTGCCTCTTCATTTGACGAAAATCTCTGTCCTCCGAGCGCAATTTTCAGACGAGGGAACAAAAAGAAGTCGCTTGGGGCTAGATCTGGTGAGTAACGCGGGTGGTCAAGCAGTTCAAACCGTAATTCGTGGATTTTCGCCATTGCAACCGCTGAGGTGTGAGACAGTGCGTTGTCTCGGTGAAACAGGATTTTCTTTTTCTGCAAATGTGGCCGTTTTTCCTCAATTTCTGCCTTCAGCTTGTCAAGTAATGATGCGTAGTATGCTCCTGTAATGGGTTTTCCTTTTTGAAGATAATCGATTACAATAACTCCATGACTATCCCAAAAAAACAGTCGCCATCACTTTCCCAGCCGAAAAAACAGTTTTTGCTTTTTTTGGAGCCGGTTCCCCCTTTGCAGTCCACTGTTTGGACTGTATTTTTGTTTCGGGCGTATAATGGTGTATCCAAGTTTCATCTACAGTAATTAATCGGCGCCAAAACTCGGATTTATTGCGCCTAAACTGCGCCAACAGAGCGTTGGAAATGTTCATTCGAACATGTTTTTGGTCAAACGGGAGCAAACGCGGCACCCAACGCGCGGACAGCATTCTCATGTCTAAATGTTGATTTAATATGTGACAAACACGTTCTTTTGACATGTTCATAGCCTCTGCTATCTCTCTCACTTTAATTCGGTGGTTGTCTAGCACCATTTGGTGAACTTTGGCGATGTTTTCGTCGGTAGTTGCAATTTTTGGACGTCCCGAACGTTCATCCTCTCCCAAGCTCTTACGGCTATGTTTGAATTCAGCTGCCCAAAATTTCACTGGTAAATGTTGGTGCAGAGTCCCCATACACAGAATCCAACTCATCTTTGATTTGCGTAGGAGTATTGCCTTTTAAAAACAAATATTTAATGACAGCTCGATACTCGATTTTGTCCATTTTCATAAAAACAATCACATCACCTCACTCAAACGACTGTTACATAACAACTAAGCGTCCAAAATGGCTGAAACTTTGGTGAGCAACTGTCAACAGATGAACAACGAAATTCACTAGCTTTTATTTACGAGCGCTGCCATCTTCATGTTGAGGTCGGAAACTTTTCAGACCACCCTCGTATATAACAAATTAAAATAAAGATATGATAGTAAGATGCAGAAATAATTTCTACATATTAAATCAATATAATGTAATCAACTTCAGTTGAAAATATTTGTCCGGAGAAAAATGTCATTAGCGAGTCATGTTAAGCGAAGTCATTAGTAAAAGCCTGAGGAGCAACGCGTTGGTATAAAGATTCTTGGAATGCAGTTAAGGTTATGAGGAGAGCACTCCATACGCATAAGCATAAAAGGGCTTTAGACATGTGTTGCTACTCAGATCATCATTTTGGAGGTTCAAGAGTCTGGGAAAAAACAAGTTTTAAAAGCACAATAAAGCATAATTTAAAAAAAAACATAAAAACACAAGAAGCAATATAAAGCATAATTATTGGCAATTAACTGTCTGTTTAAATCTTATAAATAAAAGCAGTGAAGAAATTAACAATATTTCCAGCAACAATGAAAAGTTAGGAATTTCAACAATGAACATCTTGTGCATGAAGTTTAACGATTCTATGGTCAGTATACAATCTAAATCAAATCAGTTCACATCTATTGAACACCAGAAGCCAAAAATTGCTGTAAATGCAATTCAAAGGGTTCGTTAGTTTTCCACAGATTATTTTGTGGCTGAAAAGGGAAACTTTTATGTACTTTATGTTCAGAGTGCATTAATTTTGAAAACAAGTCTATTGTGCAAAAACATGTGGAAAGTTTTAAGCATAGGTCTAGGAAACAAGAGTGATGGACATGGCTCAACTTCAGGCGGTTCTACCAGCATACGCACTAGTACTGTACCTCAAGTATGGCAGCGTATGGAAAGTTCTAAGAATAATATGAAAGAAATGGTCAAAGCATTCACTTCTGGTGGTTCCATGTCTTCCACAATGAACAGTTTCGTCAGTGGGCAACAACAACTAGACAGGCAGGCAGGCAGGCAGACAGACAGATAGATAGATAGATACATAGATACATAGATAGATAGATAGAGAGATAGATAGATACATAGATAGATAGATAGATAGATAGATACATAGATAGATAGATAGATAGATAGATAGATAGATAGATAGATAGATAGATAGATAGATAGATAGATAGATAGATAGATAGATAGATAGATAGATAGATAGATAGATAGATAGAGATGCGGTTTAAGGGCGCTAAACAGCTATGGTCATCAGCTCCCTTACAAAGTATACAATGTAAAGTCCAAAAATAAAATATGGCTAAAAAACAGCAAACAAACAAAAATCTGATGTGTTACACTCACATGACTTTCTCTACTCTTGTACAAACTATTTTTACAAACGCTTATTCTCCATCTACTTCATGTTAATCGAGATAAACATTTGCAGACTCTATCTTATTGCTAATTTTCTTGTAGATGTAAGGGGAAAATATATTTACAAGGGCAATATAGAAAAACAGTAGCCTTTGAGCACATACATATCTCTTAATAGCTGGCTGCTAGGTGCAGCACCATTCCCTTTCCCACAGATTATAACTCTTTGCATATCCAAGACAAAAAAATGAATAACGAATTCCCATTTGAGAAAATAAGTATTGAAAAATTTAAGGGAATAACAAGCAATATCTCGAAAATGGTTCACTCAACAAAAAAAATGTATATGACATAAATTGTGTATTTTAAGGCGATCTACATTTTTTGTGTAGTAAAATTTTGTCTATCTCTTATGGTTTACCAGTTATGCAAAAGTCGTTCACAATGAAGAATACTTTTGGAGACATTCCCAGAAAATTCAAGATATACATTTTATTTGTCATAAAAATATCTTAAACATATGATATTTTAATCAAAATCGTTGGAGCCATTTTTGAGAAAATTAAAATTTTCGAAAAATGTTCCATGTAAAGGGTAATCTGGGGTGGGGGGAATTTTCTTGAAGACCTTCGTGTCGCATCCTTGGAAGATACTGAACCTAAATACCAAGTTTGGTGTTTATCCGACTGTTCGTTTCTGAGTTATGCTGTTCACAGACAGACACGCGCGCGCGCGCGCACACACACACACACACAGACATGTTTCCAAAAATGCTTTTTTTGGATTCAGGGGTTCTCAAAACATGTATTTCCGGTGAAATCTCGGTATCGAATTTTTGGGTGTAATACAATACTTCCCCTACTTACTATACGTAGTAGAGAAAGTAAAAACACTATAAAATAAGGCATCGTATTTTAAAAACCACCACAAAAACATTGTAAATAAAACAACACAAGAGTAAAACGACGTGTCAGGAACTGTAGAATGCAAGGGACCAGAGCGCCATATCTCTTCCGGGGAGAAGAGTCCCCATTAAAAACACACAGTATAAAGTCACAAAACTAAAGGACGCTCAGCGCATCAAATGCGCTTACTAAAACCGCTGTCACTAATAAAACGTAAAAGACATTCTACAGCATGCGCGTCGTCTGCCAAAACGTTGGCTAAACCAACAGACAGAGACACGCGTACGCGCAATTGAGCTAAAACCTGACACTCTGTTAAAACGTGACGCACCGATAAGGGTGCCACACATTGCTCACAGAGTGGTGCGGGGTCACCACTAATCAAGTGTCTATGACTAAAAAGGCAATGTCCGATCCGTAAACGAGCTAAAATCACCTCTTCCCGACGAGAAGGACGAGAAGAGGTGCTCCAGATTAACGGGAGAAGTTTAACCTTCCGTAACTTGTTCCCCTGGAGGGCCGTCCACTTATCGCGCCAAAGCGAGAGGATGCGGTGACGTAAAATAACACTCAAATCAGACGAGGGAACAACAGTAAAAACTCTGGAGGATAAAATCGCCGATTTGGCAGCGGCGTCGGCAGACTCGTTCCCTGAGATGCCCACATGACCTGGAATCCACACGAAGGACACGCTGATGCCAGAAGCACCAAGCGAGTGGAGCAGGTCATGAATGCGCTGCACGAGCGGGCGGTAAGTGTACAACGCGCAAATACTTTGAAGAGCACTCAGGGAGTCGGAACAAATAAAATAGTGCCGTAAGTCGTGTCGTTGGACGTATTAAAGAGACTGATAAATACTAAAAACTTCGGTGGTGAAAATCGAACATTGCCCGTAAACGAAAGGTAAAACTATGTACACCAAAAACAAAGGCACACCCTACTCCACCATCAGTCTTAGATCCATCGGTAAATATAAAAGGAAAGTCCCCGAAACGCGCCTGCAGTTCTAAAAACGCTGATCTATAGACTGAAGGAGGGGTCGCATTCTTCGGCATCGACGTTAACCCAAGGTGACAGTGGACCTCAGCGCGCAACCATGGAGGAAAACGCGTTTCCCGGCGGAGGGCGATGGATTTTTTTGGGCGTAAAAATCCTTAGCATGGCTTCCTTCGGAAGGGAAGTAAAGCCGGTGGTACCGTGTCGTAGATTTGCGGCACGTAAAAGAACCTCAAGCCTGATAAAGAGGCCTCTGAGCAAAATTACCGGTCTTTCACGCCCAATATAGAATGGGACGCTAAGAACCATAGTAGTTAAAGAGCGTCCATAAATAAAACTCAATTTATTTTTGTAACGTCCAAATGCCGAAGAAGCTGTCGAAGTCGAACCCCTGGAGGGAGCAAAGCAGAGGAGCTAAATAATACTGCCGATCAAGCGAATCCTCGAAAAATAACTCGAAGGACGGGTAGTTAGGCAAGTTTGAGAGCCGACAGGCATAGCTGCACAAAAGCATCTCACGCCGGGAGGACAGCGGAGGCTCTGCAGCTTCAACATATAGACTAGGTACATGGCTGGTTGGAAAGGCCCCTGTAGCGACTCTTATGCCACGATGGTGAATGACATTTAATCGACGTAACACAGATGGACGTGCCGACGAATAGACAATGCACCCGTAATCAAGCTTGGATCGTACCAAAGAGCGATAAAGACGAAGAAGGACGGTCCGATCAGATCCCCAGGATGTGCCACTTAAAACACGTAAAAGATTAAGAGAACGGTCACACTTTGCTTTTAAAAAGGAAATGTGAGAAGTCCAGCTCAGCTTTCGGTCGAAGATCAACCCCAAAAATTTCACCTCGTCTCTAAACGGAAGGACCTCCGACCCAATATGGAGAGAAGGCGGAGGGAAAGCCTTCCGGCGCCAGAAATTAATGCAGACGGATTTCTCGGCGGACAAATTAAAGCCGTTGGCGTTACTCCAGGCATAGAGACGGTCGATACAGCTCCGGAGACGGCGTTCGAGCAGACAGGTCCGCCGTGAACTGCAATAAATGGCAAAATCGTCGACGAAAAAGGACGAGGAAATGCCAGGTGGAATACAATCAACAATGGTGTTGATAGCTACAGTAAAAAGTGTGACACTGAGTACAGAGTCCTGCGGTACACCGTTCTCTTGAATAAAACGACTAGATAAAACCGAGTCCACACGTACACGAAAGACGTGGTCCGTCATAAATTCCCGAAGAAATATGGGAAGACGACCACGTAAATTCCATCCGTGAAGTGTATGTAAAATGCCGCCCCTCCAACAAGTGTCATAAGCTTTCTCTAGGACAAAAAACACAGCCACTGTTTGACACTTTCTCAGAAACCCATTCATAATATGCGTCGACAGAGAGACCAGATTGTCGACAGTAGAGCGGTGGCGACGAAATCCGCACTGAGCGTTCGCTAGAAGTTTCTGAGACTCAAGCCACCATGTCAACCGCCCGTTGATCATGCGCTCCATCACCTTGCAAATGCAACTGGTGAGGGAGATAGGGTGGTAGCTGGAAGGTAGTTGGCGATCCTTCCCAGGCTTAAGGATAGGGACAATGGTGGCTTCGCGCCAAACGGAAGGAAAAACGCCGCCTTGCCGAATACGGTTATAGACCTGTAAGAGAAAGAGTTTACTGCCGGCTGAAAGGTTCTTTAACATCAGAACATGAATGCCGTCCGGCCCAGGATCGGAGTGCCTAGAGCAATGGAGAGCGTGCTCCAGCTCTCTCAGTGTGAAAAGTTCATTATAACACTCTGTATTACGAGACCGAAAATTATAGGTCTGGGAATCCAGCCGATCTTTGAGAGAGCGAAAGCCGGCGTAATGATGGGCAGAACTGGAAACCGCCTCAAATCAGCACCCAGAGTGTTACAATTGCAGCCGGATCCACTATTGTGGCATTGGAAACCTGAAGGCCAGACACAGCACAAAGCGACACTTTACCGGAGAAGCGACGAAGTTTATCCCAAACAACAGAGGAAGGCGTAAAGCGATTAAAAGACTCGACAAAACGAGTTCAGGACGCCTTCTTGCTATCCTGAATAATGCGACGAGCCCTGGCGCGCGGTTGTTTAAAAGTAACCAAATTATCAAGTGTAGGGTGTCGCCGAAACCCCTGATTGCAGTTCTACGGGCACCAACGGCGTCCCGACAGTTCTCGTTCCACCACGGAACAGGAATACGCCGAGGGTGAGAGGACGAACGGGGAATTGTGCGTTCGGCGGCAGATATCATCGTAGAGGTAAGGTGCTGCACCATTTGGTTAACGTCAGTGACGGGCTGGTCCTCAAAACACACGAGGCTGGAATACAATCTCCAGTCGGCTTTTCTGAATATCCAGGTAGGTACTCTGGAATGCTGGACGTGATGAGACAGAAGAGAAACAATGCAGGGGTAATGGTCGCTGGAATAGGTGTCAGCGACGACCCACTGCAGACAACTAGCGAGCTGGAGTGAGCAAACGGCAAGGTCCAAGTGAGAGAATGTACCAGAAGAACCAGACAGAAAAGTAGGCTCACCTGTATTGAGGATGGAGAGGCTGAAATGATAAAAAATGTCGGAAAGAGTTCCTAGCACAAGCCCTTGGCGAACCCCACAGGGGGTGATGGGCATTAAAATCTCCCAAAAGAAGAAATAGTGTTGGGAGAGCGGACATCAGATCTCAAACGTCCGCGTTAGCTAGGGGAGACGAAGGAGGTGAATAGATGGAGCAAACAGAAAAGAAAGAGTCGGGTAACTGTAGTCTAACGGCAACAGCGACGTAAGAGTGAGAGTTTGAAAATGAACGTCGTTACGCACTAATAACATGACACCTCCATGAGCAGGAGTACCCTCCTCCGGCTCAAGATTGTAGCGAACCGGAGTATAACTGCGGAGATCAAAAGAATCCTGAGGGCGAAACTTAGTCTCCTGCAAACACACGACCATAAGTGAATGGGAACGCAATAAAAGTTGCAGTTCCGCCCTATGCGATCGTACACCACGTAAATTTCAGGTCAGGATAGCTATTAAGAAAAGGGGATAAACTGTCTACTTAGAAGGGCGGCTTAAAATTACCTTTTGCTTAACCTTTGGACTCGGGCTTTTGGTATGGAGTTGGTCAGACTCCATAGCCTACTCGAAGGGAGGGCCTACGCGCTCAGAGCCAGAAACCGATTCCAGCGCCAAGAATCGGTTCTGGGTGGCAATGGGCAAGGTGTGCCGCTGAGCGCGGCTTGTCCCAGGAGCACTCTGGGACTGCGACCTTCGAGGAGGAGAAGGTGCACTTTTTTTACCGCGCGCACGCGGAGGGTCTTTCAGAAAATCTTCTCTCCGAAGTTTCTGTTTGGCTTCTTTTCAGTGCCTTGCGACTTCAGTACCTTGGGACCAGATTTTGATGGCTTGATAACAGTGCCAGAAATGGACGGCCGGATAGCAGTGGCGGTCAATCAGTCATGGTCCAGGTCTGTGTTTTGGCATCCTTCCGGGGTACAGGCGAGGCAACAAAACTAAATGTACCCGATCGCAGGAGCGAAGGTTGGCGCGCATGGTAACGCCTCCGGGCTTCGGTGAAGGAGAGTTTCTCTTTTACCCGGATCTCCTGGATCGCCTTCTCGTCCAAGTACCCGGAAAGTCGGCAAATGACGCAGAATGAGACCCTTTGCAATTAACGCAGACGGGGGCTGTTGAACAGGTAGCTTCGGGTGAGGGCTGGCTACATGGTGCACAGATGGTAACGGCACTCTTACATGAGACTTGCGTATGCCCAAAAGTTTGCATTTAAAACAACACAGAGGTCTAGGAATATAAGGCCTCACCGCAATACGCTTGTACCCTGCTGAAAGACTCGTGGGCAGATCGACACCATCGAAAGTGATAAACAGGGTACGAGTTGGTACCAAACACCGTCGCGTATAGCCTGCACTCGATGAACAGCTGTCACCTTTTGATCAGAAAGATAATCGACAAGTTCTTCGTTCGACATACCATCGAGGCTATGGGTGGTAACGACGCCTCGACAGGAATTCAAGGTGCGGTGCTTCTCAACACGGATGGGATAACTGTGGAGAAGCGTGGCGCGCAACAAGGACTTACTCTGCTGTTCGGATTTGGTTTGAACCAGCAATGAACCAATTCGAAGACGAGGGCAGGACTGGACCGCACCTGCAATAGCGTCAATGCCCTTCTGTATAATAAAAGGGTTCACCTTCTCAAAACTTTGTCCTTCTTCTGTTCGTGAAATGACCAAGTAACAACCAGTTGTCGGTGGTGCTACTTCTGTTACATAGACTTTACGGCGCTTATTGGTTGTAATGGAGAAAGGGGGCTCCATAGCGAAAGAAATCCTCCACCATTGCAACCGTCTCCGACCTCGGGCTCTGACTTCCCGGGCGTTACCCCGTCTTGTGTGAGTGGCCTATCTATACCAAACTCACCCCAGGGTCACACTCCCAGAACATAGACAGAGGGAACCAATCGCCGTCAGAAGTCAGCAGCTCATGCAATGGCCCCCCGCGGGGCTGCAGTTGAACAGCGGATACGAACACAAGCCCTACATGACGACTCCGGGTGGTGGGGATGACGCCTTTACCCACTCACCCAGCTGCGCACCCAATGCGCGGGTATCCGTCAGGCTGTGTCCACGGAGGATTAAAATAAAAGGGTAAAAGAAACTAAAAGTGTGTGGGCGTTTCGCACTCAAGGTAGGCAGGCGAAGAAGTAAAATAGATGTGTAAATGAATGGACGTGGGACGAAATGTGCATAAATAGAAGAGAGAATAAAGAAACGATGGCGAGGGCGTCAGGGAATGAAATGCACAGAAAGCACGAGAGCCTACCTTGAGTCCCCCGGTCACGAGAACGAACCCACCTCGACCGGGCGGGGATGGAAGGATGAAAATGGCGATGAGTGGCTCGGGCACCCCCGGGTACGCCAAACCCGTACTCACATAAGGTGAGCCCCTGGGGGGAGATAGATATATAACGTATCTTTATTGGTTTCAAATTATTGAAGTTTACACAAGTATTTAGTGCATGGGTCATTGACCGTACATACATATTTAAGATACAAGTATGGTGACAAAACAAACAGAAAAAAAGAACAAGAAAAAGGAAAATAGAGATAAATTACCTTTGTCTAACTGAACAAATTTGACCTAGCTTCGCGCACTTTAGCCAAGAAATTTCCCAGTTTTTGCCAGTTCCTCTGGCCAGCCAGTAGCTCCCAACATGTCAATGTCTTTCTTGAGGGACTTAAGAATTTTTCTTGGAGTTTAATTGTTCGCTGGTTCTCCCACTGTGCACATTCCGCCAAAATATGTGCCCGTCCTCATTCAAATCACAGAATGGGCAGATTCTCCTGCCAGAATCGTCAGTCATTTGCTGTGCCCTCCAGCTCCCCAGTCTAAACCATGCCATTCCTGATCTTTCCTTTCTTCCTAAGTTAAGTATATATGCCTCTTTACCTCAATTCAATTTTATTTCATTTGCTAGACTTAGAGAAGGTTTAATTTTACAATCCGACTCTATTTCCTGTTAGTTGATGTCTCTTAGTCTTCTTTTACACATTTCCATATGTTTTTGTCATTTGTTTCAGCTCTTTGTCATACTGACTCCCTTCCTATTCTCCTCAAACCCCTTTCCAAATCAGCTGCCCAAAACTTAGGAGACAGGTTTTCTCGCTGGTATTTATAACATTTGGATCGTAGTGTGGAGTTATATCCCTGCATCAGCCTCAGCCAGTACTTCACTGCTCTTATTTTACAGTGTATTGTGTCTTCATAACATCCCGCAATACCCCCGAATTTGATGTGCCTAGTGAAACTTCAAAACTCTTTTCCAAAATGGTATCTGTGTTTTATTTACATGCTCTGCTCTTTCCCATCCCCAGATTTCACTTCCATATAACAAAATCGGCCTTATCATAGAGTTATACATCTTTTCTAATGTGTCTACAGGTACATTCGGTATCCGCGAGAGGGTACGCAATAATTCATTTAACTGCCCCCGTGCTTAAAGTATGAAGCCGGCTCCCAGTGAAACCTGAGAAGATATCTTGTCAAGGTGCTGAAAAAGACTTCCTGAAAACCAAGTCAAAATGTGAGGGAAAAATCTGTATATCCAGTGGTTGATGAAACGACATATATAAAGAATCGTAAGGTGGTGAATATTCTTGTTGCTCCATTGGATGTTTTGGACGAGAAACCCCGTCTTTTGAAAACCAAAATTGTACAACATAGCAATTCTGATGTTATAGTAAATTTAATACTTGGCACAACAGATCCTTTTGGTGTTCACAGGTCTAACTTCATTGTTTTGATATCGGACCGTGCAACATATACGATTGGCTGGAGCTGCACCTCAGCTTTTACATTCCACCTGTTGGGCTCTCACCGCACGCCACATAACCGAGCGCTTCATAGACGTTTACGCCGAGAGATCCGTCGCCGACTACGCAAGCACAGGGTGCGCGCAAGGGAGAATACGATGACACGCATGAACCTCGAGGATGGCGACGTGTGGAAGATCGCTAAAAGACTCCATAACCGCGGAGGTAAATAATCCTCCCCTCTCCAAAGCACACAAGGCCTCGCCTACCACCCCGATGCCAAAGCCAATGTGTTGAGACATGGGCAACGGTCCATGGACTGGAGGCATACAACTTCACCCGTGAAGAAGAAATTCAAACCGACGATATCCACTCGCAAGGTCATGTGCACACTTTTCTGGGACAGACAAGGTGGTCTGCTGACTCAATTCTTGACCAGGAATGCGACAATCAACATTGACGTCTATTGTGAGACACTACGAAAGTTCGTCTTGCAATACAGAACAAAAGGCGTGGAATCATTTTGGTTCATGACAATGCCCAGCCATACACAACCAAACAAACTCAAGATCTGATCGCATCATGTGGTTGGAAACAATTCAACCGCCCTCCCTACAGTCCGGATTTGGCACCAAGCGATTTTTATCTGTTTGTTCATCTGAGGAAATTCCTTAGTTAAAACATTTCAACGACAATAATGTTATGAAACAAGAAGTGTAGACTTGGCTTTCATCAAGCGGCATCATTCTTTGACGAAGGCATACAAAGCTGGTTTCCCCTTACAAATACCTGAACAACGGCGGTGACTATGTGGAGAAGTAGTGTAAGGTAATGAATGATAATAAAGTATTTGTAAAATAATGTTATGTTACTTGACTGAAGTTTGTAAGGAACTATGTATGGATAGATAAGACACTTACTACAGGGAAATGCACAGCTTATTAAAATACACATTTTTGTGCAATAATTTTTAGTAGCGTTTGCGTTTTTCCAACTGAGCGCGTTGGCGCCGCGTTAATGTGTGCGACTCAATTTCGCAGGTCACGGGTTCGATCCCCGGCGACCGCCCACTCTGACCCATGGGTTTTTCGTGGTTTCCCCGGGTCGGTAGGCGAAAGCTGGGATGGTTCATCTTCTACCACGACTTTCCTGTCTCTCATTTCCTGTTCTCATCATCTTCCTTGCCATCTGTTTCAGGGTTGAAGGACCAGGCAAGGGTGTTCGGTGGGTTGCGGCTGGGCGGTGGCTATGAGCTCAGTAGAGGTTTCTTCCTGACATTGTTCCTGGGACACCTCAGGGTGCTTTCAGGCACCCGCGGAGGAGAGGGGCTTGTGGGTGTGCCAATCTGGAAACATTAAGGACCCCGTCCACGCTTGCGCCCTTTGTGTCTCTCCCTCCCAGAGGTCACAGTAGATGCACAAGGGACCGGCTGGTCTGCGTGCGGTGCTCTGCTCCGGTTTCGAAGGCCCCTACGTTCGTTAGTACCTTTAGCTCTTTTCGAAATATTGCATGTTGTAAATTGCAAGTTTAGACCTAAGTGTCACCTAAAGGCATGCTTGAAAGTTTGCGATTCTTGCGTTTTTACTCCTTTCTTTTCTTCTATTGCAACAGCTTGTTACCGTGGATAAACATTAAATACTGTTTCCAAACACTGAAACCTTCTTGTTTAATTTTAAACAATTCCCAGGTAAAAATATGTCGTAACGTAGCTAGGATAGAAGAATCACTTTTTATGTGAATATGTGTGAATTTGGCATTAGTAGAGAAAGTAGTGTGAATCAAATCATGTTTTTACTTTCTCTACCAAGTACTTAGTAGATAGAGGTGTTCATTCCACCGAAAAATTTAATACCGAGATTTCACCAAAACTACATGTTTTGAGATCCCCTAAATCTAAGAACAGCATTTTCAGAAAAAGGGCCCTGGGTATGTCTATCTTTTTTTTTTAAGTTTTTTTTATTAGTTTTATTTATGGACACTCTTTAACTACTATGGTCCTTAGCGGCCCATTCTATATTGGGCGTGAAAGACCGGAAATTTTGATCAGAGGCTTCTTATCAGGCTTGAGATTCTTTTACGTGCCGTAAATCTACAACACGGGACCACCGGCTTTACTTCCCTTCCGAAGGAAGTCATACTAAGGATTTTTACGCCCGAAAAAATCCATCGCCCTCCACCGGGTTTAAACCCGCGACCTTGGGAACTAGAGGCTAGCACGGTACCACTAGTCCACGGAGGACGACATTGTGTCTCTAACGGCATAACTCAAGAACTAAGTCGGATAAATACCAAACTTAGTATTTAGATTCAGTAGCTTCCAAAGGTGCGACATAAAATATTTAAGAAAGTCTCCCCACCATAAACACCCTTTACATGGAACATTTTTCGGAATTTTGATTTTCTAAAAAATGGCTAACGATTTTGATTAAGATAGCACATATTAAGGATATTTACATGACAAATAAAATATATATCTTGAATTTTCTGAGAATACCTGTGGAAGTCCTCTTCATTCGGAAGAAATTTTGTATGATCTTGTATAACTGGTAAACGTTAAGCGATAGACGAAAACGTACCACGTCAAAAAATGTAGATCTCTTTAAAACACAATTTATTTCAAATAAATTTTTTGTGGTATCACCATTTCCGACATCTTCGTCATTAATGATTCGAATTATTCAATACTTTGTCATTCTTTTAAAGCCCTGTCGATTTTCAGCTGTTTCTCGCGATGTCCTGTTTCTCATGATGTATCCGCAAAAAATGTGTAATGCAGCTATTTCCGGAAAGGTTTATCTCGATTAAAATGAAGTAGGCTGCTATCTACTGCATCTCCTAGCTAAGCAGTGGAGAAAGTAAAACATCGTACTGAGGTTTTCCTGCCATGATTTACTACACTATCAGAAGAATGAAACGTGGAGAACATCACAAAATATTTGTGACCACTCCCGGTCCTCCTGGTGCTGTTTTGGCAAGCGCTAAAGAAAGAAGAAACTAACTTGAAGTTACAGCCACAAACAAAATACGTTTCAGTAGCTTATTAGCGTAGTGTTGTTATCTAATAATTAGAGAAAGCTCATAACTCCATCTCATTTTCCTCTATAAGATTATTATGACGCGAACTGGAAAGGAACTATCTGATATAATCTGTAAACCATGCTCTAAATGTATAATGGGACGATCTTGCACCTAAGTTTAAGATTTCTTGCCATATCTTCGGAATGTAATATATAAGGGTCATTCAAATGAAACTCGGTCACATGTGTAAAGTAACGGTAACGATTTTATTAACTCAAAAATAGTCGCCAAAACTGTTGGCACATTTATCCCATTGCGACACAAGCCGGTCGATTCCATCTTTGAAGAAGCTAGTAGGCTGCTGTCGGATCCAGGCCTGGACCCATTCACACACTTCGTGAATCGCTGTCCGCGAATAGCTTGTTTTACAGACATGAAAGTCACACGGTGAAAGGTCTGAACTGTACGGTGGATGTACATCGAAACTGCTGCAATGTCGTCTTCACCGTATTGGCAGTGTGTGGGCGGGCATTATTATGCAGGAGAATAACGCCATTGGACCACATGCCTGGGCGTTGCGACTTGATGGCCCGTCTAAGGTTCTGTAAAGTGGCTTGATAACGCTGGGCATTGATGGTGGTTCTCCGTTCCAGGAACTCGACAAGCAGTGAGCCCTTGTAGTCAAAAAGGGCATCATGACCTTACCAGAACTGGTGTGCAGGTCTTTGATTTCTTTGGAGGTGCTGAAGTCGCATGTTTCCACTACTTGCTCTGACTCACTCCTCGTTGTTCCTGCTTACTCGCCTTCATGCTCAGTAGTGGACGATAACTTGTGTGACCACCTTCTCTTCGGCGCGAAACCACACTGTCGCTATGTAACGTCAAACGTTGCACACGCTGTAGTCGCTCTACCAATAGATGGTGCCACCATACACGCAGTTACTTGGTGACACCTTACGTGTAGCGCAAAGTTAGACGCACTGACCAGGTTTCCTTTGAATGTCCCTCATAGAATATAATGCGAGGGGTGATCAGAAACTAAGGTTACATTTTGTTTCACACAACCAATACAGCCAACCGATAGATGGAAGTGTGATGGTGCTAGGTCAGGGCTGTATGGGGGATGAGGCATGACTTCCAACCCAATGCTCATACTGGCTTCAGTGGTGTGACGACTGGTGTGTGATTTTGCATTGTCATGCAAAAGCAGAACATCCGCTATGGTTTTATTGGACGAACTCGTTGAAGATGTGCTTTTAAGTTTCTTGAGGATTCTGACGTATTGCACAGAATTTATTGTGCATCCCTGCTCCACAAAATCAACCAGAACCACACCCTCTGTGTCCCAAACACAGTCGCCATCACTTTCTCTGCTGATGGCACAGTTTTGAATTGTTTCTTCCTCGGTGAAGTTGTGCGATAGCATTCCATGGACTGTCTCTTTGATTCTGGTTCCAAAAAAAAATTTCGTCTCCAGTCACAATTTTGCCCAGGAACTCCTCTCCCTCCAAATGGAAGCGCTGCAAGAGTTCGGAGGCTATTGTTTTTCATGTCTTCTGATTCTGGTCCGTTAACATTCGGGGTACTCACCGTGAACAAACTTTTGATTACCCCAGTTGATGAATAATCGTCACCACACTGCCTTTACTGAGGGATGTAATGCGACGCAGTTCATCCCGGTGGTCATCTCGAATGGTTTCATACACTGGCTGAATGTTATACGGAGTCACTGCAGTCAGGGACCTGCTTCTCCGTTGTTCATCAGCGAACATGGTCCTTCAGCAATCTGAAATGTTGCACTCACATGACTTTCTCTACTCTTATACAAACTATTTTTACAAACACTTATTCTCCATCTAAGGCGGCGCCGTGGCCGAGTGGTTAGACCTGCATGTGGGATTTGTGGTGGACGAAGCGGCGTCTGGGCGGGTTTTATCCGGGTTCTCCGGTTTCCCCCGCCATTCATTCCACCAACTGCTCCATCATCCCCTTTCCTTTCATCCATTTCACCTACATTTCGTTTCATCTACTTCCTTCATCCCATACCAGGCATCGGGCTGATCACCCATCCTGGCTGCTCTGTCTGATCCAAGAGTGTCTGCTCCTCGACGGGCCTCTGACCCCAGGCACCCGCTTGTAAGTCCTGGGGGGTGTAAGTCCTACATAAGAGGAGGGTAAACAGATAATGAATGAATTATTCTCCATCTACTTCATGTTAATTGAGATGAACATTTGCAGACTCTATCTTATTGCTAATTTTCTTGCAGGTGCAAGGGGAATGTTGTAAGTTTTAAGCGACAGTAAAAATCTGTAAGATGAAACGGCAACTCTAGGCCGAGCCCGAGAACTGTTAATTATAGATAATTTTATTAATTAATTTTTATTGATGTTAAATCATACTATGTACATATCTTTTTCTTATACTGCTTGTATAGTTTAAGAAGGGTGATTTAACGTTATGAATGTATTTAGGTTACTAATATTAGAAAAGCTATACATTGTTTAATATAAATAATTTAAGCGCAATGTTAAAATACTGTCCACACGAAATGTTTTAGCTACAGGAATAGTGTCTTCGAAGGCAGAAAATCTAGTTTTACGATGTCTCTCTGGTCGCAGGGCCATTGTTCATACAGCGAGGGTGTAAAGTCTTTGTTCTTTTATTCGATAATTCGCCGTGACCAAGTGAGAGAGACAACTAGCTTAACGGTAAATTTAGGAAAAGCCGCGATTTATGTTAAACTTGGGCCAATGAGATCCCTGTAAGTTTATACGAAATAGTGAGAGGCGTCGAGTGGCGCTAAAAATGGACAAATAGGAAAGGAAGCAGCCCCAGAAGCCTGCGACTATAAATGGATCTGTTAGGAACAAGTTCGAGGCATTGCATTTTGTCATATGTGGGTCATTTGTCATGTAGTCAGGGAACATTTTGCAAACTATAGGCAGGGGGAGATGCTGCAGGATTTGAGATATCGCGCCAAAAGTGAATAAAAACAGTTTTCGAAACACAACTAAGAATCGCTACTCGTAAAGAGATAATAAGCATATTTAAACTTCGTGTCATATCCGCGCCGTGTTTTAACAGCGATGGACAGTATTTTAACGGCGGCAATATCAGTGTTGTATACTACGTGGATTAGCTAAATAAAAAGAAACTGCAGTGTCATCTTTTCGTAAACAAAGCACGTCTATTTCTCCCTTTTTCCACCACCCGAGATCTACGCTTCCTTTACCAAGGATAAGTCCATGCTCCTACATAGTTTAACGAAAATTACTGCAGCTAGCCGAGGATACAAATGCAGAGAACCAGCACACTGCGAACATCTGGAGCCAACGTGGAGGATGCAGCAAGGTAAGCCGCGAGCAACGGACAGGAGGAGGTGACTGCCGCAAAGAGCTGGTTGCTATATGGAGCATTTCATTCTCTTTGAATGTCCAGGATATATAAATATATAAAAAAGAGAATAACGAATTCCAATTTGAGAAAAAGTATATTGGAAAATTCAAACAAAAACAAGGAATATTTCGGAAATGGGTCACTCGACAAAAAATGTATATGGCAAAAATTGTATATTTTAACGAGATCTACATTCTTTGTGTAGTAACATTTTGTCTATCTCTTACGGTTTACCAATTATGCGAAAGTCATTCAGAAAGAAGAGGACTTTTGGGGACATAATTCCCAGAAAATTCAACATATGATTTAATTCGCCATGAAAATGTGTTAACGATATTATATTTTAATCAAAATTGTTAAGACATTTTTGAGAAAATCAAAATTTTCGAAAAATGTTCCATGTAAAGGGTAATATGGGGTGGGGGAATTTTCTTGAAAATATTCGTGTCGCATCCTTGCAAGATACTAAACTCAAATACCAAGTTTGGTATTTAACCAACTTTTCGTTTTTGAGTTATACTGTTCATAGACAGACACAATTAAGGACAGGTTTCCAAAAATACTTTATTTGGATTCAGGGCACCTTAAAATAGGTATTTCCGGTGAAATCTCGATATGTATGTAATAGAGAAAGTAATAAACTTTAAGAATATTTGTACACCAGCTAATAAATCATAGAGTAGAGAAATTATGTGAATGTAACATTTTTTTTCTGCTGAAATAAGCGTTCACACACTACAGTACTGTACACTGGTAGTAGTGCAATATGAGGTGGTGTAAAACGCGAACCTTTATTCCAGGGAATTTTATACAATCTAAAAGTGTAATAAAATCTTTCCAGCATGATATTAAAATAAGTTGGAAGACAAAATGAGGAGTAGAAGGAATAAGGAAAACAGAAAAAGGTAAACCCTATCCTGTGTTAATACGGCAATTAAATGAGCTGCGTACGACAAAACAAATTGCGTTGTGTTGCTATAAACCTCTCTCTACTCCCACTCCTTAATTCCACTGTACACAGACAGTCATATAAATACGTACACATGCTGGGACTAGCATCGCAGTTTCAATTGTGTAACAGTTCCCAAGAAAATGGTTCAAAGTCGAGAGGTAAGTCAACTATTTGGCGATTTCAAAAACATCGTATATTCCACACACCAAACAGCTAAATTCGATCTGTGTGTAGGTAAAAATCTGATGTGTTACACTCACATGACTTTCTCTACTCTTGTACAATCTATTTTTACAAACGCCTATTCTCCATATGCTTTATGTTAATCGAGATATCGAGATGTCAATCTTATTGGTAATTTTCTTGTAGATGCAAGGGGAATATGGTAGCTTTTAAGCGATGGTCAAATATTTTAACGCTGGTTGCTATGTGTCGAATTCCATTCTCTTTGCAAGTCCAGGACATAAAAAAATGAATAACGAATTTGAGAAAAAGTATAAGTATTGGAAAATTTAAGGGAATAACAAGCAATATCTCGAAAACGGTTCACTCAACAAAAGAAATGTATATAACATAAGTTGTGTATTTTAACGCGATCTACATTTTTTGTGTAGTAAAATTTTGTCTATCTCTTATGGTTTACCAGTTATGCAAAAGTCGTTCACAATGAAGAATACTTTTGGAGACATTCCCAGAAAATTCGAGATATACATTTCATTTCTCATGGCATTATCTTAAACATATGATATTTTAAACAAAATCGTTAGAGCCATTTTTGAGAAAATTAAAATTTTCGAAAAATGTTCCATGTAAAGGGTAGTCTGGGGTGGGGGGATTTTGTTGAAAACCTTCGTGTCGCATCTCTGGAAGATACTGAACCTAAATACCAAGTTTGGTGTTTATCCGACTGTTCGTTTTTGAGTTATGCTGTTCACACACACACAGACACACACACACACACAGACACACACACACACAGACATGTTTCCAAAAATGCTTTTTTTGGATTCAGGAGGTCTCAAAACATGTATTTCCGGTGAAATCTCGGTATCGAATTTTTGGGTGGAATGCAATACTTCCCCTACTTACTGTACGTAGTAGAGAAAGTAATAAAAATGTAACTGGTCTAGTAATTTATTTTGGATAAATATCCGATCTTAATGTGCATTTCCTTTTATTACTTTCTTACTACGTACTTACAGTAACCAGAGGAACTACTGTATTCCACGCAAAAATACCATGGTGAGTTTTACTGAAAATATGTTTTGAGCTCCCTTAAAACCTCAGAAAGCGTTTTTACTTTCTCTACTACGTATATTAAGAAGAAGTATTGTATTCCACCCTAAAATTCGATATCGAGATTTCACCAGAAATGCTTTTTACATGCTTTGAAGCCCCTGAATCCAAGAAAAGTATTTTCAGAAAAAA
The DNA here is from genome assembly GCA_030765065.1 of Deroplatys truncata. Lineage (NCBI taxonomy): Eukaryota > Metazoa > Arthropoda > Insecta > Mantodea > Mantidae > Deroplatys > Deroplatys truncata. Next base: position 176,203,586 of record CM060988.1, read on the forward strand.
GTCCGTGTGTGTGTCTGTAAACAGGATAACTCAAAAACGAAAAGTCAGATAAATACCAAAGCTGGTATTTGGGTTCAGTATCTTTCAAAGATGAGGCACGAAGATTTTCAGGAAAATCCCTCCACCCCTGACTATCCTTTATATAGAACATTTTTAGCAAATTTTAATTTTCTAAAAAATGGTTGTAACGATTTTGATCAAAATATCATATATTTAAGCTATTTTTCATGATAAATAAAATGTATATCTTTAATTTTCTGGGAATGTAGCTAGAAGTCCTCTTCATTCTCAATGGCTTTTGTATAACTGGTAAACCATAAGAGATAGACAAACTTTTACTGCACAGAAAATGTAGGTCTCGTTAAAACATACAATTTATGTCATATACATTTTTTTTCGAGTGAAACATTTCTGAGATATTCCTTGTTATTTTTTTTTTAATTTTCCAATACTTTACTTTTATTCAAATGGGAATTAGCTATTCTTTTTTTATGTCCTGGACATGCAAAGAGAATGGAATGCTCCACATATGTAGCAACCAGCTCTTAAAACATTTGACTATCGCTTAAAGCCTAGCAATTCCCCTTGCAACTACAAGAAAATTAACAATAAAATGATTGTCTCGATTAACATTAAGTAGATGGAGAATAAGTGTTTGTATAAGAGTAAACAAAGTCTTGCGAGCGTAACACTTCCGATTTTTTAAAAAGGTGTATGTGTGTGAACAACATAACTCAAAAATGAAAAGTCAGATAAAGTTGGTATTTAAGTTTAGTATCTTCCAAAGATGCGACACAAAGATTAAAAAAAATTCTGATGTGTTACACTCACATGACTTTCTCTACTCTTGTACAAACTATTTTTACAAACGCTTATTCTCCATATGCTTCATGTTTTTCGAGATATCAAGATGTCAATCTTATTGCTAATTTTCTTGTAGATGCAAGGGGAATATGGTAGCTTTTAAGCGATGGTCAAATATTTTAACGCTGGTTGCTATGCGGCGCATTCCATTCTCTTTGCATGTCCAGCACATAAAAAAATGAAGAACGAATTTGAGAAAAAGTATAAGTATTGGAAAATTTAAGGGAATAACAAGCAATATCTCGCAAACGGTTCACTCAACAAAAGAAATGTATATGGCATAAATTGTGTATTTTAACGCGATCTACATTTTTCGTGTAGTAAAATTTTGTCTATCTCTTATGGTTTACCAGTTATGAAAAAGTCGTTCATAATGAAGAATACTTTTGGAGACATTCCCAGAAAATTCGAGATACACATTTTATTTGTCATGACAATATCTTAAACATATGATATTTTAATCAAAATCGTTAGAGCCGTTTTTGAGAAAATTAAAATTTTCGAAAAATGTTCCATGTAAAGGGTAGTCTGGGGTGGGGGGATTTTCTTGAAAACCTTCGTGTCGCATCTCTGAAAGATATTGAACCTAAATACCAAGTTTGGTGTTTATCCGACGCTTCGTTTTTGAGTTATGCTGTTCACAGACACACAGACACACACACACACACGGACATGTTTCCAAAAATGCTTTTTTTGGATTCAGTGAGTCTCAAAACATGTATTTCCGGTGAAATCTCGGTATCGAAATTTTGGGTGGAATACATACTTCCCCTACTTACTATACGTAGTAGAGAAAGTAATATATATGACAAATTTTTACTTTCTGTACTACGTATAGTAAGTAGGGGAAGTATTGCATTCCACCCAAAAATTCGATACCGAGATTTCACCGGAAATACATGTTTTGAGACTCCCTGAATTCAAAAAAAGCATTTTTGGAAACATGTCCGTGTGTGTGTGTGTGTCTGTGAACAGCATAACTCAGAAACAAAAAGTCGGATAAACACCAAAGTTGGTATTTACGTTCAGTATCTTCCAGAGATGCGACACGAAGGTTTTCAAGAAAATCCCCCCATCCCAGACTACCCTTTACATGGAACATTTTTCGAAAATTTTAATTTTCTCAAAAATGGCTCTAACGATTTTGATTAAAATATCATATGTTTAAGGTATTTTCATGACAAATGAAATGTATATCTCGAATTTTCTGGGAATGTCTCCAAAAGTGTTCTTCATTCTGAACGACTTTTGCATAACTGGTATACCATAAGAGATAGACAAAATTTTACTGCACAAAAAATGTAGATCGCGTTAAAATACAGAATTTATGTCATATACAATTTTGTTGTTGAGTGAACCGTTTTCGAGATATTGCTTGTTATTCCCTTAAATTTTCCAATACTTATACTTTTTCTCAAATTCGTTACTCATTTTTACTTTCTCTACTACGTATAGTAAGTAGGGGAAGTATTGCATTCCACCCAAAAATTCGATACCGAGATTTCACCGGAAATACATGTTTTGAGACCTCCTGAATCCAAAAAAAAGCATTTTTGGAAACATGTCCGTGTGTGTGTGTCTGTGTGTGTGTGTGTCTGTGAACAGCATAACTCAAAAACGAACAGTCGGATAAGCACCAAACTTGGTATTTAGGTTCAGTATCTTCCAGAGATGCGACACGAAGGTTTTCAAGAAAATCCCCCCACCCCAGACTACCCTTTACATGGAAGATTTTTCGAAAATTTTAATTTTCTCAAAAATGGCTCTAACGATTTTGATGAAAATATCATATGTTTAAGATAATGTCATGAGAAATGAAATGTATATCTCGAATTTTCTGGGAATGTCTCCAAAAGTATTCTTCATTGTGAACGACTTTTGCATAACTGGTAAACCATAAGAGATAGACAAAATTTTACTACACAAAAAATGTAGATCGCGTTAAAATACACAACTTATGTCATATACATTTCTTTTGTTGAGTGAACCGTTTTCGAGATATTGCTTGTTATTCCCTTAAATTTTCCAATACTTATACTTTTTCTCACATTCGTTATTCATTTTTTTTATGTCCTGGACATGCAAAGAGAATGGAATGCGCCACATAGCAACCAGCGTTAAAATATTTGACTATCGCTTAAAAGCTACCATATTTCCCTTGCATCTACAAGAAAATTACCAATAAGATTGACATCTCGATATCTCGATTAACATGAACCATATGGAGAATAAGCGTTTGTAAAATTAGATTGTACAAGAGTAGAGAAAGTCATGTGAGTGTAACACATCAGATTTTTTTATGTCCTGGACATGTAAAGAGAATGGAATGCGCCACATAGCAACCAGCGATAAAATATTTGACTATCCCTTAAAAGCTACCATATTCCCCTTGCATCTACAAGAAAATTACAAATAAGATTGACATCTCGATATCTCGATTAATATGAAGCATATGGAGAATAGGCGTTTGTAAAAATAGATTGTACAAGAGTAGAGAAAGTCATGTGAGTGTAACACATCAGATTTTTTACTTTCTCTACTACGTATAGTAAGTAGGGGAAGTATTGCATTCCACCCAAAAATTCGATACCGAGATTTCACCGGAAATACATGTTTTGAGAATCACTGAATCCAAAAAAAGCATTTTTGGAAACATGTCCGTGTGTGTGTCTGTCTGTGTGTCTGTGAACAGCATAACTCAAAAACGAACAGTCGGATAAACACCAAACTTGGTATTTAGGTTCAGTATCTTCCAGAGATGCGACACGAAGGTTTTCAAGAAAATCCCCCCACCCCAGACTACCCTTTACATGGAACATTTTTCGAAAATTTTAATTTTCTCAAAAACGGCTCTAACGATTTTGATTAAAATATCATATGTTTAAGATATTGTCATGACAAATAAAATGTATATCTCGAATTTTCTGGGAATGTCTCCAAAAATATTCTTCATTGTGAACGACTTTTGCATAACTGGTAAACCATAAGAGATAGACAAAATTTTACTACACAAAAAATGTAGATCGCGTTAAAATACACAACGTATGTCATATACGTTTCTTTTGTTGAGTGAACCGTTTTCGAGATATTGCTTGTTATTTCCTTAAATTTTCCAATACTTATACTTTTTCTCAAATTCGTTATTCATTTTTTTTGTCCTGAACATGCAAAGAGAATGGAATTCGCCACATAGCAACCAGCCTTAAAATATTTGACTATCGCTTAAAAGCTACCATATTCCCCTTGCATCTACAAGAAAATTACCAATAAGATTGACATCTCGATATCTCGATTAACATGAAGCATATGGAGAATAGGCGTTTGTAAAATTAGATTGTACAAGAGTAGAGAAAGTCATGTGAGTGTAACACATCAGATTTTTTTATGTCCTGGACATGCAAAGAGAATGGAATGCGCCACATAGCAACCAGCGCTTAAATATTTGACTATCGCTTAAAACCTACCATATTCCCTTTGCATCTACAAGAAAATTAGCAATAATATTGACATCTCGATATCTCGATTAACATGAAGCATATGGAGAATAAGCGTTTGTAAAAATAGTTTGTACAAGAGTAGAGAAAGTCATGTGAGTGTAAAACATCAGACTTTTTATTTTAACGCGATCTACATTTTTTGTATAGTAAAATTTTGTCTATCTCTTATGGTTTATCAGTTATGCAAAAGTCGTTCACAATGAAGAATAATTTTGGAGACATTTCCAGAAAATTTGAGATATACATTTCATTTGTCATGAAAATATCTTAAACATATCATATTTTAATCAAAATCGTTAGAGCCATTTTTGAGAAAATTAAAATTTTCGAAAAATGTTCCATGTAAAGTGTAACCTGGGGTGGGGGATTTTCTTGAAAACTTTCGTGTGGCATCTGTGGAAGATACTGAACCTAAATATCAAGTTTTGTGTTTATCCGACTGTTCGTTTCTGAATTATGCTGTTCACAGACACACACACGGACATGTTTCCAAAAATGCTCTTTTTGGATTCAGGGGGTCTCAAAACACGTATTTCCGGTGAAATCTCGGTATCGAATTTTTGGGTGGAATACAATACTTCCCCTACTTACTATACGTAGTAGAGAAAGTAAAAAGCATTTTTGGAAATGGTTTATTTCTCAAAAATGACTATAACAATTTTAAAATGTCATATATTAAAATATTCTTCTTCTTCTTCACTTCAGGGATCAGGCATTTCTGTCTGTCCAGTCTTCGCTTTCCAACAACTAGGTACTCCTCTTCTGGGACGCCCTACATCTCTTCTTCCACAAGGATTGTATCTTCTTATTAATACTGTTATTCTTTCTTCACTCATTCTATTCATATGTTCTTTCCAATTATGTTTATTTTCTTCTATCTTATCTTGTATTTTATATATGCCTAATTCCTCTCGAATTCTTTCATTTGTTATTAAATCTCGTCTGGTGCATTCTTTAACTCTTCTTAAAGACATAATTTCTGCTGCCTGTATTTTACTTTGGTCTCTTTCCTTTAATACCCAGGACTCGCTTCCAAACATGAGCACTGCAACTGCCACGAGGTCATAAAATTTCAGATTCGTTTCTTTCCTTGTTTTATTCTTCAAAGTTCCTGCTACGTTCTACATATCTCTATCTTGTTTTCTAAATCCTTGTCTAAATCAAAGTTTACTTTACGGCCCAAACAGTTAAAACTCGAGAGCTGTTACAGGTATTTATTTTGAATACTTATTTTTTACCTTACCCGATACTTTCTTCGATGTGCCATTATTTTTGTTTCCTTTTTTCCTTTCCCAATTAATACATTTTATACACGGAACGGGAGGCCCTCTTCATTGTTCTGTATTATTGCTACAGCATCAGAGTAGAAACTCATATTTATATCTTTATTTCTATTAAAGTTGTATTCCTTCACTCGTCTCCTTTTTCCAAATCTTAATTAGAACATCCATGTACATATTAAATAGCGCGAGAGAGAGGCTACATCCCTACCTTACTCCTTAATTCACTTTTATTTCTTCTGTTTTTGACGTGCCTATATTTATAATACTTTATAAATATTGAAGATATTTGCATGGCAAATAAGATGTATTAATTTGAATGTTGTTGGAATAGCCTCTTTATTGGGAAGGAATTTTGTATTATTTGTAAACTGTAAGAGATAGACAAAATCTTACTACACAAAAATGTATGTCTCGTTAAAAACACACAATTTCTCGTATGTCAAATAATTTTTACTTTCTCTACTGCTATAGTAAGCATGGTAGAAGTATTGCATTCCACCCAAATATTCGATACCGAGATTTCACCGAAAATACATGTTTTGAGGCCCCATGAATCCAAAAAAAAAGCACTTTTAGAAAAAGGTCCATGTCTGTGAACAGCATAACTCAAAAACGAAAAGTCGGTTAATTACCAAACTTGGTATTTAGGTTCAGTATTCTTCAAAGATGCGACACGAAGATTTCAAAAAAAAAAAAAAATCCCTCACCCACACTACCCTTTACATGGAATACTTTTCGAAATTTTTGATTTTCTCAAAAAGGGCTTTAACGATTTTGATTAAAATATCATATATTTAAGATGTTTTCATGACAAATAAAATGTATATCTTGAATTTTCTGGGAATGTCCCCAAAAGTCCTCTTTTTCTGAATGGCTTTTGCACAATTGGTAAACCGTAAGAGATGGATAAAATGTTTGTACATAAAAAATGTAGAGCTCTTTAAAACACACAATTTATGTCATACACATTTTTTTTTTGTGGAGTGAACTATTTCCGAGATATTCCTTGTTATTTGTTTGAATTTTCCAATAATTATATTTTTTTTCTGGAATGGGAATTCGTTATTTGTTTTTTTTATGTCCTGGACATGCAAAGAGAATGAAATGCTCCACATATGTAGCAACCAGCTCTTAAAAGATTTGACTATCGCCTAAATATTACCATATTCTCCTTGCATCTACAAAAAAACTAGCAATAAGATAGTTTCTGCAAATGTTTATCTGATTAACATGAAGTAGATGGAGAATAAGTGTTTGTAAAACTAGTTTGCACAAGAGTAGAGAAAGTTATGTGAGTGTAACGTATTAGATTTTCTTTTTGTGCAGTTAACCATTTCACAGACATACCTTGTTTTTATACTTTCCTCGAGTGGTTTTTACTTTCTCTACTATGTACATAGTAGGTAGAGACTGTACTGCATTACACCCAAAAATTCGACACCCAGATTTCACCGCAAATAAATATTTTGAGGCCCCTTGAATCCATAAAAAAGCCAAAATGTATGTTGGCGTCTTTGAATATCTTAACTCAAATACCAAATGTCAGATAAATATTAAATTTGGTATTTAGGTTCAGTACCTTCTAAAGATGCAACACGAAGAATTTCAAGAAAATCCCCACCCCAAACTACCCTTTATATGGAACATTTTTCGAATTTCTTAAGTTTCTCATAGATGGCTCTTAACAATTTTGATTAAAATACCATATATTAAAGATATTTACATGGCAAATAAAATGTACAACTTGAATTTTTGGGAATAGCCTGTGAAATCCACTTCATTCGGAAGGAACGTTCTCTAATCTTGTGTTACTGGTATACGTTAAGCGATAAACGAAAATGTACTACACAAAGAAATGTAGATCTCTATAAAACACACAATTTATTTTAAATAACTTTTTTCGCGGGATAAGCCATTTCCGAGATATCCGTTATAAATGGTTCAAATAATTCAATACGTCATTCTTTCAAGTCCTGTTTATTTTCAGTTGTTTCTCGCGATGCATGGAAAAGCATGGAATTTTAAGGCCAGCATATAGCGTCCATTTCTTAAACATTTGACTATCGCTGCTCAATGTAATAATAAATGTTTTAGAAAGGTTTATCTCAAAGAAGAAAAATAAGCATTCGTAAAGCAATGTGAATGCTACAAAAGATTTTTTTAAACATTTGACTATCCCTATTGCCTTTGTACCTTAACAAAATCTGTAATGTAGCTGTTAAATGCAAACATTTAGAGTAAGTAAATAGAAGAATAAGCTTTTGCAAGAATAGTTTGTAGAAAGTTTATAAAAATAAACGATAGTGGAAAGAGAAAGTCGTGTAAATGTAATGCATGATGTTTTATGTTTTGCAGGTATGGTCGGTGGTGACGCTCTTGGCCATGCTGTCACTGTTATGTTTAGTGACAGAAGGCTTGCCTTATCTTTCCATGTATCCTTCTCTCACCTGGGAAGCATACGGGCATCGAACCAAAAGACAAGGTAAGAAGGAGCGATTCGTCCGTAAGAGCTGCAGTACTCTCACTTTAACAGAAAATATTTATTTATTGTAACTCTTAAGAGGATTGTTTGCATACTTGACATATTTGGCTATTTTCTTAGACGAGTCGGTTTGTACGTTACAAGAAACCGGTGAAATCTGCCTAAAGTGGTCACCACCATCCTTACAAAAAATAGCCCTTAGTACGAATACCTTTTCACTTTCTCTACTACGTATAGTAAGTAGGGGAAGTATTGTATTCCACCCAAAAATTCGATACCGAGATTTCATCGGAAATACATGTTTTGAGACCCCCTGAATCCAAAAAAAAGCATTTTTGGAAACATGTCCGTATGTGTGTGTGTCTGTGAACAGCATAACTCAAAAACGAACAGTAGGATAAAAACCAAACTTGGTATTTAGGCTCAGTATCTTCCAGAGATGCGACACGAAGGTTTTCAAGAAAATCCCCCTACCCCAGATTACCCTTTACATGGAACATTTTTCGAAAATTTTAATTTTCTCAAAAATGGCTCTAACGATTTTGATTAAAATATCAGATGTTTAAGATATTGTCATGAGAAATAAAATGTATATCTCGAATTTTCTGGGAATGTCTCAAAAAGTATTCTTCATAGTGAACGACTTTTGGTAAACTGGTAAACAATAAGAGATAGACAAAATTTTACTACACAAAAAATGTAGATTGTGTTGAAATACACAATTTATGTCATATACATTTCTTTTGTTGAGTGAACCATTTTCGAGATATTGCTTGTTATTCCCTTAAAGTTTCCAATACTTATACTTTTTCTCGAATTCGTTATTAATTTTTTTTTGTCCTGGACATGCAAAGAGAATGGAATGCGCCACATAGCAATCAGCTCTTAAAATAGTTGACTATCGCTTAAAACCTACCATATTCCTCTTGCATCTACAAGAAAATTAGCAATAAGATTGGCATCTCGATATCTCCATTAACATGAAACATATGGAGAATAAGCGTTTGTAAAAATAGTTTGTACAAGAGTAGAGAAAGTCATGTGAGTGTAACACATCAGATTTTTTTGTGGTATCAACCATTTTCAAGGTATCCATTGTTAATGGTTCAAATTGTTCAATACTTAACCATTCTCTTAAAGTCCTGTCAACATTCAGTTGTTTCTCGCGATTCCTTTGAAACAGTATGGAATTTTAAGGCAGCATATAGCGTTCAGTTCTTAAACATTTGACTATCACTGTTCTCTTTGTATCTATAACGAAATGTGTAATGTAGCTATTTCTGTAAAGGTTTATTTGGATTAAAATGAAATACATTTAAAAATAAGCTTTAGTAAGACTAGTTTGTATACCTACTAATAAACGATAAGAGGATGGACGAAGGTATTGCATTCCACTAAAAAATTAGATACCGAGACTTCATCGGAAAAACATGTTTTGAGGCCCCTGGATCCAAATAAAGCATTTTCGGAAACATGTCCGCGTGTGTCTAAATAGCATAATTCAAAAACGAAAAGTTGGTTAAATACAAAAATTGCTATTTAGGTTCAGTATCTTTCAAAGATGAGACACAAAGATTTTCAAGAAAATCCTCCACCTCAAACAGTCCTTTACATGGATTAATTTTTCAAAATTTTTTATTTTCTAAAAAATGACTAACGATTTTGATTAAAATACTGTATATGAATTTTCTGGAAATAGTCTGTGAAGTCCTCTTCATTCGGAAGGAATTTTGTATAATCTTGTATAACTGGTAAACTTTAAGCGATAGACGAAAACATACAACACAAAAAATGCAGATCTCATTAAAACACACAATTTATTTTAAATACATTGCTTTGTGACGTAAGCTATTTCTGAGAAATCCATTATTAATGGTTCATTTCTGAAAGTACTTTCAACATTCAGTTGTTTCTCGCGATTGCATGGAAACAGTATGGATTTTTATGGCCAGCATATAGCGTCCAGTTCTTAAACATTTGACTATCGTTGTTCTTTTTGCGTGTATAACGAAAGCAATATAGCTATTTCTGCAAAGGTTTATTTGGATAAAAAATGTAGTGGGTAGAGAAAGTAATGTGAGTGTATCACATCAGGTTTTTAATTTTTGTGTTAGTCTGTCCACTATGTGTGTAGTGAATCCATTCTGTGTGATGAACATGCTGATATTACCTGTTGTATTAATTATATTGGAATAGTAATTCATCAATCTGTATGTTAAACCTTTAATGCATAAATTATTTTGCTACATATGCCTCCAATTTCTAAACTGGCTTTTATATCCCTTTCATCGGCACCACAACGGAAGCGATTTGAATAGCCATGACCGTTAGTGTGATACGAAATGGCCTGGCCATCCATTCATAGCCAAACATTGAGCGACTGCAGTAAAATATGTGTGGTAAGGGACAGGGAGGGCCTACGTAAAATAACCGGTGTAATGGCATGTTTGGATGTGACGAGGTACACTTGACTGCAGTTGCATGGATTTTGATCTTAAAACAAAACAGTACAGTGTTATTGAAAAACTTAATATTTTTACAATATAAAAAGCTATCAATAGCTTAATTTTATTGCTGAGGCTTAGTATGCTATGAAATTAAAAAAGAAGAAAGAAAAAGAAACACTGAGAACATCTTTATTGCAAAATGACAACGCTATGCTTAGAGGGCTATGCTGTGGAATTTTGCACATTGGTGTGGATTTGTTTCATATCATATTTAGGATGTACTTATTGTTTTTATGTAGTTGTCCACATTGGTGGATTTTCTGTATATCCCAAATTCTGTTATGGTGTCTCATGATTTTGAGATCTGGAAAAGGTAGCAATCCATCTTTTACTATTTTGAATGTGAATTTCTTGGTTTGGTCTTGCAAATTTAACAGTTAAACCAATGCATCTGTGAAAATCTATAAAGATTCATAGTTTTCTTCCGATTGCTTTGACTTTTTTACCATCATCTTCTTTCTTCTGCCATGTATTAGGCCTAGTGGCCTGTTAAAGTCTCATTCCATCTCATCGGATGGCCCAAATATCTTCTCCGGTCAGTAATTTACATATTTGCCATGGAATTCTTGTTGCAGGCATCCTGAGCACATGGGATCTCCAGTTTCGACAGTAATTATGGTTTCTTTCTATGAGTGTGTCCATTTTCAGTTCTTTTATAATGTTAAGTTGTTTTCCTTGTAAAATTTAGTGTATCCTGCAGATCTTAAAAAATTCATTTCACTGATTGTGATGCAGTGTTCATTACTTTGTCATACAGTCCAGGCTTCATACATTATTGTACTCATTGCGTAAAAAACTATGTAGTTACATTGCAGTATCTTTTTCTGTTTCATAACTCAAAAAGAAGCCTAAATATTTAAAAGATGAACCTGTTCTGCTGGTTTATTTTAAAGGCATATTTTAGTTCAAAAGGGCTTTTTCCAACAAATTCCATTACTTTGGTTTTAGTTATTGAAATTTCCATGTTGTACATTTCAGAAATAAGTTGCAGTTGACAAATTTAATGTTGAAGGCCATTTTCAAAAAGGTCATATATAATATATTTGTAACATAAAACATATATTGCACACAAAAGTTTAATGAGCTATGTCAAACCTTTCTTAGGATTTTCATTTTTATACATAATCAATAACTTTTTGATATGGTAATATGAAATGCCCCTTGGCCCTTATAGTTTATCGTATCATTCCCAAATTTTTTAAGATTAATATACAAACTTAAAGAAATTATTGTACAGGCATTTCTTGATTTTGAGAGAGAGAGAAAAAATGTTTTGTATACATGTTATTCAATTTTTACAATGTGAGTTATAAAAAATAATTATTAATATTTTTTTTTAACTAATGGACAAAAATTTTTAAATTCTTAATTCCAGTAGCTCTTGTGAAAATTTAAGCTAATAAGTTACAAATTGTGATCTAAGGAGTATTTTGAATAGCGAAAAATGTTGAAGAAAAGGAGTTGAGAAAAACTGAGTTTAAATTTCAATGTAGTGTTTCACCCAAATGGTATAGCACCAATTGAATAGCCCTTTATGACTTTAAAATTGTTGATATTAAAAAGTCAAATATATAACATGAAAATACAAGTTATAGGCATATTAAAAAACAAAAAATAGAAAATTTTAACAAATTTCACCAAAGCATTGCCTTAATGCCTATTTACTTATGTTTTCAAACTCTTTTGTCAGAATAAGTTTTATACAACATAAAAACAATTAAATTTAAGATAGAAGGTTCAGTGGTTAATTATACAATGTGGAGCATATATCCAAATTTTAAGAAATTTTGGACTAAAACTTTAGGCTCTCTTATATTAAGAAAGACACCTCACAAACATGTTTTTCGGGACATGGGTTCAAGTTTGAAGTCCTGCACATGATAGTAAGTGTTTTCAGTGTTTTGATTCACCCAATGTAATGGTTACCTATGAGTTTCTATTAAGCAGAGAAAGCGATTAGAAAGTTACATATAAAGCTTTTTGACTACTTACATAAAATTTTGTACTGTAGATGGAATCTTTTGACAGTATCAAGAACATGTAGTTTACTGAAAATAGCAAAAACAACAATAATAATACTGCCCATGGTGAGGGGATAGCATGTCTGCTTCACAATTTCCCAAGTTTGAATTTCAGTTATTGATAAGGTTTTTTTCCTCGGAATTTTCCCTTAACCTGAAAAGATGAATGTCAGTTCTATGTGCCCCAGGCTCATTTGAGCATCATTTCACCCGTTTTATTCATTTATCCTCCAATATAACCTACTCAGTTAAAGGACACTTAAGATAAAAAAGAATGAGGGTGAATCAAATATAAACCGGAATTATTGTTTACAATTTTATTGATCCAGCAACAAAACCAAAACCACCACCTCATTTTTACTTTCTCTACTACTTATAGTAAGTAGGGGAAGTATTGTATTCCACCCAAAAATTTGATACCGAGATTTCACCATTTTGAGACATGTTTTGAGAGCCCCTGAATCAAAAAAAAGCATTTTTGGAAACATGTCCGTGTGTGTGTGTCTGTGAACAGCATAACTCAGAAACAAACAGTTGGATAAACACCAAACTTGGTATTTAGGTTCAGTACCTTCCAGAGATGCGACGCGAAGGTTTTCAAGAAAATACCCCCACCCCGGATTACCCTTTATATGGAACATTTTTCGAAAAATTTTCTCAAAAATGGCTCTAACGATTTTGATTAAAATATCTGTGAATGACTTTTGCATAACTGGAAACCATAAGAGATAGACAAAATATTACTACACAAAAAATGTAGATCGCGTTAAAATACACAATTTATGTCATACATTTTTTTTTGTTGAGTGAACCATTTTCGAGATATTGCTTGTTATTCCCTTAAATTTTCCAATACTTATACTTTTTCTCAAATTCGTTATTCATTCGTTATACAAAGAGAATGGAATGCGCTACATAGCAACCAACGCTTAAAAGATTTGACTATCACTTAAAACCTACCATATTCCCGTTGCATCTATAAGATAATTAGCAATAAGATTAACATCTCGATTAACATGAAACATATGGAGAATAAGCGTTTGTAAAAATAGTTTGTACAAGAGTAGAGAAAGTCATGTGAGTGTAACACATCAGATTTTTCTACACAGTCTCCCAAATTTGACATACATTTTTGCCATCAAATTGGCAAATTTTTTATGCCATCCTCAAAGAAAGAAGAGGAATGTGTCTGCAGCCAGTTGTATACATACTCCTCTATTTGTTGCAACATAAAAATGCTTTCCTCCCATTTCTTCTTTCAGTGGCTCAAGCAAATGGTAATCATAGTGACAAATCTGGACTACAAGGAGGATGTTCCAGAGGTGTCCAATACATTTCCTCCATTTTTCCCATGTTAAGACAGCATTATGAGGCCTTGCATTGTCATGCAGGAGAACCACATCTCGGATTGGTTGTCGGAGTAGTTTGTTGTGATATGCAGCTTTTGTTTCAAATACAGCATGGCAGTAATAGGCTGCATTCACTGTCCTTTGTTCATGCAGGAAATCCACCAGCAACATGCCTGCAGAAACAGTTGCAAGCACCTTTCCAGCAGAAAGGCATGTTTTGGCCTTTATGTGGTCTAGCTGTCAACTCCATGCTTGCTTGTTTTGACTCTGGGGTGTAGCGATGAACCAAAGTTTTGTCAGAAGTCACAATGCACTCAAAAATTATCTTCTTCCTTGTCATAGCAATTCAGATGCTTCTGAAAAACTTCTTGACACAAATTTTTTGTTCCTGGGTGAGCAGACGAGGAACCTAACTGGCAGAACACTTCCAGAAGTTGAGTTCATCACTGAGGTGTCTTGAACTTATTCCTATGAGGGAAGCAATTTCAGAAATATTCTGTACCGATCTTCTTCAGCAAGGTCATGTATGGCACAAATGTTGTCCGCAGTGATGCTTGTCTGTGGTCATCTTTGATGGGGCTCTTTTTCACTACTTCCTATCCTGCCAAAAAGTTTTGTGCCATTCATACACCTGGGTCTTTGAAAGGATTGCTTCCTTAAACTGACCATGGGGCCTTCTCAAAATTTCCAAAGCTTTGGTGCCTTCTTTAGCCAAAAACTTGATGATGCGCTGTGTAATGGACGTATGTACCTCTTGCTCGCTCATGGCATACTGAAGCAAGTGCCCACTCTGCAATGTAAGACTTATCAAGCAGACATCCCCACCAACATTCTCTCAAAGCCCCATCCATTTCCATTCACTACCAGAGCCACTGATTTAAAATTCTGGTTAATATTTGATTCATCATCATACCTCCTCTAGAACAGTCTTAGTTCAAAATAAAGAGAGTTGAGGGTTGTTACACTATATCACTATAATATTCTTACTTGAACGCGTTTCGGGAGACGATTTGTTCCCATCGTCAGCATGTCAGCATGTCAGCATCTGATGATGCTGACATGCTGACAATGGGAACAAACCGTCTCCCCAAACGCGTTCAAGTAAGAATATTATAGTGATTTAGTGTAACAACCCTCAACTCTCTTTATTTTAAATTATGACACATCACTGTTACTAGCTTCTAAATCTTCAAAATTAGTCAGTCTTAGTTCGTTTACATGTATTTATGTAGGTCTTGCAATCTAATGCCCTTCTTTGACTTTATTTCTTTTCCTTACCTTGCAGATGACAGCAGAAACAAAAGAGAAAGTCCTGCAACTGAGTATTTACCACCAGCTGCCGATGGTTCTCCAGTGATAGGGACAAATGGCTTTGATTTCATCGGTCCTTCCAACTTGTACCTACCGCCAGCTACTTGGGGAGAGGAACCTCAGTTTATTGTCCCTGGAGACACAGTGGTGCAAGGAGATATTCCTGTGATCCTTGAAGACAATATAGCAGTAGAATTTCCTGGTTCACCAAATGGGCCATCAAATGTCCACCTTCCTCCTGTTTCCAATTCTGGAAGTCCCAAGAATTTCCCACAAGAGCTACCAGCTGTGAGAGGTAGCTCTAACAGTGACAATGTTGGTCAGACTGTATCTGAAGGCTCTAATGACAATCTCAATGTGATTCCTGGTGATGCAGCTGAAGATGCTGGACATCCCTCTCAAGACAGTGATGATAACAGAGACTCAACAACAGAAACTAGCATTTCTGACAGTTCTGAAGGTCCTGGTAAAGCATCTGGAGGTGGTAAACCAGGTGGTGGTGGTAAACCAGGAGGTGGTGGTGGTGGTAAACCAGCTGGTGGTGGTGGTAAACCAGGTGGTAGTGGTGGTAAACCAGGAGGTGGTAGTGGTGGTAAACCAGGAGGTGGCGGTGGCAAACCAGGAGGTGGATGTGGTGGTAAACCATCTGGAAAACCAGGTGGAGGAGGTGGTGGCAAAGGACCTGGTAAACTATGCGGTCAGTCTGAACCAACAACAGAAAGCAGTCTCTCTGAAGATTCCAAAGAACCTGAGGACACTGGTTCTGATACTTCTGAAGATCCTGGTAAACCATCTGATGGTTTTGAGAAACCAACGATTGACAGCAATGAACCTAAAGATTCCAAGGATCCTGAGGAACCACCTGTAGGTAATGAAGAATCAACCTCTGAAACAGCTGGTTCTAAAGATCCTGGAAAACCATCTGGTAAACCAGGTGGTGGTGGCAAAGGTCCTGGAAAGCCGGATGGTGGAAAGGGTGGCTCCAAAGGTAAAACAGCATAGAGTTCATCTGAAGAACCTACAATCAAGTCTTTTGAAGAACCCAACTTGAGAAATGATGAACTGGTAACAATTGATGATCTTCTGCAGAGCATTAATGAGCTCCTTGTTTCTGAAATACCAATTGCAGCAGGGCTGGAAGGTGAATAACTTATAACAACATTTATATTGGCAACATCTCAAACCAGCAGAAGCAAATGTGGAGGTTGCATGCATAAAAGTCAAAATGTTAAAATTCAGAACTTGTGTCCAAAACTCTTCTTGGGGCGATGCTTTGTGCTTTTTGAAAATCCAGAGAGAAAAGATAATAGTTTCTTATATCAGACTCTCATAAGACACTTAAGTTCCCTATTGCAGTAGAATCTCTGTTAGCTGGAACAAAGGAGGGGGGAAGTGGTTTTGGATAAAAATAAAATGTCATTTTTAGGGGGTTAAATTTTTTTTTTTTGAAGCTTTAGCTGAAAGTAAATGAAGACAATATATATACACAATGTTAATAAAATATTTAATAAATGTAAGCTACTTAACCCCCTCCCCCCCCCCCAAAAAAAAGTTGTTCCATAATGCATCCAATACTTTTAACAACATATACAGTATACTAATTTTGTTTGAAAAAGTCCTCTATTTTCTTTTCACTTTGTTTTCTAACTGCTGTTAGGCCTTTTAGAAAGAGAAAGGTAGATCTCTTCCTTTTCATTAATTTAGGTACTTGACAGCAACTGCAAAATTCCTTCCATGAAATAGTGGCAGAATGATCTGTATCTCGCTGTCCACAATACTATGATCCCACCGAAAATACTTAAGTGGAAATAATGACAGTCCGTCGCTGTGACTGTAAATGATTGACAGCTAATAAAAGGAAGGGCTAGCCTGCTATTAATGAAAGAGTCAAAAAGTTGTCAGTAGAGAAGGGATGGAAACAGTCAAGATCAGAGTCAAAGCATTCCGTTATGCATCCCCTTTGTCATTCCTAACATAACTTAACAAACCTTGTTTCTTCAATTCATTTTAACCAAATATATATATATATATATATATATATATATATTTTTTTGGGGGGGGGGTTGTTTCAGATAACTATACATTCTTATATTTATTATTTGTTGTTTAATGTAAATGTACATTCACATGCAAAAACGATTTGACAATCTCAAAGATTGCAACATTTTTCTTCTATACCTAAACCTTGACCACAAACAAACCTCATGCTTGTTTTGTTGGACAAACCTGAGGTAAATCTCAAGAAATAAAACTCAGCTATAATTACATGTAAATAAAATGAGCATAGGTTGGCACAATTTATGATCTTTTTTGGGATAGGGTTGAAAGATTTTTTATCTATAGTTTTAATGCATTGCTCTTAACTAGCAAGAAGACAGAAGGGAGAGCTATATGACATTTCTGTTTTAACTTAACTGCTACTCCCATCTTTTTAGGAAATACTTTTCGCATGTAACTGTACATGATGTTAATGTCAATACACTTGTTGAAGAGCACTCTATTCTAAACAAAGCCGTTTTCTTCCTAATTATTATAATAAGATAATTTTGAGTGTTATAAAAAGTTGTAATATTTTATTGTTAAAACTATTATAGGGATATATCACTAAGCTAACATGTATATGCAGTAAGTTTTTACATAAAATAAAACAGAAACCATATTACTGTTATGTTTGCAACATAATTCCCTGTTTATTTTCCTTTTCATTAATTTCGAGATGTATATTTGATATTAGAATGATACCACAACTATGGACAGGAAAATATAACTAATTAAATAAAGAAATAATTGTAAGATAGAGAAATAATTGCAATAAGTTTGGGTTGACAGACTTTGCCTGGAAAGATGAAGGTAATTAGGATGTCAGGTTAGCCAAGACATTAGCAACAGCCCAAATAACGAGCACATTAGCTTAAGAATTTCTGGGAACGCAGTTAGGTTATAAGTTCAATACATATGCAGTTGCGTGGCAGAAATTCTGGAAAAGAGAAAGGCAGTTACATTCTGGGAATTTTAGCCAGGTCCCTAGTGACAGTCAGAGATGTACCCTTAGTATTTGAAGCATTGGTTGTGCGTGTAAAATAACGTTGGTGAGGAATAATGGAGTAGGCAGAGCTAAATGTAATAAAGGCATGAAATTAAATCTGAGAGTTACTCTCTTCTCTGGTACCATCAGTGGTACAGATCGATGTCCGTACACACATTGTACACATATCAATTATGCTCTCTCTGGTACCACCAGTGGTACTTGCTCGTGTGACATTTTAAGAGCCCAGTGAATGCACTTGTGTGAATAACGGCTTGCACAAGAGATCTTGCCAATAAACATTTTAGCGACTCATAATAGGTTACGCTTCTAGTTCCTTTTATTGCAGAAACAATTATTTCCAACTGTAACTTTGATACTGCAGAAGTTAGCAGGTTTAAGTTGTTACAATTTCAAGTGCTGCGATTCATAATCAGTCTATTTCTTCATCTCAAACAGTCGGCAACTTGCTCTAAGAACTAAAATATTAATTCACAATAAATTTCTCTGTCAATTTAAACTGGTGTGTACCCTGAGGGAAAGTACTCATAGTTCTACCACTGGAGCAGCCAGCAGCAGAATCAACAGCAGACATAGGAGGCAATGAGAAAAGGTGGCAACTACATTTCTGTACCAAACGGTCGCACCAAGATCGTGGCATCACACTTTCTGCTTCAAGGATTTTGATTCCACTGAAGTCTTGTAAATTTGCAACCTAGTGAAAAACAGTATTACATTCCTTAAAATTATCAGGATTCAAAACTGTTAATTAAGTGTATTTCTCGATTGAAGAAGTCTGTTCATATTAATGAAACATCATTCTTACAATGCTCATATTGCCTTTTACAGAAACACTTAACCATCTTATGGTGATAAGAAAACCTACCCTGCCTCTGGTATGTAGGAGTAGCCTCTCTACCTTGCATTCATGAGGTCCCAAGTTTGAATCTCAGTTAGGGTGAGGTTTCTTCTGGGGTTTTCCCTTACCCTGAGGAGATGAATCTTTGGTAACTTTAAGCTCTATGGATCCTAGGCTCATTACCATCATTTTACCCATTTTCTTAATTCATTATCTGATATGACGTACCAGGTTTACAGGATGTTACACTAAAAAACAACTGGTAGAAGTTTAGCACAAATTACCAATATGATAATTTCTATTTAGCAAGAAAAACCCTTATGCAAACAGACATGACTTCTCTACCAATGAGAAAACTACACTATTGTGCTTATAGAAGTTAATTGTGATATATTTTAATCGTTCCTCCATACCAGCCGTGTGTATGACAAGATTGGAAAGGTAGAATCAGAGCACTGAAAAATTCAGTGCCATAGCCAGGATTTGAACCACGGATCTTCCAGTTGCTCTAACCAAGTGTGCTAACAAGGCAACATGCTAGTACAACATTAAATTCCCCCAACTGACTCGCATTTTTCTTGGTAAACCACAAGGACATCTCAAATTGTATTGAGATGACATACCCCAATGGCCACTTACAATGTCTTAAGTACCTTAAATACTGGCTTCATAGTTTAACTATTAGATCAGTTAATGGTTATTAATTGTTCTTCCACATTGAAGCTATGTGTAGGACAAGGTTGGAAAGGTAGAATCAGGTGACTGAAAGATAGACGACTTTAAGATCTTGCTTGTTCATGCATTCAGTTACTTCTTGTTATTACAGTAGCTACTGCTTTTAACTCCAACGAAACTCAATTGGATAAAGGCTGGTTCACAATAGTCTGAGAGCGGTAACCAAACCGGAAACAAGAACAGGAAGCAATGAGCATACATGATTTTGGTTCACAACAGCCTGGTAACAAGAACAGGAATGCATATCGAAGATCACCTCAATCACAAAGTGCAAAGTCGATTTTGCACATTGGGATTTCATTTGTTTTTAACTGACGAATGATAACCTTTTGCCTGTTCCAATTCAGCCAACATAACGCATGTTAGCCAATGTTAAAATTCGATAGAGTAAACATTACCTAAATGCAGATCCATTAAATTTTCTATTCCTCTAGTCGTACCAAGTTTTCATTCCTCTATTTAATGGCGTATGTTAAAGTTGTGTATTATTCTTTGTTAATTTCTACTGGTTTTTGCCATTCTTAGTAGCTTTTGCTATTGTTTTTGAGAAAGTTTTGAGTTGCATATAAAGAAACATTCAGCAGAAGAACCAACGCTCAATGGATCTGCTGATGTCAGGATTTAAGGTTAGGAAGCACATATTCTACTAATTTCTTCCAATTTCATGACTATAGAGAGCACTAGTAGTTTTTTCATGTCATGACCACCTAGAATAACCTCTACAATGAAGAGTCTAATACGCTGTGCCCGGGAACAAGAACGTTAAAACTTGGACCCGGGATTGTTGATTGTGAATGCTCCCATTAGAATACATATATTTCAACTTTATCATTCTTGTTTTGGTTCTCAGTTGTTGTGAACCAGCCTTAACTTTGAACTAAATGCAATAAGAAGGCTCATCTACAACCACTGCTTCTTCAATTAAAGAGACAGAGGTATTTCAGGGAAGTCTTAGCTCCTTGATCTTGGTTTCAAGTTCAAGAGATAATAAATAAGGGAAAAATAATACCTGAATGATCTGTCTAAGAGCACTATTTTTACTTTATCTACTACGTATAGTAAGTAGGGGAAGTATTCTATTCCACCCAAAAATTCGATACCGAGATTTCAACGGAAATATATGTTTTGAGACCCCCTCAATCCAAAAAAAAAATTTTTTGGAAACATGTCTGTCCGTGTCTATGTGTGTGTCTTTGAACAGAATAACTCAGAAACGAACAGTCGGATAAACACCAAACTTGGTATATAGGTTCAGTATCTTCCAGAGATGAGATACAAAGGTTTTTAAGAAAATCCCCCCACCCCAGATTACCCTTTATATGGAACATTTTTCGAAAATTTTAATTTTCTCAAAAATGGCTCTAATGATTTTGATTAAAATATCATATGTTTAAGATATTTTCATGACAAATGAAATGTATATCTTGAATTTTCTGAGAATGTCTCCAAAAGTATTCTTCATTGTGAACAACTTTTGCATAACTGGTAAACCATAAGAGATAGACATAATTTTACTACACAAAAAATGTAGATCACGTTAAAATACACAATTTATATCACATACATTTTTTTTGTTGAGTGAACCATTTGAGATATTGCTTGTTATTCCCTTAAATTTTCCAATACTTAAAACTTTTTCTCAAATGGGAATTCGTTATTCATTTTTTTATAAGATTAACATCTCGATTAACACGAAGTATATGGAGAATAAGCATTTGTAAAAATGGTTTGTAGAAGAGTAGAGAAAGTCATGTGAGTTTAACACATCAGACTTTTTAAGATAAATACAAAATAAGAACTTGAGTGGCCATAACATGGTTAAACACTGACCACAATGCATTCAACGGCTGGACTGATAACAAGAATTGAAAGCTCCATGAATTTACAACACTACTTTATTACTGCCCATGCTGGAAGACCTCATTTTTTATGGCCGTCTACTGCTCTTCAATCTGAGAATTCTGGGGATTACCACGAAGATATTAACCCAATCATGTCATTTTAAATGCTTACTCAACTAACCAAGAAATCAGATTTAGACCCCTAGCAACTCAGGATGGTAACCCTTAATGCCTAAAAAATAATTTTAAATCAATTAATAAGTATTTTTTGCTGAAAATTTGCATGTACAATATTAAAAGCATGAACTCACCAGTACTCTTCTCCTAGTACTGCTGTTGTGTGTGATAGACCTCAAAACAATCCTCTAAATGATGAGCAACATCACACTTCTTAAAATTGGAGTATCACGGCCTTGGATTTTACTTCAGTACAATTGAATAAGTGATTTTTCACATTAAGGTATCAAAATAACTAAAGCAATATGGGCCCTAATTTCATATTTTTCATCATCTTTCAACATTTTTCTGTTGCGATTGTTCAACTGCCTTGCTACATAAGCATTAGTTTTGTAGCATGTTTCGTCAAACAAAGGTTCCATTTATTCCGAAAAAGTTGAAAGGCGCAGATGGCATCTGTGATATATGTTTGTTCAGTAAGTATTTACAAACACCACTATTTGCAGTAAAAGGGTAGAGAATGGGGTTATTTTCAGTTTTAGTCTAATTCCAATCACACTGTTTTTTCTGCATTGCAGTACAAACACGTTTCGAAGAGCCTGTTGCATCATCATTGGTTTCGTAATTAAGTAGTGAAGATGGTACCAGAGTGAGTACATGCACAATGGTGTGCAGCAACAGCTGTAAGAACCAGAGAGAGAGTAACTCTCTGATCTAAAACTGCATTCTTTATTGCTTTTAGCTCTGCCTACTTCATTGAGCCCCACCAATGTTATTTTTCACATGCAGTCAATACTTATGAATCTTAATTTGCCTCTTAATATTGTTACCAGGGGGCTTGGGTAACATCTCAGAAATACCTTTCACTTCCCTTTTTCGGAACTCTGGCCTACATTACTGCAAATGTACTGAATTTAACTCCAAACTGGATTCCCAGAAATCCTTAAGCTAATGCATTCGCTACTTCAGTCAATACTAATGAATTTCATTAACCTGACTTACTAATTATCTGCATCTTTCCAGACAAACATTTCAAATCCTAGCTTATTATATTATGCATTGATGTAATATACAGAAATTATTTATTACAATTATTTCACTTACTGTTATTTCTTTATTTAATTATTTATTAATTCATAATTACGGTATCACAAAATAGTTACTACAATAGTGATGGGTGTGAATTTGTTTTATGTTTGTTAAGTTGGCAGTAATAATTACTATAATTAATTATTAACAATTAATATAATATTTATATGTAACACTGCAAATGCATTATTGTTAAATGTTTGTTGCAAATACACGCATTATTGTTCTGTGTTTGTTGCAAATACACATGTACAAGATGAGTGTTTGATGGAATGGAGAGGAAAGGAAGGAAGTATTGTCCTGGCTTTAGGAAATATTCGTAAGTAATGTAAAATACAACTTTATACTAAAAACCTGAGTTAGTCATGTAACCACAGAACTCAAGTATCTTGCTGTAATGGTTATCCACAAATAGTAATCATCATGCACGCTCATGCCTTATTTTGAAAGGGTTATTTAGAAACTAGTATTTTTTTTGCAATTGAAATCATCTGAACCATTACTGAAAAAATAACTACTTTCCCCCCCACCTCTACTTGAATGATTACTTTTTCTGTTAAAAAGAGAAAGCATGATCTTCTCCCATTTGGCTCAACCAGCACAACAGAGAAGTGCAGGTTGCCTAAACTGCATTTCAATACTTATACAAGAAATCCTTCAATAATCCAAATGCAGTCAACAAACTCAGGTTCATCTCTGCAGAAATTTATTGATTCATCATTATAAGTTACACTAACACAACAGAAAATGCTGGACAACACTAAGATTTACTTGGGGACAGAACAAAAAACAATCACAAAAGTACTGAGACATGCTGCTGCTAATAATTTAGTCTTCAGTGTACTCGAAGGGCTCTGGGGGTTCTGGCTCCTTTTCTTCATCAGGCTTTGGTCCAAAAGCTGAAACAAACACATTGTCATATCGAGATAAGATTAGGATATGGTAAAAATTGTGAGTTTGATGTATTAAAACCATTAATCTCTAAATGTAAACCTTTTTAACTCTACTCCAAGTGCTTTAAAAATGAAATATTTGTTTTGATTTCTTAATATATTCTTTGTATGTGGTTGAATCATTAAGTAATGCATAAAATTATATTTTTAAAAAAGAGTTTAATGAAGCCATGTCCCTTAGAAATGAACCCAAGTCTCTCAACACATTTCTTCCATCGTGGGACTAATTTCAATATATCCTGTTCTTGGAACACCATCTCTTTTGAGTATAGCCGTCTGCACATAGCTTTGTTACTTTCTCTACTACGTATAGTAAGTAGGGGAAGTATTGTATTCCATCCAAAAATTCGATACCGATATTTCACTGGAAATACAAGTTTTGAGATCCCCTGAAACCAAAAAAAGCATTTTTGGAAACATGTCCGTGTGTGTGTCTGTGTGTGTGAACAGTATAACTCAGAAACGAACAGTGTTTTTCCTACCTGCACCCTCAGCGTGCGTTGCCGTTATCACAGAAAGGCGCGGATGAAACCATACAACATTTTTAAAACAACTTTTAAAGACTTTACTTACCAACTTTATGAAAGTTGTCCATACATTTTTGGCACCTCTTTAGCAAACTATCCATTATGGAATTTTTGGGGAGAATTTTCCATACGATGACCGATGTCGTCTAATGTTTCTTCGGTAAGAACCAAATGCAGTCTTTTAGATTTCTTAGCCTGAACACTTCCTGTGGCTTGAAATTTACTGTAAAGTTCATGGATTGTTGAACGGCTTGGAACTTTTACACCTGGAAATCTTTCTGCAAATTGTACTTTCACTTTGCGAGCTTACCGAGTTAACACATACGAATTAAAAATAAATACACCAGTGCAGTAGAAAATATATGCTGAACCATAATATACAAAGATATTGTGGACAAAATAATAAATAACTCTTAGTAACTGAACTACATTACATCACCGTCAATTCAATATTGCACTTCATGCTGCAAAGCTAAACCACAGCGTGACTTTGTTTATAGCAGCAGTACGTTATCATGTTTTTATCATATTTCCACACACCCAGTGGAATAACACCGCACAGCTGGCAATATTGTTCATAAAATACCCCTCCGGGGTAACTTAAAACAGAAGGTGTACAAGACAAACCCACACATCCTGGAAGAATTAAACAATATATCCGCCAGGAAATTTCTCAGCGTGAACTACGGCGAGTGATGGATAGTCTCCTAAAGAGGTGGCAAAAATGTATGGACAACGACGGTGGCCGTTTCAGCATCTCCTTTCATAAAGTTGGTAAGTAAAGCCTTTAAAAGTAATATTAAAAATGTTGTATGGTTTCTTGGGTTTCATAATTATTTTCCTCACTGCTTTCTGCACTTAGATTCATTATCACTGACACTAGAACTTTCTTCAGTCTCTGTTTCATATTCAGAAAAATTACCACTTTCATTATCACTCTCTAATACACTTGGTATCAGTTTTCTCAAATCCTCATCATCCATACGGATTCCTTTTACAGTCATGATGGCTACTGACGCGAGTGTAAGAAGAATAAAGTTATTTTTCCTGATTTAAAGACAGTTGGTACTGCGGGACTTACAAACACCACATGTCAGCACTTCATTCCAAACATTTACAAATGAAATCTGTGAGAAGGAACCTAAGCTATATGCAGTTAAATAGAGCAATGCAGCATTGCAAACTGAGCTCATCATACAATTCATTAGCCAAAAAGTGTGTGCGAGCCCTGGTCATCAAATGATGTGAATGGGAACATATTATGTCTAGTGTGAACTTAAAAACTATATACCTGAAAAATTTCACTGTTCCAGCTAATAACAACATTGTGGCAACAAATTATTATGCATTACCCAATGATCAACCCTCGCATTATGAGGGCGGTCCAGAAAGCAACCTCCGTTCATGCATAGCATGAGAAGTAGTGGGGGTAGTGCCGCCATTTTGACATCAGCATGCGCAGTGGCTCTGTACGCTTCTAGCTGTGCAAGATGAAGCATCATACTGTGACGTGTTTGCTAGTTATAACCTAACAGCATGAACGCCAAAATGACAAATCCCACAAGTGCGTTATAAGATTTCTTTGGGCGAAACATCACTCAGCAGCCGAAATTCATTGTGAATTGTGTGCGGTTTATGGTCCAAACATTATGAGTGAAGGTATTGTCCGTCAATGGGTACGAATGTTTAAAAATGGAAGAACATTCACAGTGAAGACAAGAGCAGTAGGACTTCTCTTGCCAGTGATGACCTAATGAACAAAGTTGATGAGAATTTCGGTTCACAATTTTGGAACTTTCTTCTTATTTTCCCAAAATTTCTCAAAGACTTTTATACGCAGCAGAATCTTATGCAAAGAGTATATCAAGACCTGTAAAAAGGTATGACAAGTGCTTGAATCTGTTTGGAGACTACGTAGAAAAATACAGAAAAGCTGTACTTTTCAGATGTATATAATAAAACTTTTGTATTTATACTGGTTTCATGTTTATTTCGAAATGGAGGTTACTTTCTGGACAGCCTTCATATATCGACTTCTGAGGGAGACAATGTATGAGATACGCACCTGCCACAGGTTCCACCAACTCTTCGGCAGTGCCAGGTTTCACATGTCTCACCATTATAATTCCTCCAATGGTCAGATCTTTCAGTGGTGCATAACTGCTTCCATCAACTTGCTGCAGGACTTTGAGCTGTAACGATACAAACAGTATTACAAATGTTATAGAGTTAAAGTAGCAGTATTCATTTTAAACATTTGGCACAAACATATACAATGTGTTTTTCTTAAACTTTTCAGCCGATTATCTTGAAAGCGACATGTTGCAGACTCATGTTTAAAATGAGAGACATGGCACCACTGCATTTCTAGTGCAAATTGGTAGTTTTATTTCTGGCAAATGGCAGGTGAATAGGGAAGGAGAGAGGGGCCATGAAAGGATTACCAAATAATATAATGACTCTATATATGATTGATGTTCAGATAAATTAAAAGTGCTATTTGCATTATTATTTTTTTTCCAATGAAAAGTTTTAATGTTACACTAAATCTAAAAGTTTCAACATTCCAAATTTTGAGGCAGTATTTTAATGCCTAAATGATACTAATTGTATTTTTTATTAATTAAATTCAATAACAGCCCACCTTGAAAACAGTATGTATATAATTATTATATAAATTGTATGTGGAGTCATTGTAAATACTTATTTTTATTGTAAAACGTATTTATTAGTGATATGTAAATGTTTATATACTCTAATAGTGCAAAAACTATGTTTTAGGATGTTAATAATGAGGCAATAATGTAATTTTGGTGACAATAATGTGTATGAACTTTTAAAAGTACTGGTTATGAAAAAGATCGGTAATAACGTAATTTTGCTTACAGTTTGGAATTAGCCAATCAAAAGTAAAGAAAGATTTTTAGTTTGAATACTTAAATTCTATTGGACTAGAATTAGCCAATAAGAGAATGGCATTACTGAAGCTAAAGGTTTTCACCGTTGAATCTAGTCAGTCTCGGGCAAGATATTAGACAGAGCAAATGTGAAAGTCGCGGGCAAGATGTAGTAAACAGCAGATGTAAGAGTCGCGGACATGAAATTGTAGAGAGTAGACGTGAAAGTCGTGGCTAAAAATGTTGTAAAGTATAAATGATAAAATTTGTGTTCTCCGCCAAATATGTATTAAGTGCTCACAGTTTTTATTTTATAAAGTGTTGTGTTTATAAAAATGTGCATATATAAAGTGAAATAAAAAGAAGTAAAAATTAAAAACTAAATTGTGTGGCGTCTTATAATTTGAGTCTTATCACAACCCTACAAGAACTCGTGTTTGTATAGTGTGTCCTAAAAATCAAACAACATCAAAGTGTATCTTTATTACGTAACCTTAATAATATTTACGTAACCTAAATAACTTCTTCAAATTGGCATACAACTGTGGGGCAAACTCCTTCAAATAATTACATAACCTACAAACAAGCAAGTTGAAGAACAATACTTCTTCAAATTGACGCCCATACGTGGGGCAGATAAACATAAAGCACCTCAGCTAAATTATAATTCATCAATTTTCATCTTGTAGGATGTTTTAACATAAAACCCTATTTTAATTTTTTTGAAAATTAGTTTCCTTTAAGGTTAGGTATATAGGATCATAAAAGTTAATATATGTTCAACAAATCTGTGATAAACATCATGAACTAAATTGATTGAAATCAGTATAAATTAGCAATTTAAATATTGCCTATATGTACAAACCTGTTGCTTCATGACACGTCCTGGATTGCTTATAATCTCAAAGTTTGGCTCAGGTTCCTTCTTGGCTTCTTCCTCCTTTGTGGAAGATGTGCTCGGTTTCTTCTCTACTGCGGAAGTTGATGGCTTTTTATCATCTTTATCCTTTTTGTCTTCCTTGTCCTTTTTCTCCTCTTTCTTCTCTTCCTTTTTCTCTTTTGATTCATCCTTTTCCTCATCCTGAAAGAAAAAAGATAGAAGTTTACTTTTGGTACAGCACGGAACACTGGAGGACGAATCAAAATGTGAATACTTAAACATAGACTCTCTCTCTCTCTCTCCCCTTCCTCCCTCTCTCTTTCTTTCTTACCTCTTTTTCTAAAATGCTTTCTTGGATTTGGGGAGCCTCAAAATGTGCATTTCCAGTGAAATCTCAAAATCAAAACTTAAAATTTTCCTCTATCTACTTGTACATGGTAGAGAGAATGTAAATGGTAGTAAATATGGAATGCAAATCGAAACACGTGAAAACCAATAACCGTTGTTTGTTCAAAAAAATATGTTTTTGTTTTTATCACTCAAATATTGTTATTTATACTAATTGTATAAAGAGAGAAATTAGTATGTATGTGCGGTAATCTAAAAAATCACTTAACTGATTTTGAAAATTCTTTCACTGTTTAAAAACCTGCTTCTTTCTCATGGACATGGGCTATAAAACATCTTTATGACTAAAAAGGATTTACAAAGCCTATGTAATAGAGTAGAACACACTGGAGTTAAAAAAGAACATACTTTTTATTTAAAGGTGAGTCGGAATTGTTACACTAACATCACTTAAGAACATACTTGCGAAGAAGTCTTTGGCCTTTCGTTGAGTATATCATGCAGTAAAAAATAGTTGTTACTCCATAGAAAATGCTGCAGATATTTCACTCCAAACAATATACAAGGACTGTCCCAGAAGTACCCGCACATATAGCAGTTGTTGTTTCAAACCAATGACTTTGGTAGAAAGTACCAACCTTATAAAGCTTAAGTTTGAAGATGCTATGTTGTTTAGTAATTGTTTGGCAGACATTAATAGTGAACTCTCTCAGCGAATTTGTAAACATGGATAAAACTGGTCATCGTTATGTGATACAATACTTTCATTTGAAAGGTCTTAGTCCAACTAATATTAAAGCTGAGCTAGATTCTAGTCTGGGGGAGTCTGCTCCTTCGTGTACAACAGTAAAATATTGGGTAGCAGAGTTTAAGAGTTTAACTACGAGCTGCTAAGACGAACATCGCAGTGGTTGACCACACCAGAAATTGTGAAGAAAATCCACAAAATCGTATTGGATAACTGTCGACTGAAAGTACACAAGCTAGCAGACATTGTAGACATTTCAAAACGTGCTGTACATTGTGCACTAACTGAAAATTTAGACATGAGAAACCTATGCGAGGGATGGGTGCCGTGTTTACTCACAATGGAACAAAAGCAGTGTTGTGAGGATGTTTCAGTCAAGTGTTTCGCGATGTTTTGCTGCAATAAAGCCAAGTTTTTGCGTCGATTCATAACCATGGATGAAACATGGGTCCATCAGTTCACACCTGAGGTGAAGGAACAGTCAAAACAGTGGATTGAAAGGGGAGAATTGGCGCCAAAGAAGGTGAAGACGGTTCCATCTCCAGGCAAGGTCATGGCATCAGTTTTTTGGGATGCGCATGGGATAATTTTCATTGATTATCTTCAAAAAGGAAAAGCAATCAATGGCGAGTATTATTGCAGTTTCCAAAATTGAAGTAATGGCTTGGTGGTAAAAGATTTGCCAACAATGAATAGCTGGAGTTTGCAGTTGATGGCTGTTTTGCAGAACTCGATGGTTCTCACTATAAACAGGGTATCGAAGCTATTGAACATCGCTGGGAAAAGTGTATCGAGCTGAAAGGAGACTATGTAGAGAAATAAAGATGTTTTTTTCTCAAAATTTGTGCGTTTTGTTAGGTCGGGTACTTCTGGGACAGCCCTCGTATGTAGTTATGATTGAGCAACTAAAAAAAAGGGAGGAAGCAGCAATATTAAAGAGAATGGAATCTGCTACAATACACATGTAAATACCAGGAGAGAAAAATTTTAATAACCCCTCATATAAGAAAGTTTTGCTTTATTTTCTTTGTAGTTATGATGTAATAAAGTTTGTTAGCAGGGCATGTAAATAATTACAATATAAAGAGAGAAAATTACTAACTATGGATTGTGAACCAGAGGGGATTCGGCACTGATCCAGGAATGAGGGTATTGTACTGACGCCCCACGAGGGGCACATCCGGGATGGAGGAATGAGGTGAAGGGAGACAATGGGCAGCCGGAGCCAGGAGTGACTGCACAGCAATAATAGGGTCCCTACAGTTTCCAGGTATAGAAACCCTGGCAGGCAGACTGGGGACCCTGCCTCACACACGGTCCAACTCCCCATGTGACGGTCCTTACACCCTGGCAACCAGCTGAAGGGAGAAAGCTAATAGAGAGCATTCTTTTTCCTTTCCACGTTGCACTGAAACATTGTCGCCGAATTTCCAATTCTTCAACAGTTAAAATGTGGTGAAGGATGAATGAAAATAATTAATGGAACGAATGGAGGGACAGGAAATTCGAGGAATAAAAGAAACCACACCAGCATTTGCCTGAAGACCTAGGAGCTCCCAAATGTGGGCCGCAAATGTTACTGTCTGAGCTATCCCATTCGGTTGCTAAGATTAGCAATTACTGAACTGATATTTTATAACGCACACAAACATGAATCCTAAACAGTTTGACCCATAGATTAACACGTTAACAGAAGGAGAATACAAACACATAGTCAACTAGCTATAAACAATGGTTTTACCAAACATATCAATGACAAGGAAACAGCAAAATTTAAGAAACAGAAACGCATTAAGAATACCACAAAGCTAATTCGACTAAAAGGAATAAAATGATTTTCAAAAGGTTCACTTTCCACTCAAGCACTTGCTACAAATTCCACATCATCTTCAAAAGGTACATCTGCCTAGCTACACAAAACAAATTCAGTTTAGAGAAAAAAGCAGGAATCTATCAAATTAATTGCCGAGAATGTGACCAAATTCACATAGGTAAAACTAAAAGAAATTTAAAAAACAGATTAAAAGAGGATATGAGACAAATCAAATACAGACAGATAAATCTGCAACTGCACACCACTTTTGGATGACAATCAGATCACACCAAACATGATACTCCTAAAACCTACAAAATCCACAAGAGAGTTGTGTACTTAGGAAACAATTTTAATCACAAAACATACACACTATGTAATGCATTTTGAATAGCTGCTACCAAATCCACTATGGAAATTAATCACTCCACCAGCAGATGCCACCACACATAAACACACACCGGACAACACCATTAGAAAACAGTCGGCCACTTCTGATGAAGTAGCTCTCGAAACCGGAAGAAAAACTTTAAATGATGTTAAGTGTTTCAACTCCAACTTAAGTTTTCTATAATTTCAAATTCACATCACTGTTACTAGGTTATTCATATGTTATATGAGTAGATTATTACTTTCTCTACTACGTATAGTAAGTAGGGGAAGTATTGTATTCCACCCAAAAATTCGATATCGAGATTTCACTGGAAATACATGTTTTGAGACCCCCTGAATCCAAAAAAATCTGATGTGTTACACTCACATGACTTTCTCTACTCTTGTACAATCTAATTTTACAAACGCTTATTCTCCATATGGTTCATGTTAATCGAGATATCGAGATGTCAATCTTATTGGTAATATTCATGTAGATGCAAGGGAAATATGGTAGCTTTTAAGCGATAGTCAAATATTTTAACGCTGGTTGCTATGTGGCGCATTCCATTCTCTTTGCATGTCCAGGACATAAAAAAATGAATAACGAATTTGAGAAAAAGTATAAGTATTGCAAAATTTAAGGAAATAACAAGCAATATCTCGAAAACGGTTCACTCAACAAAAGAAATGTATATGACATAAGTTGTGTATTTTAACGCGATCTATATTTTTTGTGTAGTAAAATTTTGTCTATCTCTTATAGTTTACCAGTTATGCAAAAGTCGTTCAGAATGAAGAATACTTTTGGAGACATTCCCAGAAAATTCGAGATATACATTTCATTTCTCATGATATTATCTTAAACATATGATATTTTCATCAAAATCGTTAGAGCCATTTTTGAGAAAATTAAAATTTTCGAAAAATGTTCCATGTAAAGGGTAGTCTGGGGTGGGGGGATTTTCTTGAAAACCTTCGTGTTGCATCTCTGGAAGATACTGAACCTAAATACCAAGTTTGGTGTTTATCCGACTGTTCGTTTTTGAGTTATGCTGTTCACACACAGACACACAGACACACACACACACAGACACACACACACACAGACACACACACGGACATGTTTCCAAAAATGCTTTTTTTGGATTCAGGAGGTCTCAAAACATGTATTTCCGGTGAAATCTCGGTATCGAATTTTTGGGTGGAATGCAATACTTCCCCTACTTACTGTACGTAGTAGAGAAAGTAAAAAGCATTTTTGGAAACATGTCCGTGTGTGTGTCTGTCTGTGTGTCTGTGAACAGCATAACTCAGAAACGAACAATTGGATAAACACCAAACTTGGTATTTAGGTTCAGAATCTTCCAGAGATGCGACATGAAGGTTTTCAAAATCGCCCCACCCTAGACTACCCTTTACATGGAAGATTTTTCGAAAATTTTAATTTTCTCAAAAATGGCTCTAACGATTTTGATTAAAATATCGTATGTTTAAGATATTGTCATGAGAAATGAAATGTATATCTCAAATTTTCTGGGAATGTCTCCAAAAGTATTCTTCATTGTGAACGACTTTTGCATAACTGGTAAACCATAAGAGATAGACAAAATTTTACTACACAAAAAATGTAGATCGCGTTAAAATACACAATTTATGTCATATAAATTTCTTTTGCTGAGTGAACCGTTTTCGAGATATTGCTTGTTATTCCCTTAAATTTTCCAATACTTATACTTTTTCTCAAATTCGTTATTCATTTTTTTTATGTCCTGGACATGCAAAGAGAATGGAATGCGCCACATAGCAACCAGCGTTAAAATATTTGACTATCGCTTAAAACCTATCATATTCCCCTTGCATCTACAAGAAAATTATCAATAAGATTGACATCTCGATATCTCGATTAACATGAAGCATATGGAGAATAAGCATTTGTAAAAATAGTTTGTACAAGAGTAGAGAAAGTCATGTGAGTGTAACACATCAGATTTTTTTTCTCAATGGTCGTAGACTGTGTGTCTTTTCCAAAGAGATTAGCTTGGTGACCTAGGAGTGCAGAATCTTCACATTCATCAGCTTCACCTCTATTCCTTTCTATTTTCTGTGAACACTCTGTGGCTTTTATTTTATTAAGTAACTATGGTATCAAAGAGAAGCTCCAAAGGTTTAAAATTGTATGTACTGTAATTGTCTAAAAAACTACTCGAACCATTCCAACCAATAATTGTTCCTCCACCAAAGGGTACTTATAGGCTATACAGCATTTCCAGACTTGTCATTTCTTATTCAAGTTTAAAAAGCTAACTGTACATAATAAGCCTGAAGTGTCTTTACTTTATAGATCAGGAGGTGAATAACATTTTTAGCATAAATTATGTATTACCACTTCCATCTTCTCAGTATCTTTCATTCTACGTTCGGCCTCTCGTCGACGAGCTCTTGCAGCAATACTGAGAACTGCTGTGGTGACCTTCTCTCTTTCCTCTCGCTTCTTTTCTTCCAGTGGAGGGGGATAGGCAAACATGGAAGGACGAGCATTTGATCGGAATTCTAACTTTGGCATCTGAAATCAAAAATAAGGGAAAAATTGAAATAAGCATTTGGAAACCTTAAACAGAACTAAATGTTAACAAGTAACTTGTGCTAATTTCTCAAAATAGTTATATTCATTAGTTAGCAGAAAACAAAAGAAAGGTCTATGGACTTGGGCGCACTTGCTTTATGTATTAGTACAGGTATTTGTAGTTTCAACCAATCTTAATATTCTGAACAGGTCATAGTATTATCTTCACTAAATGACGAACATCATTCCGACACAGTACAGGAATTAAATTCGTCATCTACATTAAACATAACAGATTCCTTCCAGTTCTTACATACTTCATAATTGTGTATTCAATAATTGTGTTTTTAAATAATGTTTATTGCAATAAAGAAAATCCTAACCTATAATGTTGGTTATTGCATCCTTACAATGTTGCACGCCTACTTCTAGTTTCCCACGTCAGATGGCAGTAAATAAATTACATTATCAAACAAATGAAGTGCAACCACATAATCTGCTCTCTTTTCCAACAATATCATTTACACTGCAGGTAAATATAATTATTTTATGATTCCATTGTACTGACCCAAACTTTTCAAGCCTGGATCTTACCCTTTGAGAGCTCTAGCTGGTCTTGATGTTCACCATAATAAATATTAAACAACTCTGGCAACATGGGCAGCAGAGTCAGTGTGTCCAGCCGAGAGACTGAGAATATATAACCTACTTGGAGTAGCTTATATTGCTTTTTGGTGCTGACCAAAACACCTCAAACTTTTCTGATATATTGCATAGCTTCCTAATTGCTGATGCTGGTCTCAGTACAGGATTGTTACACTATCTTAATAATCATGACTTTTGGATAAATCACTTCATTTTATTTGTGAAATATTCCTAGCAAATGCTACTCTTGATTTCCAAATCCTAGACATAAAATCTGTTGTCACTTATGGTTATTTTCAACAAATCATAAAGATATTGGAACATTATATTTTATTTTTGGTGCATGTGTTTCACAAATATATCAAAGATTTGAAAATCACTCATGGTATGCTAAGTAAATACCAGAATTTACTACAAAACAGAATGCCATGAAGACCTGCAAGTAACTCAAATCTAGCAAATTTGGAGCAAATATGTTTCAAGTATTTACCTGGATTTTATTCTTCAGAAACAAAACAAAAACAATAACTAGAACCTTACCTTGAGTTGTGCATTTAAAGCAATGAGACAAGTTGGTGTGAAAGCGAGAGCAAGACAGTGCGCCAATGGAAACCAGTACCAATACTGCGTAAACACGAGAACTCCCACTACGGCCAGCATGTTGGTGTGACCAGTACGTGATTGCAGAGAAACTGTCACATTGCGACCTCCTGAAACATAATGATCCATGTGTTAAATCTGTTCTACCAAAAGTCAAACACAGAGGAGAAATATGATTGTTGCCTGATTTGTAGCCTACATATGCAGTGGATCACACAACTGCTATGATTTAATAGCCTGAAATTGTGAAACTTGCATTAACTGTTGATTTGGACACACATTTTCAACCATTTGGCAGGGAACTACTGCATTTGACCCAACAAATTTAATACTGAGATTTCACCACAAATAAATGTTTTGAAGCTTCCTTAATGCAAAAGCATTCATATGTGTATGTGTTTGTGTGTGTGAACAGTATAATTCAAAAATGAGAAGTCGGATAGATAGCAAACTTGGTATTTAAGTCCAGTATGTTCCAAAGATAGTACATGAAGACTTACAGAAAATCCCCCCATCCTAAACTATACTTGGAAAAAGTTTTGAAACTTTTTATTTTCTCAAAAATGGCTCTTAATGATTTTAATTAAAATACCGTATGTTTAAGATATTTACTGAACTAATAAAAAGCATATATCTTGAATTCTCTGGGAAGAACGTGTGACTTTCTCTTCATTCTGAGTGACTTTTGTATAACTGGTTAACCACACACAAGAAAATATAGATCTCATTAAAGCTCGCAATTTATGTCAAACATTTTTGTGGCATTAACCATTTCCAAGACATTCTTTGTTATTATTTTGAATTTTCAAATACTTTTCTCACGTGTAAAACACTATAATCAAACAAAGACGTGGAGAGAACAAGTTTAGCAACGGAAATGAAGAAACTTCGATGGGGAAGTATTAATAAGGAAGATTCTGACTGTAAAAGGAGATAAAAATATAAAAGCTATGTGAAATGATTTGGGCAAGGTCGAGGAGTTGGTGAAGATGGGGCTAAAGGCAGACGAAATAGGCGAATAATGTAAGTAAGTAGACAGTGGGTCATCAACACATGGAAAAACAGGAGTTGTGTGTATTGAAACCGTAAATTAGCATAGGCAAGCAACCAAGAAGTGAATTTATAGCTCAAATAGCCTAATATTTTCAAATGTTGTTATAGTCTAAAATATATGTAAATTTAATTATGTAATTGCTGAGAAATAAATAGTTTGAAGAAAATGAACAGAGAAAATCATGTGAATGCAAACCATCATGTTTTTTTTTTTCCGGGGAGGGATAGATATACTAGTAGTAATGTAAGTTTTGCACTAACCTGCATCAATGACACCCTGAGCTAAAATAGCTCCAAACTTTGCCATGACATCTTCATGCTTGTCAACTATCACCTTAGCATAGAGTGCTCGGAAGTCCTTCACCTGCAATGCAAAGAAACAATGGTAAACAAGAGGGGACACTATGTTAAATATAATATTATTTATGCAACTAATGGGATATCGAACATTATTACTGTCTGAATGTGCTTTGCAAGAATGAGGCATAAGCTGAAATCTGTAATCACATGAGAGTGGTAATTATACTCATTCAAATAGTTGCACGCCATATTTTAACTGCGACCACTTAATAATTGCTACTTTTTTGTTTTTGAAACAATAATCTGTAATTTATTTCGCTGTATTATTACAAACAAAATTCAAGATACAAATGAAATAATAATGTAAACGTAAACCTAGACACAAGTTTTATAAGTTAGTATACATTTCTTATTTTTCTCAGCACTACACTGAGTTGCTGTGAACCCTCGGGCCCAAAATACTCAAACCATGAGGTTGCCGAGCTACTGAGTCCTGCTTATAGTTTATCTAATACCAACTATTATTTAACTGTCTTCACTTGCTTCCTAATTTTTCTCAAGCCAGAGATTCCTATTTCTCTTATATTTTTTTCTAGATTTTACTTTCTTAAACCTTTTCCCTTGAATTTCTTTTGGAAAATTTGACCACTTCTGTTTACCTATCCTATCTCTAAGCATCTTAATTTCTTCGTATTCTAAAATTACATGCCAATTATTATCCTTCAGGTTACAAAAAGGACTTTTCAATTTCACCACCCCTGTTCTAGCCCATGTAAAGCTTCTCTTGTTGCTTTGTCATATTTTCAACATAATTTTCAGTACTCCAAACCACTTTTTTTTGTCTGTTATGTTCCCAGTGAGTCCTGTACCATAGCGCAGTGGGTTGGAGCGTGGTGCTCTGGTTCCTGGCCACGGAATGTGCCAGGTTTTGATACTACCCAAGGGGGTGAGTGTTTTAGGTCCTGGGTATAGGACCGGTGCCCATTCAGCAAGTGAGAAAAGTGAAGAGCTGAGATAGGCAGCAGTCCTGGACTCGTCAGCAAACTTTCTGGCTGGAGGAAGAGTGATGCTGGCCACATCACCTCCCCGTATCAGTTGGATATTGCCCACCTCTGCCGTGCTCATGCGGCCATGAGACCAGCAGTTGGGTTGGCAGGCCCAGGCCCTTTGTGGGCTGTAGCACCACAGAATTTATTTATTTATATTCCCAATGAAGTTTTCAAATTGAAACTTGCAAGTATTTCTTGTCTTTCAATATCTTTGTCACAATTTTCCCCCTAGTTCCACTTCTTCCTAGTTCTGCTTGTGCCCCGCCAGTGATGAAGCTCTTGGCAAGCCCAAGATTTATTTGTAGAAATTTCTATGGATCATATTTACATTAGCCCAATGTTTTATTTGCATCCCTGATAATTTACCTGTACATGCTTTGATAGCTACTTGCTTTATCTGCATTCAAAATACGATCGTTAATTTTTAAATAACAGCATTATCATCAATAAACATTGTGATACTCTGTGATTCAATGTAAACCAAAGTCTAGTTAATATTATTCCATCAATCATAGTAAAGTTTGTCTAGAAACTGGGGAGCTAATATAACTACATTAATTTGTTTACGATAACAATAAAATGGTATAGATTATCTGGAATCAAGAAAAGTGGGCTAAATTGTTTTAAATAATGAGTAATTCTGAAGAAAGTATCCTTTCAAATATTGAAGTAGCAGCTTTGACAGTTGTTACATTGCTTTTGCCAAACAATTCAAGGTTAATGCATCAATGGAGACACTCTTGAACCTGACTCCATTGCATTTAGTCGTAATGAAGGAGGCAAGTATGGCAATCAACAGACTAATTAACTGACTAAGCAACTGAGAATTCCTGAAAGACTCAGGTTTCCTAAGAATTAGGAAAAACCTACCAGATGCATCTTTAGAAATGCTGTCAGACTGTATAATTCCAATTAAACACTTGATAAAGAACCTCAGGGTCATTATTGATCCTGAATGTTGGACAAATAAAACCCTGGAAACTCCTGAGAAAGCTTTGATGTGGTTTACAGACAGCTCAAAGTATCTGGGGTACATGGCACAAGACCAAGGTGCAAAAAGTTTTTTCCCTTGGGTGAATATATTACTGCTTTTGTAACAGAAATTTATGCTACTATTCAAAGCATACATGAAAACACAAGCAGAGCTTATATTGGTAAACATATCCTTATCTTCTCAGACTGCACTTAAGGTTCTAAGTAGTCATAATGTAACATCAGGACTGGTTTTAAACTGCCTAAACATGCTCACAAGCTTGGCAGAACAGAATGAAGTTCAGCCCATCTGGGTGCCAGGTCATAGTGGCATAGAGGAAAATGAAAAAGCTAATGAACTTGCAAGACAAGGGGCAGCTTCACAATTTATTGAGCCAGAGCCAGCTCTAGGAATATCTCAATGTTTAGTAAGAGAGGCTATTAAGAACTGGTTCAATGTAGAACATCATAAAACTTGGCTTAAAACTCCAAGAAACAAACATGGTAAACTCTTTATTAGAAAACCATGTAAGAAAAGAGCTGAAAGCTTACTTAAATGTAACAGACTTCAGCCGAGAATGATTATTGCATTTCTCACAGGACATGTTCCTGTGAAAAAGCATCTTAATATGATGGGAGAGTTTCAGGGTAACTTAGATTACAGATTGTGCAAGAAAGAAACTATACAGCCCAGCACATTATATGCTGCTGTGAGGCCTTGGCTTACAGGAGATATACTGCTTTTGGGGAAATGATTTAGAACCAGAAACTTTTGAAACCATATTTGTTAAGACACTGTATTACTTGGTAAAGGGTGCAGGTACACTACGTGATCAAAAGTATCCGGACACCTGGCTGAAAATGACGTACAAGTTTGTGACGCCCTCCATCATAATGCTGGAAGTCAATATGGTGTTGGTCCACCCTTAGCCTTGATGACAGCGCTCACTCTCGCAGGCATAATTTCAATCAGGTACTGGAAGGTTTCTTGGGGAACGGCAGCCCATTCTTCACGGAGTGCGGATCTGAGGAGAGGTATCGATGTAGGTCGGTGAGGCCTGGCAAGAAGTCCGCGTTCCAAAACATTCCAAAGGTGTTCTATAGGATTCAAGTCAGGACTCTGTGCAGGCCGGTCCATTACAGGAATGTTATTGTCGTGTAACCACTCCGCCACAGCCCGTGCAGTACGAACAGGTGCTCGATCATGTTGAAAGATGCAATCGCCATCCCCGAATTGCTCTTCAACAGTGGGAAGCAAGAAGGTGCTTAAAATATCAATGTAGGTCTGCGCTGTGATCTTCCACGCAAAACAACAAGGGGTGCAAGCCCCCTCCAGGAAAAACACGATCATATCATAACACCACTACCTCTGAATTTCACTGTTGGCACTACACACGCTGGCAGATGACGTTCACCGGGCATTCGCAATACCCACACCCTGCCATCGGATCGCCACATTGTGTACCGTGATTCGTCACCCCACACAACGTTTCTCCACTGTTCAATCGTGTAATGTTGACGCTCCTTACACCAAGCGAGGCTTCGTTTGGCATTTTCCTGCGTGATGTGTGGCTTATGAGCAGCTGCCGGACCATGGAATCCAAGGTTTCTCACCTCACGCCTAACTGCCATAGTACTTGGAGTGGATCCTGATGCAGTTTGGAATTCCTGTGTGATGGTCTGGATAGATGTCTGCCTATTACTCTTTACGGCCCTCTTCAAATGTCGGCAGTCTCTGTCAGTCAACAGACGAGGCCAGCCTGTACGCTTTTGTGCTGTACATGTCCCTTCACGTTTCCACTTCACTATCACATCAGAAACAGTGGACCTACGGATGTTTAGGAGTGTGAAAATCTCGCGTACAGACTTCTGACACAAGTGACACCCAATCACCTGACCACGTTCGAGGTCCATGGAGCGTCCCATTCTGCTGTTTCACGATGTCTAATGACTACTGAGGTCGCGGATAATGAGTACCAGACAGTAAGTGGCAGCACAATGCACCTAAGATGAAAAACGTATGTTTGTTTGGGGTGTCCGGATATTTTTGATCACATAGTGTATAATTAATTGGATTTAAAACGATACAGGTAGCACAATAAGCCCAAGGTTGAAGTGCATCCAGAGCAATGATGGAAATCTGTATTGAACAAGACAAGAATTCAAGGTTAAATTACGAAGTGACAAACGAGTGCTATATGAACTGGTAAGAATTAAGAGATTGACAAATATCGTACTTGCATATTTTAAGCAAACCTTCATCTCTGTGAGTAAATCATTTTATGCATGTAGTATACTGATTCATTACCATGATGATATGATGGCGGACAAGTAGCCATTATTAAAAGCTCGCAGATAAACACTGTAGCGTACATCAACTCACCTTGGGACAGGTATGTTCAGTCTGTTGGATGAGAATCATGGCGGAGGCAATAAGAGCTCCTTGACGCACAAAGTTAACAGGATCATTGGTCATTGGATCTAGCAGGGCAATTGCTTCCTGTAAATTAAAACACATGAAATAAACTTAAATTGATATAATTTGATACAAAATCTATATAGTTACACAACTAAGGCTTGTTATGTTTGGAACACATTTTCATTTATCTTACAGCTGCTAGTACAACTTCTACACAAGAGAGTTTTTAATAGCAGACCTTACAGTAGAATTATTACTAGTAATACCTTCATGTGCTATTTTTACTTTCTCTACTGCCTATTATAGCACATAGATGAAGCATTGTATCCCACCCAAAAGATATGAAATCGAGATTTCACTGGAAATACCAATTTTTACACACAAGTGGGGTAAGGGAGGCTGAAGTGATACTTAAATCTTTAAAAAGCTGCTCCATATATGCTCGCTTTCAAATTCCATACTCTTTGAATCACCACCAAAGCAAATGAATGATAACTTTTTAAAGCATTTGAAAATTCAAACCAAAATCTTGGAAATGCCTTTTAAAAATATACACTTTTTGTGTAGTAAGTTTATGTCTGTCACTTATGGTTTAAAAAATAATACAAAATTCATTCAGAATGAAGAGGACTTCACAGGCTATCCCAAGGAAAATCAAGATACATCTTTTATTAGTCATATACATATCTTATATTAATATTATATATTAATCTAAATCATTAAAAGCCATTTTTGAGAAAATAAAAAATAATGAAACTTTTTCAATGTAAAGAGTAGTTTGGGTTGGGGGATTTTCTTGAAAATCTTTGTGTAACATGTTTGAAACTTAAAATACCAATGTTTTATTTTTGAGTAATGCTCTTCACAGGTGCATGGAAGGATGAATGTTCACACACGCATGCACGCACGCACGCACGCGCCCGCACACGCACACACACACAGATCTTTTTCTAAAATTGCCTTTTACTTGGATTCAGGAGGTCTCAAACCTCTATTTCCAGTAAAATGCAATACTTTCTCTAGTTAGTAGAGGTAAGCATGAGTAAAAAGTAAGAGAGTAAAAATAGCTATACTAAATGCATACAAAATACTTTAGTATACGCCATCCATGTAAAAGTTAAAATACCGATGCAATTTTCAAATAATCATAAAAACAACAAATTGAAAAATCTGAAGAAAGAAAAAAAAAACTGCCAGATTGTTCTTCCTAAATATTAAAAATGAGAATTTTCTCTGTGATAATTTATCTGCTAGAATTTTTTACTTTCTCTACCACCTATCTACAGCACATAAGAGAAAGTATTGCATTTCCACCAAAATAATCAATATCAATATTTCACCAGAAATACATGTTTTGAGAGCCCTGAATCCGGAAGCATTTTTAGAAAAAGGTCTGTGCGTGAGTGTGAACAGCTTAACTCAAAAATGAAATGTCAGTATCTTACAAAGATTTGACACAAAGATTTTGAAGAAAATTCCTCATCCTCAAACTACCCTATGCATGGATGTTTTCTTTTCTTTCTTCAAATTTTTTTATTTTCTCAAAAATGGCTAATGATTTTGAATTTTCTGGGAATAGCAATTTGAAGCCCTCTTCATTCAATGGAATGTTGTTTATCTCGTAAACTATAACAGACAGACAAAAAGTTACAAAAAAAAAAAAACAGAAAAAAGTAGATCTCTTTAACGCACAGATTATTTCAAATAATCAGCCATTTTGGAGGTAGTCATTGTTATTGGTTTGAACTTTCAATACTTCATCACTTAAAATACTGTCATTGTTCAATTGTTTCTCACAATGCCATCCAAAGAGTAAGTAATTTCTAAGCCAGCATAAAGCAAAATAAGCCTTTGTAAGAAAGTATGTAGAAGCTATATCAAAATAAAAGGGTATTAAGTTTCTAAACTCAGATAAATTTAACACATCAGATTTTTTAGAGCTTGATGCTATACAGGATGACAGCGAATTGCAATATCACAGAAGTGTTACAAGCAGAAAAATCTGATGTGATACATTCACAAGACTTTCTCTACCCTCTATCGTTCACTAGTGGGTATACAAAGTATTCTTACTAAAGCTTATTTTTCTATCTACTACATTTTAATCCAAATAAACCTTGACAGAAACAGCTACATTACACATTTCGTTATAGATACAAAGGCAACAGCGATAGTCAAATGTTTAACACCTGGACGCTATATACTGGCTTTAAAATTCCGTACTATTTTCATGCAACCGAGAGAAACAACTGAATGTTGACAGAACTTCAATAGAATGGCCAAGCATTGAACAATTTGAACCATTAACAACACATATCTCAGAAATGGCTCATGCCACAAAAAACTTATTTGATATAAATTGTGTGTTTTAAAGAGATCTGCATTTTTTGTGTAGTACGTTTTCGCCTATCACTTAATGTTTAGTAGTTATACAAGATTATACAAAATTCCTTCAGAATAGAGGACTTCACAAAATTCGCACAAAATTCAAGATATACAATTTATTTGTCATGTAAATATAATTAATATGCAGTATTTTAATCAAAATCATTAAGAGTCATTTTTAAGGGAGAAAAAATCGAAAAATGTTCCATCAAAGGGTACATGGGATGGGCGGATTTTCTTGAAAATCTTTGTGTCGCATCTTTGGAAGATATAAACTTAAATACCGTTTAGTATTTATCTGACCTTTTGTTTTTGAGTTATGCTGTTCTCTCTCTCTCTCTCTCACTCACACACGCGCGCAAGGGGCCTCAAAACATGTATTTTCCGGGGAAATCCCGATATCGAATCTTTGAGTGGAATGAAATACCTTCCCTACTACTACGTACTGGTAGAGAAAGTAAAAAGGCACTTACGCAGAATTAGATTGATACCTTCTGTAGAATAAGCAATCAACTTTACGACACATTTTCGTTAGTAACTATGCTACGGAAAACGCCGGTTTCGAATAATCACTTGAAAATAGTTGCAAATTTCACCTGTCATCGAAAGTAACGCGACTGTAGAATACCGGCAACGTTGCGAACGTAGGTCAGGTACCTGAAGGGCGACTATTGGTTTTGGTATCCACGTGCACTTTAACACAAATAAACACGATGAAAGGATGATGGCATGCGTTGGCGAGTAGCCATCGGTGTACACAAGAGCAGTGTGACAGGGTCAGGACGTCCTTAGCTTTCAATAAGCGTTTCTGTCTGACTTAGTGCACAGTGCACTAATATTTTCTGTCAGCTTCACGAGAAGTTTCGTTGCACTTAGAATAACTGCTGGAGAATTCACCGAAGTGGCAATAGAACCAGATTTCCTGTCCGAAGGTTACCAAACCCAAAACACTTCCTGAAACCAGAAACAGCATGGGATTCATGCATGATCATGCTCCATCTCACATTACTCGTAACCTCCGTAAACTACTATATTATATCTTTCCTCAGAGGTGGATTGGATGTTGTGGGCCAATCAAATGGCCTGCAAGATCGCCAGACTTGAATCCTTTTGACATTTTCTTCTGGAGGGATATGAAAAACAGCCCCCAAAAGCTGATGTTGAAAATACATAGATATGGATTAGAAATGGTGGGGATTCTATTACGGCAGTAGTGTCTTCCTCGTCCAGGCTTG
The DNA here is from genome assembly GCA_030765065.1 of Deroplatys truncata. NCBI lineage: Eukaryota > Metazoa > Arthropoda > Insecta > Mantodea > Mantidae > Deroplatys > Deroplatys truncata. The sequence goes on from CM060988.1 coordinate 176,248,388, forward strand.
CACAGGTTACGTGTAGGGAAGAAGCAGTTCTCTGCTCAACGCACATCGACCGCATACCATCGTCTAACAATACTACGCTGCAATGGGAGGTAATAAGGGAGAGGAGAATTCGCGGTAGTATATAATGCATAACCACTCTCTTCCAGCCTTCGTTACCGACCTGGGGAAACCATGAAACCCAAGACCACGGCGCTCAGCGTGTACACACTCCGTAGACAGCTAAAACTTCTTGTGTGATTTATACCCTCTTCTTATTTTATAAGTAAGTAGGAGAAGTATTGTATACCACCCAAAAATTCGAGGTCGAGATTTCACCGGAAATACCTTCTGAACCCCCCCCCAAAGTATTTTTACAAAAAGGTCCGCGTGTGGGTGTCTGATGCGGCACGAAGATTTTAAAAAATCCCCTATCCTAACTACCCTTAACATGAAACATTTTTCACAATTTACGATTTTGATTTAAATACCATATATTAAAGATATTTACATGACAAACAAAATGTACATCTTGAATATTCTGGGAACAGCCTGTGAAGTTCTCTTCATTCGGAAGGAATTGTGTGTAATTCCGTATAACTGGTAAACGTACGCAAAAACGTACTGCCCCCCCCCAAAAGTAGATTTCTACACAAAATTTGTTTCAAATAACCTTTTTTTGTAGCATAAGGCATTTCTGAGATATCCGTTATTAATGGTTCAAATTGTTGAATGCTTTTGTCATTTTTAGTCCTGTCGATTTAAGTTGTTTCTCGTGATTCCATGGAGGTCAGCGTATAACGTCCAGTTGTTAAACATTTGACTATCGCAGTTCTCTTTGTATCTATAACGAAATGTGTAATTTAGCTGTTTCTGGAAAGGTTTATCTCGATTAAAATGAAGTAGTAGTGGTGATGGTGGTAGTAGTAGCTGTTTGAGTGGCTCAAATCTACTGGTCATCAGCGCCACCCTCTGGTTATAGATTTACTCATGTCGAATACATTGCAATACGCACAAAGCTATTGCAGGGTTAAGCAACTGAGCTTACAAAAGTAGAAAAATAAACAAAAAATACATGTTATACACAAAAAAACTCAAAATCAATATATGTCAGAACTAATCCTCAGCAAACACTGACACAGTTTGAAAGTCATTGACACACCAGAAACTACACGATTAAATTTTTGTAAGGAAAGCACTGAATTTAACACAGCGAAAATTCTTGGTGATAGAGGCAGGGTCATTCCCTACACTGTAATTAAATTAGGAGAGAGTCCAAGTTGTTCGCGAAGGGCGAAATGGTAACGACAATGGGTGAGGAAATGCTTCACCGTTAAGGGCATATTGCAGTGGAGACAGCGAGGCGGGGGTTCACCCCTAAGAAGGTAGCCATTACTAAAATAACAGTAGCCAATACGAAGCCGAGCTAACACGGTCTCCTCGCGACGGGATAGACGAGAAGAACAACGTCAAGGAAGCGCCTCTCGGTGTTTGGCGGTAGATGTAAACCAATCCTCATGCCATTGAGAATATCCTTCTGGGCAAAAACACCTTCAAATCCGTACATAGGCAGCGAAGAGCCCGTTTATCACGGTGCAGAATCCAGCCTTCGCTGCCTGTTCATTTCCCACAATGCCACGATGTCCAGGAGCCCAGACAAAGATCACCCGAAAGCCAGCAAGATAGAGTGCAACTGATCATGGATTTTCTGAACAAGTGGGTACTGGCTATAAACTAAGTAAAGCATTTTGAGAATCAGGACAAATGACACTGGAGTGCGAGGAAAAGGAGCGGATGAAAAATGTGGCTTTCAATATAACATACAGCTCGGCAGTATAAACGGAAGTGCTAAGGGGGAAGTAAGTCTTGTGAACATGTGAAGCAATAACCACAGCGCAGCCTACCCCTTGATCCGTTCGAGAACCATCAGTATAGGAAAGTCGTATTTCAAAGCCGCGAAATGGGCTGCATGTACAGGAGCGGCGGCAATGGTGTCCTTGGGCAACTGAGCCAGATCAAGGCGACACGGAGGGTTATCTAGGAGGCAAACGATGAAATCCGCTACGGAAGAGTAAGGAAGTACTGTATCCAGCTTTGACTGCAAGTTCCGAAATCTGCATCCCGCAGGAAGCAATGCAGACGGAACTATTGCGATAACGGTAATTCAAAGCGGCACTGAAGAACATAGAATAGCTGGGGTGAGAAGGCATGGCACGCAAAGCGGGGGCTTAATTGCAAAGAAGAGTATTCCCCACGTATCCAAAGGGATGGTTCACCAGATTCCGCGTACAAACTACAGTTGGGGCTAGTACGAAAAGCTCCCAGGGTTAGTCTAAGGCCTTGATGATGGACAGGATCCAATTTACGCAGAAGAATAGACCATGGACCCACAGTCGAATTTCGAACGTAGAGACGCAGCAAGAGTACGCGATCGGCACTCCAAGAAGTGCCATTAAGGACACTGCAGGGAGCGAGCACAGAGTCCACGAAGATATAAAATATGAGGTCCCCAAAAAAGCTTATGGTAAAAAATGAGGCCGAGAAATTTAGCTTTCTTAACAGAGAAGTAAGGCAATGATGAAACCTTTGCACAGAAGAAAAGATTATTATAGCGCAGTATATATATGACAATGACTCGTAGCTAGCAGAAGACCGAAATAATGTGAAAAATAGGATGCATGGTGATTTCTCTGGATAATACATCTAGTGACTCAAGTTAGAATCTTGACCGTCCTGACATGTGGCATCAGCATCTTTGTTTTTTAGTAACCTGAGTTAGGCTGCATTCCCTATAGCTCTGGTTGTTGTGTTTACATACGGAAGAGCAGGCTCAGCCATACTGGGGGGATTCTACTGACAAGCCATGGAAGCATTTAATTATTGTTTCCAATATTTCCTTTTTTTTTTTTTGCTCTTGAAGCAGTACGTTTTGAGTAGTTAAATCAAATTACAATCATAGGGAGAATATCAATAACACTGGAAAGCGAGTGTGACTGTAAATTTGTCGAAGGGTTCAGTCGAGACAGTGCCATTAGCGGCCGGAAACGGGTGGTTTTTCCCTCTATTGTTAAGTGTCCCGTTAGGTTGCTGGAACGCAGACGTGTAGGAAAGGGTCAATGTTCGCCAAAAGCCAGATAGCCTTAGGCCTCCAATGAAAGAAGCTAGAAATCAGGCGATAGTGGAATGGGGAGATACAGAACGTTTGAAGGAGATTTTAGAACACACACTTGGCCGTGGTGGCTCATTGGAGATGTTTGTTAGAAAATGTGTAGGAGAGTTTAGAATACACACCTGGCCGTAGTAGTTCCTCGGAGATGGTTGCCAGGAGATTTTAGAAGGCACACTTGGTCGTGGTAGTTCCTTGGAGATGTTTGTCAGAAAAGTGTCGGCGGATAGGCGCGATGATATGAAGCGTAACAAATAGGATATGCGCGCGTGTGTGTCGAAGTAATAGCAGGAATCAAATATTAAGACGGTGATGGGAAATAAACGATTAGAAAAACAAAACAGTCGTATTCACCACTAACCCGAGATTCAAGATCCATGCAAGAACCCTGAGCTAGTACCGAACCCGGGACCATTCCTACAAATCGTGTGCCGTAAAATAGCCACATACCACCGCAAATAGCCACATACCACCGCAAATTGGCGCCCTAACGCGGGGCACGAATAGAATCGTCACAATACCACTACACTCTTTCGGCTTCCTTTCCTCCGAGCTTGCACCTTATTATTCTTCATCCTTGTATTTTTTTTTCCGAGGCGGTATTTGTCCTTCCTCTCTCATCTTGTGTAAACGCATTCCTCCAGTTCCCCTTTACTCTGGATAGCACTCGTGTTGTGGTAACGAGACGCTCAGTTCAAGAGGGCGCTCCTTGCCCTGAAACTTGCTGCAGCTTCCTGTGAGCGCCCTCTTCCGAGCACATTTTGTGAATACGATGCCACCGCTTCAGGGCTTTGTTCTCCTAAACGTCCATTCATTTTAAGTGGAAATGGGGTCTTGTCTCAACTGGCCTCATTGCCAAGTTCAGCAGCGACAACGGCAGCTAATGTAATCTAGACATACATCAAGCCAAACTGGGGGAATGACGAGGAAATTCCACACCAAAACTAGTAGAACTATTACGCGTTACGTTCACATGGATTTCTCTATCCACTATCGTTTATTTTATAGGACTTCTGCTAACTATTCTTACAAAAGCTTACTACTTTCACTTAGACGTACATATTGATAGAGAAGGTATTGGATTCCAACCAAAATTCGATACCAATATTTCACCGGAACTACATGTTTCAAGGTCCCCTGAATTAAAAAACGAATTTTTAGAAAAATGACTGTTTATGTGCGTGTCTGTGAACGGTGTAACTAAAAAGCTTGGTATTTAAGTTCAGCATCTTCCAAAGATGCGACAAGAACCCCACCTCCAAACTACCCTTTACATGGAGTATTTTTCGAACATTTTTATCTCAAAAATGGCTCTGGCGATTTTGATTAAAATATCATATGTTTAAGATATTTTCATGACAAATGAAATGTATATCTTGAATTTTCTGGGAATAACATTTGAAGTCCTCTTTACTCTGAATGACTTTTATATAACTGGTAAAACGTAAGAGATCGAAAAAACCTTAGTACACAAAAAATATAGTTCTCGTTAATGCACACAATTTATGTCAATTTTTTTGTGGGGCTAGCCGTTTCCGAGATATTCCTTGTTATTGGTTTGCACTTTTAAATACTTAAGTTATTCTCAAAAGGAAAGTCGTTATTCGCCTTTTTTCCCTCCTGGTCATGCAAAGAGAACGGAATTTCAAAGCCATCACATAACGACACACTCTTAAAAGATTTGACTAACGCCTAAGCCTACTGTATTCCCCTATTCTCATTATGCCTATAAGGAAATATGTAACAAAACCATTTCTACAAACGTTTATCTCGATTAACATGAAGTAGATAGAAGAATAAACTTCTGTTAAGAATGTTTGTTGAGGAAGGGTAAAGAAAGTCATGTGAATATAACATATCTAATTATACATTGATTATACTGTTATATACTGGAGTGAGGCCAAAAGGTTTGCAGCTAGATATTAAATTTTAGTTACCCCAGCATACACATTGGGAGGCATAGCAACAGAGGTAGTGAGAGGACCAGAAACCTCAACTACACATTCCAGAGCAGGCGTGGGACAGTTATCACAAAATACACAGAATTTAACATTAATCACATTACTTATGGTTTATTCAGTAAACACGGCACCCCTACATCACACAAAAGATAAAAAGGAAGTAATTGAAGGGAGATGCTACACACACGCGGTTACATTCACATAGGCCTTCCACACCAGACACTCGACCAGAAGTGGCGCTAACACACAACACACAAAGGAACTAATGCTCACTTCCCCCACTCTAACCCTCGCCACGGCAGACGAAACTTCAAATCTCCAGCCGAAAGAATTACCCCAACAATACTGTCACCAACGACGCAATAATGTGTCTGGCGTGACAATACACACATACACGCCATAATACATGAAATAAAACGGTTATTGGGAAAGGAAATGTTCCTGACCTAAGTTCAGCGTACTTCACCAGCACTTGCCAGTTGTGAGGACTGAGGAAAAACCGGAAAAACTTCAGTCACGAAGGATTTGAACCGCAGGCTTTCCCCCCGTTCTCGAGTCCATGTCTTAGCGACCTCGGCTTCCCGTCAATTGTTTCTTGTCGCGAAAGAGAATTGAAATTCAAGGCTACCTTGTAGCGTCCCACCATTAAACATTTCTGAAGCATTTATCTCAACTAACATGAAGTAGATAGGAAAATTTCATTTATAATAAAGTTTGTAGAAAATATATGAAAATATATGAAAATAAATGAAAGAAGGCAGAGAAAAGTAATACGAATGTAAGGCATAAGATTTTTTAAATTTTTTTTAAGGTACGTCAACAAAAAGCACCCTTAGTTGTTTTCTCTCGGAAAAGTAATTAAGATACCATGTAGAGATTTAAAGTAAAAGAAGATTAAACTAATGGAAAAGATAAGATAGGAGTATCTTAAAAGAGAGGTGAAAAGAAAGAAAGAAGGGGGAAAAAAACAGCATCTGAAGGAGAGAAGAAGAAATTATGGGGAAGTAGAAGACTATCGATCTCGCACGCAGCTCGCTCTACTGGCTCGCAAGCACAACAATTTCACTTAGATGAGGTTTTCTTTTGTTTCGAAAGCTCATTTTGTTTTATTTCCATTGCGTCATTCTCTCGGCAAGAGACGTCTTCCTGGCCTTATTCTTCATCCTCTGTCATCCGCATAACCTGCACAAAGAGACGGATATTAGTCGCATTCTTCGCGGACCCTCTTTATCACTGTCACGTGACATAGCCTGTAAACAATGTACTATCCCCAAACTATACGGCTTAAGGGCGCGTTTAGCTTCACGAACCTTCGAACACCGCTTCGTCCCCTAGCACTCCGATTATGGGGAACATCAAACATATGCGTTTTCAGCGGCAGCCAATGTGTGCGCCCTCTAAATCATAAAGCGCTGAAAAAAATTTCTGTGTTACATTCACATGACTTTCTCTAGCCCCTATCGCTTATTAGTGGGTATACAACTTATTTTATTTTAGTTTTATCTTCCTATCCACTTCATTTTAATCCAGATAAACAAACCTTTGCAGAAATAGCTGCATTACACATTTCGTTATACGAGGGCTGTCCCCGAAGTGCCCGATCTAACAAAGAAAACACAAACATTTCAGGAAAAAACATCTTCATTTCTCTACAGTGTCAGGGTAGCTTCGATACCCTGTTTATAGTGAGAACCGTCGAGATCTACAAAATAACCATCCACTACAAACTCCACCTCTTCATTGTTGGCAAATCTTTTACCACCAAGCCATTTCTTCAACTTTGGCAACATAAAATAATCAGAGAGGGCTAAATCTGGCGAATAGGGTGTATGAGCAAGCAATTCTAACTTTAACTCATTGATTTTGGCCATGGCGATAATGGATATGTGAACTGGTGCATTGTCTTGATGAAACACAACTTTCTTTTTCGCTAAATGTGGCTGTTTTTGCTTGATTTCATCATTCAAACGCTGCAATAAGTTCGCATAATACTCGCCATAGATTGCTTTTCCTTTTTGAAGATGATCAATGAAAATTATCCCACGCGCATCCCAAAAAAACTGACGCCATGACCTTGCCTGCAGATGAAACTGTCTCAACTTCTTTGGAGCTGATTCTCCCCTTTCAGTCCACTGTTTATACTGTTCCTTCGTCTCAGGTGTGAAGTAATCTTAGTTGGACTAAGACCTTTCAAATGAAAGTATTCTATCACATAACGATCACCAGTTTTATCAATGTTTACAAATTTGCTGAGAGAATTCACTATTAATGGCTGCCAAACAATTACTAAACAATGCAGCATTGTCAAACTTAAGCTTTATAAGGGTGATTCTACCATTGTCATTTGTTTGAAACACCAACCGCTGTCTATACGTCAGGTCGGGTACTTCTGGGATTGTCCTCGTAGATACAAGGAGAACAGCAATAGTCAAATGTTCAAATGTTTTAGAACTGCACGCTGTATGCTGTGACCTTAAAATTCTGTAATCTTTCCATGCAATCGCGAGAAACAATTGAATGCTGAAAGAACTTTAAAAGAATGATAAAGTATTGAACAATTCGAACCATTAATAACGGATATCTCGGAAATGGCTTATGCCACAAAAAAGTTATTTGAAGCAAATTGTTTGCTTTAAAGACACCTGCTTTTCTTTTCTTTTTTTGTAGGGCGAATGAATGAGAATACATAAACCAATCACGATTAAACAGGAAGAAAAAATAATTTTCAGTATGTTATCGAACCCCAGTCAAATATACCGCAATCGACTAGTCGACAAAGTCATGTTATGGCTAGAGGTCAGATTAGTGACCTGGTCCATGATTTCAAGTTACCGATGCAGGGAGCATCATGTCTCGACACGTGTCCCCTGGGTACAGACGGTGGATAAAGAAATATACCGTGGTAGACATGATGTTCCGATTCACAAACAGAGTAAGAAATATATCAGACAGTGATATATTCGTATGCACCTCGTATTACCTCTTGCAATGTCGAAAAGAGTTTCTCACGATATAGCTCTTGTTTAAGGGAGAGACGGAGAGCGTTCACTTTCGACAATCTCCGCATGTACAGTATTGTCCATGACTATGTAGTATTCACTTCACATGTATGTAAAGATGTAGTGTTCTATAGCGGAATAAAAACATTAACAGTTCTCATGTACAGCATAATACACGCATTCTTTTGATACAACCTGTACGGACACTGCAGAAACGCGCCCGTTGTTTACATCTGGACTCACCCTCTCTCCTTTAACGTAGACTATAGTACAAGGTAAATTTACCTAGTCACTCTGATCCGCCCCTTACTTATGACCTATAAAGACAGCAATACCTTTAGGACTACTGCACAGGATTGCACTGAATTGAGTTGCAGTCCATTACGTACCTATACATCTGATCGCACTGTATTTTGCTTTTAGCTGACAAACGCTTGAAGCGTTTTGGAAACACTCGACTAAGGATAACTTAGGGGCATTTGGAAAATCTAGAACACATATCCTTTCAAAGTAAACCAAAAGCTTGTTATATTATATTTCAGTAGAACTTCGTAAGTAAGGGTCTCAAGAATTCCCGTTTGAAATACACAGGGCTGGATTAAGCGTTTTAAATATACAGGATGTTAAAGAAAAAGTATTCTATATTTTGAGGGGTGGTAGTGTAGATCAAAACAAGATAAAATACCCAGTAAACATGGGCTCTAAAATGCATACCTTAAGAGTTATGAGCACTTGTTCATCTTCGCTACTGTGAAACAGTTCTACTGCAAGCTCTTTGCTATTACGTATGACCTACAGAATGCAGTAAACAAATGACCTGCACTTGTGAATCATCGCTAAAGGAGGTGCCATTTATACTAAGGCATGCTTCTGTCCGACGTCTTATGGAATCACGCACCCTCACCACTCCAGGTTGGTCACGGATGCTCTGGCAGGCATTGATGACGCCTTCCTGTACTGTTTGTACACCATTAATGAGGGCTGCATTCCATTAGAACTAATAAGAATATGCGTTGAACTTACCCAGAACTGTGAATACGGTTTACAGTAACAACACTAACACATGTTTACTGCATGCTGTATCCATGGACAATAACAGAGTAATGTGTCATTTGTTTACTGCCTGCTGTAGGTCATACGTAATAGTAAAGAGCTTGCAGTTTTTTTTCACTGTAGCGAAGATGAACAAGTGCCCATAGCTCTTAAGGTATGCTTTTTAGAGCCCATGTTTACTGGACATTTTTGTTTTGTTTTGGTCCATAGTACCACCTCTCAAAATATGCAATACTTTTCTTTAACATCTGTCATATACACAATCAAAAAGTCCCTATTCATCATTTGCATACCCAATATTTGCAGGTCACTGGGGGACTAGATCAGCGCTTACAAACCGGATGACTGGGCACCACTCAGCCGAGTTGATCACTATGGTGGCAGACAAATCTGCTTGTTGTATGCGGGCGCCTATCGTATGACTTTGGCGACATTCTCTGGTCTGCTAAATTTGTTACCTATGACCAGTATCGTAGCCAGAAAAATATTAAGGGGGATTATGTATAGGGATTCATTTTTTTAAACAATTTGTATCAGTTCAAATGATAAATATGAATTAACCCTGAGTTAAATATTTAAAGAAATCAATGTTATATTCACTGATTAAGGTGCAGCAATTGTAATCAAAATTATGATAGGATGTTTTGCGTATTTAAGCGGCAAATGTGTTGTGACACGAGAATTAATGACCACTGTGAAACAGGTATTTTATATTACAGCTGCAGGCCATGTTATTTCACTACAAAATAGGGTTTCCGTTGTGTTCTGAACGGGGAGATATTGCACTCATTTGGAAATCACACTAATTTAGCACCGGAACGAAACCTGCCCCTGATATCTTAACATGGTTATAACAACGCCATCTAAAGTACAGTATCTGTAGCTGTCGCCTTTGGCGATATTGTCTAAAGTGAGGCAGTATTTTTAACACTTAAATAATTTCAGTCTAATTATATAATATATAAATTCAATAACAGCCCGCCTTGAAGCAATATGTGTATGTAACAATATATAAAAAGTGTATATTACAGTCATTGTATATGTTTATATTATTGTATCCATGTGTAATAATGTTATGTGAATGTATTACGTAATTTAATAATGTAGGAGCTGTGAGAAATAGGTTAAAAATTGCTAACAATGAGGTAACCTTAAGGCAATAATGAGTAAGGAAGTTTAAATGCTACTAGTCATTATTAGAGCAGCAATAATGTAAATTTTGAGACAGTTTAAAAATAGCCAATCAACAAGCAGAAAAAGCTTTAGTTAAATCAAGGTATTCTATTGGACTAGGATTAGCCAATCAGAGACATGAAACACAGAAATTTACAAATTTAGGCGGTGGAATTCAGTTCAGTTGCTTCTAGACAGTGCTCATAACTAGACGCGAGATGTGTCCTCGAGTATTCGTGTGAGACAAAAATACTTTACGTGTTAAAAAGTGCAAGTATTAAATAAAAGAATCTCGCAGCTCTCTATATCAGTGAAGTGCTATTTAATTTGTGTCAAGGATTAATAAAAAGGAGTGAATTAAAACTTAAAATCTGTGTAAGCCTACATTCTTGTCACATCACAACCCTGCCTAAGAGAAACGTGTCTCTAACAATAATACTGATGCAGCCGAGGCAAACATAAATATAATATCTAAAGAAACAGTCAAATTACAAAGCTAATATTTTTAAACTTGGAACGAAGGCTACCGGTAACCGGGTACCATACGTGCGATTGCAACTAATTCAAGTTCGGCTCCCCAACAGTTGAAATATAATACAATAATTCGAACCGGGTTAGATTCCCGGCTGGTGGGATGGGAAATTTTTCTCTAGCCAAGATTATTCGCTATCCTCCGTCTGGAAGCATGAATAAGTGCGCATGTGTGTGTGTGTGTGTGTGTGTGATCTAATGATTAAACCCCCCCCCCCAAAGTGCAAGAAACCCAACGACAAGAGAATACTGGGTTAACACCATTGTCAAAAGGCAATAGGTTCGAAAGGAAAGGCTGCCGATAAGATCAACGTAGTTAAAAGGGGGTATAAATGGAACTAAAACAAAACAAAAAAAAACAAAAAAAAAAAAAAAAATCGAAGCATTAAAAACGGGCATTTCAGAAATGGCTTATGCCACAAAAGAGTTATTTGAAATAACCTGTATGTTTAAAAGAAAGTTACATTTTTTGTGTAGTACGTTTTCGTGTATAGCTTAAAGTTTATATAAGATTATGCAAAATTCCATTCGAAGCAAAAGAACTTCAGAGGCTATTACCAGAAAATTCAAGATACACATTTTATCTTCATGTAAATATCTTTAATATATGGTATTTTAATCAAAATCGTTTGAGTCGTTTTTTAGAAAATCTAAATTTTCGAAAAATGTTCCATGTAAAGGGTGGTTGGGGTGGAGGGATTTTCTTGAAAATCATCGTGTCGCATCTTTGGAAGGTGTTGTACTTAAATACAAAGTATGATACGTATCCGACTTTTGGTTTTTGAGTTATGCTGTTCACAGACACACACACGGACCTTTTTCTAAAAAGGCTTTTTACTTTCTCTACTACGTATAGTAAGTAGGGGAAGTATTGCATTCCACCCAAAAATTAGATACCGAGATTTCACCAGAAATACATGTTTTGAGGCCTCCTGAATTAAAAAAAAGCATTTTTGGAAACATGTCCGTGTGTGTGTCTGTGAATAGCATAACTCAGAAAGGAACAGTCGGATAAACACCACGCTTGGTATTTAGGTTCAGTATCTTCTAGAGATGCGACATGAAGGTTTTCAAGAAAATCCCCACCTCAGATTAGCCTTTACATGGAACATTTTTCGAAAATTTTAATTTTCATAAAAATGGCTCTAACGATTTTGATTAAAATATCATACATTTAAGATATTTTCATGAAAACAAAATGTTTATCTTGAATTTTCTGGGAATGTCTCCAAAAGTATTCTTCATTGTGAACGACTTTTGGTAAACTGGTAAACCATAAGAGATACACAAAATTTTACTACACAAAAAATGTAGATCGCGTTAAAATACACAATTTATGTCATATACATTTTATTTGTTGAGTGAACCATTTTCGAGATATTGCTTGTTCTTTCCTTAAATTTTACAATACTTATACTTTTTCTCAAATGGGAATTCGTTATTCATTTTTTTTGTCCTGGTAATGCAAAGAGAATGGAATACTCGACATAGCAACCAGCTCTTAAAACATTTGACTATCGCTTAAAGCCTAGCAATACCCCTTGCACCTACAAGAAAATTAGCAATAATATTAACATCTCGATTAACATGAAGCATATGGAGAATAAGCGTTTGCAAAAATAGTTTGTATAAGAGTAGAGAAAGTCATGTGAATGTAACACATCAGATTCTTTTTGTATTCGGGGGGCCTCAAAACATAGGTATATTTCCGGTGAAATCTCAACATCGAATTTTTTGGAAATACAATACTTCCCCTACTTACTATACATACTGGAGAAAGCAGAAATGTATGTAATGTAACCTAAAAGTTAAAATATCAGGCCAAAATGTTACTTTTTTGTCACAAGGGACTTCTTTAGTGATATAAATGAAAGAAAACAATTTTCCCTACAACTTTTAAATCATTAGAGCATAATGAATGAAATTTGGGCTGTAAAATATTTGCATTATGTGCTTAGAATTTTAAAATTTCAGTCATAAGCATCCTTAATACTAAAGTGGCGTGACGAGAAATCGGTCAGGGTGATACCTTTTGCATCCTGAAAAGAAGATTGCCATGACCTTCCCAGCAGAAGGTGTTATCTTGAACTTCGTCCGCGAGAGGTTTTTGTTCATCAACCCATGCTAATAGGCTGCAATAAACTTGAGCAGGCTTGATGTTTTAACTGAAGAAGAATATAGTATGCTACGCGTATCATCGGTTGTCTGATTGTCACTAAAGAAAGTTCAAAGTCAAGTCCGGTTCAGCGTTGAACCACCTTCATGTCGTCCTGTAACTTCTCTTAGTGTCACTTTTAATTGCCGTTTTTATTTCTTTCTCTATAACATACTTATAGCAGGTAGAGGCAGTATTGCATTCCGCCTTAAAAATTCTATATGGAGATCACACAGTGTGTCTGTTGGTGAAAAGGCAGAAAAATACCAAACAGCATCTTCCAAAGATGCGACATGGGGATCTGTTGAAAATCTCCCACCTCAAACAATACTTTACATTGACATTTTTTTGTTATTTTCTATTTTCCCAAAATTAAATGACACACGTTTAGGAAACTTCCACAACTAATAAAATCTATACTTTGAATTTTCTGTGATAGCCTTTGAAGTAGGACGTGTTTATCGGAGTGGACACCTCACCACTGGAACCAGCTTGAGCTATTGTGGCTACATCCTCCGGGAGCCAGGGATGAGGTGAAGGAGCCGTAGGAGGTCGCAGGTAGACAGACCCACAGAGACGCGCAGAAGTCCCTAATATTTCCAGTTTGAACACCAGCGCACCAGTAGAGGCGAAGAATCCTGAGAGAGGGAGAATACTGATCCTAACGGGTGGGAAAACGCACTCTGGCGTTCACGGGGGGGGATCATTTCAATGCGCAAGCAACTATGCCATCTGCACGACACCGCCAGCACAGAGTGAGCAGTCACCGGGAATCGAACCCGGAACCTCCCGAATATGGGCCACAAACTTTGCCATCTGAGCCAATCCCACTAGGTTAGACCTTGGAAGTAACTCTAACTTAATTTAATTTTTATATAGGTTCCAGATAAAAAACGCGCAGCTCAACAAATTTTCCTTTCTAAAATGTAAGCTTAAGTGTGCGACTGCGGGAGTTTAACACGAACAAACATTTGAATGTTGTTTCCGCACGTTGTAACTTAGCAGTTCTTGCTTGCTTGAATGATTTCTAGCTAAAAGTTCTGATGTGCCACATTCACATAGCTTTCTCTTCCGACTATCGTTTACTTTTATATAGCTTCTACACACTACTCTTGCAAAAGCTTATTCTTCTATCTACTTCAAGTTAATTCAGATAAACGTTTGCGCAAATATTACGCATTTTGTTAAAGGTACTAAGGAGAAAGCAAGTCAAATGGTTAAAAAGTGGTCGCTATATACTAGCCTGACCGAGCGGGATGCTCAGGAGGTAACGACCTTCCTGACCCATGGGTTGCCCCGGGTCGCTGGGAAGGATCAGGGAGTCCCCTGAATTTCCTGTCCCTCCATTTCACCTCCATACCCATTTCATCCGCTTGGTCTCTCTCAGGGTTGTACGCGTCGGCGGCAGGTCTCGGTGTGTGCATCACAGGGGAAAAGGATGCTCTGTGGAAACCTTCCTCCTCCGGAATGAGGACGGTCTAGGGCTTCCGGGCACCGGGATGTGCAAGCCCACAGAGGGGGGGGGAACCAACTGCACTATTACCCATCGGGAGAGTTAAAATCTGTAAATGGTAGGGACCCTGCCCTCTGCCTGTCGTGCCGTCCTCTGTCTTCTCTCACCTCACCCTTGCTCCCGCGGGGCCCCGTGCATGTATGTCGAAGTGTTATGCGTTGAATCCTAGTGGCCTTGAAATAGCATAGAAACAACTGAAGATTACCGAGCGGGATGGCTCAAGAGGTAACATCTGTGGCCAGCATTCGGGAGGTCCAGGGTTCAAATCCCATAGGCCCAACCAAACTGACCTTCATCGCCAAGGTAAATGTCGGATTTAATATATTCTGCCCGTCACGTATAGAGGCGGAGGTACAGTTGCTGTACACATGCCTCTGTGGACACGTGACGAAGTACAGAGATGAGACCTAGAAGGCTAACTGCCCGCCACACACCGAGCCACGGGGCATCTCCTAACAGATCCGTCATGAAATGACCACGTAGTTAAAGAAAGAGAGACGGGAAAGTGAAGGTTGGCAGTAATTCAATAAATGAAGTGACAGAGCATTGAAAAATCACCACCAATAACAGCGGATATCTCGGAAACGGTTATTGCCGCAAAGGAAATTATTTGACATAATCTATGAGCTTTAACGAGATCTACATTTTTAGTGATAGTAAGTTTTAATCTAACTCTTACGACTTAGCAATTAGTCCGTTAAATTATAAGAGATGCATTATAAACTTACCTCACAGAAATGTGGATCTCGTTAAAACACGCAATTAACGTGAAATGTTTTGTGGCACTGGCCACATCCGAGATATTTCTTGTTAATGGTTTGAATTTTCCAGGTTAAGTGGCAAGGTACAATTCTTTTGTATCCAGTGATGCCATGCTTCTGCAAAACACTAGTTGGTAGACGAGTGGGTAAGGTGAGTAAGCACACAAGGGTATTCATCAAGACCTCGACGAGATCCGTGCACCAAGTTTCCCGGAAAATGTGCCGGGACCTCTTCTTGCCAGCAATCAAAACTTCAACTCGTACATTAAACTTTGTTCCTTTGCCCGCTCTGCTCCCTTCATGTTACGTCTTTTGAGTTGGGCAATCCGCTTTGCCCATTGGTCTTGTTCCTGCTTCCTCACTTTGTTGACATCTTATTAACTCTTCTTGCATCATCAACGTAGTTCTCGACGTATACTGGGTGTTTCACAACTTTAGAAATAGCTCACAAACTCAACCTATTTTTAAGTTTCTCTACCACATATACATAATAAGTAGAAAAGCTAATGCACTCCACCCAAAAATTCGATACAGAGATTTCACTGGAAATACATGTTTTTGAGGCCTTTTGAACCCCCAAAAAAGCACTTTAAAAAAAGTCCGTGCGTGTGTGTGTGTGTGTCTGTGGACAGCATAACTGAAAAACGAAAAGTCGGATAAATACCAAACTTGATATTTACGTTCATTACCTTCCAAAGATGCGACACGGAGATTTTTAAAGAAAATTCTCCCATCCTAAACTACCCTTTACATGGAACATTTTTCATTTTTTTTTATTTTCTAAAAAATTGTTACAACGGTTTTGATTAAAATATCACATTAAAGATATTTATATGACAAAATGCATATCTTGAATTTTCTGGGAATAGCCTGTGAAATCCACTTCATTCGGAAGGAATTTTGTATAATCTTGCATAACTAGTAAAAGTTAAGGGTCAGACGAAAGCGTACTACTCAGAAAATGTAACTCACTTTAAAACACACAGTTTATTTCAAATAACTTTTTTGTGGCATAAGCCATTTCTGAGATATCCGTTATCAATGCTTCTAATGTTCAATACTTTGTCATTCCTTTTAAAGTCCTGTCAACATTCAGTTGTTTCTCATAATTGCATGAAAGAGCAGAATTGTAAGGCCAGCGTATAGCGTCCAAGCCTAAAACATTTGACTATTGTTGTTCTCTTTCTATCCTTAACGAAATGTGTAATATATACTCCCCCAAGAAAGTATTCATTTGTACGAGGGCTGATTAATAAAGACTGAGACTAATTTTTTTCACAGATATTACTCCATTTCAATGTTGACGTGATCTTTTTGAAAGTAGTCCTCTCCTACTTGAATGCACTTTTTATAGCGTCTCTGCCAGTCCTCGAACACATGGTACAGGCCATTCTTTGTCAGGTCTTTGAGAATCGCCTGACGTTTCTTCAGCGCTGCTTCAGTGCTCTCAAATCGAATGCCCCGGAGCTTTGCCTTTAGTGATGGGAATAAAAAGAAATCACATGGGACAAGATTGGGGCTATAAGGCAGATGCGGTACACAGGTAATGTTGAATTTAGCCAAAAATTCCTGGACTTGATTTGCAACGTGAGGCCGCACGTTGTTGTGATAAGTTCTGGATGTTTCCTTGCAATGTGCTTCCTCGGTGTAGCCAATACTGACGTGTAGTACGCTGCTGTAACAGTGGTGTGAGTGGGAACAGCAATCACAGCAGCTGTGTTGATGATGACTTCAATCATAGCAGAAGCCGAAGCACCAGGCCCACCTTACTTAGCACAGAGGACTCGCTCTACTGTGAAGTCTTTGAACCACCTAAACACTGTTGCATCTTCACCGTATGCTTGCTTCAGCTTTTCCAAAGATTCAGAGGCTGTATGATTTAAAAGAAAACAAAATTTTATTGCTCCTCTCGTGTCACCTCCATTTTGTGGTATGCGAAATTCAACTTGGGTCAATAATATACAGTATTACTACCAACCTACCGATATGAGAGTGCTGCCGCCTATGGACATTATACATGAAACCCCGCTCTTTTCAAATATTCATGGTAGAGACAGGAAACTCTCCAGAAAGCTACAGGAAAAAATCAATCTCAGTCTTTATTGATCAGCCCTCGTACTTAAAAAAAAATTCTACCAGCCAAATTAATGGAGGGGAAAATCTAATTTTTTGGGGAGATAAAGATTAAATAGTAATGCAGTTTACGTGTTTTGGAGGTTTTACAGATCGTTCATTTTATCAGTTTTATAAAATTTTCTAAAACATGCCAAAATTGCAACTCTTTTGTACGTGGAGTTTTCAAAATTATCTTACATGCATTGAGTAGAGCAATTTTTATGTTTTACTCGATTTTGCGGTGAAAGTAAATTTTATTTGACGAAGGAATAAAATGTCAAAGTTGCCTTAATTATTCATTTTCCGGTCACCCCACCAGTTTAAGTCACACGTCGATGAAAGTGTGTGGCTGCACGCACAAAAAATCTGATGTTACACTCACATGACTATCTCCACTTTTGTACAAACTATGTTTATAAACGCTTATTCTCCATCTTTTTTATGTTAATCGAGATAAACAATTGCAGAAACTATCTTATTGCTAATTTCCTTGTAGGTGCAAGGGGATATGGTAGACTTTAAGTGACAGTCAAATGTTTTAAGAGCTGGTTGCTATGTGGAGCATTCCATTCTCTTTGCATGTCCAGGACATAAAAAAACGAATAACGAATTCGCATTTAAGAAAAAGTATAAGTATTGGAAAATTGAAACAAATAACAACGAATGTCTCGGAAATGTCTCACACCACAAAAAAGACCTATATGACATAAAACGTGTGTTTTAACGAGCTCTACATTCTTTGTGTAGAAACATTTTGTTTATTTCTTAGGGTTTACCAGTTATGCAAAAGGCATTCGGAAAGAAGAGGACTTTCGGGGAACATTCCTAAAAATTCAAGATATACATTTTATTTGTCATGAAAATATCTTAAATAAATTATATTTTAATCAAAATCGTTAGAGCCACTTTTGAGAAAATCAAAATTATACTGTTCATAGACACACACACGGACCTGTTTCTAAAAGTGCTTTTTTGGATGCAGGGGCCTCAAAACATGTATTTCCGATGAAATCTCGATATCGAATTTTTGAGTGGAAGGTAAATAATTCCTAGTATAAAAAGTAAAAATACTCCACCCCATACATGAAAGATAATTTTGAAAATATCACGTACAAATTTTGGCATATTTTTCAAAGATTTATAAAGTTGATAAAAATGAAGGATCTGAAAAACGGCCAAAACACGTAAACTGTATTATCCTTTTGATCTTTATGGGCCCCCCAAAAATTCCTTCATTAGTTTGGCTGATAACATTTTTTAATTTTACTTTCTTGAAGGGGTAAAGCTATTTCTGCAAAGTTTTTTTTTATTGAAATGAAATAGTTTGTACACCCAAATATAAACGATAGACGGATAGAGTGTAGACAGTCGTGTGAATGTAACACATTTTTTTTATTCAGGGGGCCTGTAAACGTATATTTACGATGAAATCCTGTATGTTATTTTTGGGTGGAATAACACTTCGTCTACTTGCTATAGCAGAGAAAGTAAAAAAGCGAATATGTGAGACTGCTAACCACAGTGGCTCCGAGACGGGAAGCTTCAAGCAATAGCCTTGCTTATCCTCTCACCCGAATAGAAGCTACATAAAAACGAATAAAAGCGAGGACGTATAAAAAGAAAAGTGCATCTTTCGCAGGAAAAGGAAGGGAAACTTGCTAAGGGACAGAGAAGCTACAATAACCATAGCAACCGATCTCACTCACCTTGAGGCCTGTTCCGGCGCAAGCGATACCCAAGGCCATGGCTGCTCCGTATCTCACATGAGGGTTGTAGGACTCGGCCAGCAAGGACACCACGCTAGGACACTGTTCCGGGGTTCTGAAACACAAAATGTACCCAAATGCATTATTCATCACATCACTGCAACGTCTGTTCAGTGCTGTAAAGTTAAAGGTAAATAGTTTATTGCCACAAACTTGATGACAACCTAAGCACAAAAGTAAAGGAACCTTTCTTGCACGAGGGTTTATTAGAGGGTTCTGACATTCACACAACTTCAGTGCATACAACTGTAGAGTTAGAATAAAGGTTATTCATGGCTTTGACACCGATACGTTACACACACATCTGCAGTATTTGATAAACGGCAAATCATTTTAATCCAAATAAACCTTTACAGAAATAGCCACATTACACATTTCGTTACAGATACAAAGAGAACAGCGATAGTCAAATGTTTAAGAACCGGACGCTATATGCTGGCCTTAAAATTCCATATTGTTTCCATGACATCGCGAGAAACAACTGAATGTTAACAGGACTTTAAGAGAATGATCAATTCCAACCTTTAATAACGGATATCTCAGAAACGGCTTATGCCCCCCTCCAAAAACACTTATTTTAAATAAATTATGTGCTTTAAAGTTTTTTTTGTTGTATATTTCGTCTATGGCTTAACGTTTACCAGATATACAAGACTATACTTAATTCCTTCGGAATAAAGAGGACTAGGCTATTCCCAGAAAATTCAAGATATACGTTTTATTTGGCTTTTTTTTTTTTTTTACTTTCTCTACTACGTATAGTAAGTAAGGGAAGTATTGCATTCCACCCAAAAATTCGATACCGAGATTTCACCGGAAATACATGTTCTGAGACCCCCTGAATCCAAAAAAAGCATTTTTGGAAACATGTCCGTGTGTGTGTCTGTGAACAACATAACTCAGAAACGAACAGTCGGATAAACACCAAACTTGATATTTAGGTTTAGTATCTTCCAGAGATGCGACACGAAGGTTTTCAAGAAAATTCCCCCACCTCAAACTACCCTTTACATGGAACATTTTTCGAAAATTTTAATTTTCTCAAAAAATGGCTCTAACGATTTTGATTAAAATATCATATGTTTAAGATATTTTTATGACAAATGAAATGTATATCTCGAATTTTCTGAGAATGTCTCCAAAAGTATTCTTCATTGGGAACGACTTTTGCATAACTGGTAAACCATAAGAGATAGACAAAATTTTACTACACATAAAATGTAGATCACGTTAAAATACACAATTTATGTCATATACAGTTTTTTTGTTGAGTGAACCATTTTCGAGATATTGCTAGTTATTCCTTTAGATTTTCCAATACTTATACTTTTTCTCAAATACGTTATTCATTTTTTTTGTCCTGTACATGCAAGGAGAATGGAATGCGCCACATAGCAACCGCTCTTAAAATATTTGACTGTCGCTTATAACCTACCATATTCCCCTTGCATCTACAAGAAAATTAGCAATAAGATTGACATCTCGATATCTCGGTTAACATGAAGCATATGGAGAATAAGCGTTTGTAAAAATAGTTTGTACAAGAGTAGAGAAAGTCATGCGAGTGTAACACATCAGATTTTTTAATTTATGGACGCTCTTTAACCGCTGTGGTCCTTAGCGTCCCATTCTATATTGAGCGTGAAAGACCGGTAATTTTGCTCAGAGGCCTCTTTATCAGACTTGAGGTTCTTTTACGTGCCGTAAATCTACGACACGGAACCACCGGCTTTACTTCCCTTCCGAAGGAAGCTATGCTAAGGATATTTACGCACGAAAAAATCCATCACCCTCCGCCGGGTTTGAACCCGCGACCTCGGGTACATGATTAACTACTACACCACAGAGGACGACACATAAGCAGCTGACTTATACAATTGAAATATCTTTATTAAATCATTAATGCAAAATGCTACGCCACAGTGTGCACATGGATAAGATCCTATGTCAATTTCTTGCAATGAATTACAACCCGCAACTTTGTATCTTGTAGTCTGTATAACGGAATATCGGCAGAAACAAATGCCGTGTAAGTTCATTAAACGTTTGATTTGATGGAGGCGACTTTTGCTGTAGCAGTTTATCCTCACATTTTGTAATACAACGCTTGTGTGTTTCTGTGTTGACATGTTTTCGCACATTACTCGCTCTACTATGTGCATGCGCAGAAGCAATTTTGCTATTGCATGGTTTGCAATAAAGCTTTTTTTGAAAAATAGAGAAAACATTTTCCCCACACTCCAAAATACAAGGTGGACCATTTAAGTTGAGACTGTACAATATCTCCAAATCTAAGCGTTGTAGAAAGACATGTCTTGAATAAAAGTTGTAGATATTATGGGGGAAAGTAAAGACCATTAGTCGTGTTTTATTTGGAGGACGTTATGGTGGTCATTTTAGGGTTCAATTTAAATTGATCCTAATTGTAGGTTTCCATTTGCTACAACGCTTAGTTTTGGAGATATTGTACAGTCTCAACTTAAATGGTACACTCCGTATAGTTTTGCAATGTCGACTTTCTTACCCTTTCCTTTGCCATTTCGTCTACGTGAATACTATGCGGCGATACACTTGACCCACTGTACAGGTATTTCTCTCGTTATAAACAGTCGACTACAGGACCCCTATAAACAAGCGTAACGACTCCGATGTCGCAGCTCTAGTTATTACCAGGCAGAGAGGTTTTAGTAAGTAACCCATTAAGTTAAGAACGCACCGAGGGTTGGTGACGAGGGAAGGTAAAGCGAATGCGACCTTGCAGCGTTCTCTGTGAACAAATATGAACAGTTGAAGGCACTACACCCTGCTTCCAAAACAGGGTGATCAGGATTACGCAGTATCGCAAGAGAAGTGTAGATATGTCTAGCTATTGTACAATGTACAATAATGTATGTTCAAAATGCATTGAACATTAATTGCATACAATTAGCACGTAGGCAGTTATATTTTGAAAAAACTACGTTCCCTATCACCCGACGTAGTAGGAGCAAATAAAAAATTAAATATCAGACTTGCTCGAGATTCCCTGCCTCAGTAACTTCCCTCGTTTTATACATTTCTGCTACCCTTAATTTTATTCTTCTCTAGAATACGTTTCAGTTACTTTGTCATCCTTCTTTAAAGCTCCAGCTTTATACCTCACTCAGCGTTTCTGAAACCTACTCTACTGCCTTAAGAGATTCTGGTATTTTTAGTGCCTATGCTTGCAAATACTTATGTTATTGTAGCTGCAATATTACTGAAATGATTCTTAGTATATGAAAAATTTAAAACAAAGCTGGTGAAATTATTTTCTTTACTGAATGTATAGCAGCATTTTTATCTCGTCAAAGACATTATATTAACAACAATATTTAGCTTAGTATACTGCAGCCATGTCCCCCACCGAGTTATAGTTGGCTATGAGGCCAAGGGAATTCCAGGTTATTATTTACATATTTTTATTCTTGAGGATGCCTTGCGAAATGTGTTCTTTCACGTTGGCTATAAAAGTGTCAACATCCGGAAAAAAGGCTCTAATTTCTTTCGGTAGCGATATGTGCTAGACATGTTTAATGTATTAATGTAGCATAGCGTTTTAGCATGATGTTTTAAACGTCCTTTGAGCTATATGTGACACGCGCTACATCTGATGGTTTCGCTATTTGTGCTGAAGTTTTCCTTGCCAAATTCTGCCACAAACGATGCTAATTATAATTATGGTTTTGGTGTGTGATTCTTCTTTACACAGAGGTATTGCCACAGTTCTCCACTGGTTTATATGCAGCGAATAAATGGAACAGTCGCAACGAAACCGACTGTTGTGAAGGGAAGGGGTGTGTCCATCACAGAACCTGACGTCATCTATACACCGTGCGTTAACGCGATTGCTCTGTTTATTTACTAAAACCCCTCTGCTTGGTTATTACAACCATCAAATTTAATTTGGCAGACATGGGTTTCCTTGAAAACGAGTGTTGGAATTCTAAACATCCCTCTGTGTAAATATCAACGGGAATACGTATAAAACACACGAACACGCAAAAAATAACTATTACAATAAATAATTAATCATCAATGCTAGCAGATCAAAACCGTGTCTAATTGGTTCTTTATGTTTAACATTAGTTTCTTAGGTTTAAATCAATGTACTAATGCTCTTAATAACATCTCTGTAAAGCTTGAACATTGCAGAACGTATGAATTTCATACGCATTTGCTTCATTTATACATTTATGGCAAACAATTTATTTGGAAATAATAAAGGTCTAAAAGGTGAAACCCAAATTGTGTGCGTGTCTCTCTCTCTGCTTTCCAAATAACTCCAATGGCTATTTCACTTATATTACGTCATTCTACTTTCGAGTAATAAAAGAAAGCAGACGTTGGTCTATCGTTACGAATTTATGGCTCGGTTTCATCACTTCCCTAACTTCTGTTTTCTAAAACATTTCCAGAAGACGATCGAGTCGCAATGACTGCTTGCAGCTCTGCATTCGAGTTTTGAATATCTGTATTTTTCAGATGAAAACTTAAAAAGTATCACTATTTTATTTTACTATTCCTTATAAATTTCTCCTGGCTTCTTTTACGTTTTACGTAAGGCAGACGTTTCATTTTAAATCCATGTATTTGTTAATTATAGTGACCAATTATATATTTGTTGCATTTTATTAGTGAAACAGTCTAATTAAATCCTAATGGACTCTTTAGCTCATTTATCAGCGATCATTACGGTATACAGACAGTTTCAAATAATCACAGCTATCTATTCCATATTTTTCGTTTTATCGCATTTTATTTTATGCGAATTCATCAAAGTATGCCTCAGTTGTCTGCAATGATACACTTATTACCAAAGAGGTAAACCGAAACAAAATTATGATGCATTGTATCCACATGTATATCTCTGCACACTGTCGCTTATTTTTACTTTCTCTATCCCGTACACAGTAGGTGGAGAAAGTATTCCATTCCACCCAAAAATTCAATACCAAAATTTCATCAGAAGTACATGTTTTGAAGACCCTGATTCGAAGAAAAAGAAGGTCCGCGAATGTGTCTGAGAGTCTGTGGACAACATAACCCCAAAACGAAAAGGATAAACAGCAAACTTGGTATTTAGGTTCAGTACCTTCTGAAGATGCGACTCAAGATTTCCCAGAAAATCTCCCCACCACAAACTACCCTTTACATGGAACATTTTTCGAAAATTTTTCTACGATTTTGATTAAAATACTATATATTAAAGATATTTACATGACAAAATGTATGTCTTGAATTTTCTGAGAATCGCCTGTTAAGTCCTCAATCGGAAGGAATTTTATATAATCTTTGAGGCAGTATTTTATATCACAACACTGTGAATGCCAGAGTGATTGTAGTGTAAATTAACATTATTGTATGACAATGATTTTAAATGTTTGTTAATTATAAGCGTTGTTAGGAAATAAGTTTACACGGCCTCACTGAAACTGACAATAGGAGCGGGTAACAATTAAGCGAGGGGGTGAGTTGTTTATCAATTAGAAGAGACAAACAAATGACGTCAGAGTAGCACGCCTTTCTTTAGAATGGAGGGAATATCTTCCCTAGAGCATATGTGTTTGTAATTTTGATTGGCTTATAAAACAGACGCTAATGTTGACGCGCTTTAGTAACCAATAGCAGCTCTATTATAATGTTTAGGCATATCGGGGCGAGGGAGTATAAATTCTAGAGCCAGAGGCAAGTATCGCGCAGTTCTACAGAATCATTCACAAGGTAAACGTCGCGCAGTTCTAAGAAATCTCTCTCGCGAATTACACGTCAGACATTTCTAAGGAAGCATTCATGATGTACACATTACGCAATTCTACAGAATCTCTCGCGTCGTAAAGTTAGTTACAAAATTGAAATACGCGAATTAATAGTGCGCGGCAAATAAGTGATTGTAGTTACATTCGAAAATATAACAGTTTCAGTCAGGCGTGTATCAAGATTAAATATCTGAAATTAATTAAGTGTGGCGGCAATAAAAGTGTAAAAACAAATTCTTTTATCAGTGTTATCTTTTAGTAACAACTCCTTTCCGTTTACACACTCTGTTCAAGAGTAATAATAGCTAGTCGGAGGACAAAGAACCCAAAATTCAAAATAGTAAAACAATAAAAGGCGCCAAGTAAAAAAGATAACACGAGAGAATACTGCGACATCTTCCATAACTAGTAAACGTTAAGCGATACACGAAAACGTACTTCACAAGAAATTTATTCCACTCAATTTATTCCAAATATCTTTTTATGTGGCATCAGCCATTTCCGAGATATCCGTTATTAATGGTCTGAACTGTTCATTACTTGGTGATTCTTTAAAGTTCTGTCAACATTCAGTTGTTTCTCGCGATGTCATGGAAACAGTATGGAATTTTAAGGCCAGGCATATAGCGTCCAGTTCTTGAACATTTGACTCTCGCTGTTCTCTTTGTATCTATAACGAAATGTGTAATGTAGCTATTTCTGCAACGTTTATTTGGATTACAATGAAGTAGATAGAAAAATAAACTTTTCTAAGAATAATTTGTATACCCAGTAATAAACCACAAGAGGGTAGAGATGTAATGTGAATGTAACATCAGATTTTTTTTATGAAGGACTCAAGACATTATTTTCGGTGAAATACAATACTTTCACTTACCTAGTATACCTAGGTAAGTGGGAGAGAAAGCCAAGTGTATGTAACATCACCGTTCTGTTGTTTCTCGCGATCTGCCAAAGGGCAGTCTCGTGTACTGTAAACTGCTGATTGTTTACCGCGTTGAATACATTGACTAATCGCTTGGTTAGCCTTGACACTGCCTCCCACAAGCTCTCAAAACCGATGACTAAAGATAAACGACCGCGTTAAAGCACCACTCGGCACGATTTTTATAGTGTTTACTCTGAGAAAATGTTTGGTAGGACGGTCCAAGAATTCGCAACCAGAGAAGTAAAATCATCCACAAAGTATAGACCTTGCTTCCGGCTGATCGCGTGGGAGTTCCTTGTTGCATCGCTATGATAAACGCAAAGAATGCCTGTTCCAATAACTGCTAAAACTTTATTATTATCTAGCATGTAAACACCTCGGCCCCTGTCAGACTTCCAGGAGTTGTTTGGCATTCACCGTCATATTCTCTCATGTTACATAGCGCAGATGCTGCCAACGTAACGAAAATTTCTCTCTATCTATGTACACCTTCTGAAATGTACCCGAACTACTGGTAAAGTCCACACAGAATTGCAAATTTATGAGTTCGGCATTAGCTGTTTTGTTTAGAATCACAGACTTCGTGTGTATATATGCCTATTATGGCTTCTTCTTACCTTCCCTACTACCTATAGTAAAGTAGGGGAAGTATTGCATTCCACCCAAAAATTTGATACCGAGTTTCCATGGGAAATACATGTTTTGAGGTGCCCTAAATCCAAATAAAGCATTTTTGGAAACATGTCCGTGGGTGTGTCGTCTGTGAACTCACAAAGGAAAAGTCGGATAAATACCAAACTTGGTATTTGAGTTTAGTATCTCCCAAGGATTTGCGGTATATTCCCCGTGCTGGTAGCATAACTCGCAATAGGTTTGTATGTTGATATATGAATATCTGAATTAATATAAAGGGTCTTTCTACAACAGTGTCCTATCTTAAACATGTGACAGCTGCTGTTGTTATTGAGTTACAGCAGTCATTTTT
Organism: Deroplatys truncata; assembly: GCA_030765065.1. Lineage (NCBI taxonomy): Eukaryota > Metazoa > Arthropoda > Insecta > Mantodea > Mantidae > Deroplatys > Deroplatys truncata. The sequence continues at coordinate 176,275,247 of CM060988.1, forward strand.
TTCATGTGGTTACAGATGTTATTGACAAATAGCCATGGCACGTTACAGCATTCAACAACGCGTAGAAATTCTGAAAATTTATTACCAAAGTGGATCATCTGTTCGCCAAACCTTCCGTGTATTGCGTGTAGTTTACGGCGTGCACAATCGTCCCTGCGAGAGAAAGATTTGGCGTTTGATCGATAAATTTGAAAGAAGTGATTCTGTCAGCGATCAAAGAACGCCTGTATCGACGTAAGCGCTCCAATGAAAACATAGGCGTAGTGAGAGTGTACGCGAGAACGGAAACAAATCAATTGCTCGTCGAGCGCAAGAATTGGGGCTTTCGCCGACCACAACTTGGCGAATTCTACATCTGGACTTGAAGTTTCACGCTTACAAAATGGTGTTAACTCAAGAACTAAAGCCCAACGACCATAGGTTGCGCCGTGTATTCGCTGACTGGGCTATGGTGCAATTGGAAGCTGACCCGGAATTTTGTCGAAAAATCATCTACAGCGACGAAGCCCACTTTTGGACGGATGGTTGTGTTAACAAACAAAATTGCCGCTATTGGAGCAATCACAATCCAATGCAGCTTCAAGAACGACCTCTTCATCCCCAAAAGCTTACTGTGTGGTGTGGATTTTGGTATGGTGGAATCATTGGTCCATATTTTTTCCAAGATGAAGATGGAGAAGCTCTGTCAATGGAGAAAGATACCGGGCTCTTATAATTGACTATTTTTGGCCTCAATTGGATGGTATGGGTCTCAGAAACATCTGGTTCCAGCAAGATGGTGCCACATGTCATAGTGCTCTCGAAACAATCGATCTTTTGAAGGAGAAGTTCAGAGGTTTCATCATTTCCCGTGGTGGTGATGTTAACTGGCCCCCGAGGTCATGTGATTTAACGCCGTTGGATTACTTCTTGTGGGGTTATGTTAAATCTCGAGTTTATGTCAACAAGCCAGAAACAGTAAATGATCTTATGAATAACATCACGCGTGTTATTCGTGAAGTTGGACGTAATTTACGTTCTTCTGTCATTGAAAATTGGGTCAACCGTATACGCGCAACTCAACGAAATCGCGGCGGCCACTTAACTGATGTTTTCTTCCAAACGTAATGACATTAATTATGTTCTAAAATAAAACAAGAAATAAACCTCTATCATTTATAGAACGTGTTTTATTTAACTTCAAAGATAGGACACTCTTGTTGAAAGGCTCTATATTAACTATGATGATTATCTTAGTGTTGAGGTTCTTACTATTAAATTGTCAATGATGTTATGTTTACTTATTGCCACGGCTGCTGTTGTATGGGTTTATGGTAGAGCATGTGTAACTTATCAGGGTCTGGTACGGGAAGGAACGTAAGTAGTCCCAACATTATCGCATGATTAAATCAGTGGAGGAACACAATACTTTAATCACACACATTTTCTGATGTAAGAAAGTACACAGTTACTTTAGAAATAACCGAGTTAGTTGGAGCTGTAGAAGATTCCTTAGCTAGGTAACGTAGCAATCAAAGTATTATTTTTATAAGTGCTCGATTAATAATAGTAGTACTATTTATCACACGTGCCTAAACTATACCTCGTTTCCCTTGTAATAACTTGAAATTGTAAATTGATATATTTTTAACGTTCCCACTACATTATGTGAGTTAATTAGTAACTCCTGCTTCGGAGAGCTTACACGTATGTTCTGCGCATCGCCGCACTTTACACTCAACTGACTTTGGCTTGGGGACACTATAACTAACTTTCCTAAACTTAAACATTCAAGCATATTCTTCTTAAAATCTTATTGGCTGCGTTCCTTCAGCTTGGAACATTCTCGAAAACTTAACAGGCTAATTCGCTGTTTCCAGACATGTGATCTCTCTTCAAAAATATTCCTTGAGCTAGCTTGTGATTTTCTCCTACACAATGACTCAAGGTTCTGCTATTGTGTCATCCCCCTACTAGTCGGTTTGCCTGCACCCTAATTCTAGCTAAAATGTTGTTTGTCTGCTTCTAACAAGTGTCCCACAGGTTCAGGTAAACTGTGTAGACATAAATAAAACTTATACTTAACATCTATTTACATAACAAGTATTTTGCTTAATACTATCATTTTACATTATTATTAATATGTATATACAGAATGTTTCAGAAATACTTTTACAAACTTCGGGTATGGGTTCCTTACACCACAAGAAGGAAAAAAGTTCATATGAACATATATCCCATAATCCTTTGTTTTCTCGTTAGGAGGTATTCAACACAGTGGTACACTTATAACACACAAAATTCATAATAAATGCTCGAAATGTCCTCCTCTTGTTTCTAAGCATGCCTGTACTCGTCAAATCATGGAATGTCACACCCTGTTCAAAAACTCCGGGATGGTGTCGAATGGTTTCGCAGGCTTCCATGACACGTCGATGAAGCGTTTCTGCATCCGGGATGGCTGCTCCATAAACCAATGATTTAAGATGCCTCCAGAGGTAAAAATCCACAGGAATGAGGTCGGGAGAATGTGCAGGCCATGGAACTGGTCCTCCTCTGCCTATCCCTCCATGTTGTCACGTGTGATGTACCAGATGCCACAGCGAATTGTCTTGTACTGATACCTGGATCGTCTTCGACACACTTTAACATCTGTTCTTCACATTCCGGCGTACGAACAACTCTTGGTCTTCCTCGATCAATAGTTCGTGGTGCAACGGTTCCTGTCTCAGCAAGGCGACGATAAACAGCGACAAAGGTTGGATGACTCGGTTGTCTTCGGTCTGGAAACTCCATCTGATAGAGCCGTGCAGCCTCGCGTTCATTACCATTCGCGCGACCATACATAAAAATCATGTCTGCCTGTTCACAAAATGAATATCCAGACATGGTGGAACGTAACACGTGCAGTTAACTCACTACATGGAAACGTTGAAGACAGACTAATGACAAATGCCAAACGTAAACAAGTATCCATGGCAACACTTCGCCATCTACCGTATGTAGTACAATGGGTCAACGCCTTCTATGAATGCATAGAGAAATGAAGTTTTGAGGTTGGACCCCGAAGGCCGTTGAACTCACACTTTCATTGTGACAGGAATAACGCGAAAACCAAGGATTACAGGATATATGTTCATATGAACTTTTTTCCTTCTTTTGGTGTGAGGAAGTTTGTAAAAGTATTTCTGAACACCCGGTATATGACCATAGTTACTGTTTCAGATGCCTGGACTATCAGTCAAAAGTCGAATTTTGTGGTAAAGGACTACTAATGGGGGAGTTTATTTGATTACATGTTAGATGAAATAGCTTTACATACAAATGTGAAACGGAATACAATAAGGGCACAGTTGTAGGCAACAACTAATCCCTCCAATTACGGAGATGCTGACGACACCAAAACCAAAGCTTTCATAGGCCTAACGATGACATCAATATTCAAATCATTTCAAGACTGATACTAAATGACGCAATACAGTATTACGTGCTCGTTTTAAATAATGTAAATACCAACGTCTTTATACGGGCTGAATAATATTAAATTTACTTATCATATGAATTAACTGATTATTTACTTAACTTTTTGGCAACTAATGTGGAGTTATGTGATAATTTTACATTACGAGGTCTAAGACACCGCATGTTTCTAGTTATGCACATTTGAGAGATGTTGCAGGTTAAGGGTCAACACTGCATCCTCTGTAGAATCCTGTGGGGTAAAACCAAGCTGATTAGGGTTTAAAAGATTATTATTGTACGAGGGTTGTCCTAGAAACCGACCTAACAAAGAAAATGTAAAATTTTGGGGAAAAAACATCTTTATTTCTCTACATAGTCTCCTTTCAGCTCAATACACTTTTCCAAGCAAAGTTCAGTAGATTCAATACATGCTTATAGTGAGAACCATAGGTTCTGCAAAATATCCATCAACTGCAGACTCCACCTCTTCATTGTTAGCAAATCTTTTACCACCAAGCCTTTTCTTCAACTTTGGCAACAGAAAATAATCAGAGGGGTCTAAGTCTGGAGTATAGGGTGCATGAGAAAGCAATTTGAACTTTTAACTCATTGATTTTGGAAATGGCGACAGTGGATGTATAAACTGGTGCATTGTCTTGATGAAACAGAACTTTCTTTTTCGCTAAATGCGGTTGTTTTTGCTTGATTTCAAATTTCATTTGCATAACGCTCCCGATTAATTACTTTTCCTTTTTGGAGATAATAATGAAAATTATCCCATGCATATCCCAAAAAAACTGATGAAATGGCCTTGCTGCAGATGAAACTGTCTTCGCCTTCGTTGGAGCCGATTCTCCCTTTCGTCTCAGGTGTGAAGTGATGGACCCATGTTTCATCCATGGTTATGAATCAAAAACTCCGGTTTATTGCAGCGAAACATCGCCAAACACTTGACTGAAACATCCTCACGACACTGCTTTTGTTCCATTCAGTAAACCCGACATACATCTTGCACATAGCTTTTACATGTCTAAATTTTCAGTTAGTATGCGATGTACAGCACTTTTTGAAATGCCTACGATGTCTGCTAGCTCGCGCACTTTCAATCGATGGTCATCCAATACTATTTTGTGGATTTTCTTCACAATTTCTGGCGTGGTCGACCACTGCGATGTTCGTCTTGGCAGCTCGTACGGCCTCGCTTAAACTCTGCCACCCAATATTTTACTGTTGTAAACGAAGGATGCAGACTCCCCCAGAGTAGAATCTAGCTCAGCTTTAATATTAGTTGGACTAAGACCTTTTAAATGAAAGTCTTGTATCACATAACGATGGCCAGTTTTATCCATGTTTACAAATTCGCTGAGAGTTCACTATTTATGGCTGCCAAACAATTACTAAACAACGTAGCATCGTCAAACCTCAAACTTAAGCTTTATATGGTTGGTACTTTCTACCATAGTCATTTGTTTGCAATAACCACCACCATCTATATGTCAGGTCGGTACTTCTGGGACTGCCCTCGTACATATGAAACATAATCTTGTTTATAAAATGTCTCTCTGATGCTTTCCCCATTATAATCTTAGCATTACGATTAATATTTCGCGCCCTGAGCCGATGAACTATTGTTGCCAACGTGCCTGAGGAAGTTTAAAACACCCGTATTCCTTTCCTAACGTCAGCCATTGCATTTTTCGTGTAATAATAAAATAGCAACTACTTAGCACAATAAAGCGTACGGTAAAAGGTCAACTACAAAAGCTATTGTTTTACGACTGGGAAATCGATCATTTTAATCGCTTTGTTTATTAATACGATGGCTTTATTGTTTTCTACTTCCCACGTGGGCGAAAACACATGACCTAAAAAGACTAAAGTTATTTTATCGCAAACGCAACAATAGCCTGTTAAATAATAATAATAATACATAACAGACCAAATAATTTACAAACCAACGTGAGAGCGTAAAACGTATTCAAGAGAGAAAAAGCTTAACAGCCGATAATAGAGTTTGCATTAAAAAAAGGCATAATACCTGAAGAGTGCAAATTTAACAAATAATATCTACAGTTCACACTTCATTAAGAGAATAGTGGAATTTAGTAAATTTAATATACCGAATATTTGATATTTCTATACTGTTCTGTCAAGTCAAAATGCGTGTTGGTACGTGAATGATTGTGCCTACTTCAATGTTCAACAAAACTGATAGTACCTATTGCAGCGAGTACTATTTGATCAACAAAGCCTATACTAATTTTGATTTACATGACAAAGTGTATATATTGAATTTTCTGGGAATAGCCTGTGAAGCTCTCTTCATTCTAAATGACCTTTGTATAAATGGTAACTGAGGCAGTATTTTATATCACAACATTGTAAATGCCAGAGTGATTGTAGTGTAAATTAGCATTATTGTATGACATTGATTTGAGATGTTTGTTAATTATAAGCATTGTTAGGAAATAAGTTTGCACGGCCTCACTGAAACTGACAATAGGAGCGGGTAACAATGTAGCGAGGGGGTGAGTTGTTTATTAATTAGAAGAGACAAGCAAATGACGTCAGAGTAGCGCGCTTTTCTTTAGAAATGGAGGGAATATCTTCCCTAGAGCATATGTGTTCGTAATTTTGATTGGATATAAAAATAGACGCTAATGTTGGCGCGCTTTATTAACCAATAGCAGCTCTGTTATAATGTTTAGGCATATCGGGGTGAGGGAGTATAAATTCTGAAGCCAGAGACGGGTAACGCTCTTAACCTTCTATATCGCACAGGTAAAGCCGCATACGCGGCTAGGTACTGTGGCGATCACATTCCGCCCACGTGAACCTGGGCGACCTGTTCTCGATTGCTGGGTTGCTGGGTAACGCTCAGTCCAACAGAATCATTCGCGGGTTACACGTCACACAGTTCAACAGAATCATTCACGGGTTACACGTCGCGCAGTTCTACAGAATCTCTCGCGTCGTAAAGTTAGTTACAAAATGTGAAATACTAGAATTAATAATGAGCGGCAAATAAGTGATTATAGTTACATTCGAAAATATAACAGTTTCAGTCGGGCGTGTGTTAAGAGTAATTATGTGAAATTAATTAATTGTGACGGCAATAAAAGTGTAAAAACAAATTCTTTTATCAGTGATATCTTTTAGTAACAACTCCTTTCCGTTTACACACCCTGTTTAAGAGATTTGCTCGACTTGTAATAATAGCTAGCCGGAGGACAAAGAATCCAAAATTCAAACTAGTAATACAATAACAGGCGCTCAGCAATAAGACAACACGAAAGTTACCGCGACATAACCAATAACAGCTGGTTCAGAATACATTGGCAACGAAATAGGTGATAGTTTATAGATATGATAAAAATCTGGTGTTACATTCGCATGACTTTCTCTACCCATTCTTCAACTATTATTACAAAAGCTTACCCTTATATCTACTTCATGTTAATCGAGATAAAACATTTGCAGAAATGGTTTTATTTCATTGTAGGTACACTGGCCTCCATTACCACCGTCCCAGCAGCTTTGAGAGGCATTCGAAATTGAGTTTTATTTATATACGCTCTTTTATTGCTGTTGTCCTTAGCGTCCCATTCTATATTGGGCGTGAAAGTCCGGTAATTTTGCTCAGAGTTCTCTTTATCAGACTTGAGGTTCTTTTACGTGCCGTAAATCTACGACACGGGACTTTACTTCCCTCCCGAAGTAAGCCATGCTAAAGACTTTTGCGCCCGAAAAAAAATCCATCGCCCTCCGCCGGGTTTGAGCCCAGGACCTCGTGAACTAGAGGCTAGCATGGTAACCACTACGCCATAGAGGACGACTGGGAGGCATTCTACTGGCCTTCACAGGTGAATATGTAGATAGATAAGGTATCTTTACTGGTTTCAAATTATTGAAGTTATTACACAAGTATTTAGTGCATAGGTCAATGACCGTACCTGCATAATTAAGATACAAGTATGGTGACAAAATAAACAACAAAAAAAGAATCAAAACAAAAAGAACAAGAAAAAGGAAAATAGAGATGAATTACCTTTGACTAACTGAACAAATTTGACCTAGCCTCGCGCTATTTAACCAAGAAATTGCCCTTGTTTTGCCAGTTCCTCTGGCCAGCCAGTAGATCCCAACATGCCAATCTCTTTCTTGACGGACTTAAGAATTTTTCTTTGAGTTTAATTATTCGTTGGTTCTCCCACTGAGCGCATTCCACCAAAATATGTACCCAGTCCTCGTCCAGATCACAGAATGGGCAGATTCTCCTGTCAGAATCGTCCGTCATTTTCTGTGCCTTCCAGCCCCCCAGTCTAAACCAAGGAGGAGCTGTGTGTATCTGTTTACCTTTTCGCGCATGCAGTGCCGTCCTGTTTTATGTGCACAGTTCTAGATTATCCATATATGTATGTATAATTTTGAGCAATAGCTTCACTCTTCATCACTTACCAGTTAAAATAATATATAACTAAATAAAACCTTTTAGGGCAACATCTCCATGAAAAAAAATTTAATGGCAACGTAATGTAAAACTGAAATATATTATACTTTTCACTATCAAAGAGGACACAATTACTAGACCTTATTTTAATACCTGTCCAATCTGCATTCTTGTCCAATACCGCCCAGTGTACAAGTGGGATTAAGGTAGTAAAGTAGGCGTATCCGATAGTCAAATGTTTTAAGAGCAGGTCGCTATGTGACGCCCCCCCCCAAAAAAAAAATCGAATAGCGATTTTCCTCCTAAGAAAAGTTTAAGTATATGAAAATTCAAACCAATAACAAAGAACATCTCGGAAATAGTTAAAGCCACAACAATTTTTATTTGACAAACTGTGTTTCTGTAACAAAACTACTTTTTTGTGTAGTAACATTTTGCCTATATCTGACAGTTTACAAATTATACAAAGTAATTCATAATGATGGAAGATTTCATGGGCTATTCGCAGAAAATTCAAAGTACACATTTTATTTATCACGCAGATATCCTAATAGTATAGTATTTTAATCGCCATTTTTGAGAAAATAAAAAAATAACGAAAAACTTTCCATGTGAAGGTTAGTTTTGGTTGGTGGGATTTTATTAAAACCTTCGTGTCCTATTCTTGGAAGACACTGAACTCAGTTTGGTATATAATTGAATAATGCTCTTCAGACAGATACACACACACACACACACACACACACACACATACATACATCGTTTTCTAGAAATGCTATTCTTAGGGGTATAAAAATGTGAATTTTCGGTGAAATCTGGTCAAATCTGCAATTTTGGGTGGAATGCAATACTTCATCTACTTACTGTAAGCAGTAGAGAAAGTAACAACGTCAAGATTATGTAAGTGATCATGTTCTCAGCATTAGTGTATAAAGTCAAACAACAACAAAGGCCAAACAACAACAGAGTAAAGCTCACCATTGCGCATGTCCGAAAGTATTCTGCTATTTGCTCACAGATTTCAGCTGGATACTTTCTTAATTTTGCTCGTTGAATTGAACATAATATCTGTGTCATAAATATTATTCACAGCTAGGAATGAAGCCAGTGTTTAGATTGTCATGGTGAAGGAATTAAAACACAAATTTATATACTACTCGTAGGAAAATACCAATATCAAATCTGCTGGTGTTTTGAAGGTGCTTGCGTCGAATTGCAAGTCTGCATGTGATTACATTGCGTCAAGAACACGGAGATATCCTCAGGCAACACACTCCGTTGTTAATGAGAGACCCTCGACCTGCCTAGGTTACAATTTGGCCACCAGGTGTGTAGCATAACGATCGTGTGACGTTCCTCCCCCCGCACACGAGTAATTCATTCTTTGTAATCAGCAATCCATCTGGAGCTCTAATGACGGGCCGCCGAGCGACGCAATCAGTGCTTCTTCTGCTTTTATGTTGCCAAGGAAGGGAACATTCTACAACCAATTGAACGAAAAAGCTTCAAAAACGCCAGAACATATCGTTTCTTCTTTCTGCGTGCTATAAACAGAATTTTTACTTTCTCTACTACCTGGCTGTAGCAAGTAGAGGAAGTATTGTATTCCACCCAAAAGTTCCACATCGAGATTTGCTTGCTTTTTATAACAAGTGTTAACAAGGAAGTTGTGGCAGTATTTTATATCACAACAATGTAAATACCAGAGTGATTGTAAATAACATTATTGTATGACATTGATTTGAGATGTTTGTTAATTATAAGCATTGTTAGGAAATAAGTTTACACGGCCTCACTGAAACTGACAATAAGAGCGGGTAACAATGTAGCGAGGGGGTGAGTTGTTTATTAATTAGAAGAGACAAGCAAATGACGTCAGATTAGCGCGCTTTTCTTAGAAATGGAGGGAACATCTTCCCTAGAGCACATGTGTTCGCAATTTTGATTGGATATAAAAATAGACGTTAATGTTGGCGCGTTTTATTAACCAATAGCAGCTCTGTTATAATCTTTAGGCATATCGGGGTGAGGGAGTATAAAAAGCTAAAGCCAGAGGCAAGTATTGCCTAGTTCAACAGGATCATTCACGCATTACACGTCGCTCAGTTCAACAGAAGCATTCGCGGGTTATACGTCGCAAAGTTTAAGAGAATCATTTACGCGTTATACGTCGCGCAATTCTACAGAATCTCTCGCGTCGTAAAGTTAGTTATAAATGTGAAATACGCGAATTAATAATGTGCAGCAAATAAGTGATTATAGTGATATTAGAAAATATAACAGTTTCAGTCGGGCGTGTATTAAGAGTCAATATGTGAAATTAATTAATTGTGACGGTAATAAAAGTGTAAAAAACAAATTCTTTTATAAGTGTTATCTTTCAGTAACAAATCCTTTCCGTTTACACACCCTGTTCAAGAGATATGCTCGACTGAGTAGTAACAATAGCTAGCCGGAGGACAAGGAACCCAAAACTCAAAGTAGTAAAACAATAACAGGCGCTCAGCAAAAAAAGATAACACGAAGTGACCGCGACAAATTGGCTCCCATACGTGGGGCAGATAAACATGAAGCATTTTCCAACTACCAAAAAAATTCTACTTCAAAGTGTTGGGGACAGCTAACTCTTGGTAGATGAGAAAACAACCCCAGCATTCGCCTACCACCTGAAAAAACCACGGCTCAATGGGAGTCGAACCCGGGACCTCACACGTTACCTACAAACATTTACGTAGTACACACATTTAAACGCACTGGGCAGGATTTGCGTTTTAAATGCAGATGCTGCTTTAATAGCATTTACTATGTAAACAAAGATTCACTTTGGTCCTGACCTATGGGCGACAGCGGCTAGTGAAAAGTGCTCATTATTACAATGGCTGCGGATCGAACCCTGTGGCCTTGTTGCAAGATCTGCAATGCAATTAGCATATAGTCGAGGCTTTTAATGAACCGGTATGGCTAACTAAAACTAAACGAAATTATTACCGGGCAATGTAATTAACATCATTATGACTGGCTATTGACATCCTTAATGACATGGCGGCATCTCATATCCGGCAAATGGCTTTCCCGCGGTTTTACTCCCGATAGTGTTCAGGCCACCTAGTTTCTTTCTCCAACCACAAGCACGCAACACGCCAAGACAAAGTCATTGAATTGTTTAACAAGCATTACTGCTTATACTCCATACAACTACTCCCCAAAACAACACTATCTTTTGTGGAGTCTTATACAAATTGGATTCCCCCTTTAATTTGGTACAGTAAAACCCCACTTAACCGAAACAGCGGAGGGGAAAAAAAGGAATGAAAGAAAAAAATCTGTGATACATTCACATGACTTTCTCTACCCTCTAATCTTTACTAGTGGGCATACAAACTATTCTTTCTATCTACTGATTTTAATGGAAATAAACCTTTACAGAAATTCCACACTGTTTCTATGCAATCGCTAAAAACAACTAAAATTGATGGGACTTACAATTTGAATCTTTAATAACGAATATCTCAGAAAAGGCTTATGCTAGAAAAAAGTTGTTTAAAATAAATTGTGTGTTTTAGAGAGATCTACACTTTGTATGTGGTACGTTTATGCCTATAGCTTCACGTTTATCAGTTATGCAAGATTATATAAAATTTCTTCCATATATGGTTATTTACACAAAGTTGTTACAGCCATTTTTTTACATAAATCAAAATGTTTGAAGAATGTTCCATACAAAGGGTAGTTGGAGTGGGGGGATTTTCTTGAAAATCTTCGTGTCGTATCCCAGGAAGATACTGAACTCAAATACCAAGTTTGGTATTTATTCGATTTTTCGTTTTTGAGGTAGGCACATATCCAAGAACATGTTTCCAAAAATCTGATGTGTTACACTCACATGACTTTCTCTACTCTTGTACAAACTATTTTTACAAACGCTTATTCTCCATATGCTTCATGTTAATGGAGATATCGAGATGTCAATCTTATTGATAATTTTCTTGTAGATGCAAGGGGAATATGGTAGCTTTTAAGCGATAGTCAAATATTTTAACGCTGGTTGCTATGTGGCGCATTCCATTCTCTTTGCATGTCCAGGACATAAAAAAAATGAATAACGAATTTGAGAAAAAGTATAAGTATTGGAAAATTTAAGGGAATAACAAGCAATATCTCGCAAACGGTTCACTCAAAAAAAGAAATGTATATGACATAAATTGTGTATTTTAACGCGATCTACATTTTTCGTGTAGTAAAATTTTGTCTGTCTCTTATGGTTTACCAGTTATGAAAAAGTCGTTCATAATGAAGAATACTTTTGGAGACATTCCCAGAAAATTCGAGATATACATTTTATTTGTCATGACAATATCTTAAACATATGATATTTTAATCAAAATCGTTAGAGCCGTTTTTGAGAAAATTAAAATTTTCGAAAAATGTTCCATGTAAAGGGTAGTCTGGGGTGGGGGGATTTTCTTGAAAACCTTCGAGTCGCATCTCTGAAAGATACTGAACCTAAATACCAAGTTTGGTGTTTATCCGACTCTTCGTTTTTGAGTTATGCTGTTCACAGACACACAGACACACAGACAGACACACACACGGACATGTTTCCAAAAATGCTTTTTTTGGATTCAGTGAGTCTCAAAACATGTATTTCCGGTGAAATCTCGGTATGGCATTTTTGGATGGAATACAATACTTCCCCTACTTACTATACGTAGTAGAGAAAGTAAAAATGTGTTATTTGGAATCAGGGCCGTCAAAACATGTATTTCCGGTGAAATCTCGGTATCGAGTTTTTGAGTGGAATGCAATACTTCCCCCACTTACTATATGTAGTAGAGAAAGTAAACAAAGTTTATATAATGCATAATCCTAATTAAAACTAAGGTATCATTGCATCATTTCTGAAAAAGCTGTTTGATACATGTATGCGCAAAGTAGAGAGCAGCGGATAAAAAAAACAAAACTGCGGCGCACAACGTGGAAGAGAAAGCACAACGCACGTGCAGAGATGTTTGAACTTGTAAGTGCTCTGAATCGAGATTAAACACACACGTGAGCAAATAAAGACAAAGAAAATGCATAAAGCTTGTTGAAGCGTGCATCCAGTTATAGTTTCTAGACTTGCTGCAGTTAAACAATACACGAACTAGTTATAATAAAAAAAAAGTTTCCCTGGTAACTGCACGTGTATGGAAGGTGAGGAGATTATTACCATTATCTCATCAACTTCTGTGTTACACATCCTTCTTCTCTTGTTTTACACAGGCTGTTAAAAATCTGTCTACCGTGTGCAATTATTTATCGCAGTTCGCTTGTTTTCTGAACTTGCAGAAGTTCTGAGAGGATGTAGTTAGGATGATTAATGTGTTAAGACGTACTCAATTCCAGTACATTTATTCCAGAACATTTTTGAACTAAGACCTAAGAAGTTTTATAGACTGTTTAAAAAAATACGGAGCGTAAAAAAGGTCCATTCTACTCTGTAAGAGCAGTATTTAGGGGATATTTTTAAATTTAGAGATTAAGGGTACTTGGTACTAAAAGTAAACATGTTTGCAATATTCAGTCAGTTTGTTTATTCAACATAATTATAATAATATAATTTCCCTGTTGCTATGAATCTGAATTTCCAAAATATTAATTGTCAAAAATTAAAACTGAAATGACCAATGTGGTGAAAATTTGAACATTTGAAACTTTATATATATTTCATTATCATAGATTATATTTTCTGTAAAATTAAAATAAATTCTGTTGCTATATTTCTGACTTTTCCTAGCCATTATAGTTTATTTTTAAATAACTTCTAGAAACGTTTCCAGAAATAATTTCATTTCACAGTAGGTACAAGGAGGATACACGAGGCTAAAGCCATAGTCAGATCTCACAAAAATAAACGAATGGCGACAGCACTTAATGGACGAGTAATGAAAAATCCAAACCAATAAGAACCAAAAGGAATATTATGCATATTTGAAATAAATTGTGTGTTTTACAGAGATCTACATTTTCTGTTTAGCAAGCTTTGATAATCCTTTCACCACCATTGAAAACCCCTGTTCCTCTTGACGGACATGGACTATACATCAGCTTCTAATTTCAACTCCTAGATGAGTAATAGCATTTACAATGCCTGGATATTAGAATGCGAACTTTTTGAGGGTTATAAGAGGGACACTATTTAGATTTTGAGCCTTGGCAACCCTGAATGTTGTAGGCGCCATATGACGTTTCCAATGGAAAGTTTGACATTTTTGGCCATAATTTACTTCAAATATTTTGTCAATAGAGCGTCATTTGTTTTGTTTACACTAACATGAAAATTGTGTGTCAACAAAAACATGGAATTAACTCGTGAAAATGTTCGTGCAATGATTTATTACGACTTTCGACGTGGATTATCAAGACAAGAGTGCATCGATCAACTAACTTCCACATTTGGCGACGAAGCTCCATCCTTTGCCACTGTGAAACGCTGGTATAACGAATTTAATCGTGGCCGCCGTTCGCTCAATGATGAAGTTCGTGAAGGTCGTTAAAATCAGTTGTGACAGAAAACATTGATGCTGTGCAAAAACTAATAATGAAAGATCGTCATGCGACATATTGCGAGATTGAGGCAACCCTAGGTATTAGTTCCACCAGCATATATAAAATATTGCATGATTATTTAGCCCTGAAAAAGGTTTGCTCTCGTTGGATCCCACATAATTTGACGCAATCTCAAAAACATGCTCGTGTCGATTGGTGTACAAAAATGCTCAAGAAATACAATGGCGGTGCCTCAAATGACGTTTATAAGACTGTAGCAGGTGAGGAATCATGGATCTATGCTTATGAGCTGGAACGTAAACAGCAGTTGACTGTATGGGTATTTCAAGATGAAGCAAATCCAACAAAAGTTGTTGGCACTCGAAGCAAATGGTCGCCTGCTTTTTCAGCAAAACTGGCCATGTGGCAACAGTGCCTTTAGAGGAACGTAAAACGGTCAATGCCAAATGGTACGCAACCATTTGTTTGACGGAGGTCTTCGGTGAAGTAAGGAAAACCAACAAGAACCGTAGGATCGTTCTTCATCAAGACAATGGGAGCGCACACACATCTCGTTTAACAACAGAGTATTTGAAGGCCCAAAAAATAGAATTGATGGGTCATCCGCCATACAGTCCTGATTTGGCACCAATGACTTCGTTTTGTTCCCGAACATCAAGAATAAATTGCGTGGACAACGATTTTCGTTGGCGGAAGAAGCGTTGATGCCTTCAAAAACCATATTTTGGAGGTGTCTCAAGAAGACTGGAATAAATGCTTTGACAAATTGTTCAAACGGATGCAAAAGTGTATTGATCATAAAGGAGAATATTTTGAAAAACAATAAAGCAGTTTTCAATCAGAAATTACTTTGTTTTAATTATTAGGCTCAAAATATAAATAGTGCCCCTCGTAAATGAACATGCTTGCGAAGAAGGCTTTTGGCTGAGAATTCTATGGAATAGAAAACAGTTGCTCCACAGCAAATGGATGCAAAATACGACAAAAACGGTAGGTATTTTGTTCCAAGGATTGTACATAGATGGTGACGATTTAGCAACTGAGCAAACAAAACACAGAAAAAAATAATCTGTGTTGCACACACATGACTTGTACAAACTATTTTTACAAACGCTTATTTCCCATCTACTTCATGTTAATCGAGATAAGCACTTACAGAAACTTACTGCTAATTTTCTTGTAGGTGCAAGGGGAATAGACTTTAAGCGATAGTCAAATATTTTAAGAGCTGGTTGCTATGTGGAGCATTCCATTCTCTTTGCATGTCCAGGACATTATATATATATATATATATATATATATATATATATATATATAAATGAATAACGAATTCCCATTTGAAAAAAAGTATAAGTATTTCAAACAAATAACAAGGAATATGTCGGAAATGGATCACTCAAAAAAAATGTATATGATATAAATTGTGTGTTGTAACGAGATCTACATTTTTTGTGTAGCAAAGTTTTGTCTATCTCTTACGGTTTACTAGTTCTGCAAAAGTCATTCAGAATGGAGAGGATTTTTGGGGAAATTTCCAAAAAAAATCCAGTTATACACTTCATTATCATGAAAATATCTTAAATATATAATATTTTAATCAAAATCGTTAGAGCCATTTTTGAGAAAATAAAACTTTTCGAAAAATGTTCCATATAAAGGGTAGTCTGTGATAGGGGGATTTTTTTGAAAATCTTTGAAAGATACTGGGCCTAAATACTAAGTTTGGTAATTATCCGACTTTTTGCTTTTGAGCTATGCTGTTCAAAGACACACACACGAGTTTTTTCTATAAATGTTTCTTTTTGGATTCAGGACACCTCAAAACACGCATTCCCGGTGAAATCTCGGTATAGAATGTTTGGGTGGAACGCAATATTTCCCCTACTTACTATACGTAGTAGAGAAAGTAATAAATAAATATGTATGTTACCTTCGTTTACAACGTTAGGAAAATCACGGCTCTGAACAAAAATAAAAAATATAATCCACTTTTACTCGACAAACGGAGTCTGTTTCTGATTCCGTCGCTGCAGATTTATCTCCCTTTCAACTTTTGTATGTGTATGCGATTTTTTTTATTGGCACATACAATAACAAACGTAAAAACAAGGTTAAAATACACTCAAACATCGTTAGCGATCAATTAACGCTGAAACATGAAATTGATTGCAACAGATTAATCGCTTTGTTTGAAAGCATTTTATACAAAAATCAGGAATGTGAATGTGAAAGCAGAGAGAATTAAAACGTGTGGTCGAGGAGAGGTTTATAGCCAGTAAAAGTGTGTGGTTCCTGCTGGCTGATTCACTCTAAGAAACATTATTTTGATGTATGAAGCAGCGGTTTTCAAACTGTGAAACTTGACACCTTTTTTGTTTGTTTGTTTTTGGGGTAGTGGACGGGTGTAGGAAGAAGATTTGAGGAGCGGAATTGAAGGGAGAAGTAAGGAAAGGTAGTGGGGTTCCGCTGAGCACCCCCGTTAGTGTGGAAAAGTTCGGGAAACAGCCATGACCGTGCCAGGGCCCTGACTGCCCCCCGGGGAGGTGACAGTATTTCGTGGAGAGGAATTGGGAATAAGGCGTGGTTCTTTATTACATTGAAGGTGACTTCTGTGCACATGGTGCTTAGTTTTTATCGTTGGGTTTTGCGTGGTGAGTTGCTGGCCGTCAGAACATGTTGCTCGATGAAGTTGCGTATTAGGACGTAACCTTCATCGAGCTTGTGGTGCTTCTTCTGTAGTTGTTGCAGATGGTTTAGGATGTCGGTGCAGATGAAGTTCATGGTATTGTAGTGGCCGGCCATTGTTTTCCAGTGGGATCGATGTTGAGTGGTGAACACCTGGGAAGGCCGTGGAAGGCAGGAAACGTTTCGGACGTAGAAGAAAATCAAGATAAAATAAACATTCTCATAATGAAAGCCATTAACAAGTTATTCTGGAAGTAAAGCCTGGCTAACTCCCAAACAGAATAAGACGACTGAATGGTAATCCCAAAAGAAGAAATGAATTGAATTCACATTACTTTCTCCACCCACTATCATTTATTTTATACAGATTCTACAAACTATTCTTACAAAAGCTTATTTTTCTTACCTACTTCATGTTAACTGCGATACCTAAACCTTTGCAGAAGTAATTTCATTACTATTTCGTAGAGGAAACGAATCGATATTCGGATGTTATAACCGGGTCGGTATATGCTGGCTTAGACATTCCAAACTCTTTCCAGACTCGCGAGAAACAACTGAATAGCGACAGTATTTTAAAAGATTAATGAAAAATCAGCAGCAAGGAATATCTCGGAAATGGCTTATGCTACAAAAAAGTTATTGGAAATACATTGCGTGTTTTAAAGAGGACTACACTTTTTGTGTGTCTATTTTAAGTTTGCCAGTTAAACAAAATTATACAGAATTCCTTCCGAATGAAAAAGGACTTCAGGGTATCCCTAGAAAATTCACTTTATGCATTTTATTTGTCATGAACATATCTTACCTATGCCTATGACATTTTAATCGAAATGCTTTTGAGCCATTTTTGAGAAAATAAACAACAATGAACTTTTTTCATGTAAAGGATAGTTTGGGTGGGGATTTTCTTGAAAATCTTCGTGACACATCTTTGAAAGATACTGAACCTTGAGACAGAATGTACCCGAGGTAATTTTGTTATGTGCTAAATTATTCTATGTTTAATCTAATATATAAATGATATATGTTTATAATGTGAAAACCATGTAAATAATAATTTCTGTATAATGTAATATTTGTAGTGTTCCTGTTTAACTAGGTTTAGAACGTCTTGAACTCTGCAGTTAGGGTAGAAACGTGATGTTCACATGGTCAGCGAAAACGGGATCTTTTGTGAATGAATAGAAGGGTAAAGTTTTATGACTGTTTGTTTCCGCTCCGGAAGTATGGAGCGAGGCAAATATAACATAACGGTAGTTTCACCGTTGACTTTTAGGTTAAGCAGTGCATAATTGACATTCAGTAGAAGACAGTATACAGTAGAAGACAGTACACAGTAGTAGAGAGTACACAGTTGAAGACAGTTCGTAGTGTAATGAAACAGATGAAATAGTTGAAACCGTCAAACAGTTGAAAGCGCAAAAATGGTGATAGGTGAACAGGAACATTATGTAGTGTTAGAGTGAGGAAATAACAATAAATAGCCATAAACCAAATATTACAGTGTGTAGTCAATTCTTCTATAAGCTCCCAGTACCACAACTGAGATCGACGAGCTTATCAAATATCATGATAGGCGGAGTCCATGCTAAAATCACCGCTTTAGAACCAACTAGCCAGGATAACAGCGAGAAGGACTACAAGACGAAGCCACGTCGGTTAGAGAAAAAGGTACAGTGAATTTTAACATTAATTCTATCTCTACCACCACACCGCGTTCGACTCCAACCCGAGCGGGCATCGAACCCGGGACTGCCACCAACGGCGCAGTCGTCGAAACAATATGCAGGGGTAACGACGCAACCTAAATGCCAAGTTTGATATTTATCGGACTTTTAATTTTTTACTTATGCTGTGCTGTTCTCTCTCTCTCTCTCTCTCTCTCTCTCTCTCTCTCTCTCTCACACACACACACATACACACCATTTCTAATTTTGGGTAGGGGTTATTGAGCCTCAAGACTTATATTTTCTGCGAAATCTCTACATCGAATTTTGGGTGGAATACAATATTTCTTCTGCTAACTGTAAGTAGTACTGAAGTTTTTTTTAATAAAAATTCAGGGGCTTCATAACTAAGGACGACTCTCTGACCTTAACATGGACTCTTTCAGATTGGTGGTTACTTGCCTGTATTGACGTCACGGAGACCATGGGTTCAAAGGTACTGCACTATGAAAGGAAAGGACAACCTGTTTGTGCTGCGTATAGATCGAGCTGTCGATAGACTGCTCTTACCTACTAGTGCAGCCATCATCAATACGAAGCTCTAGGGAGCCGGCTTACTTGCTCCGCTCCCTTTAGCGTCTTCACAAGGAAAGCTGAGCAGTAGGCCGGTTTGTAAATTCAGTGACGTTTCCTGTAACAACTTGGGAGCAACTTTGCGATACAAATTTATTTGAAGTATTATCATCATATTGTTTTACGGAACTGTATTGCTCATATAATAATACATTATTATTACTACTACTACTTTGGTGGTGGTTGCGAATGCGGCGGTGTATAATACAATTAGCATTGTTCAATATAGCGAGACACGATTAATTTGAGCATTGTATCATAGGAGGGATTATTGAAGCAAAAATAATAAATTACGCAATAAAAACATGATAATGCGTATGTTCCACGGTAAAACAAACAAGTACTGAGTCTGATCAGCATAAACAAATTCAGCAACCGCAATACATTACGTAGGCTAAATTGCACTGACTTACATCCATAGACGTTGTACATTTTAGTTGTTCCAATAAACTGATCTTTCTTCCCCTTGGTATTCTAATAAACACTTTCCACAATTATATTTTGCTGTAATAAAATATGTTTCCTCCCAAGCAGGAATGAAACTAGTTGGTGTTGTTGACCTACGCTTTGACGTACTGTCTCCAGGGTAAGTGAAAGTTATCATACAGAACCGCCGCTGTGCTAAGGGAGGGTGTGAACGACATCAACGTTTTCCCCTTTGCTCCTCTTTCAGTTGCTCCCATCAGGCTTGTGTACTGAGCAGGTAAGCTCCCAACCAATAGCTGTCAACACACGTACTGTATACTCACTCCAGTACCAGTGAACCTCACGGCGAACTGGGACAAAGTGTCGTCCCTACTCAAAATATGTATTTCTGGATACATCTCTATATCAAATTTTTGGATGGAATGCAGTAATTCGTCAACCTGAGAAAGTTAAAAGGACGAAGCTCAAATTTTAAAACAATATAATTTTAATATCGGTTATATATCCTTGTATGAAAATCTTTGCCCCGAACCTTTTATACGACACCTGAAGTATGAAACTGGTATTTGTTTGACTGCTTTGGCTTATATTGTGCGCTCTCTCTTACAGAGAGAGAGAGAGAGAGAGAGAGAGAGAGAGAGAGAGAGACGCGCATACAAATTCCTCTATTTAGATGACTTGTACGGGCTTCAAGACAGACAATACGCTGCAGGGAACTAGAAAGTTAACGCTTTTTCGGGCTTCTTAACCTAGAGCTCCCGAGTTCTATCCTGGCCAGGACGTTGCAACTTTGTTTTTAATTAGAATCAATCCCTCCGCAGGGATGGGGGTGTGTTTCATGTAAAATGATTAAAATCCAACAACCATCAGTTGTTTCTGAAGTCAAAGACCCCGATATGACCATAGAAGCTAAAGGGGGACCATACAAATGAAACAATAATTAGAAACAAAACAAAAAAGGGCAGAAGTTGGCAGTTTCTCCACGAGGCAGTCGGTTACGTTAAATTCCGAACAAAGCGAACCAGTGTTGATTTTGTTCGGAGAACAACGTAAAAGGCAATAAAGTTGGGATAGGCCACAGGTAGATGAATAACACGTACAAACCACAGTCATAAAACAAAAAGGGAAGGATTGTTAAGGGTAGCTATGTAGGTCAAGAGGTCACCTCAAAGGCATTTTATTACCGGCGCTGCTGCTGGAGTCTCCCAGCCTCACAATGTGTACTACGCCGCCGCGCATCCATTGTTTTGATGGAATGTAACACACTAATGAGGTTATGGACAAAATGGCGGGTGATAATGGACCTTAAAATGGTTAATTCGACTTCATAATGCAATATCTCTCAATTAATATTCAACACGCTGTGTTGTTCAATATCACAGGAGAGTTGGGAGGGGGAGAGAAGAAGAAAAAGAAGATTCATGCGCTGCAATGCGATTTTAATAAATGCAGAACACCAGCAGGGCGCGCAGTGCCAATCATTGCGAAAAACAACTCACTGTAGGGGGGAGGGCGCAGGGGGGAGGGGGAGGGAGAGAGAAAAGACTAGCGGAATCCGTTTACGAAACGTTTCATTTGTTCACAGTCGTTACACATTCGACACGCATACGTTACACGTTGCTGAGCATAACATCGACTTTATGCCTCGAATACTACATCTGACAGATCTGTTCCGAGGCGAATAACGGTAAGGAATCTGGGACGTGTGAAACTCTTAGGAAATATTACGATTTTGAGACTGAAGAACATGTCTTGGCATTTTAGACCGCAGTTTGTAAAGTGTTTTTTTTTTATTCCGATTTTCACGCTGCAAACGTCAAACGACAGTCGAAAGGCACTTAAGGGCCGTACTACGATCGCCAGATAAACTGTTAGATACGTGCAGTAAGGTTTACCTAATTGAAAGCTAAATGTCTCCTGCACTACCAACGCGTTAATTTCTGAAGATGTTATTTTTATGACGTTGGTTATTATCAATGAGCGGATTTTGCTAACTCAACATGTTTGAAAAATGACTTAAAATTAAAAAATAAAAGACGCAACAATTACAAAAGTGACCTAAAACTGAGGTTTATTTCATTTATTAAAATTAGAGTACAGAAAGCTATAAATTAATTTATACATGGCCATAACTGCTAAGTAAGAATAAACATCTGATGCAGCACATTTACATGTCTTTCTCTACTCACTATCGTTTATCAGTGGATAACCGAGCGGGATGGCTCAGCCGGTTACGTCTGTGGACCGCATTCGGGAGGTTGTGGGTTCAATTCGGTAGACGACCTCCTTGACCCATAGATTTTTTTCCCCGGGTCGCCAGGTGAATGCTGGGAAGGATCATTACATTCCCCGAATTTCCTGTCCCTCCATTTCGTTCATTCTTCACCCCGTTTGGTCTGATTCAGGGTTGGAAGTTCGGCGATGGAGTTTCGGTGCAGCGCGGCATAGAAGAAGGGAGCTCTCGGTGAACCTTTTCCGTCCCTCGCCTTCGACTGGTTGCCGGAGTATAAGGAGCGTCCCCGTTGGACACCATGTGGAGCGGGATCAGCGGTCTGCCTGTCCGTCTGCTGGTGTGTTTATATCTGCGAACTTTAGGTATCCTGTTATTTGCTGTGCCGTCACTGCTGCTTCCGGCCGCATGGTGTCTCCCTTCACCTCATCCCTTCCTTCTGGAGGCGTAGGGTACAATGTCCTGACTCCCTGGATCAGTGCCGAAATCCCCTCCGCTTCTCATTCCATTCCATCAGTGGGTATGCAAACTATTCTTACTGAAGCTTATTTTTTCTATATACTTACGTTTTAATTCAAATAAACCTTGACAGAAACAGCTACATTACACATCTCGTTATAGATACAAAGAGAACAGCGATAGTCAAATGTTTAAGAACTGGACGCTATATGCTGGTCTTAAAATGCATACTCTTTCCATCATATCGCAAGAAACAACTGACTGTTATGAGCAAGTAATGAATAATTCGAACCATTAACAACGGATATCTCGGAAATGGCTTATGCCACAAAAACTTATCTGAAATAAATTATGTGTTTTAAAGGAATCTACATTTTTTGTGTAGTACGTTTTCGTCTATCGCTTAAGGTTTACCAGTTATACAAGATTATACAACATTCCTTCCGAATGAAGAGGACTTCACAGGCTATTCCAGAAAATTCAAGATATACATTTTATTCGCTATGTAAACATGTATAATATATGGTATCTTAATCAAAATTATTGGAGACAATTTTTAGAAAATAAAAATTTTTGAAAAATGTTCCATGTAAAGGGTAGTCTGGGGTGGGAGGATTTTCTTGAAAATCTTCGTTCCGTATCATTAAAATGTATTGAAATTAAATACAAAGTTTGGTGTTCATCGGACTTTTCGTTTTTGAGTTAACCTGTTCGCAGACACACACACGGACCTTTTTCTAAAAATGCTTTCTTGGATTCAGGTGCCTCAAAACGTTAATTTCCGATGAAATCTCGGTATCAAATTTTTGAGCGGAAATGCAAAACCTTCTCTGCCTGCTATGTACGAGGTAGAGAAAGTAAAAAGTAGGCATATAAGAATAATTAGAATGAAGTTGAAGAATTTAATATCGCGTCGGTATGTTGCCATGGTAGTCGTTGGTTAGAGCAGCGGTATGAAAAAGCAAAGATCCATATTTCAAATCCCAGCTACGGTATTGAATTTTTTCAGTTTGATTCTGTCTTTCCAACCATGTGTATATTCACGCAAAGATGACCTTCCCGATTTTGGTTGGGTAACTTTAAAATGAGATCATACACGAGGGCGGATGAATAAGTCCATGCCTTTGACGAGAGATAGCGTTCTAATCAAGGTTTCTTGTTTGCACCCAAGTCTTACATCTATTCTGGGTAAAATCGCAGAAATTCGTCGTCATTTGTTTCTTAGAACATTGTTGAGAGCGTCCAAAATAAGAGATGTGTGTTGCTTCGTAGAAAATGGAGAAAAGTGAATTTCGTGTTCTGATAAAGCACTACTTTTTGCGTGGTAAGACGGTGAAGGAAACGGAAGAAAAGCTGAACAAGCTGGGACTCTGCTCCATCTCATGGCATGGTTCATATGGCCGGTTGAGGTCACAACACAAGAAATTGTGAACAAAGTTCACGATATTTTGTTGGAAGATCGCCGAGTGAAAATCGGCGAGATAGCCAAGACCGTAAACATCTCGAGTGAACGGGTGTATAACATTCTGCACGAATTTTTGGGTATGAGAAAGCTGTCAGCAAGATGGGAGCCGCGACTGTTCACAGTTGAGAACAAGCGAAATCGTATGACCATTTCACAGGGTTGTTTGAACATGTTCCAGCGCAACCCAAATGAGTTTTTTGTGGCGTTATATCACGGCTGATGAAACTGAGATCCATTACTATCAACCTGAAACCAGACAACAATCAAAGCAGTGGATTTCCTTCGGTGAACCTGTTCCAAAAAACGCGAAAACCATTCCGTCGGCAGGAAAAATCATGGCAACTGTCTTTTGGGATTCACAAGGGTTGATAGACATCCACTACCTGGAAAAGGGTTAAACGATCACAGGTTCATATTATGCCGCAATGCTGGATCAGTTTCACAAAGAATTGTTAAGGGTACGACCCCATTTGGTGAAGAAAAATGTTCTCTTTCAACAGGATAATGCATCCGCACATAAGTCAGCCATTGCCATCGCAAAGTTTGCGGAATTGGGCTACGAACTGCTACCTCACCCACCATATTCTTCAGATTTGGCTCCGAACGACTTCCTGCTCTTCGGAAACCTGAAAAATTGGCTCGCTGGGAAGAAACTCACCTCCGGTAAACACGTCATGACAGAAACAACCTCAGACTTCGAAAAAACATTTTTGGGAAGGGTTTAAAAAATTGGAGAAACGTTGGACAACGCGTATTGAACTGAAAGGACACCACGTTGAGAAATGAAATTGATATTTTGGAAAACAAAATCCTATTTTCTTAAATGTCACTGACGTATCAATCCGCCCTCGTTCTTTTTTTCAATTCCTTTATGGAAATGGTTCCACATTCTGGCCGCCGGGCCCTATCATTTTCTGAAGCTTTCGCACCCTTCTGTAGGTTAACAAATCGCCCAAGCTCCGATACACTGCATACATTTTAAACGGTTTGGAAGCGATGTCACAGCAGGGCGCTGAAAGATCGCTTGAACATCGACCGTGACGAGTAATTATGTTAGAATTCAAACGATAAAGCTACTGTGTGTGACCGAATATGAAATCTCTATGCTGTGTATGACATGCAAAATGTTCTATGCAACAGCGCATTCGCTACGGAAGTGGGCCGCTAAACCGACGGCGCGAGTGACGCGTCAACTCCCGTCAGAACAGGATTTACATATGCGAGTACTTTAACTCATGTTTCAAATTACAATAAATATAAACATTTGTTGCGAAGACCAGTAACACACAAGATATGCGAGAAAATATAGTTACTTCATTATATCTATATTAATATAATAAAGAGAGAAATGCTGTGTGAATATGTAGGGCAATCGAAAAAATTTTGATATTACATTCACATAACTTTCTCTACTCCCTATCGCTCATTAGTGTGTATACATTTTATTCTTACGAAAGTTTACTTCATTTTAATGAGATAAAACTTATCAGAAATAACTGCATTGTACATTTCGTTATACATACAAAGGGAATAGCGATAGTCAAATGCTTTACCTTATACGCTGATCTTAAAATTTCGTATTCTTTCCATGACATCGCAAGAAACAACTGAAAATCGACCGGGCTTTAAAGGAATGACTAAGTATTGAACAATTCAACCATTAATAACGGATACCTCGGAAATGGCCAATGCAAAAAAAGAAATTATTTGAAATAAATGGTATGTGCTTAAAGATAACCACATTCTTTGTATAGTATATTTTCGTCTATCACTTAACGTTTACAGTTGTACAAGATTATACAAATTTTCTTCGAATGAAGGGGTTCACAGGCCATTCCCATAAAATTCAAGATATGCAGTTTATATGTAATGTAAATATTTTTAATATATGACATTTTAATCAAAACGTTAGGGCCATTTTTGAGAAAATCAAAAGTTTCGAAAAATGCTTCATGTAAAGGATAGTTTGAGGTGCGGGATTTTCTTGAAAATCATTGTGTCGCATCTTTGGAAGGTACTGAACCTAAATACAAAGTTTGGTATTTTGCGATTCTTCGTTTTTGAGTACACTCTTCACACGCACGCACACCGTTTTCTAAAACTGTTTTGTTTTTACTTTCTCTACTACGTATAGTAAGTAATGGAAGTATTGCATTCCACATGTTTTGAGGTGCACTGAATGCATATAAAGCATTTTTGGAAACATGTCCGTGTGTGTGTCTGTCTGTGTACAGTATAACTCAGAAACGAATAGTCGGATAAACACCAAACTTGGTATTTAGGTTCAGTATCTTCCAGAGATGCGACACGAAGGTTTTCAAGAAAATCCCCCATCCTAGATTACTCCTTACATGGAACATTTTTAGAAAATTTTGATTTTCTCAAAAATGGCTAACGATTTTGATTAAAAATCATATGTTTAAGATATTTTCATGGCAAATGAAATGTATATCTCGAATTTTCTGGGAATGTCTCCAAAAGTATTCTTCATTGACAACGACTTTTGCATAACTGGTAAACCATAAGAGATAGACAAAATTTTACAACACGAAAACTGTAGATCGTGTTAAAATACACAATTTATGTCATATACATTTTTGTTGTTGAGTGAACCATTTTCGAGATATTGCTAGCTATTCCCTTAAATTTTCCATTACTTATACTTTTTCTCAAATGGGAATTCGTTATTCATTTTTTTTTGTCCTGGTAATGCAAAGAGAATGGAATACTGCACATAGAACCAGCTCTTAAAATATTTGACTATCGCTTAAAGCCTACCAATTCCCCTTGCATCTACAAGAAAATTAGCAATAAGATTAACATCTCGATTAACATGAAGCATATGGACAATAAGCGTTTGTAAAAATAGTTTATACAAGAGTAGAGAAAGTCATGTGAGTGTAACACATCAGATTTTTACTTTCTCTACTACGTATAGTAAGTAGGGGAAGTATTGCATTCCACCCAAAAATTCGATACCGAGATTTCACCGGAAATACATGTTTTGAGGTCTCCTGAATCCAAAAAAAGCGTTTTTGGAAACATGTCCGTGTGTGTGTGTGTCTGTGAACAGCATAACTCAAAACGAACAGTCGGATAAACACCAAACTTGGTATTTAGGTTCAGTATCTTCCAGAGATGCGACACGAAGGTTTTCAAGAAAATCCCCTACCCCAGACTACCCTTTATATGGAACATTTTTCGAAAATTTTAATTTTCTCAAAAATGGCTCTAACGATTTTGATTAAAATATCATGTGTTTAAGATAATGTCATGAGAAATGAAATGTATATCTCGAATTTTCTGGGAATGTCTCCAAAAGTATTCTTCATTGTGAACGACTTTTGCATAACTGGTAAACCATAAGAGATAGACAAAATTTTACTACACAAAAAATGTAGATCTCGTTAAAATACACAACTTTGTCATATACATTTCTTTTGTTGAGTGAACCGTTTTCGAGATATTGCTTGTTATTCCCTTAAATTTTCTAATACTTATACTTTTTCTCAAATTCGTTTATTCATCTTTACTTTCTCTACTACGTATAGTAAGTAGGGGAAGTATTGTATTCCACCCAAAATTTCGATACCGAGATTTCACCGGAAATACATGTTTTGAGACTCACTGAATCCAAAAAAAGCATTTTTGTCTGTCTGTGTGTCTGTGAACAGCATAACTCAAAAACGAAGAGTCGGATAAACACCAAACTTGGTATTTAGGTTCAGTATCTTTCAGAGATGCGACACGAAGGTTTTCAAGAAAATCCCCCCACCCCAGACTACCCTTTACATGGAACATTTTTCGAAAATTTTAATTTTCTCAAAAACGGCTCTAACGATTTTGATTAAAAATCATATGTTTAAGATATTTTCATGGCAAATGAAATGTATATCTCGAATTTTCTGGGAATGTCTCCAAAAGTATTCTTCATTGTGAACGACTTTTGCATAACTGGTAAACCAAAAGAGATATACAAAATTTTACTACACGAAAAATGTAGAGCGCGTTAAAATACACAATTTATGTCATATACATTTCTTTTGTTGAGTGAACCGTTTGCGAGATATTGCTTGTTATTCCCTTAAATTTTCCAATACTTATACTTTTTCTCAAATTCGTTATTCATTTTTTTATGTCCTGGACATGCAAAGAGAATGGAATGCGCCACATAGCAACCAGCGTTAAAATATTTGACTATCGCTTAAAACCTACCATATTCCCCTTGCATCTACAAGAAAATTAGCAATAAGATTGACATCTCGATATCTCGATTAACATGAAGCATATGGAGAAGAAGCGTTTGTAAAAATAGATTGTACAAGAGTAGAGAAAGTCATGTGAGTGTAACACATAAGATGTTTTTTATTCAGGCGGCTTCAAAACATGTATTTCCGTTGAAATATCAGTATTGAATCACATGCGAAGAAGCTCGAGCATTGTCATAAATTTCACAGTCACTCTGCCATGTTCAAATCAGCATGCAAAATTGCGTGTGCGGAATCTTTACTGATCCCAACCTTTTCGGCAATCTCTCGTACGGTCAAACGACGCTCTTCCATTACCAGTTTATCCACCCTGCACTTCGAGCGGTTTGTAGCCTCCTGGAACGCTGGTTACTCCCTGCCGATGTGCTGCCATCTTTGAATCAGTTGAACCACTCCTTCATTTGTGTTACGCCCATAGCATCGTCTCCAAACACCTGCTGAATCTTACGATTTGTTTCACTACGAAAATCACCAAGCTGTTGACAAAATTTGATACATCCCTCCATCATCTCGAGAGAAATCCAAAATCCGACAACGCGTATCACGGCATCCGTGGTTTAGTGGTTACCATGCTAGCCTCTAGTTCTCGAGGTTGCGGGTTCAAACCCGGTGGAGGGCGATGGATTTTTTCGGGCGTAAAAATCCTTAGCACGATTTCCTTCGGAAGGGAAATAAAGCCGGTGGTCTCGTGTCGTAGATTTACGGCACGTAAAAGAACCTCAAGCCTGATAAAGAGGCCTCTGAGCAAATATTACCGCTCTTTCACGCCCAAAGTGACGCTAAGGACCATAGCAGTTAAAGAGCGTCCATAAATAAAACTCAATTTCAATTTACTGTATTAGGCAGCAGGCAGGCAGCGACTGGCACATTCGAAGGCCGTGAAAAAATATAGGCTTTCTTCTTCCATTGTGCAGTGTCGTCGCCCTAGCATCAATCCTGCGCGGGGTAAAAATTAACGTCGGATACTTTTTAGACAGGCATATACTGCTGCTCACGGAGAAACACACACGCGGGTCTTTTCCGGTGAAATCTCGGTATAGAATTTCTGGATGGAATGCAATACTTCCTCTAGTTAAATCAATTTGAGTAAGGATTTGCTTACAGCATACAACGTTTTAGTATAGAAGTAAGAAAGCAATTGAATACGCTCGAATAATTAAGAATATGAACTGGTTATACGACATCTAGGTTTCCTTGCAGCTAGAATATCGGCTGGCCGCGTCTTTTAATTACAAGGTATTGTTCTTCGTCAACAAAAGCCTTTATCTCAGCCAAATATCGCTTCTAGCCCGTTATTGTGAGAGCACGTTGGGAACAAGAACTTACAGCGAGGTAGCTTTTCTAACAGTTTGTTAACGTGGACTAGAGAATCACTTCATTTCATGTGAATAGCACGTAAATTTGCTGTGATACGATTGTACTTCGGAGCGCAAATGTTTGTTGGAGACATTGTAGAGTTTACGCATGCGCAAACGCCCCTACCTAAGAGCACAGCTGTAATTCTGGTGAAAATTCAGCTGAGGCAAGTGTCAGATTAATTCATGTTAGAAGTTTTCAGACAAGAAAAGCGTCAGAATCCAAGCTGAATGAAGTGCGTTCGTAAGAGGAATGGTCGATTAAACTCTCCTCACTTCCTGAGGTACTTTACTTCCTCTACCTCTTACCTATGGTAAGCAGTGGAAGTATTATATACCACCAAAAATTGGATATCGAGACTCCACTGAAAATACACGTTTAGAGGTTGCCATGTGCGCGTTTGTGTTTATGTGAACGGCATAACTAAAAAAAAGCAAAAAAAAAAAAAATCTTGATATGTCGCATATACATGGTTATTCAAAATGAAGGAACAGATTTTAAATATTAATTTTTAAAGAACGACGATATATTAGAAATAAATATTTAAGGTCTGTTCCTTCTTTTTGAATAACCATGTACATAACGTTCTCCATTCTTACAAAACCTATTCCATCTATCAACTTCTACACCGATAATGTTACATTTTCAAGATTCAAAAATCTAACGTGATACATTCACATGACTTTCTCTACCCTCTGTTGTTTACTAGCGAGTATACAAACTATTCTTACTAAAGCTACTTTTCCTATCTATTGCATTTTAATCCAACTAAAGCTTTGCAGAAATAGCTACATTACACATTTAGTTACAGATACATGAGATAGTCAAAGTTTTAAGAACTGGAGGCTTTAAGCTGGCCTTAAAATTGCACACTGTTTCCATGCAATCGCGAGAAACAACAGAATTGGGACTTTAAAAGAACGACCGAGTAATGAACAATTCGAATCATTAATAACGATATCTCGGAAATGGCTTATGTTACAAAAAACTTATTTCAAATAAGCTGTGTGGTTTAAAGAGATTACATTTTTGTGCAGTACGTTTTCGTCTATTGCTTAACGTTTACCCCTTATACAAAATTCCCTCCGAGTGAAGAGAAATTCACAAGCTGCTTCCAGAAAATTCAAGGTATACATTTTATTTGTCATGTAAATATCTTCAAGATATGGTATTTTAATCAAAATCGTTTAGAAAATTAAATATTTTGAAAAAAATGTTCCATGTTTAGGCTAGTCTGGGGTGGGAAATTTTCTTGAAAATCTTCATGTCGCATCCAACCTTTCGTTTTTGAGTTTTGCTCACACACACCTACTTTTCTAAAAATGCCTTTTTTTATTTAGGGTGTCTCAAAACATTTCCGTTGAAATCTCGGTATCGAATTTTTGGGTGGAATGCAATACCTTCTCTACCTACTATATATGTGGTAGAGAAAATAGAAATCAATAGCGAAAACTTATAACTCAAACCAATAACAAAGAATATTTCAGAAGTACTGAATGCCACAAAAAAGTTTTATTTCACAAATGGTGTCCTTTAACGAGATCTGAATTTTCAGTGTAGTAAGAATATGTCTCTCTTACCGTTAGCAATTCTAAAAAAAGTAATTCAGAATGAAGAGGATTTCGCGGGCCATTCGAAGGAAATTCAAGACCTCCGTGTCATTCGCCATGTATATATCTTAAACATATGGTATTTTAATTAAAATCGTTATAGCCATTTTTAAGAAAATAAAAAAATTAACGTATCTTTTTCCATATGTAGTTTAGGGAGGGGAAATTTTCTTGAAAATCTTCGTTTCGCACTCTTGGAAGGTACTGAACTAATACCTAGCTTGGCATTTTACCGACTTTTCGTTTTTGACACACACACACCTTTTTTTTCTAAAAATGCTTTTTCTGGATTTAGGAAGCATCAAAACGTGTATTTCTGGTAGAATCTCGATATCGAATTTTTGGGTGGAAGGTAAGTAGTACAGAATGAACGAATGAATGACCAGGGAACGGAATGGACACCTTGTACCTCGGCCCAATGCGGATATTCTGTGCTTACCACAGGAGGAACGGATGAGGTGAAGAAACCGCAGGAGGGTGTAGGCGGACAGACGAGCTGCTCACAGAAAGTTACCATCTGGCACAGCCGGGAAGAACTTTCCAACAAGTTAGTATCTGCACTACCTGTCCGACAATGTACAGCCCCTAAGCCTGCCTGAAACATGAAAGGGAAAAGACCCCAGCTAATCAGGGAAAACCACGAAAAACCCATGGGCAGAGTGGTCGACCCCAGGACCTCCGAAATGTGACACCCGCGCGTTACCACAGAGCCATTAAACATTTTTCAAACCATATTGTGATGACATTTACTGCAAACGTTTTCATTCACCATGTGGTAGAACAGTCTTTATGTAACACGTCAGAGCATTTATTTACAAATACCTGTTGTAAAAGAGTTTTCAGAGGTTTCTTTCCTTTGTGAACTGCTCGGCGCCCAACCTCGTTTAGAAAAGTATGTGAAAGTTGAGGAGATCATTAGGGGAGCGCCAGCCGCAATGCAGAAATATGGCGAGGTCCTAACTCGATACAATTGCTCGGTATTCATATTTCGAGTATCCGCCGCCTAACAGCCGTAAAGAGACTGCTAACAAAACCCATTCTCAACCCAAGGGCCTCCTGGGAAACCTGCCAACCACTTTTCTTTTAAGTGCTGCCAGCAAAACGCAATTCCCCATCAAATGAGATATGTAGATTCAACGAAAAATGTGTTATTGAAATTTCAGCTTCCAGATACACTCCTCTACAAGGGAGGGACACATTCACACGGCTTTCCCTCCCACTCTTGGACTAACTATTCTCAAAAAAGCGCATTTATCTATGCACCGAGCTCTGCGGTAACGTGTGAGACTCGCATACAGCAGGTCCGAAGTTCGATTTTCGTAGATTGCACACTCCGAACTTGGGTTTTTCGTGGCTTTCCCTGTACGATAGCCGAATACTGGAGTGCTTTCTCATTTACCACAGTTCTCTTTAGGCCCTTTCCCTTTCATTCCAGTTCCTTCTCATCATTCAGGTATGCTTCTAGGTTTATCGCGTGAGGCGGTGTCAGAAGTATGCCGCGGATGCTTGCTGCAGGAGTATTCCCCGTGGATACTAGAGGGCTGCCTAGTTGAACGGGTGGTTAACCACCCTTTCTGGGCAGCTCCGGTAGTAAGACGGGTCTTCGAGCCTGGAACTGTTAGGAAATTCCGTGCGTCTCTGTGGCAGGTCTGTCTGCGGCCTGTAGCCTCCTGTGGGTTTCTTCACTTCATCCATTTCTCTTGGTAGCTACAACAGATCTCATGTAGGTCGCAGAGCGAGAGATATCCCTCTCGTTGTATACCCCATACCCAACTAGGCCATACTAACAGAAAAAAAATCTGTGACGTCCTCTATCTCTCTATCTTTATTAGCGAGTGTACAAACTATTCTTACCACAGCTTATTTTTCTATCTACTACATTTTAATCCGAATAAAGCTTTACAGAAATAGCTACATTACACATTTTGTTATAGATACAAAAAGAACAGTGATAGTCAGATGTTTAAGAACTGGACGCTATATGCTGGCCTTAAAACTCCATACTGTTTCCATGCAATCGCGAGAAACAACTGAATGTTGACAAGACTTTAAGACAGTAACCAACTAATGAACAATTCGAACCATTAATAACGGATTTCTCGGAAAGGGCTCGTGCCACAAAAAGTTATTTGAAGTTTTAAAGAAATCTACATTTTTTTTTGTGGAGTACGTTTTCGTCTATCGCTTTAACGTTTACCAGTTATACAAAATTCCTTCCGAATGAAGAAGACTTCAAGACTATCCCCAGAAAATTCAAAATATACATTTGTCATGTAAATATCTTTAATATATGGTGTTTTAATCAAAATAGTTAAGAGGTATTTCTTAGAAAATAATTTTTTTGGGAAAAATATTCCATGTAAAGGGTACCTGGGGTGGGGGATTTTCTTGAAAACAGCATCCTTAGAAGATACTGCACTTAAATACCAAGTTGGGTATTTATCCGACTTTTGGTGTTTGAGTTGTAATGTTCACAGACACATACACGGACCTTTTTCTGAAAAAATGCCTTTTATGGATTCAGGGGGCCTCAAAACACATATTTCTGGTGAAATCTCGGCACCCATTTTTGGGTGGAATGCATACCTTCTCTACCTACTATGTACTTGGTAGAGAAAGTAAAAAAAAATCGGTTTTAAACCAATTAGACCCCACAAGTATTATTTTCGTATATCTGATACCTTAAAGAGTATGTACTCCGCAGTAAATTTGCCTGTGGCTGTTTTGGAGAGAGTTTTGGGTACATATTGTACGCTCCTAATGCGCTCTCTGATACAGATGCTATTTTCGTCAGAGTTGAATCCGCTTCTCGTATTTACTCAAGCAGAACTGTTTCGGTTGTCGATGCCATTCGCCGGGAGTTCACGGCAACTTCTCCGACACCGCAGCGTAGCGGGTTAGACTACATCACAGGCGCAATCTACGATACAAACATTGATCCAAGTTTCCATCATTATCGCATTTTCTGTTACTTAACACTTTGAAGTCGACAGGCGATGTGAACATCCGGACATCAAACGCGCCAGTCCTTTGTGTAAAGAATGCACAATTAACTGGCGTATTCCAAACAAAACGTAATTGGGAAAACAAACTCAGGCTGATTGCAGGAACCGGACCGGACAATCGAATGAATCTCAAGAAAAGGGTTCGTTTCCTTAGCTGCTCAGCGGCCTGTTCCGACTCGCACAAGGCACTCATCATCGTTATCAACAAGTGGGCTGTTACTAGGCTTGCCAACTATGCCGTATTTCCCCGGAAATACAGTATTTCAACCTTTCTTTTGATCCAAATCCCGCATTTTGTGGCCTTTTTTCCCGTATTTCTCATTTGCAGTATTAATTCTGGGTTTTACTTTGCATAGAAGGTAGAGAAGGCATTGCATTCCACCCAAAAATTAGGTTCGAGGTTTTACCGGAAATATATAAATGTTTTGAGGCACCTTGAATAAATAAAAACGCATTTTTTGGAAAAAGGTGTGTGTGTGTGTGTGTGTGTGAACAGATTAACTGAAAAACGGAAAGTCAATAAATACACGTCTGTGGGCCGCATTCAGGAGGTCCTGGGTTCAAATCCCGTGGGCCGACCAATCTGACTGACATCACGAGTCAGAGTTCCACCTTAAATCTAAAACAACAGTAAAAGTGAAAAATAGATGGTAATAGCGAATGCTGTGCCATCTATCTGCAGACAACGAAAGCAGGTAGACTGGACGGCACGGTACGAAGCAGAAGAACCGGCCGCTATGTGCTAGGGTCTCTGTGGACACGTGAAGAAGCAAGATGACATGGTTAGCGGGACGAGACCTAGAAGGCTAACTGTCCGCCTTTCTATATGAAAGCGGCAGACTGGACGGCACTCTATACCATCTGCACGGCACGAAGCAGAAGATTCAGTTGCTATGCGCTAGGGTCTCTGTGGACACGTGACGAAGCAAGATGGCATGGTTACCGGGACGAGACCTAGAAGGCTAACTGTCCACCTTTCTATATGAAAGCGGCAGACTGGACGGCACTCTATACCATCTGCACGGCACGAAGCAGAAGATTCAGTTGCTATGAGCTAGGGTCTCTGTGGACACGTGACGAAGCAAGATGGCATGGTTACCGGGACGAGACCTAGAAGGCTAACTGTCCACCTTTCTATATGAAAGCGGCAGACTGGACGGCACTCCAATGCCATCTGCAC
This sequence comes from Deroplatys truncata, assembly GCA_030765065.1. Taxonomy (NCBI): domain Eukaryota; kingdom Metazoa; phylum Arthropoda; class Insecta; order Mantodea; family Mantidae; genus Deroplatys; species Deroplatys truncata. The sequence goes on from CM060988.1 coordinate 176,310,674, forward strand.
GGCACGAAGCAGAAGATTCAGTTGCTATGCGCTAGGGTCTCTGTGGACACGTGACGAAGCAAGATGGCATGGTTACCGGGACGAGACCTAGAAGGCTAACTGTCCACCTTTCTATATGAAAGCGGTACTGGACGGCACTCCAATGCCATCTGCACGGCACGAAGCAGAAGATTCAGTTGCTATGCGCTAGGGTCTCTGTGGACACGTGACGAAGCAAGATGGCATGGTTACCGGGACGAGACCTAGAAGGCTAACTGTCCACCTTTCTATATGAAAGCGGCAGACTGGACGGCACTCCAATGCCATCTGCACGGTACGAAGCAGAAGATTCAGTTGCTATGCGCTAGGGTCTCTGTGGACACGTGAAGAAAAGGTGGTTACAGGGATGAGACCTAGAAGGCTAACTGTCCGCCTTTCTATATGAAAACGGCAGACTGGACGGCACTCTAATACCATCTGCATGGCACGAAGCAGAAGATTCAGTTGCTATGCGCTAGGGTCTCTGTGGACACGTGAAGAAGCAGGTGGTTACAGGGATGAGACCTAGAAGGCTAACTGTCCGCCTTTCTATATGAAAACGGCAGACTGGACGGCACTCTAATACCATCTGCACGGCACAAAGCAGAAGATTCAGTTGCTATGAGCTAGGGTCTCTGTGGACCCGTGAAGAAAAGATGGTTACAGGGATGAGACCTAGAAGGCTAACTGTCCGCCTTTCTATATGAAAACGGCAGACTGGACGGCACTCTAATACCATCTGCACGGCACGAAGCAGAAGATTCAGTTGCTATGAGCTAGGGTCTCTGTGGACACGTGAAGAAAAGGTGGTTACAGGGATGAGACCTAGAAGGCTAACTGTCCGCCTTTCTATATGAAAACGGCAGACTGGACGGCACTCTATACCATCTGCATGGCACGAAGCAGAAGATTCAGTTACTATGAGCTAGGGTCTCTGTGGACACGTGAAGAAAAGGTGGTTACAGGGATGAGACCTAGAAGGCTAACTGTCCGCCTTTCTATATGAAAACGGCAGACTGGACGGCACTCTAATACCATCTGCACGTCACGAAGCAGAAGATTCAGTTGCTATGAGCTAGGGTCTCTGTGGACACGTGAAGAAAAGGTGGTTACAGGGATGAGACCTAGAAGGCTAACTGTCCGCCTTTCTATATGAAAGCGGCAGACTGGACGGCACTCTATACCATCTGCACGGCACGAAGCAGAAGATTCAGTTGCTATGCGCTAGGGTCTCTGTGGACACGTGACGAAGCAAGATGGCATGGTTACCGGGACGAGACCTAGAAGGCTAACTGTCCACCTTTCTATATGAAAACGGCAGACTGGACGGCACTCCAATGCCATCTGCACGGTACGAAGCAGAAGATTCAGTTGCTATGCGCTAGGGTCTCTGTGGACACGTGACGAAACAAGATGGCATGGTTACCGGGACGAGACCTAGAAGGCTAACTGTCCACCTTTCTATATGAAAGCGGCAGACTGGACGGCACTCTAATGCCATCTGCACGGCACGAAGCAGAAGATTCAGTTGCTATGAGCTAGGGTCTCTGTGGACACGTGAAGAAAAGATGGTTACAGGGATGAGACCTAGAAGGCTAACTGTCCACCTTTCTATATGAAAGCGGCAGACTGGACGGCACTCTATACCATCTGCACGGCACGAAGCAGAAGATTCAGTTGCTATGCGCTAGGGTCTCTGTGGACACGTGACGAAGCAAGATGGCATGGTTACCGGTACGAGACCTAGAAGGCTAACCATCTAACTTCCAAGGATGCGACACGAAGATTTTAAAGAAAATCCCCATTCCAAACTACGCCTTACATGGAAAAAATTTCATTTTTTTTTTATTTTCTCAAAAATAGCTCAAACGATTCGATTAAAATACCTTATATTAAAGACATTTACATAACTAACGAAAAATGTATATCTTGAATTTTCTGGGAATAGCCTGTGAAGTCCACTTTATTAACAAAGATTTTTTTACAGTTTTTGTATAGCTGGTAAATGTTAAGCGATAGGCGGAAACGTACCACACAAAAAATGTAGATGTCTTTAAAACACAGAAGTCGTTATAAAATTCAGTTGATCACATTTATACTCTTGTCATTACTGTCAAGTCAGGCAAGCTCAGTAATTTAAACCTGAGTGAATGACAATGTGTATTTATATGTCAAGGTTGTCGAACTATTTGCATGGTGATCGAGTATGGATATATTTATGCTTACCTTTCATTAACAGGTGTTCGAAATGATGCCCCTCTGCATCTATACCAGCCTTACGCCTGTTAAACACATTACTGGACACCTGTGCAGCCGATCACGCTGGATCTGTTTTCTAATTCGTCCAACGCAGTGGGATGCATTGCGCAAACTAAGCATTCTCCACAGATACAGGTAATTAACCAGTGAGCCAATTATTCTCCCATAAAAATAAACAAAGAAAAGAAAAAAAATTGATGTGTTACATTCACATTACCTTCTCCAACCTCCATACCTTATTAGGGGTATACAAGTTTTATTTTCTATCTACTTCATTTTAATCGAGATAAACATTTCCGAAAATAGCTACATTACACATTTCGTTTAGATACAAAGAGAACATCGATAGTCAAATGTTTAAGAACTGGACGCTACATGCTGGCCTTAAAATTCCGTACTGTTTCCATGACATCGCGAGAAACAACTGAAAATCGACAGAACCTTAAAAGAATGGCTAAGTATTGAACAATTGGACATCTCGGAAATGGCTAATGCCACAAAAAAGTTATTTGAAATAAATTGTGTGTTTTAAAGAGATGTATATTTTTGTGTAGTACGTTTTCGTCTATCGCTTAACGTTTACCAGTTATACAAAGTTATACATTTCTTCCGAATGAAGAGGACTTAACAGACTATTCCCAGAAAATTAGATAAAAATTTTATTTGCAATATAAACATCTTTAAAATATAGTATTTGGATAAAAATAGTTTGCTATTTTTATAAAATAAAAAAATCCTAATATTTTGCATAAAAAGGGTAGTTGGTGGTGGGGGATTTTCTTAAAAATGTTCGTGTCGCATCTTGGGAAGACATTGAACTTAAATACCAATTTGGTAATTTGGTATTTATACGATTTTTCATCTTTGAGTTATGCTGTCCACATACAGAAACAGACATTTTTCTAAAAATGCTCTTTGTATTCAGGGGGTCTCAAAACACTATTTCAAGTGAAATCTCACACAGAATGTTTGGGTGCTTATAACAGAGAAACTTTAAAAAACAATTAATGCGAGGAGACAGCGATTTTCTTCTTGAACTTCTTTTCACGACAGCATTTATCTCCTCTAGTTTTTCCTTGGCTATGTTTCTTGTTGTCTAACACGGACTCAGTCTGTTGTTCGTGTGGTAGAGTGGAAAAAGCTATGACTAAATTTGACTTAGAAAACGCATAGATAAACGATAGGTTACTTCGGCGAACAGGAATCAGAAGCATCAAGGATTCATCCGGTTCAAGACTTTGAAGAAATGGAGTATATAAATATTTCCTCAACCAGGACTACCAACCCTATATTGAGTATTCTGGTGGAGGGGCTGCCTCCTTCAATATATAAGCTAAGTTAAATTGGAAAAGAATATAAGTTGAAAATGTTACAATACAGCGGCTGTGGTCCAAGGTTATCAGGAGGTCGGCGCCGAGTGTAAACACCGGGCGCGCTATCGGAAGATAACTAGAACTTTCTGGAAACTTTATCTCCCTCTTCCTCCAGAAAGTGTGTCGAAATACTTCTAGAATGTTCGAGAACCATACATGGAAGTTTCCACTGCCTATACAAGCGAGCGCTCTCGCGGGCAGTCAGCGCGTGTCGAGTGCGACAGAGTGGAGTTCAGTCAGTGTGCGAGCAAGTTAGCGATTCTACGAGGGAGCTGGTGACATGTAGCGAGTGCTACCGCGGAGCGACGGTTGTGGAAGACTTGGGTTCGACTCCCGATTGAAGTGAATCGTCCGGAGTGAAGACGCTGCGTGACGAAGGAGGGTGAAGTGACGGAAAATTGAACTAGTTCACCTAAAAGTGATGCGACATGAGTAAAGTGAACTTTCAGTGAACGTGAACTAGATAAGAACCAACAGAGTGACAGTTGAAAAACTGGACAGTCACAGTATCTACAAGCAAAACGAAAGTTATGGTCCAACGAATAAACATACTGTGCGCTCAAAAATAATAATAGTAAATCAAATACTGGAACAGGTGACTTATTATGATTGCTTGGAATGTAATATAAGCTATAGCAGAGACAGCAATCAATTTGTGGAACAATAAATAACAAAACAAAACCCGAAAAGATACAAAATTAAAATTGTATAAGGTACCAGTGTTAACGTTCGGAAGTAAGAGATAAACGTAAGTAAGGTACAGTCAGCGGTAATGAAAATTCTAGCGAGTGAAATGACGCACAAGAATGATTTTGATATGAAATGAAACCACACGAGAAGAATGTATATAACTTAAATAACAAATAAAGGATTGTAAAGGTAATTGGAGAACCCACCTATCTCGAATGAGTAGGGGAAAGGTCCCTAATTTGAACCGCCTCTTAAATTGAACCGCCCCGATATTTTCTAAACTGTTCGACAGATGGCACCATAATCCTAGTAGAAGCGTGGCGTGTACAGCTATGAATGCTTGGGGTTGTTGACATTGCAGTCTGAACTGTGGTTTCAGTTCTATGAAGTGTTGTGTGTTTTTGGTGCTTCAGAAGTAATATTTGACTCATTTAGCTAAGCTTATACGACCAATTAGGTAAGTTTGAGATGATCTATATATTGCATGTTATGAAGTGTTTATTTAGCAACAATATTCATCCATATGTTTTTTCAAGCAGCGTCTCTCCTAGTCACATAGATGCTGAAGTTTCCAAAATGGCGTGGCTCGTAAATTGAATCACTGCTTGAACCCTATATTGAACTGGTCCAATTTAGGAAACCAATTGAAGTTCTAGGATTGCTCAACTGCGAATAGTATATCGTGTGAATAAATATCCATATAATATGCTAAGTTAAAAAAAAATCATGTTGAAAACAGTGGATGGACATGAATATGTGAATAGTGAATTGTCTGAAATGATGGACATGATCCAGTGTATGAGTTGTAGCATATGGCTTAACTAAAGGGTGCTAAAGTTAGTGCTAAGAAGAAAGTGTTTTATTGTGAAGACTATGTATAATTGGACTCTTTTGTACGAGAGTAAAAATTAGTAAAAACTCTATATTTTTGCAAATAATACCTATTCCAAACACCAAGTGATTGTCATTATATAAAACTTCAAAATGCTCAAGGAAATTGCTATTCTTATCATAATTTTGGACTCTACTTTTGTTACTGATAGCATATTTGTTTTGAACGTACAATAAAATATGTGTATTTTGTATTAATAAAAATACTTTTAAACTTTAAAGTATGTGGTTCATTTTAAGGCACGGGTGGTTCAATTTAAGGACCACGTTCCTAATTTCAACCGATTTACACAATCTCACTTTTTAAATGTTATTTAGTTGATAATTGTATTAACTTTAAATTGTGTTGAGGATATTGATAGCGCAAGGATTTGTCACTTTAAAGCTTGTGTTTCTGAAAATTATAATTATTATTTAGTATTTAAGCATAAGTGATTCAATATAGGGACTTTTCTCCTACTGGAAGAATCCAATAGCTATCGGCCTCAAGGTAGAACAGATGTTGGACTTCTAAGGAATAGATGGCCATAGAGTGCCTAATCTTTGCAAGAATTAAACTGAGTTTTTATTTATGGACGTTCTTTAACTGCTGTGTTCTTAGCGTCCCATTCTATATTGGGGTGAACGACCGGGAATTTTGATGAGAGGTCTCTTTGTCAGGCTTGAGGTTGTTTTATATGCTAAATCTGCGACACGGGACCAACGGCTTTACTTTCCTTCCAAAGGAACCCATGTTAAGAATTTTTACGCACAAAATATATCCATCGCCCTTCACCGGTTTGAACCCGCGACCTCGGGAACTAGAGGCTGGCATGAAACCCTTAGACCAACAAGGGCGATTAATCCTTTCAAGGATGATATTAATGATGAATTAAGAATAATTTGTGTATTTGTTAGGAACGGTGACACTCCGTTCGAGCAAAACTTAACACAATAAATATACGCTGTTCTATAATATACACCATAACTACCCACAGTTGCACATTAAGTTACGCTCCATAGGCGCCTGAGGTATGCTACCGTGTAGCGAGGTCATTGAACACGATACCTGTGCTGCCAGTAAGGTAAACTCTGTATTTAAACACCCAGTATTTACTGTTCACCCATTCTGTTTCACAAAAAGACAAAACACTACACCTTTGCATGTTTCTGGAACTACTCACAAAGAGTTAACTTCATCAAGCAAGAGGTGAAGTTATCGCCAGAGTCAAATGAGACGTGCAACTTTAGAGAATTTTATATTTCGCTTTCTGCGAGAGGGAAGATGAATGACGGCGTATAGGGGTCCCTTGGGAATCCCTTGCAACAGCCCTCGGGCACTTGCATATGATACCATTGAGACATCTTCCCAACTTGTATTTAATGGTCCCGCTTGTACAAGCGATAATGGGACTGTATCTCTCCTCTTCCACTTCGTCATCCTGGAGGGAGGGGGCAGAGGTGAAACGTTCGGATACGCTAACGAACTTAGTTACTGAATATATGCGGGTTTAACAAGCGTCATAAACATACAAAACTGTCGGGCAGATCACTTCTGCTACAAAGCTGAGTAGGTGGAACAATTTTACTTCTCTCTAGAACCGACTTATAGTAGGGTAGAGCAAGTATCGTATTCCACACAACAATTCGAGATTTCGATTTCACCGGGATTTCATGTTTTGAGATCCACTGAACACAAAGCAGTGTCCGTGGACAGCATAATTCCAAAACGAAGAGATGAATAAATACCAAACTTGGTGTTCGACGTCTTCCAAGGGTGCTGCACAGAGTTTCAAGAAAATCTCCACACCCCAAACTGTCCTTTGCATAGACAATTTTTACTTTCTCTACTACGTATAGTAAGTAGGGGAAGTATTGTATTCCACCCAAAAATTCGATACCGAGATTTCACCGGAAATACATGTTTTGAGACCCCCTGAATCCAAAAAATAAAGCATTTTTGGAAACATGTCCGTGTGTGTGTGTGTGTGTGTGTGTGTGTGTGTGTGTGAGCAGCATAACTCAGAAACGAACAGTCGGATAAACACGAAACTTGGTATTTAGGTTCAGCATCTTCCAGAGATGCGACACGAAGGTTTTCAAGAAAATCCCCCCACCCCAGATTACCCTTTACATGGCAAATTTTTCGAAAATTTTAATTTTCTCAAAAATGGCTCTTAACGATTTTGATTAAAATATTATATGTTTAAGATATTGTCATGAGAAATGAAATGTATATCTAAATTTTTCTGGGAATGTCTCCAAAAGTATTCTTCATTGCGAACGACTTTTGCATAACTGGTAAACCATAAGAGATAGACAAAATTTTACTACACAAAAAATGTAGATCGCGTTAAAATACACAATTTATGTCATATACATTTTTTTTTGTTGAGTGAACCATTTTCGAGATATTGCTTGTTATTCCCTTAAATTTTCCAATACTTATACGTATTCTCAAATTCGTTATTCATTTTTGTTGTGCTGGTAATGCAAAGAGAATGGAATGCGCCACATAGCAACCAGCTCTTAAAATATTTGACTATCGCTTAAAGTCTACCATATTCCCCTTGCATCTACAAGAAAATTAGCAATAAGATTAACATCTCGATTAACAAGAAGCATATGGAGAATAAACGCTCGAAAAATTGTTTGCACAAGAGTAGAGAAAGATGTGAGTGTAACACATCAGATTTTTTTGTCTTGCTTTAAACAACCTCTAATGATTTTGATTAAAAACATAAATACAGCTAGTAACCGAGTGGTTAGAGCGCTCGCATGCCACCAAGGGGTCGATCCCAGGGGCTGCCATCTGGAATTTGGGTGGACGAAGCGGCGTTTGGGCGGGTTTTCTCCGGTTTCTCCCGCCATTCATTCCATCATCACCTTTCGTTTCATCCATTTCTCCTTCATTTTATATCACCTTCTTCCACAATCTTACACGGGGCGATGCCCGTTCCGGGCTTTTCATTCTCTAATACAATGTCCGTCTGCTCCTCGACACCCTAGGCGCGTATGTAAGTCCTAGGGGGTGTAAGCCCTACATACGAGGAGGGCAAGCCACGTAAGATATAGGTATACGTTATACCTACATCCGAGGGGGGCACCCCCACCCCAGAATACATGAAACATTTTTCGAAAATTTTGACTTAGTCAAAAATGGCTCTAACGATTTTAATTAAAATATCATATGTATAAGATATTTTCATGATAAATGAAATGTATATCTTGAAATTTCTGGGAATTCGCCAAAGGTCCTGTGCATTCTGAATGACTTTTGCATAACTGGTAAACCGCAAGACATAGATAAGAATTTTACTACACAAAAAATGTAGATCTCGTTAAAACACACAATTTATGTCACATAGAGTTTTTTTGTGGAGTGAACCATTTCCGAGATATTCCTTGTTATTTGACTTTTCTAATACTTATACTTTTTCTCAAATGGAAATTCGTTATTCGTTTTTTTCTGCCCTGGACATACAAAGAGAATGGAATGCTCCACATAGCAACCAGCTCTTAAAATATTTGACTATCGCTTAAAGCCTAGCAATTCCCCTTGCATCTACAAGAAAATTAGTAATAAGATTAACATCTCGATTAACATGAAGTAGATGGAGAATAAACGTTTGTAAAAATAGTTTGTATGAGTGTAGAGAAAGTCATGTGAGTGTAACACATCAGACTTTTATTTTTTAATTTTTTTTAGGATGAAGCATTGTTTTATTGTATGGTTATGAAGAATTAATGAGTGTTAATGCAAGTTTTGTTAAAAGGCGTGAGGTGAAGGTATGGGGTTATTGTATCCACTTGAATTTAAGGGGCTTGGCATATCCCACCCCACCAGTAAACAGCGTGGTTCCCAGTGCCAAGAAAATTCCCGTTAGGCCGGCCACGCGTCCAAATGAAGATTAGCAGATATTTTGCTGATCTAGAAGAATATCTTTTCGCTAAATTCTTGTGATTTACACTATTTATTTTACAGTAACTTAAATTCCTTCTAGCTTTATGCTCTCATACTTTGGCGCTGACAATTCTGAGAGGTTAAAGACGTGTTGAAGCTAATTAAGGTTGTTAGCCTTAGTTTGTATGGTAGGCTTCAACATTTTTTTTTTGTTGGTACCGCTGTTGAGGGGAGACCCGAGTACCTACCGTGTAGGAACAAAAACTGTGGCAGATGGAAGACAATTAGAAGGTCCGCACTGCAGCAAAAGGATGCCAACGCTCTCTTTCCAAACAATGTCGATATTGCACGAGAAGAAGAATTTATAGCTGGCTGGATGAAGGACATGTCTGGAATCACAACCCTGCTGTCATCATATCGCCCGGCGCTTGTAGCCTCCTTAAGGACAAAATGTGTTAACTCTTACAACCAGAAATCTTTACCAAACCAAAAAGTTATTAATTTTTACCTCTCTAACACTTACCTACAGTAATTAGACTAAGTATTGCTTTTACAACCAAATTTCACCCGAAATTACAAACAAAGCATTTAAAAATACTCGATTAAAAATTAAGCTTACTTCACATTGTTTTCTCCACTCACTCTTCTACAAACATTTCCCAAAAGTTTGTATTTCTAAGTAGGTACTCGGGAAGAGTTGCAAATAGTAAACAAGTTTGATTATTTGGGAGTGAGAATAAGTAGTAATGGGAGATGGAATGATCACAAGATAAGTGCCTTAGCTAAGGGAAGATTAGCAATGACTGCTATAAGAATATGCTTAAAGAAAATACCAGATATGCAAATTAAATGGTTGGAAAGGGTTTACAAAGCTGTAGTTAAAGCAAAAACGGTCTATGGATCAGAGATTTGGGGAAGCAACAAAGGATGGGAGATGATTGATAAAGTACATAGATCGTTCTGTAAATGTATGTTAGGTTTATCTATTTCATCACCTAATGGAGCAGCAATGTTGGAGTTGGGAAGAGTAGGTAGCAAGGGCATGATAGTAGAAAGGATACTTAAATATTGGCAAAGATTGAAATCATTGGACGAGCATAATATCTTGAAGCAATGTTTAATAATACAAGAAAAATCCAGTGATGGGATTAACTGGGCTCAAGGAATAAGGAGAATTTTACAGGAAATAGGAATGGGTTAACTTATGGAGGGGAGAGAGGGGTTAGTTAAAGGTTTCTGGAAAGAATGAGGAACAGAGTGGAATATATAGAGAAACAAGAATTATTTCCAAGTGTGGAAGGAAAGAAAACTTTGGAACTATATAGACAATTAAAGGCGGACTGGGAAGGGAGAAGTATGTGGATGTAGGTAATAGGTTAGTAAGAGAAGAGTGGGCCTGGTCAAGATTAAGTGCACATAGGCTAAGGGGAGATAGGAAGGGAGCGAATTTGAATAGGTGTCCTCTTTGTGGAGAGGCAGATAATCATTTGCATTATATAATTAAATGTGAAAAAACTAAGTTGTGGAGAGATCAGTTTTTACCTACAGAATGGGAGAATGTTCACAAAGAAGTATTAAAATTTAGGATAATGAAAATACAAAAGGAGAGGGACATAAAAAGAATAGAAGAATATATGGGGAGAGTAGGAGAAAAATGGTTTAGAAAGATTACTTTTAAAATACTTAAAATTAGTTGTAGACTTAATATTGATAGGCAAGGAATTAAAGAATTTCAAACCATAGACCATAGGAGATGTATTAAATTTCGTCGAGTATGCACTGGAATGTTAACATTTTGTGTAATACGTGTATCATAGTATGAAAATCAACATTTCTAATAAATATCAACTCCATTAATTTAAAAATATATAATCCTACTATCAATACCAGCAATACATCGTATTATGCGTTTTTGGGCAATAAAAAGCATCACGGATCCTGACCCCCAAAAACAAACACCACATGCCAACCGAGATTCAGCTTGTGCAAAATGGAACAGGATCTCAAAACCGTAATTGGTAGCAACAAACATTTAATTTAAACTTTCATCGCACATCGTTGTATCCATTAGAAGCATACAGTAGGCTAAACCGAGTCATGTTTTTCAACAGCGAGTCGCTATTTGATAGCTTTGAAATTCCATGCTCTTTGCATAATTACGAGAGGGACACACATCCCATTAACGACTTCCCTGTTGAGAAAAGTATAAGTATTTGTGATTTAAGGACATCTCCATCTTTTGTGTAGTAAGATTTTATGTATCTGTTTTGGTTTACCAATTATAAAAAAAGAATCATTCAGAACGAAGAGGATTTCACGGGGCATTCCCAGAAACTCCAACATACCTATACATTTTGTCATGCAAATCTTAAACATATGGTATTTTAAAAAAAAATTGTTAGCCATTTTTTGAAAAACAAATAATAACGATTTTTTTGGGGTGGAGGGGTTTTCTTCAAAATCTCCGTATTGCTGCACTTAAGCATCAAGTGTGGTATTTAACAACTTTTCTGATTGAATAATGCTGTACACAGACAATACCCCAGTGAAACATCGGTATCGAATTTGGGTGGAATGCAATACTTCCTCTATTTAAAGGAAAGTAAAAAAGTCTAACTACTGGAAAATTCAAACCAATAACAAAGAATATTTCGGAAATGGTTAACGCAAAAGAAAGACATATTGTGTGTTTTAACAGGATGTGAAGGTTTATTTTTTTGTTTTGCGTAGTTAAGTCTGTCTCTCATACGTTTACCAATTATACAAAAGACATTCAGAATGAAGACTTCACAGGTTATTTCCAGAAAATTAAAAATATACATTTTATGCAAATACCATATGAATATGGTATTTTAATAAAAATTGTTAAGTCATTTTTGAGAAAGCAAAAAAATTACGAAGAGTATTTCTGATGAAATCACGATACCGAATTTTTGGGTGGAATGCAGTACTTCCTCTTATGATTAAGCAGTAGAGAAAGAAAACGTCATCTGCTTAAAATATATAATGCATGTATGTTCTGTGTCATTACCTGTTTCTGAAACTTTTTTTTACAATACTTTACATGTTTAAAGTGCTAAGTAACTACCTACTCATTTGTTTCTTTGATGTCAATCGAACGGTATGGAATTTCAAAGCCAGCGATCGCTTCATCTTCCTGTACCCTTCGTATCTGCAAACGCCTATCTCGATTAATAGGAGGAGATAGAAAAAAAAACTATAGTGGCTAGATTTGTAATGTGAATGTAAAATACTATTTTTTTAACAAACTGCATATTCATTTACCGCCTATTTTATTTAAATCTCAAATGCCTGGTGATAAAAATTCCAAACAAGTAATAGGGGGATTTTATCGCCGGTTTCATCGTGAGGGGCGTAAAAATTACGTGACGTACTGGAATTGTTCCTGTTTTCAATGAACTAGTGACCGTTTAGTACTGGTTGATGAAAACCTACGGCCAAATAGCACGAGCTGTGCTTCTAGGAAGACGCCTGCATGAAAAAACACTTGCATCAGGCGATATGCAGTTTTTGATTGCACGCTGTCGTCAAATAATAAATACATTACCTACAGAGTAGCACTGTGCGCAAATGGCTTGCGTCATCCTAACGTCAAAATAGCAAAAAACAAAAGCTGCTTACGTAAACATCCTTATCAATAAAATGTTGTTGCATGCCGCTCACCCAATAACCCGAATGAGGATGAAGTTGGCGATTGCGCATCCTTCGTTTCCGGCTTTGAATGTTTAGATAGTCTGGATGATTTTAGGAGACCTCAATACATAGCTCAAGGTTGCCAACGTTTAAATGTAAATACATCGTAGCAGCCATTCAGAAACTTATAGATTTAAGCCCCAAATTATCGAGCATCTAAACAAATTTAATAACGTTAAGAATAACCTTCAAGGCATGTCCATTTTATAACAGAACAGAACCTCAGTTATACTTTTTCAAATGGACACGACTAAAATAGTGTATACCTGAGCGAGATAGCGCCGCGGCAACGTGTGCGACTCGGGAGGTCTCGGGTTCGATCCCCGGCGACCGCGCACTTTGACTCGAGCGTTTGCCCGGGTCGTCACGCGAATGCTGGCTTTCAGCTCCCGAATTTCCGGTCTCTCCATTTCGTTCCATTAATGATTTCATGCCTGTTAGGTCTGTTTCAGGGTTGGGAGTGTCGGTGCGGTGCGGTATGGATAAAGGATGCTCTTTGAGGAAGTGGTTGCCGGGATAAACGGATCACCCCTTCGCATTGGAGTGTTGGATCCTCTGTGTGGGGCGGGGTCCTCGGTCTACCTGTCCGACTGTCGATACGTCTCAATATGGGGCCCTGTCATTGCTGTGCGTCGCTCCTGGTTCCGATCACCCGGGGCGCCCCCTTGTGGGGCAAAGGGACAATATCCTCACGATGATCGGGCAAAAAAATGCATAACACGTACGCAGCAATAATGTGTCCCGATAATGTCTTCGCCCAACATGCCAACTGTTAATATATCTAAAAGTAGCATAAACATATATAAATGAGAAGTAAATTAATATATTTGTACTAGGGACCACATGTACAGGCCTGCGCGGTAAGGCATTGCGGAGTACAGGTGCAGCGCTTCATCCGCCATACAGTCGTAAAATCTGGTCAACAACCGTAATAAAAACCAGGATTGCAGTAAAGGCTCGCAAATATATTTTGTACTACGACTTGTTCCTTTATTACTTTCTACCACTGGAGGTGGTACCTACTGTATTTGTATTCCTTGGTAAAGGGTGCAAGCATATTAAGGGTGCAAGTAATGAATTGGTTTTAAAACATACACGTAGCCGAAGGCTGAAGTGCGTTGGGAACATCGTATAGACCAGACCTATTGTATTCCTCCCAAAAACTCGATATCAGCACGCACTTGTTAGCACAAAAACGAAAATTCAGCGTGTTCTAAAGATGCGACACGAAGATTTAAAAGAAAATTCTCCACTGCCCAGTTAATCCTTACATGGCAAATTTTTGGTTATTTTTATTTTCTTAAGAATGCATCTTAACAGTTTTGATTAAAATACGTATGTTTAAGCTATTTTCATCAACAAATGATATGTATTAGGTTGTCTCATAAGTAGGGCCCGGATTTTAGGCGGAATAAACCTTCATTTTAGGTTTCTTATATGTTTAAAACAGTTTTTGTTTTTTATGTTTTGCTTCGTGGTTCAATACAGGTATCAAAAATTTTGGTTTTCTAGTACTTAATTGTAAGATTTATTTTTTTGGCATTGCATTAGATACATACATTCTGAAATTTTTTTTCTGGCGTAAACGATTTCCTATTATCATCTAACACATTCTTGTATGAAAAAAAGGTTCTTTCAACGGAACATGACGTCATTGGAGCGTAGAGCATACATGCCAGTTCAGCAGGTTCTAGGGGTAGTTCTCCTGTATACTTTTCCCCCTGCAATACTGAATTAAAGATTTTCAGGATTTCGTTGAATTTTCTGACATTTCAAAGAACATGCAACTCCCATTGGTCCAGGTTTACTGTAAACATTGCCAATGATATCTAGATATCATTGGCAAAGTTGTAGCTTCTGGTATAAAACAAAAATGTGTCTTAGTGTATGCAAGGGAAGCGACACGAGTGGGGCACTCGAGTGATTTCTTAGCCTTGGCAATGCAGGAAGCTTCTGTTTCATCCAATTCATTGACGATATTTTTAACTTCTTTTAAGTGCTCGGCATAGTAAATGGCAGCAGACAACCAAGTCCTGATCTTCTATCAGCTGCATCTAGGTGTCACCACGCCACAAGTGCTGTGTTTAACTGTAGTAACTTGATCTAATGGCTATAAGTGGTGGAAATAATTTTACAATGAGTTTCAAATCAAAAATAACATTCATTTCGAAAAAGGAAAAACAGCTATTTAGGTTTTTTAGGTGTAATGAAATTAGCATATTCTGCTCCAGGAAGTGTGAAACGAGTAGGGGAAATGTCCCTAATTTGAACCGCCTATTAAATTGAACCGCCCCGATATTTTCCAAACTGTTCGACAGATGTCACCATAATCCTAGCAGAAGCGTGGCGTGTACAGCTATGAATGCTTGGGGTTGTTGACTTTGCATTCTGAGCTGTGGTTTCAGTTGTATGAAGTGTTGTGTGTTTTTGGTGCTTCAGAAGTAATATTTGACTCGTCTAGCTAAACTTATACGACCAATTAGGCAAGTTTGAGATGCTCTATATATATTAAATGTTAAGAAGTGTTTCTTTAGCAACAATATCCATGCATACGTTTTTTCAAGCAGCGTCTCTCCTTGTCACACAGATGCTAAAGATTCCAAAACGGCGTGGCTCGTAAATTGAACCACTGTTTGAACCCAATATTAAACTGGTCCAATTTAGGATTAAGTTCTAGGTTTGCTCAACTGCGAATAGTATATCTTGTGAATAAACACCGATATAATATGTTAAGTTAAAAAAAAATCATGTTAAAAACAGTGGCTGACATGAATATGTGAATGTGAATTGTCTGAAATTATGGACATGATCCAGTGTATGAGTCATAGGATATGGCTTCACCAAAAGTGCGCAAAATTAGTGCTAAGAAGAAAGTGTTTTATTGTGAAGACTGTGTATAATTGGACTCACTTGTATGAGAGTAAAAATTAGTAAAAACTCTATATTTGCAAATAATAGTATTCCAAAAACCAAGTGATTGTCATTATATAAAAATTCAAAATGTTCAAGGAAATTGCTATTCTTATCACAATTTTGGACTCTACTTTTGTTGCTGATAGCATGTTTGTTTTGAATGTACAATAAAGTATGTGTATTTTGTCTTAATAAAAATACTTTTAAAATTAAAAGTATGTGGTTTATTTTAAAGCACGGGTGGTTCAATTTAAGGACCATGTTCCTAATTTGAACCGATTTACACCATCTCACTTTTTAAATTTGATTTAATTGATAATTGTATTAATTTTAAATTGTGTTGAAGATATTGATAGCGCAAGGATTTGTCGCTTTAACGCTTGTGTTTCTGAAGATTTTGATATGAAATTATAATTATCATTTACTATTTAGGCGTAAGTGGTTCAATATAGGAACCTTTCCTCTATATATCTTGAAATGTGTTAATTAAATACCGAGGAAAAAATTTAGGTTAAAACCTACAAATCCGGCCCCTACTTATAAATATGGTCGGTTTTTAAGTTTGGTGTTTTATAAGATAGAATTGGTTTTCCTTGGTTCGCCAATGCTATTTCCAGGATGCCATGGCTAGTATTGCGTACATTGCGAGAATGTGTCAGTCGTCAGTTGTTAATATACAATCATAAAATGGAAGTTACTAAGTTTGAGATTAGAGTCCTTCTAGAGCACTAAAGCTGCTGCCGCGACTCTGGAAGCAGAAGGTGTCGTTAGTGAGTGTGTGGCACAACGATGGTTCCAATGTTTCAACGCTGCAAAAGAAAACACTGAAGATTTACCACATTTTGGAACACCTAAATTATGGGATATTGAGAATACACGCAGAGTTTTGGAAGAAAATCCGCAAAAAAGTACTTTAGGCTGTCAGAAGAAATTGGTCCAACAAAAGATACCATACATCGCCAGATTAAGAAACTTGGAAAACCAAACAGAATCTGTAGATTTGACACCTCCACAGGCTCAACGTAGAGTGGATATCTGTCGTCAGCTTATTGGTAATCCCATGGATGATAGATTTATCAGGAGAATTGTCACGTGCGATGAAAAATGGGTCTATTACCGCAACCCTGACGCCTCGAAACAGTGGCTCAGTGCCCCTGCCAAAGTCATCGTTAAAAAAATTAGTTCGGCCCCAAAGTTATGTTGTGTGTCTGGTGGAATCTGGAAGGAGTGATTCAGTGGGAGTTTGTTCCAAACCGGCCTGCAGTCAATGCGGATCTTTGTTCTCAACCACTGGAACGAGTTTATGAAATTTTAAGACTGAGATACCCCCAGCATTAGTTAATCGAAATAGAGTTCTCTTGCAGCAGGACAATGCAACAATGCAAATTCAGTCGAACTGCTACCACACCCAGCATACAACCCTGACTTTGCGCCTTCAGATTACTGTTTCGATCCATGGCCCATTTCTTGAACTGGAACTGGAAGCTATATACTGGCCTTACAATCCCATACTCTTACCACGACATCGCGAGAAACAACAAAAACTCGACAGGGCAGAACTGCAATCATTAATAAGGGAGATTCAGAAATTGCCAATAGCACAAAAATAACTTGAAATCAATCGCATGTTTTAAAGAGATCTAGATTTTTTGTGTAGTACGTTCTCGTTTTTCGCTTAACTTTTCTGAATGAAAAGGACTTCAGTAGCTATTCCCAGAAAATTCCAAATATAGGTACATTTTATTTGTCATGCAAATGTCTTTAATATGGTATTTTAATTAAAATCGTTATAACGTTTTTTTCAGAAAAAGTTGAATCAAAACTTGAAAAATGTTAAAGGGTAGTTTGGGATTGGGCATGTTCTTGAAATTATTCGTGTTGCATCTTTAAAAGGTATGAACGTAAATACCAAGTTTGGTATTTATTAAACATTTTATTTTTGAGTTATGCTGTTCATTGACACACATACATACAGACCATTTTCTAACTTTCGTTAATTCAGAGGGACTCAAAACATGTATTTCCGGTGAAATCTCGATATAGAATTTTTGGATGGAATGGAATGCCTTCTCTACCTACTGTGTACACGGTAGAGAAAGTAAAAATTAGTAATTTTGGGCATGCAAGAGAGAAACTGAAAACACTGACCAAAATGTCGAAATTTCAGACAGACCTACTCGGTAAATTCTTGTTATAGGAAACGTTTAACCAGGAGAAACGAAATAACCCGGTGTTAGAAGATTTAAGGTATCAGATTCAAGAATAAAACCGTCTCATGGGGCAGAAGCTCGTGATTTAGGAATCAAACGGCACGGAATTGCAGTGAAATAGCAGAAACAAAAGAAATTTTAATAAGTCCAAGCTCAAATCGCTTGTACGTGTTCTATAAAGAGGGCCTGCACATCTGGAGTCAGTTACGTGTACGTGTGTGGAATCCCCGCTTGAACTTAAAAATACTTTAAAGAAAATAAAATGACTGCCGCAGTGCATTAACTCGTTATTTTGTTCAGTCGTGTAATCCGCTGCGATTCAAAACAAAAGCAGTTTGAGGCAGCATTAGCAGATGGCTTTGAAAATTTGTTTTAAATTATGGCAACACCTTGAGATCAGAAATAGTAGGATATTTGCACTCTATGCGATTTTTTAAAGTTCTGTTTATACCCTCTTTAAAACACACATTTTATTTAAAAATTACTGTTTTGTTTGTTTGTTTGTTTCCGTTACTATTGGTTTGCATTTCTTAATTATATGCCATTTTCACTTTCTCTACGGTGTATAGAGTAAGTATAGAAGGTATTCTTTTAGTTCCATTTATACCCCGCCTTTAACTACATTGATCTTATCGGCGGTCTTTCCTTTAGAACTTATTGCCTATTGGCAATGATGTTAATTCGTATTCTCTTGCCGATGGGTTTCTTGCACTTTTTGGGTTTATAATCATTAGATCACACGCACATTCACACTTCCAGACTCTGGGGAGGATAGGGAACAATCTTGGCTAAAGGAAAATTCCCACCCCCTAGCCGGAAATCGAACTCAGGTCCCCTAGCACAGCAGACAGGTGCTCTATCGAGCTATGGGGCCTGTCCACAGAAGGTAATGCACTCCACCCCAAAATTTGATACCGAGATTTCACCGGAAATGCATGTTCCGAGGCATCTTGTATAAAGAAAAAGCAATTTTAGAAAAAGATACTGTGTACGTCATGTGCGTTTGTATGTGTGAACAGCACAACTAATAACGAAAATTCGGATAAACACTAAACTTGGTATCTTCCAAGATGGGACAGGAAGATTTTCAAGAAAATCCCCTCCCCAAATACACTTTACATGGAATATTTTTCGAAATGTCACTTTTTTAAAAAGTTTCTAATAATTTTGATTAAAACACCTAAAGATATTTTCAATACAAATCAAATACATACCCTAAATTTTCTGGGAATAGCTTGTGAAGTCCTCTTCATTCCGAAAAAAAAATTATAATCTTTCATAACTGATAAACGTTAAGCGACAGACGAAAACGCACTTTTAAATAAGTAGATCTCTTTAAAGCATACTGTGGCATCAGCTGTTTCCGAGTTATCAGTTCACACTGTTCAATACTTCGTCTTTTGAAGTTCTGTCAACATTCAGTTGTTTCTCGCGATGTCATAAAAACAGTATGGAATTTTAAGTCCAGCATATAGCGTCCAGTTCTTAAATATTTGACTATTCTCTTTGTATCTATAACGAAATGTAGCTATTTCTACAAACGTTTGTCTGGATTAAAATGAGGTAGATAGGAAAATAAACTTTCGTAAGAATAGTGTGAAGACGGTGTATACTCGTAAAAACAAACGATAGTGGATAGAAATTAAATTGAGTTTTATTCATGGACGCTCTTTAACTGTTATAGTGTTGGAAAGGTAGAATCAGATGACTGAAAAATTCAATGCCATAGCCGGGATTTGAATCACGGATCTCCAGGTCTCCGTCCGGTTGCTCTAACCACTGAGCTACCATGGCAACATGTAGGCACGCCATTAAATTCTCCAGCTGACTCGCATTTTTCCCGGTAAACCACAAGGAGATCTCAAATTGTATTGAGATGTCATACCCCAATGGCGACTTATATTCTTTGTAAGTACTTAAGTCCCGGGCTTTTAGTTTCAACCACTATTAGGTCAATTAATGGAATTAATTGTTCTTTCACACAAGCCGTGTGTTGGACAGGGTTGGAAAGGTAGAATCAGATGACTGAAAATGGCGTGCCGGCATGTTGCCATGGTAGCTCAGTGGTTAGAGCAACCAGACGGAGACCGGGAGATCAGTGGTTCAAATCCCGGCTATGGCATTGAATTTAATAGTGGTTGAAAGTATAAAGCCCGGGACTTAAGTACTTACAAAAATGTAAGTCGCCATTGGGGTATGACATCTCAATACAATTTGAGATCTCCTTGTGGTTCACCGAGAAACATGCGAGTCAGCTGGAGAATTTAATGGCATGCCGGCATGTTGCCATGGTAGCTCAGTGGTTAGAGCAACCGGACGGAGACCGAGAGATCCATGGTTCAAATCCCGGCTATGGCATTGAATTTTTCAGTCATCTGATTCCAACACACGGCTTGTGTGAAAGAACAATTAATTCCATGCTATAGTGTTTTGCGTCCCATCTTATATTGCGTGAAAGACGGGTAATTTTTCTCAGAGGCCGCTTTATCAGGCTTGAGGTTCTTTTACGTGTCGTAAATCTACGTCACGGGAGCACCAGCTTTATTTCCTTTCCGAAGGAAGCAAATTTTACGCCCGAAAAGAAATCCATCGCCCTTCGTCGGGTTTGAACCCGAGATCTCTGGAACTAGAGACTACCATGGTACCCCTAAACCACGGAGGACGACATAGTGGATAAAGAAATTCATTTCTAGTGAAATCTTGACGCGGAATTTTTGAGTCGAATTCAGTACTTCCTTTTACAAGCAATTAAACCTAAATGTTTGAGCAACAAAAGTGATTTCTGTTCCTTCTTGTCTCGAATATTACGAATTTATGACAGAAGTTTGAAGTGACTTTTTGTGAAGACCGAGGGTCCGGGGGGGTTGCTTACCAGAACGCATCAGTTTATTCCTAGAACTTTGCCCATAGTGAAGAGGAAAAAAGAAAGAAAGGGGGGAAAAAAACCTTCTAGTGAAATGTTTCGTATCCATTAAAGGATTTTTAATTCAGTTTCCATTAGAATGGTGGCATCTGTTTGCAGTTCGCTGATTGGACGGACAGCTCAAGATGGCAACTTCCGTGCTGTTGCTCTCGCCAAAGTAAACAACTTGGCTTGATCGTCATTTACTGGAACTGCAAAAGAAACTGGCAAGTCCGCTATAATTACATTCAGGAGGGTGGGGCGGAGGGGATTAGAGCCGTACAAAAACAGGTGGATCGGCTCAAAAGCTGACGCGGGGATAAACGGCGGAGATTTCCTGTAATTTTAACAATGAAACACATTTTGTCTGCCCTGAAACTTCTCAATCCCCTTTCAGACATGGAACAATTTTCATGCTGTGGAAAATGTAGGCTTTTGTGAAACCTGCAAATTCACTTTACAGAGCTTTTGTGACAAATTAACTCACCGTGTCTCGGTCAAGAATTTTCGTGTTGACCCAGCGGGGCTGCCTCCCAAGAAATGGTTGGTAGTTCGAAAGCTGTTTTTACTTTCTCCATCACGTACATAGTAGGCAGAGAAGGCACTGGAAATACATGTTTCGAGGCCCCCTAAATAAAACATTTTTGGAAATATGTCCGTGTGGGAGCAGCATCAAAAGTGAAAAGTTAGATAAGTACCAAACTTGGTATTTGAGTTCAGTATCTTTCATATACTTCTGTTGAAATCTTGATCTCCAAATTTCGGGTAGAATGTAATAGTTTCTCTACTTGCTGTAAGCATGTGGAAGTAAAAAGTCACTCGATTGTCCTTAATGGCCAAGAAACTAAACATTTGCCAATTCACGTTACTTTATTGTGCATTAGTTTATGACACTATTATGTAGTTTGGTGAAGTTGGTAGTGTTTCTGGGTTTAGTTCGTACTTCTGGTTTCGATTCCGAAAAGTCTGCTCTTTTAGAAGTTTTTGCATACACCGAAAGGGGAAACGCTATATAAAGTTCAGGCGCGGATGAAGTCCGAACTAATTTGACCTCCCATTTCATTCATTCTCTTCTCCATCTCCTCTCTAGTTTGACGAGACGATAGACCCCTCCCTCCCGTCACGAAGGGTTATCCCTTTATGTACCGTCTCGACCCATCCAATCTGTAGTCCGTATTGCATTATCTGCGCCGAATCTTCCGCAGTGTATATTCGACATCTACTTTACTGCCTTATACGTATTTCCTTACCTCCAAAGCAGTTTCGATCGCACTGCGGGGCCGAATCTAGCATTCTCATTGTAAGGCAGGAATCAGAATAACATTGTTCCTTCCTGGATTGCGTATATGCTCCAAAAACATGAAATTCTTTAGAAAATGACTTGGTATTGATTTCCTTATACTAACTTTAATGAACAAATCCGATGCGTAGCATTCACATGAATTTCTCTACAAACATTCCTACGTGAGGCAGTATTTTATATCACAACACTGTGAATGCCAGAGTGATTGTAGTGTAAATTAACATTATTGTATGACAATAATTTGAGATGTTTGTTAATTATAAGCATTGTTAGGAAATAAGTTTACACGGCCTCACTGAAACTGACAAAAGGAGCGGGTAACAATGAGCGAGGGGGTGAGTTGTTTATCAATTAGAAGAGACGTCAGAGTAGCGCGCTTTTCTTTAGAAATGGAGGGAATATCTTCCCTAGAGCATATGTGTTCGTAATTTTGATTGGATATAAAAAAATGACGCTAATGTTGGCGCGCTTTATTAACCAATAGCAGCGCTGTTATAATGTTTAGGCATATCGGGGTGAGGGAGTATAAATGTTAAAGCCGGGGGCAGGTAACGCACAGTTTAAGAGAATCATTCACGGGTTACACGTCGCGCAATTCTACGGAATCTCTCGCGTCGTAAAGCTAGTTACAAAAAAAATGTGAAATACTCGAATTAATAATGTGCGGCAAATAAGTGATTATAGTTACATTCGAAAATATATAACAGTTTCAGTCGGACGTGTATCAAGAGTAATTATGTGAAATTAATGAAGTGTGACGGCAATAAAAGTGTAAAAACAAATTCTTTTATCAGTGTTATCTTTTAGTAACAACTCCTTTCCGTTTACACACCCTGTTCAAGAGATTTGCTCGACTGAGTAATAATAGCTAGCCGGAGGACAAAGAATCCAAAATTCAAAATAGTAAAACAATAACAGGCGCTCAGCAAATAAGCGAACACGAACGTAACCGCGACATACGAAAGCTTATTTTTTCTAACTACTTAATTTTAATCAAGGTAAACCTTTGCAGAAAAAGTCTTATACATATTTCGTTATAGGTACAATAGAGAAAGAAACCGAATCGACAGTCAGATATTTAAAAGTGTGTCGCCTTTCTCTGACGTCGAAATTCCATGTTCTTTCCAAGACATCACGAGAAACAACTGAATAGCAACATCATTTTTAAAATATCGGATGTATTTCACTCATATGACTTCCTCTATCGGAGGGGACACGGCGCTGCTCCAATGAGGATACTGTAGCTATGCCCCACAAGCGGGCGTCCCCAGGAAGGAAGAGACACCGAACGTCTGGAACCAGGAGTGACGGCACAGCGATGACGGTTCACTACGGTTTCCACATTG